>OY728131.1:850169307-850856441 GCA_963277665.1 Viscum album | reverse complement strand
AAATTCCAATCTAAAGTGACCTTCAAGTCGATAAACTGAGTAAGGATTATCCTAGAGAAATGATCTATAGGGAGTCGATATAAGTGTTCTAGGATATGAATTGTGTTATCCCTAAAATATTGTGAAGGAAGTATGTCTGGAATTCAGTAATTATTTCTAAAATAAAAGATAATCAATATTTAATCAGATAAAAATTCCCCTCCCTAAATATAAATACCCCCAATCCCTAATCACTCTACACAACAAAGCCTTCGAGCATTAATCCTCTCTCAATATCCCTATCAAGAGACTCTCCATGTTTGTTATAAGTTTCTAAATAGTATCTCTCTAATTTCAAGAATCATCCTCCCAAGGTAAGGGATCTCTTACTCCACTTTTTCAATTCAAATATTTATTTCATATAACGATTTTGATTTCCAATTTATTATTTTGTCAAGTGTTTATAAAAACTATCATTATTGTATATATGATGTCTTTTTAATGAGATATTTTATTTTCCCTCTCATTAATATCATTCCAAGATTCCTTTTGTGTTCTTGTTACACTTTTGAAATAAACCCTTGACATTCCAAACTATATTTTCATATCATAAATTTCCAACCCTACTTTCTTTCTAAGTTATTCATTCTAATTTATCAATTGATTATTTGGGAAATCCATATATGAAACACAAATTACCTACTCATGGGTTATAAATGATATGAACTTATTTTTTCAATTTATGTGGCACATTTAATATTAGACTTTTTAAGGGTGTTCCTTGATAGTGCTCCAATGCATTGGTTAAAGAATTAATCTCATGGGACCACATGTTCATGATACCTTAGAATCTTTCCTTGGTAATATTTTATAATACATTGGTTAAAATCCTTTGTAATACATTCTATGAAACATTAGTGTTTATCTTTGGTGATATGTTTATGAATTTATCATGTTTATGTTTTTACACATTTTTATGTTATGCCTCATGTTATATGTTCATGTGCTTTTGTTATGCCTCAAGTTATTATGCACATGATCTTATATTATGATTCATGTTTCACTTATTAATTCCTCTTACATTGTTTATCCCTTACTGGTCTTTATAATCACCCCTTTTATTTGATAAATTTCCCCAAGAATTTCTATGTAGTGAGATGATCTGGTATTGGTTAATAAGGAAGTCTTTCAAGAGGATTTTAAAATTTTTTATGTTTTCATTTATGTACCACATATTTATTATAACATTGACCTAGTTTCAAAGATAATAAACCTAAAAATATATTTTAGAGTTATTTATGTATTTTTTTTCAAGTAATGATGGTTAAAATTATGTAATAAAAATGGGGTCTCCAAACTATGCCCCACTACAATTAAATATCCATGAGAAGAACTACCCAACACATGATATATAATTATATATAGTGATATTATCATTGAATATTTTGATATACTATCTCTCTGTGAAAATGTGGGACATATATATGGATCATAAAATCCTTAAGTATATATTCACACAAAAAGATATAAATATGAACCAATGAAGGTGGTTATATATAATCAAGGATTATAATTGTTGAATACATTTCCATCCTATGAAGGAGAAAAAGTGGTAGATGCTCTGAGAAGAAAGGATCTTGAAACCCTATCCATGATGAGGATTGAAAGGGATCAAATCCTCTTGTACATGCAAGGGATGGAAATGGGAATAATAAAAGGATGTTCAACCAACCCTTTAACAAAATTATCAACTATCCATTCTTAATAGGATTAAGGGGTTTAAAAAATTATATTTGGAGCTACAAAAAAGTAGAGAATATTCTGAAGTTCAACTTTTCTAAAGATGAATTTATAAGTTTTGGAACTTTGATTTATGTCCCATCAAAACTATAACATAAGGGGAACTTATGGATGATGTTAATTTATCATCCTTAAATATTTATCTATGAATCACTAAGATATATAGATATTTTAAGAAAAACTTTTTGTAGGGTAACATGAAGAGGGAGATTGTATAATTAGTATCTTGATGTTTGGTATGTAAAAAATTCAAGTCATAATGACATAATTCTAAGAATATGATGAAAACATTTCCATTAATAGTGTGGAAATGGGAAAGTATCAATTTATTTCATCATAGGACTCCCTAGGACATATAAAGGCAATAGAACGACCTGGGTGGTAGTCAATCACCTTAAAAAGTCAGCGTATTTCATTTCTATCAAGGAATATTTCTCCCTTGAACAACACACTAAGATATATATAAGGTAAGTTGAAATAATATATTGAGTTACTATATCCATTGTTTCTGATTGAGATCTGAGGGTTACCATGAGGTTTTGCATAATCCTTCAGAAATCATAGGATATAGGGTTAAGTTTTATCACCTCCTATCACACTCAGATGGTTGGATAGATTGAGACAACCTTTAAAACTCTAGAGTATATGATAAGATCATTTTAAATATATTTCCAATGATATTGGGATCAAAACTTTTCCCTAGTGGATTTATCATATAACAATAGTTTCCATTATAGCATTAAAATGGAACCTTATTAAGCTCTATATGGGTAGGGGTCTCAGACTCCAACATGATGGGATAAAGTATGAGAGTGGAAGCTTGGGGTACCTGATCTTATCCAAGATATGATAGAGAATATTCAAACCATACAGTGTCATCCGAAATCAATGAAAAGTCTACTGAAAATCTATATTGATAATCATCGATGCGGCCAAGATTTTTAGGTGGGAGATAAGGTGATCCTTCATATATCACCATGGAAGAAAGTCATGGGGTTTAGAAAGAAGGGAAATATTACTCCAAAATAAATTATCCCATTTTAGATCCTTGATTTAATGGTATTTTTCCCTATCGACATGCACTCCCACCTAACCTATTTCAAGTACATGATGTATTCCATGTATACCTCTTGATAAAGTATATACTAGACCCCTCACATGTATTTATTCCTGAGTTTTTTTCATTCAAAAATAATATTTTATATTAGGAACAACCAATGATGACAATATATCAGAGACAAAGTTCTATAAAACAAGATAACTCACCTGGTCTAAGTATTATGGCAGAACCACAAGTTTGAGGAAGAAACTTTGGAATTGTAAAAGGTGATGAAACAAAAGTACCCTCATTTGTTTCTATTTATGAAACAAAATTTCAGGGGTGAAATTTCTGAAGGGGGAAGAAAGTAACAAACCATTATTTTATAAATTAAATTCCATTATAAAATGAATAAATTTCTTATTAAGTAATTAAGTTATATAAAACACATGCACTACTTTGGTTATTTTGGATTGTTATAAGTTATATCATGTTAGATTTAAAATAATGCTAATAGTAATAACTATTGAAAATATATCCATCATGTTGTGACTATTGTGATTAGTATATATTAAGGGGTGTGATAAAATAAAATTAACACATACGGAATAAGAGATGGTCTCAACCAATAGGATTGTTCTCTATGAATACAATTTATCGGAGATTCCAAGGGATATGGCATCACTATAATTTTCCCTTGACCCAGCCCAAGATGATATCTAATAACAAAAACATGAGTCAAGCCGTTTAAAATAGAATTTCAATCTTATAAAGATCACATCCCAAACCATGTTCTCATAACAACCCAAAGAAAGTGTCACCATCGCACACCTTACCCTTAAGGAATGCACTGGTGTAAAAAAGCAGTTTTGAATCTAGAATCCAGTAATATTAATTTTTTTATTGTATTTTTAATAAAATAATGACTATATTTATCACTTTTTATCATTTGCTTATCAATGATTACACAATGAGTTTGTTAAAAATTATATTTTGACAAAAAATCAAAATTGTATTTTTTATAAATATAGAGTTTCAAATAAGAGACTCTTTTGATAAATTAAATTATTTTTTTAAAAGGTTATATTTTAATAAAGTATTATTATTATATAGTAATTATTTATATATAAATGATAAAATAATTTGATTAAGTACAATGTAATTTTTTATAAAGGTCAGAAAGTGGTTGATATCATAAAACCTAATATTTTTAGTAAATAAGGATTTTTATTTTAAAGTAAAAATTATCATTTTTAGAAAACTATTTTTCTAAAATAAATATTTTTTTTAATTCATCATATCAAAATTATCAAATGGTTAATCTCTTATAATTTTCTAAGACAATTTAATTTTTGGGGAGAAACTAAATATTGTATAAATATATGGTCTTTATTATGACATCATAATGGCCCAAAATTTATGTGATTAATTCCATAAAAGTCATAAAATGATAAATATATGCTTCTACTTTAAAATAATTTGTTTTTAAATTTATTTGATAAATTTTATAAACCCTTAGTGAATCCTCCAAAACCAAAATTGTATTTTTAAGGTTTTAAAGTCAATTTGTTAGAAGAATGAATCACTTCCTCCTAACCAAGGAAATTATTTTAATGAGTTGAGTTATTGGACTTATAAAATATTGAAATTCGCTCCTCTTTGGTGGTTAAAAATTGAAAAAACCAAGGTAATTTTTGTGTTTTATATTATTTTATTATATATGGTTCAAAACCTACGTTTAGGAATTAATAAATAATTCTGCCCTCTTTTTTAAAAATTCCCACTCATACTACCACTCCTATTCACTCAAACCCCATTGAGAAATAATTTTATCTACCTATCCAAATTTCTCCCAAGGTTTTATCATTATCTTAATAATATCCTCCCATGCTTTTAGATGTGACCTCTCTTGTTAAGGGATCCTCTTCTATCCCTTTTTATTTTGTGTACACTATTTTTACTAAGCCTTTTAATTTCCAATTTTTCATGCCATAATGTTTTTTAAACATCAATTTTACAATAATCGGGATTCCAATTTAATGATAGAACACATTTCTGTCTCATTAACCTATTCTATAAACCTTTATGTACACCAATTGTGCTCTTGATATTATCCTACGATTTTCCATGCCAAACATTTGTGTAGTGAATACCCACTCCCATTTTAAATCAAGGCTATTCACATAGTTACACCTATTCTTAATTTAATTTTTTATTATATGTATGTAAATAACACTCCTTAACAATGTAATTAAATTTTATGAAATGAGTTCTAATGTTTTATGGTCTATGTGGAATATAACTACATGTACATGATATAGAAATGACAGGTAAGCCTGAAATTGTATAGCCCTCCAATTCATTAGGAAATTTTTCTTATCTCATGAGATAAAATGTATGTAACATTGAAGGTTATCCTAATTACACTATATTATGTTGCCTTAAGATTAACTTATGGTTATGATGTCATGTTTTATGTTGTTTCCACGTTCCTATGTTGTCTTGATGTTATCATCTTATAAAATGCTTTAATATTCGTGTTTATGATTATCATCCCTTTTGTGTCACCTTATATGCATCTTGACTAACAGGTATTACTTTCATCACATTATTCTTTGATTATTCCCTTACTAAGATTTATATCTCACCCCATTCTCACGTACATCCCTAGGTTATCCTATACAGTTTTAGAAGATTGGTGATTATTAAGGGCATGTAGGTGAGGTTTTAAATAATTCTATTCTATCCTTAAATCAAGTTATTATGTTATAGATCAAATTAATCAAAAATATTAGGTATCTTGATCTTTTTGGGTTTCATTATGTGTTTCCCTATGTAATATATCATGAAATAAAGTGTATAAAATATATCGGTTGTCATATATTATCCCAAAGATAAAAGAAGTCATATCATAGGGAATCACATATCCAATTGAGATTTTGGGATTAAAAAATAAATTTTATAAATTAAAGGATAAATATGTACAATAAGATTTCATAATTAGAATTTTTACAATATATCATGGAAAATAAATTTCTAAAGACATTGATGTCAAGCTGTGATGATACGGTACCACTAATATATATATATATATATATTATCTTTCTTTCTGTTGATTTCTACCATGTATAGGTATTCTAAAAATATCAAGTCCACATTTCCATCCCTATGGTTGAGGATATGATTCTTTAGGAGAGTTCACATGATGTAAAATCATCTCCTCGACCTCTTACTTTCCAGTGACCCTCATAAAGAATTAGAAGGAATCGGGTTGGATGTATGGGATATACATTATTGGTTTTCATCTAATGGGTGATCCTTGGTTCATCCTATCATCATTTATTATAGTTTGAGATATCACAGGACTTCATAGTAGGTAAAAAACACAAATAATAGAGATATATAAAGAAACACACAATTTAACAAAAACAAAATGAAATTGTAATTAAAATGTAGTGGGGAATTAAAAAGAAAAAAATCTCGGATACAAGTAACAAAAGATAAAAAATCTATAATGAGGGAGGGGAAATAAATATATTCATAAATTCTTATTCTTATTTATTATTATAGTAAAAATTGATTGGTGAGTTCCTTTTTCATATGGATGATCTCCACATGTCATAGCGAATGGTTGAGACAGATTCAGTTATGATTATTTTTGTTCTCAAGATTACATGCACATAGGTTCAAGAATAATTATAGTACAATTGATTCTATGATTTGTTTCTCCATTGGAAATCTTTGAAATTTTCCCATGATAAAATGATTCATTTCGTTGAGAGGTATCACACATTGGAAAGTGAGCCTATTTTGGTTAATAGTCTGAGTTTAGATAACACTGGTTCTACTTTACAATTTTGAAAAATGTTGGGCAGCTCAAATCTGACATAATAAGGATTTTTATTTTTCTCCATTTTAAAAAATGGACCTACAAAATAAAAAACATTATAAGTCCAAATCAAATAAAATATAGATCTAAATATGTTCAAGTTGGAATAGTCCAATTTGGTTGTCTTTGGATTTGATTGGGTTCCTTAGAGTCTATTAATCTTAAATTAAGTATATTCAGAATCCCAAGGATCTAAAATTTATTCGACTTGGAAATTGAATTCATTGTAGAATTTCAATGAGTATCACATGTGAAATCTCCTGGAGACTCAAAGGCAAAACCATGGAGATAGAAACATGGACTCACCGTTTTCAGAATACCTATAAAATGGAAAAATAAATAGAAATAAAAAAACATAGATTTTTTCAGTGGTTTGGTATCATCACATCTTGGCATAAACTGTTGAATCTTTAACTTTCTTATAGTTTAGATTTTATGCGTCTAAGTTTATGGATTCATTATGAAACATTGGTGGGAGATTCATCTTAATTTGATGGAACTCGGTAGGTGTAGATTGGTCTCTTTCGATGTAAGCTTTTAAATTTTGTGTTCCAATGTATTTCAGTTGAACATAGTGGATCTTATCTGGTCATCACCCATATTGAGATGAGATATAGTTTTCATACTCACTCATATCTATAAAATACATGGGTTTCTCAGTCATATTAAACTTTAAAAAACATCTAGATTCAATAGGGTTCTTCATTGGAGGGTGTTGACATTCATTGTGGTGTCTATATTCGGCTGGGAAGGATTCAGATCTTCATCTACCTCAGTAGGTTTCGATCAGATTCAGGTGATTCAATTGACCTCAAGCTTCATCAAGATCCTTCTTCAGTTTCCTTTTCCTAAATGATTTTTGGGATTCCACAATGAAACTGATTTTAATTTTCATGCTTTTGTTAATTTATTCATTTTAAATTTGGATTTTTGCATCTTGGTTTCATCATTCCTCATCATGATTCGTCAATGAAACATTTGGATTTTTTGGTTATCAATAGTAGAGATCCCATATCTAATTATCGCCCTCACTTTGTTATAATTTCATCTAGATTTGGTATATTAGTGTTTTTCTCCATAAATACAAGGATCTTAATATTTGGCTTCATTCATGATCACATTGGAAGAGGGATCATGAGTTCCCATTTATGGAAAGTTTTATATGTATCTTTTGGTCACTTAGAAGTGACTGTGAAGAAGCTATTGTGGTAACTTGAGGGAAGTTTCTAGTGGCTCACAACATCATGAAAATACTTGGTGTGGTGGTTAATAAATGATCACTTTAGTGTCCATTGAGAGGGGGTTTTAGAAGGTTATTGGAAGTGACTGTGGGGAGGCTCATGGTAGGTTAGTTAAGTCTTCATGTGGACACTTGTTTTTATTTCAGTGTGTTGTAACTTCAAATCACTTGTAGTCACTATAATGGATGAGAGAAGAAGTTTGTTCACATGTATTAAATGTGCATAGTAACTTCAATTTCAACACATGATCACTCCAAAATTTTAAAGTGAGTTAAGTTCAATATTGGTTATTTAGTCACTTATGGATGTGATTGTGGGTGCCATACAGCCACTTTTAACCTTTATAATTTTTTTATTTTACCATTCCAAAACATTTTTTAGTACAGTATTATACACCAATAAATTTATAAAATATATAAACAACACAAATAAAACATTAATCCTCCAAAAATATTATTCCAAAATCATTTAAATCAACTAATTAAAAATATAATTCTTTATAACATAATTAATTTTCCAAATTAAAACCCACACTCAAAAATTCTAGATTGTCATTTCAAATAAAATCATTTTTTAAACCATTTCAATTTCAATTTTAAAATCATTTTTTGGATTTAATTTAATTATAAAATGAATTAAATAATTAAAACTAAAAAAGTAAATACATTTGTGAATTTTAATTCCAAATTGAAATAAAACAATTTTATTTCAAATTTTTAAAATCATAATCTAGTTAAATTTTAATTTTATTCAAAATAAATGGATATACTATTCATTAACTTTAAAAATGAATAAATCATTAAATAGAATATTTAAATACATTAATATTAAGAATTAATATTTCCATAAAATTCACACACAAAAACTGGTTTAGCCTGGATTTCCTTAAAATATGGGATAATTTAAAGGAATAAAAAAAATTGAAAATTTCAACTCGCATCACACACACATATTTTATAAGAAAGTTAAAACCATAGTTTTATAGTTTTCTCATTGTAGAGTTAAATTATATATTATTTATTAATATTATTGGATCCTTATCCTACAAGGAAGTAGTGAATATAATATAAACCAATAAATTCCAAGCTGTTATGAATTCAGAAAATAAATTTCATGTAATAAGAAATATTTCTACTTTGGTATAAATTCCAACTAATGTAAAGGACATTGGGTGCAAGTGGTTATTCAAGAATTAGTTGTAGATCAGTTCAAAAGTGAATAAATATAAAGAAATATTTTTACTAAAGGTTTTATGATAAGTCAAAGCATTGATTGTAATAAAACATTTTTTCCAATCGATGTTATAAAATCCTTTTATAATCTAATTTCCACATTTTCTTATCATTAATATTATAATTGGTATGTGAATGTTAAAATATAATTTCTAAATGGAAAATATTAAATATATATATATATATAAGATATACCCAAATTATTTGTGACATCCAAAGTATTCTATATAATATAAAAGGTGTAATGATCAATTTATAGATCAAATTAGGCATCAAATCATAGGATAACTTTAATTTTGATATATTATATAAGAGGTTAGTGTGAGTTGAAGAGTTTTCTAGGAATTATATATTGATAACATATGAAAAAAAATATTAGTCTAATATTTTTTTAGGACTTGAATAATTAAATACTTCTCTATAAATGGTTTAAAGTAGTAACCTATGTTCTAGGAAAAATGGTATACTGATATTTATTTATGAGGTTTCTTGGGCCAAGTAAAATTATATATTTCAGGTATTGAAAAATCTAAGATATAATAATCTAATATAGGATTGTTTCATGATTTTAGATGTAATAAATATCTCTAGAATATTGAGTTTTAGACATAATAATATATTGAGATGATTTCCAGAACATCTTAAGCTTCAATGGTGGGATATATAATATATAGTAATCTATATACTAGGATTAATGTTTTATATTCATAAATAATAGTATAAATATCAAGAAAATTAGGGATAGGTACACTACATGGTTGTTAAAACTATCAAAAAAGTACTTAAGAATTATATGATATATGTTCTGGTATTTATAGAAGATAGAAAGATTGTCATCAAGGGTAAACAAAACTATCCTTTAAACGTATAATTTTTATCAAGTGTCATAATTGTATTTATAATATTAGAAAGAGAATATCATATTACCTAGTAGTATCCACTTCAATAGAACCTAAGTGTGTTGTTTATTTTTATTCCATTAATAAATAAGTATAGATACAAAAATTTATCCCAAATATTGATATTTTATTAAAAAGGTATAGTATTATAATAATATATATATTGTGGTAATATTATATTAGTTGTGCCTACAAATAATTATAGGATAATATAGATAATAAAAATTATATTCTTTAGAAAAATTAATTTCTTAAGGAACTTTATTCAAAGAGATAAAGTCATAATTAGAAGATTATCTATGTAGGAAAACATAACATCCCCAAGGAATAAATTCATAAATTAATAAAATAAAAAATTCATATAAGATATAATAAGTTGTGAAAAGTTATAAATTTGTCTCTTCTGTAAGTTGGATTCTTATAAGAGTTGATTCCTTAGGCCCAACTCAATCATGTACTTTTGAGTACCATATTATGTATACAGTTTTACATACATGGGTATCTCTCTTATCATGATAGTATCATTACTTATTCATGTATTATATATGTTAATATCCTTAAATTATATGTCATATAAAAAGTTCATTATAGTTCTTAGATATATTGATAAGATCATGATACTATGATAATAATACTAAGTATATTTAATATAGTTTGGATAAATTAATATGATGGGGAATGGATGATATATGACTATTAGTTGTTGGGGGTTTATTATCATTGAGGTTTATTCTCATAAATTTTACACTTGGGGATCTCAAGTATATAATATCATGAGGAATGACTTTCCATTAGGAATACCACATGTTTTGGGTATCATTATATGTTTCTATATATAAGAATATACATTTATATTTCAATTTGATATCATTATTAATGTAAATAATTAATAATATACATTTACTAAAAATTAAGAATATAAATTTTAATGTTTGAGGATATGTATCTTGTGTCGATTATATTATTAGTGGTATGAAAATGATTGAATTACTAGGAAATTATTTGTCTATTTTGAGTATAGAAAGAAGATATCTATAACTCTTTAAAATGGATGGTGAGGTCAGTATTAAATTTATGTACATAATGGATAAAGTAAATTTATCTAATATAATAAAATAAAGATAAAGAAATTATGAATGGATAGTGACAAAAAGTATGTATCATTATTTATGAGATATTAGTTGAGAAATAAATTACATTACGCAATTAGTGTTTGTGGGAGGTATTTATACCCATGAATTATGCTGATCTCTTTAGGATTCGTTATGGGTTTCTAGATATAACACTTGGGCTATGGTTAGGACTCACTACTATTAAGATAATTTTTTAGAGGGTCATGCAAAAAGTGTATCCATAAGCTATACTAATTTAAATGAATAATGGATTAGAATAAAGTGGGCCCCATAACCATGGGATAATGTTATCCAAGTATTAATGATCATAAGTTAATAAATAAATAAATTCAAATATAGTTTATTAGATGTTATAATAAGATTAATTGAATTTAATTATCAAGTTATTAAAAAATTATTTAATTTTAAATAATTTTATTTGAGAAGTTATTTTTTTAAATAACGTTACACAATCAAAGTTTATTAAATAAATATGGGAGACAACAACTTCATCTAATGGTTAATACTTCATTATGTGACACATTATAGTTTCAAAAGTGATTAATGAAATGTGGGTGACACTTAAGATATATTTGTTTCATTTAGGAGGATTAATTTTCTTAAGGGACCCAAAAACAATTTAAGAAACCAATAAACTAATTATTTAAGAATAATTTAGACCCAAACTAGGCAATGGAAACCCCTTGTATGTATTTACCTCCTCTAATATTCTCTCTCTAGTATAGAGATATAAAAAGGTAAGAAAACAAGATTGTATTGATCCTTTATTCGTATATCAAGTATGTGTTCTTAAATCAATCACATAGGAATCCAAAATCACATGATTATATCATGATAATATAAGGAGTCTATAATTAAAACTAGGGTATTTAGTGTATGTGTGAATGATATATAGTGGTTCTACATTGGATACTTCAAGATATGATGTTAAAATGATGATAAGAGTACATTAGGATCTTTCAATACATAATAGTATCATTTATTTATTATTATTCATGAATATGATTTTGTTCATATTATTCTAGGTTACTATAAGTGTTTATATTCCAAAAACAATGTTAGGACATAAATATGGTTGAAATTTTAAAATATTTTTCACTAGATGAATTTTTTATTCTCATTTTACAACACAAAACACTTTTTGATTTGTGTGATTGGGATTTTGAAAATTTATTCCCGTATACCAGTACTGAAAGAATTTGGTAAAGATATACTGTCATGGTAGATTCATGAGAACCCAATAGTGTGACTTGTGTGATGCATGTGATTATTGTTTCTTTTATTTCATGCAATAAATGCATGGATATATATATATATATATATATCATGGATTATATTAGAGTCTTTTTTATAGGTATCCTACTGAGTTTTGTATCCATGCCCTACACATGCACCTTGATGGATTTTTAATCCTTATATTTAGTTTACAGATCAAGGAAAGGGTCCTAGAATAGGTAAGTAGGCTGGTGTAGCTCAGAAAGGATGAGGATATAGTTCTAAGGAAAGTTTGAAGATGGGTATAAATATCTCATTTATTATTTTATTTCATATTTTTCATACGTATCATATATTATGGGATTGTTGGGAAAAAATTTATGATATATGATTATAGTCCATGGAAATATTCATTTTTTATTTCATTATGTTTGATATTTATTTTCTATTACTTCCAAATTAATTCCATATTATAGAGGTGATATCTAGGTATGGATGATTCTATTATTTATATTATATTTTATATGATGATATTTAGAGTACAGTCTCTCCACAAGACATCATCATACCATCACACCTAAGAAAAATACTATGGATTTTAGAGAGACATATTTGGTGTATGTAGCACTATATTTCAAGCCACATTGATGGATATATAAGCTAGGACATTACAATTGGTACACAAGGAATGTGAAAAGTTAAATTGTTCAAACATCCCAGAAGATGAATAGTTTCAATCCAAACAAATATAATAAAACAAATCATGATTTAATTGATGAAAATTATAGTATTAGGAGAATAGTGGATACTTATATAATATATTGTAATTTTAATAACGGAGAAATTGATTTTTTATTAAATATATTTGATAGATATTTTTATGATGAATATAAATACATAAAATATATAAAAAGTGTTAAAAATGATTCAGTTTAATGGGTATCGAGGAAATAAAGAAGAACATTTGGAAGACTGGGAAGAATAAATCCTTGTTGGTTTATATTAAGAATATGAAATATAAACATCATTATAAAGGGATGTAAGAGACATGTTATATTTATGTAAGTTATCTTATTTGGAAGAAGAAATTAGAAAATATATAAGTAAATTATTTAAATTTTCAGCTGAAATAAAAATATGCACAGTATAATATAAGGGAAGATAAATATGCTTTTGTATTAGGGGATTAAACAAAAAACGTTAACTATATAGAACTAGTGATATATGAAATGATATTTTTATTGGTGGGATTGTAAATATAATGCCTATAGTAATAGTGATTTATAATCCTAAAGTAAATAATCATGAAAAACATAGACATGTTTTAGAGCATTATTCTTGTGTGGTATAGAGATTTTTCAGAATAATAAATTGAGAATTCATATACATAAGGTAAAAGTTAAAGGTAATGTGGGAATAGAGACTCAACCATCTTACTCACACTGAGAGGGAGTACCCCTGGTCCAATCCATATAATTTTTTGATCTTACAAGTGAGGGGAGACTCATAGTTCAAAGCTTTATCTAATAAATGGGAATGAAAGGAATAGTTCCATTTATTGACATGTGATTTTTAAAAAAAATATAGTGTGTATGCGTGTGTGTTTGGGTTCATGTGTGTTTGTTTAGGGAATTATTACAAATATGTTATTTTGTTTAAAGGATGATATTTAGAATTATGTAAAAGTAATGATAATTTTCATAGAGATTCTAGGATATCTAAAAACTCAATTATATGAAAAAGAAAGGGTTTATGATTCTTTGGAAATATGAAAAACATGTTTTCCATTATATATAATGTTTTTATTAAATATTTTATTGAAATTTTGGTTAAAATCATGGGAAGAGTTATTTTAGTTAGGGGTGTTGATTTTTTCAATGAAAATTATTTAAAATGAAAGTACAGATAAAATTTTAATATATAGTAAATAGGTCAAAGTGAAATATATATTCCCTAAAGAATTTATACATAAGAGGTTTTATAACATAGATAATAAAGTATGATATAGTTAAATATTATGGTTTTATATACATAAACAAAAGGCATCTTATATTATTTAGTTTAAGAATATCATAAGTCTTGATTTAGTGATATCATACCCCCTAGCTTAATGCATATTGTATTTTATGATATGTATATTAAATATTACAAGTGGTTTGGTGAAGTTTAAATTGTTTTCAATAACTTAGGAATATGAAAATTCAATGAATTTTAAATATTATGATTGTAAATATGGAATGAAGTTCCAAAGACATGTGTCATTAGTTATTTGAATTGACACATTGTTTACAGCAACGATATGAAGTAGATGTAGAGACATGAAAAATATTATTTCATTACGGTTGGAATTTATGAATTAATTTTGATCAAGAAGAATATATTTTAAAAATTATGTATATTTTTCATGAGGATTTAATATTCGCTTGGAATTATTTTATGTTGACTAAGTATAATGTTTCTATTAGGCCAAGTATAATATTATAGGTTTTAAAATTTTAGTAACACAAGATCGGACCCTATTAAAACTTGACCATTACCTTATATGGGACCCTATAGGGTCGACCATGGTTGAGGGAGATAGCCTGGGCAAAGCAAGGAGTTGGCATATTACATAAAGGGGAGCCTATGGGAATTGCATGAGCGAAAATGAGACACCATGATGGGTGGCATAGGGGCGGAGCGGAGGCTGGCATGGGGCAGTGCCAGGGAGAGGAGTGGAGAGCTTGGTAACCATTTTCTAGTCATATTACATCATGAGATATATTATAAATGAGCCCTGGGATTCAGCTCATTTCGATGTGGGATTGGGTACTGTAGTGCTGATATTAATCATAACTATTTGATCTATCAAGCGTTTTATTCTGGACATCTAATCATCTTGAAAATCTTCTTAATTGTGGAATCTTCTTGATCAATTTATCTAAGATATTAGATCAATCTCTCTACATCATCTTCTCTAGGAATCCACCGAAGGATCTCACTTGAGACTTCGGTATAGAAAGATCTCCATAGGAACATCATTCAAAGATCAATCAAAGTCCTCTAATAATTACTTTATCATTCTTAAAATCTGAATATGATCAAAATATGATGCAAATTTTTCTTTATCCTTTAATAAATCTCAAATTTAATAAATACAGTGAGTTTCCAAATATTAACAATATGTGAAGGTGATATCAGGCGAACTAAACTTGATTTTGTAGAGTGTTTTAGCCGATGATGAAATGATTCATCTCCGTGATTTTAGAATATTATGCAATGATATCCATTGCCTATAAATACTTAGTCCTAATCTCATTTCAATTTTCTCAATTTGAGAGTTTTATTTTTGAGTGAAGTTGAACATTCATGAACCTGTTTTCTTCACAAAGAGAACTTCCACACTCTTTCTATTTGCACATAGGAGGATTAATACCACAAGAAAACTATATGTGGATGACACACTTGATTTTCTTCACGATGAATGCAGATCCATGAAAAATTTGAGATAGTATATTTTATATATGTGTTCTCTATCAGGTGTAAAGAGTTTTACAAACCACATAGCAGTGTAAACTTAAACTGTATTTCATGTGTAAATTATTCCATGCACTAAGTATATAACCATTTGGGTTTATGGACAATAAGAAATAAAAAATCATTTGATTAAGTATGCATTCATAGTTATTCCTTGGAAAAAATATCTTTTGAGTTGTGTATCACATAATAAGAACTTCTAACCATAGTAGTTTTGCATGTGAGGATTTGAGAAATAGTTCATACTTAAATGAATTTTCATGAACATATAAAGAAATATTAAAATAGAAAGTATGTGTATGAAAAGTTGGACAGTGTGTTTGGAAAGAAAAATAAAGATGTAGTTCATGAATTTTATTCCTCAGGTTTAAAAAAATGCAGTGAAAGTGATTTTTGTATAAATTGAATTGTGTGAACGCATTTATAAATTACTTGAAGAAGCATGTGGTAGTATGTTTGGAAAATATTTTAATGCAAGCATAATAAGTGAAGATATTTAGTATTGTGTTAGTGGAATTGAAAGGCAGTGTGAAACATTTGAAACATTAAAAAAATTGAGACATTTTTTATGCACATGAAATAATTATTTCATAAAAAGATATGATAATGAAATTTATTTTATATATACATTATGTTTGAGTAGTGCACATAAAATTTACATTTCATTATTAGTGTGAAGTATTTTGACATTGAAGTTAGATATTTATTTCTATCAGTGACTTAAAAGATATTTTGTATCATATTTTTCAGTGGTTAGTGAGTGTAGGTCTTCATCATAAGAAGTAATATTTTCCTGAGAAATTTTATACTTAGGTAGCTAACCATTTATGGGTGATCAGTGTTGATTGAGCAAGAACAACATCAGTGAAAAGATTCTTCAATTGTACATGGTCCATATTGATCCAGCAATCTCATGGAGGAGATTATAATATCATCTTACCAGTGGATAAAATCTTGTGTGAATCAAGATTTTGAAGTCTTATGTGGGACTCTTAAGTAGTGGATGTCTCTAGTGGGACTCTAGTGCAAGACGGTGGGATTCTGGAAACACTATGGGATGTATTATAAAGATCATCATGTGGGACTCAATAGTCACTTGTGTAGGTGGGAACATGATTTCTCTATTGGGACTCTAGAGTAGAACATGTTGGGACTCAATTTTGAAGGGAATGGGACTTTCCTTATTGTAACCATCAACATATAGTGAAAAATATGTAACTGGGGTTTAAAACTGATTGTAACATGGATGTAGGTATTTGTACCAAAACTTGTAAAAATTAATGTGTGTTGTGTTTTCATTTTTATTATTAATTTTATAGATTATTCATGTATCCTAATAGGTGACATATGATTAAAGGGGTTTAAGAAAAGATAATAATTTAGTAAAAATAAGCCACACCTGATTCACCCCCCCCCCCTCTCAATGTGACTTCATAATCCTTTGGACACTTCAATTTGTATCATAGGAGGACACCTCTAATTGGATCTTCTATACTTTTCCATTTTTTTCATCAAAATCATATGAAGGGAAGATTTTAGATTGAAGAAAATTCAAAAGATCTCCATATGGAAAAGGTCTTCTCTTCTTCTGATGTTAGAAATGTTGAATTTTTAGACAAGTCTCAAAAAAATAGGAAGAAATGAATGTAAAAGAATATGAATAATAGTTCAAAGATAAATGAAAATTAACTACTTTGTTAAGGTACTCATAGTGGAATTTGTCAGTGGAATCATTTGATTATAATTCTAATGAATCGAGTTCAAGTTGTGATGATAATATGATCAATTCTGAAATCAGAATGCATTTAAGAAACTTCCCAAAAGACGTAGTCACATGTATGATCAAATATTTAAAAGTAATTAGGGAAGAAAAATTACCGCTAGAATAAGAGTTTAATGTTATGAAATAATAATTAACCAAAAAAATTGAAATAGCCAATACTCTCAGAAAACTTGTGAAAGAAAACGATGAAACAATATTTCTTTACAAAGAAAATATGTTAGAGCTATTAAAAAATTGGAAAGTACTTTTTGTGATAAATATATTTTTGAAATTTTTTTTATAGAATATATTCATGCATTTGAAAAACTTTATATTTTATCTATTAATGTAAAATTGGATTATCTAAATGATAGAGCATAAATAATTATGGATCTTGAAAATTTGTTACTGATGGAAAATCAAATGTATGAAGATGAGGTTCAGAAGATGAAGATTCATTCGGAAGAAGGCATGAAATATTTTGAAGGTGATAATATTGATCTCAACATAAAGTATCTTGAACTAGAAATTAAAGTGAGAAATATATAAGTGAGGTAAGCTAAGACTTACCTAGTTTCTAAGAAAATAATTATTTTCCAGGATTCATGTTATAAGAGTTATGTTTCAGAAAATGGTTAATCTAATTACAATAAGATCTTGGTATTATCTAAGGATAAATCTTTTAAAGTTTCATTGAAGAGTTATGGACCTACATGGGTAATGAAAATTTATTTTTCCCTAGAGAATGTATATAAGAAGAAATGTGCTGCCCAAAAGCTAAAAAATGAAATATAAAGTCATAATTCTTCACAGAAGAAGAAGTCAAGATTTTTTGGCTACTGTTGGTGTTGTTGGAAGTTTGGGAATCATAAAATTAATTATTGTAATAATATGTCATTATATGAAAACTATATAATTACAACATTTAGGTGGAGAAAATATGAATATAAATTGAAACTAGCATAACAAAATAATACCTCATAAAAAGATAATCAATTTATTAATAATTGATATGGTTACTTTTTAAATTTCTATGATTATTTCAATATAAGTGTTCATTGTTATGATGACTTCTGGTATGTACCAATCATGCACAAATCATTTTTTAGTGTGAATATAAGACTTAAAAATAAAGTGAAACATGAAAGATATGAAGATGAAAGGTCAACCTTAGGTTGTGAACAAAATAAAAAGGTTTTTAAACAAACAACTCCCAATATGTTTACGAAGAATTATGTGAAGAGTGTATCACAAAAAAATGTTTCTATTTTGTTATAAAATTTCACATCATATATCATTGTGAATTGGGCATGAATATTCATACTTAAGGAAGAAATATGGAATCAAAGAAAAGATCAATCTACAAGAGAAATAGTAGTATTCATTTGGTCAAATACATCTCTGATCAAGAATCTGAAAAATTTCCTAAAAGATGGAACTTTTTGAATTCCAATATTGTGTGTGATATGTAAAATATGTCTGGATATTCATGTAAAATTGATTATACATGGTTGATTGATCAAGAATAATTCTTGAAGAAGATATGGAAAGCATATGTGACTTATAGTGTTGGGAAAAAATTCTACAAACAGAGTGACAATTGATCATGTTCCTAAAGAGTGTTTGATCACATGGAAAGAATATTTGGAAGAGGAAAGAAAGATGGAGCAAGAAGATAAAACTAAAACAGCTTTTTAGAAAACATAAGGAATCCTACTTTATCTAAGAATATTGTTGGTTTGAGAAGCAACACTTAGCACTATTTATCTAACTAAGGAGCATTGAAGAACCACATTATTTTAGTATATATATTTTGTTTGTTTTTTATGCAGTTAATTTAATGTAATTGAAGTTGAAACATATATTTAGGGGAATACCATAATTTATAAAAACTACTAATTACTTATAGCTAGGATGTTATCCGTCATAGAGGACTATTGGAATCATGTTGTCTCCTTGAAATATTTCAAATAATCTCAAAAGATGCTTGGAGTTTATTCTTGAATAAATCCAATCATTATGAATAAGTATTTTTTTCATCTCTTGAGGGGGATTACATAAAATCATCCATCAAATATTTCTATCTTAGTTGGCATCATATGAATATCAGAAGTTCTAGAGAGGTATGAATCTGATAATTCTAAAAAAATGTCAAGAAATTGAACCTTGTTGTCATTGAGGTATACTGATTACATTCCAATATTTTCAAGTTAAAAATAAATTCTAAAAGGGGGAGATTTATTAATTGATGAAAAAGAGATAAAAAAATTCGAATGGGGAAATAAATTCTTACTCTTTAATGTTTTAATATTTTTGGTGAGATGTATATAAGAAATTAGATTGAAACTTTTTGAGAAATTTTTTAAAATAAGTTTCATTGATTGGTATCACATGATGGAAGTTTATTGACAGGATTAATGTTAAACTTGATCACTCTTTTTTTCTAAATTGATAATTTCTCATATATACTTAGAGTTGATTAATTTTAGATCTTTTCTAAGTTATTAGTGATTACATCCATCTCAGAAGTAAAGCAAACAATATGAGTCAGAATTGAAGAGGATGTTCTCATAATTTTAATTTTAGAAATGATAATTCCTTCCAATGAAAATATTTTTTATTTATTTAGAATAAGGGGGAGAATATATCATTGAGTTTTAAAATGAAATGGGTATTGACAACAAATCCAAAGGGGGGATTGAAGACGACAAGTGGTTGGGTAAAGTTGAAATTGTTGTCAATAACTTAAGAATATGAAGAGTCAATGAGTTTTAAATGTGATTATTGTAAATATGGTATGAAGTTTCAAATACATGTGTCGTTGGTTATAGGAATTGACATGTTGTTTATAATAATTATTTGATGTATGGGTAGAGACATGAAAAATTATATTTGAGTATGGTTGGAATTTATGAATGAATTATGAACAAGAATAATATCCATGAAAAATGAAATTTATTTTGTATGAGGATTTAATGTTGGCTTGGTATGATTTTATGTTAGCTTTGTATAAGGTTTCTGTTAGGCTAAGTATAATATTGGAGGTTTTAAAAAATTATACACATGATTATACCCTAATACAACTCGACCATTGCCTTATGTGGGACCCTAGAGGGTTTATCATGGCTGAGGGATATATCTTAGGCCAAGAAAGTAGGTTGTATAATGAATGTAGGGGAGCCTATAGGAATTTCATGAGCACCATTAAGCCACCATACTAGGCAGAAGGGGGAGAGAAGAGGCTGGCATGGGGAGGTGCTGGGGAGAGTAGTGGAGATCCTGGTAACCAATTTTGAATCAGCTTATATCGTGAGATCTATTACAAAGGAGTGCCAGAAGTCAGCTCTTATTAATGTGGGGTCAGGTATTATAGCACTAAAATAAATCACATCCATTCGATCTATCAAACGATTTATTCTGGCCATCCGATCATCTCACTAAGATTTTCAACTGTACGATCTACTGGATCAATTTAACTAATCTATTCAATCAATCTCTGCACATCGTCTTCTCCAGAAATCCACTAAATGAGCTTGCTCGATACTTCTGTATAGTAGGATCTTGAGGTCCACATCATCCAAATCTTGATCCAAGTCCTCTAAGAATCGTTTGATCACTCTTAAAATTAAAATATGATAGAAATACGATGCAATATTTCTTGAATCATTTAACGAAGCTCAAAACAAAGAAATACAGTGAGTTGAAAAATATTTGTAATCTATTATGGTGATACCATGCAAACTGAACTTGATTTTTTATAGTGTTTGAGCCAATGATGAAATGATTTGTCTCTATAATTCTAGAATATTCTTTGATGATATTTGTTTACTATAAATATTTAGTTCTACGCTTGTTTTAGTGTGTTGAGTTTGAGAGTTTCAATTTTGAATGAAGTTCAATTTTTATGAATCTTTCTGGTTCATGAAGAGAGGTTTTGGGCTCTTTATGTTTTCATGAAAGAGTAATATTGTGAGAAACCTATATGTGGATGCCACACTATTTTTTCTTGACTATTAAAAATGTTCCATGAAGCATTTTTGATAACATATTTTATATATGTGGTATCTATAATGAATAAAGAGTTTGAGGAACCACCTAATAATGTAAACTTACACTGCATTTCATGAATAAATTCTTGGGCTCACTAAGTATATACCCATTCAGGTTTGCGCACAAGAAGAAATAAGTAATTCATTTGAGTAAGTGTTCATGCACTGTTATGACCTAGAAAAAAACCTGTTGAGTTGTGTAACATGTAATAAGAGCTTCTAACCATAGTGGTTTTGCATGTGATAATTTTATGAATAGTACATGCTTAAATTCATTCTCATGTACACGTAAAGGAATATTAAAGTAGAAAATGTATGTGAAAATGCAGACAATGTGTTTGTGGAAAGAAAAATAAATATGCAATTCATGAATTTTATGCATGAGGTTTACAAAAATGCAGTTCAAGTGATTTTTGGAAACCCATTTATACATCACTTGAGTAAGAATATGGTAGTATGTTTTTACAAGAAGTTAATGCATACATAAGAAGTGAATATCTTTTGTATTTGTGTTAGTGTACTTGAAAGGAAGTGTGTATCATATGAAATGTTAAAAAATTAATTGAGACATTTTTTATTCACATGAAATAATGATTTCATAAAAATAGAAGACCATGCAGTTTATTTTAAATATGCATGATGTTTGAATAGTGAACAAGCAATTTACATTGCATTATCAATGTGAATTATTTTGAGACTGAAGGCGAATCATTATTTCTATCAGTGAATCAAAACAAAATTTCTATATAAGTTTTCAATGGTTAGTGAGGTCGGGTCTTCATTAGAATAAATAATGTTTCCTTGAGTAGTTTTATATTGAGGCAACTGACCATTTACGGGTGATTAGTATTGATTGAGCAAGAACAGCATCAGTTATAAGATTGTTGATTTGTACATAGGCTAGTTTGGTTCAGAAATCCCATGGAAGATATTATAATATAATCTTATCAATGGATTAGATCTTGTGTGACTTAATATTGTGAATTCTACAGTGGGACTCTGAAGTAGTGGAAGTCTTTAGTGGGACTCAAGATAAAGAGAGTGGGATACTAGTAACATTGTGGGATGTAGTATAAAGATCCTCTTGTGGGACTCAGGAGTCACTTGTGTAGGTGAGAACATGTTTTATCTAGTGGGACTCTAGAGAATAACATTATGTGACTCAATATTTAAGGGAATGGGACTTTCCTTATTGTAACCATCAATATATATGGAAAAATATATAATTGGGCTTTATAACCGGTTGTAGCAAGGACGCAAGTCTTGATACCAAACCTTGTAAAAATATTGTGTGTCATGTTTTCATTTTTATTTTTGATTTCATATAATATTTACACATCAAAATAGGTGAAATAGGTTTAAAGGGTTTTAAGAAAAGAAAATAATTTAGTAAAAAGAAGTCACACCTAATTCACCCCCCTCCTCTCATGTGACCGCACGATCCTTTGGAAACTTCAAAGGTAGTTGAACATAAAATGCTAACATTTGAATCTTCTTCCACATTGACTATCATTGATTATCAAAATTGTATATGATTAAATTAACTAGATATTAAATGATGAATTTAAGTGTTAAGTGCATATAGTCAAAGGTTAAAATGTTTTTATAACTAGATGCATTAATCAAACAATACATAATATTAAAAAAATCCATGAAGTATTGGGGTGTATCCTCAAGGCAAAAATAAAGAGGATAAAGTTTGTGAAAATTCTTCCTTAGCCATCTTCTAAATCTCCCTTACAAATCTCCCTTCTCCTTTTTACTTTACACTAATAGGTATTCACATATTAGTAAATCAATAAGAATCCCACCCAAACATTGTGTGATTCATCAACCCATGGATAAATCTAAGAGGAAGGAGTCCATTGACTAATTTTAAGTTATCATCATAGATCATATGTGATTGATGAAAGTGTTTTAATTATCATTGGTTAGTGAGGTATGTTTTTCATTTAAATTATTAATGGTTTTGTATTTAATAGAATGTATGATATTATAATATATTTATTTATGTTTTTTTCTTGAATAATTGGTATTCAATTCTAAAAATTCATTTGTGTTAATAGTGAATTTTCATGATTAAATTGATTCATGAAATTGTATTTAAAATGAAAAAAATGGATATCATATTTTATATCATAAAATACAATATAGAATTTTAATTGTAGAATGTTTTATGATATGTGATATGTGATATTTTAATATGTGATCGGATCATGTCATATGATATTTGATATCATAAAATATGATCAAGTTCATTTAATTAGATTTTTCTTACCATAATGTGTAATATGTGGTAATCATAATCTATGATGTGGATTTTATCATGTGTCATAGAATATTATTGGGCCAAACACATTTAACAATAACACTCAATTACACCATTTAATATATCTAAAACAAAGTATCATTTTATCTTTACAATATATGGGATATCATAAAATATGATTGATAGTGCATAGATTATTTATTTCTAGCCATGATGTAACTATCATAACCTATGATATTGGATTCAAGAACAATCAGGTGTTATGATATAACTTATATCATAAATTGTGATATAAAGGAAAAATTTATTTTTTTCCATTTATTTATGAATTGATTTATATAATAGATAAATTGTTTATAAATAATAAAAAAATATTTTTGGATATTTATTTAATTTATAAAGTGATTAATTAATTATAAATTTTCTATATTTCTTCAAAATCAATTTTTATTCCATTTTTAGATAATCCTATTTTTATTCCCTACTTTTTTCATGGATATAAATTCACTATATTATTAATAGATGTATGAAATATTATAAATATGTCAAAATAACATCTTTTAATTATCATAAATGAATTTTAAGAGTTAAATTCTAGGTATGATAATTGATATAGTTTTTGTTTACCATGAATTTGGATTTTTGTGAGTTATGATCTTGAATTTAAAAGTTATTTATAGTTTATACATATTAGATTTTAGAATTTTGATGGAATTAAAGTCTCAATTGAGTAATGAAACATGGGTAGTGGGAATTTGGGTGGAACTTCTCCCTGGACATGGAGATTAGGCTCTGTCTAGAATAGTGGGGATTGATCACATGTTACACCATACTTAATCTTATGGGGTTTGTTCATTCTGCATAATTTTAAGACTTTTCATGAAAGGGTTTAGTATACCTTATTCATGTGATGTCTTTAGATATGTGTAAATATATTTTACTATTAATATAGGTTAGTAAAAAAAGTTATGATTTGGGTAATTATTTACACATCAATATGGTTTGGACATATAAATTTGGTGAAAAAAATAGGATTTCAAAATAAATCATAAGAATCATGCATATAGGTAAAGGGAATAAATGATAAAATATGGTTTGATATTTAAAACCCCTTAATAATATTAAGTGTTTGGTTATTTTATTAAGTGAGAACATGTTAATAATCTGTCATCAAACTGAATAGGTCCATGATAAAGATGGTGTAACGTCCCCAACCTGGTAGCCACTATATATGATGCCCTAAGCTGAGTCATCACATGACCTCGGGCATGCCTTCTCGTATGCCAGAGGTAGTCGACTAGAAGATTGGGTATGAAGAAAAATAGGGGGTACTGTACCCTATTATCATATTAAATTCACAATAAAAAAACATCAACTGATATAATATCTATCCAGAACAAAAAACAGACACCCAATGACAAATACTAAAAAGTAACCAAGTAGCACATGCTTTAAAAATATGATGATTACACTACATGCCAGGAAGTCATACAAATAAAATCCCAAATAAAAAAAATTCCAAAAGATCCCAATTGTGGACCCAAGTCCCAACCCATTCCTGACATCTTGTGCTCCAACCAAATATCCCATGCATGAACCAGACACCAGATCCCTATCTAGAACTTGTACCTGAAAACAAGTAGCATCTTATGCGGTACCCAAGTTTCATGGATGCCCCATAAGGATGTGAGAACAGCTCATTAGGTCACCACTAATGATGTATAAAACAGTAACCAATCTAAACAGATAGTGTATGAAATTACATAATGAATAACATGATAAACATAAGAATAAACTAGGTTCCATTTATTAACATGGGTCACATTAGTCACTTTAATCGTTAGTTCCACGGGTTATCCACATTCATCAAATTCACTAAATCATATTCCATTCATATAAACCATTCATAAGGGGGTCAAGTTCCCTAACTCACAAGCATAATCATTCCAAAAAACAATATTCATTAACTTACCTTGGAGCTTCATTCCAGTAAATTACCTCGCCTTAGAGCCTCAATGTAACGACCCAATATTATATCAATGAAAATTTCCCTTCTTATAATTATTTAATATAGTATAAATCACATATAATCACATAGATAACACAATAAAAACTTTATAAATGAATAATGGATAAAATAATAGGTATTTCTAGAAATTAAGGAACCTATACCAATGGAATAGTAAATTGACCTTTGGAATATTAATAAAAACATTATTAATAGTAAACTGACCAATAGAGTAGTAAAATGGACTATGAAAGTATAAATAAAATTTAGGAATCTTATAAATGAAAATATGATATTTTTACATCATGGAATAAGTAAATAATTGTTTTTTAAATGATAAATTATGTATTGATATTTTTATTAAACATAAAAGTTCATTTAAAATTTTATAATTAATGTAATTATTTAAAATGTGATTAATTTTCATAAAATAGATTCATAAAAGAATATTTTGTTATCTTATGGTTATAATATAATTTTATGATACCTTAATTAATTTTTCAAAGTGTTATCAAATCAGTTATAATTTTAAAATTGGAATTTTTCAAATAAATGATGATTTCATTAAAATATTAAATTTATAATATTTATAAAATTATTTTCATAATATAGAGTTCATTTTTTAATTCTACATAATGAAAAATGGTTGGGGTATATTTTTGGGATTTTTTCAAAATTGTTGAAATAGTGAAATACGGTAATTTACGGTAAAAAATAAATACTTGAATTATTGATACAAGGATGATTCTTGAATGATATAAGAACCATTAGTTCGAAATAAAATTCACTAGTTACTATTCTTAGTCATTAAAATCCACAATGCTCATAGTCTTTAGCCAAAATAATAAACAAATGTAAAAAATAACCAAAAAACACCCCTAGCATCCAATATAAATACCGCTTATTCTCCTCACACCTATTAAGCCTTGAAACTTTCCAATTTCTACCCAATACTCTTCCCAAGACTCTTCCAAACACTTAGTACATTCTAGTCTCAACAAAAGACCAAATAAATTCCCTAATTTGGTTCTCAAGGAGAGTAATTCAAGAGGTAAAAATCTATTTCTTTTTCTTTTATTTTGATTTCAATTTATTTTCTTTTCTTATAATCTCATCACATACTCTGTACAAACATGCATGATAACTCTAGTATCTTATTTATAATAACATTTTATTATTTTAGGAAAAATTATACCATTAATTATCTTCTCATATTTTTTTTATTCTAAAAATAAAAATATCATCTGTGAGGTGTTGATTTATCACCTTTGAGGATTAAAAGCTTTCATTTTTCTTTACCATATTCAAGGATGGACATAAAACCCTTATAATGATGGTAAATATTTTACAATTAATTTTATAACCATTTTTATGTTCTAAAACTAAATTTTATACACAATAATTAATAATGAAACAAATCAATTTTATGGTTATCAAACAACAGCCAAAATAATCTAAACGATTATCACTTACTTCTTATCTAATGATTCATCCTCACCCCAAATAATAGAATGAATTATATAACCATTTAATCTTATGTATGTTCATTAATAAAATATAACTTAAATTCTGGATACCTATTCCCATTTTACATGACATTTCCTAAATTTATACAGGTAAACCAATCCTGAAAACCAAGGAAACGAAAACTCTCTAATGATGAAATTGTATCTTATAACTCATAAATAATCCCTAAATGAACATAATAAAATTATAATAAATAAAATAAATGTATAAAAGGTTATGAATTAATTAATTAATATATCCAATTTTATTATATAGGACATTAAGATCAAATGCAGAACACTTTCAGACATAAGGTACGAGATTCTTTCCGAACCTCCATTTTTTCCTTTGGGTTATGCTTTCTCTCTATTTAAAATAGTGTAATTATTCTTAATTTTTATATAATTATTCTAAATTATATTTTTTATATTCTAAAATCATTTATCTATATCATTTAATCATTCTTTTATTTGTAAATACATGTTTTAAAAGGGTTTTATTCTCAAATCTTCCCAATAAGCATGCCCGATTAAAGGGAACTCCCCGATTTCTCACCTATTTTTAAGTGAACACATTAATATGTTTTAATCCATAATTATTTTTATAAAATCACTCATTTTATCATGAAAAAATATATTGGTTAATTTTTTGTTTTGTGAAAACAAATATTCATTTTTCCCCTTTAAACAGTCTTTAATATATTCCTTAAACCTCACTAAAATGTTTCATTTCTAATATCTCTTAAACACTATTTTTAAGTGTTTTTTATTTATTTTGATATCAATTATAATTATCTATGACTATTTTACCTTATTAATTTCCATTTATAATTTAAATACAATCTTTCATGGACACCATTATTATATTTTCTTTTATTATGCCTTATGGCATGATTATGATACTGAATTCTTTCTATCGGTAACCCTTATGCCTGATTATTCATGTGGAACACATATGCATGAACATGTTTTTATGGGTGTGACCATATAAAACTCCAACTCATTGGGTAATTTTTACTCTCATGATACGTCATGTTGGGATAGGGAGTGAACCTGATTCCTTTATGGGACCTTTTTCGCCATGTTAAATGATCTTGCAAGTTAGCCTTGATTCATGTTTATGTCATGTTGTATGTTGTTTCTAAATTCTTATGATGTCATGATTATATGTCCCCATGATAAACATGTTATGATTACTTATGTTTATCCATGTTCCATGAAATTTTATGTCATTATGTTATGCCTTCTAACTCATGTGATTTTCTTTATTCCAATGTTTATACCCTTACTAGGATTTTTATCTCGTCACTTTTGTTCATGTATTCCCTAGGTTATCATATTAAGATGTAGGATCTCAATGGAAGATAGGATCTCTTTATGGAAGATTAAAATAAATATATTTTATTCTATTTACATGTTTTCATTTTTATGTACCTAATCATCCAAAGATGCTACACTTTACGATCCTTATCTTGTAATTTGATGGTTAATTATGCTTAAAATCATGTAATAATATATATAAAAGGATAGGGTTTCTATAGTTGGTATCAGATAAAGGTCTAGTTATTTTTTGATATTAGGAATAGACCAATTTATTAAGAACCCTAGGGATAATTCTATCACCATGGATAAACTACATTGAAACTTAGTGTATCAAAATTTAAGATATACTTTTCATTTACAATTTTATCTTTTATATTCAATGTTTTCTTTTTATATTCTTATTATATAAGTATTAAAGCCCCCTAATTGTACTTTATTTTCATAGTTAATGGATGGAAATATAATAACACATTCCAAAAAATAATGTGATAGGAAATGGGATGATTTCTTTAATGATATGAAAAATTTTATGGGAATGGTACTCAAAACATCACGACAGTGATTGATTAACTGCATAAAGTTATGAATAATAAATTCAATCATGTAGAAAAAACTCTTCTAGAGAAAGATAAAATTTCATTTGAATATTTATGAAATAAATGCCTCCCATGTTTATTGTATCTTATGATCCACTCCTCACATAAAAATGGATTAACTCTATTTAGAATATATTATCTTCCCTCCAGTGCTCATAAGAAGTTAAAGTTGTGTTCGTAGTCTATCATTTTGATGCGAAAACTGATCGGTGGTGGAAACCAGTCAAGAAACCTAATTCCAAATAGGAAATTGATTCCATAGATTGGGAGGAATTCAAGAAAATATTTCTCAATAAATATTGTCCATGAACCCTCCATATCAAGATGGAAAAATAATTCCTCAAACTGAAGTAGAGGGAAGATGAGTTTATCGGGACGTATGAGGAAAACATCACAAGGCTTGCACGATACACCTATTGCTTTTTCATGAACACTAAAATAAATCTGAATCACATATTTATTATACTAAATCAGATTATATAAAAACAATTGGAAATTAAATACTTCTATAGATATTAAAATATTTTTTATTGTGCCCTTAAGGTTGAAATGGATATTAGAGACTCTCAGTGGTCTCAAGGACCTAGTAAAAAATGAGGAAAATAGAGTTTAATATGGGTGGATCAATAGATAAATACCATGATGTAAATAATACACAACATGCCACATTTCAAAATTATGGGAAGAAGCATCTTGGAAACTTCTTAAAGGGAACCTAGAGATACTTTAAAGGGTGAAGATAGGGGAATATGGATAATAACTTCCAAATGGATATGAAGAATCCCACAAACCTATAGTTTATTGTTTCAACTGAAAGGAACATGGTCATTATGCAAAAAATTTAACTAATCCAAGGTTTTTTTAGAGAAATCAACAACATCAACCTCCAACACAATAAGGAATGGCTTATTCTATCTCTGCTGTTGAGGTGGAAACTAACAATGATGTGGTGATAGGTACACTGGTTAATCATTAAATAATAGTGAACATACTATTTGATTCTGGTTTTATGTATTCTTTTATATATTACAAGTTTAGTAAAACTATTAAAACACCACCTCAAAATATGGAGTTTGAGTTATCTGTGAGAAGATAAAATGGATAAATTATTGCATCCAAAGTATATAACACCTTCCCCGTTAATTTTTGTGGAATTAGCCTCCTAGAAATTGTTTTCTTACTTCCTTTAGTTGATTTTGATTCTATATTGGGTTTGTATTGGATTTCATTATACAAATTCAACATCAACTATTGGGAAATGGAGATAACTCTTCACATCCCAAGGCATCCTCCAATTCTATACAAGTGTAAGGAGGAAGATGAATCTACTTTAGAATCATCATCTCAATTATGGATATTATTTCTTTATGATCAACCATATCCACCACAAATTATTGATACAAAGGAGAGAATCGTGATCTAAGGCATGCCCATTATGAGGGACTACACTAATGTGTTCCCTAAAAAATTACCTTACCTTCCTCCTAACAGAGAGGTTGACTTCTCAATTAAACTTATTCTTTGATCTTTACCTATATCAAAGACACCTTATAGAATGGACTTCATTGATCTAGAAGAACTGATGAAGCAATTATCAGAGAATTTGGAAAAGGGTTTTATATGCTCGAGTGCTTCACTATGGGGTCTGTTGGTCCCCTTCATCAAAAATAAGGATGGATCAATGCGCCTCTTTATTGATTATTGTGAGTTCTCTAAAATCAAGAAAAATAAAAAGTATATCTCCCCTCCCATGGATAGATAACTTATTCAATCAACTACATGGGGCCAAGTATTTCTCAAAGGTGTCCCTTCAATTGTGATATCACCAATTAAAGGTGAATAAGGAATATATTCCCATAAATGCCTTTTGAATGAGGTATAGACACTATGAGTTCATAGTGATGCCCTTCAGACTCACTAATTCTCCATAAATATTCATTGACTTAATGAATAGATTCTATAGATATTATCTCAACAAATTTTTGGTAGTCTTTATTAATGATATTTTGAGATACTCTAAGAGTGAGGAGGATATGAGGAGCATTTAAATAATGTGTTGAAGAATTTTAGAAGGGAGAAACTTTATGAAAATTATAGTAAATGTGAGTTTTTATAGAGGAATTATCACTCTTGGGGAATATTATCACTAGTAAAGGAATATTTGTGAACCCTTATAAGAAAATGGAAATTAAAGAGTTCCCCATAACAATATCTATAATTGAGATACGTGGTTTCCATGGGCTAGCGAGGTATTACTGATGATTTGTGAACTTATCATGATTTTCAAACCTAATAACCAAGATTACTTGGAAGGGAGTTATGTTTTTTTGGTTTATTGAATGTGAATACTACTTCAAAGAGTTGAAAAATATTCTTATCAATTCACTAGTTCTCATACTACCAAAATTTAGGGAACTCTATGTGGCGTATAATGATGCTTTAAAGAATTGATTTTTCTATTTACTAATGAAAAATGATAAATTAAAAGCCTACACCTTAATGAAATTGAAAATTCATTAGAAAAACTATTCCATTCATGATCTGGAGTTGGAGGCTATGATCTTTATTTTGAAAATCTGGCGGCATTATCTCTATGGGGAGAAGTATGAAATATATATTGATCATAAGAGCCTCAAATATATATTCACATAGAATTATTTTAACATGTACCAGTGAATATGGTTAGATATCATCAAGGATTATGACTGCTCAATCCACTACCATCCTAGTAAGAAAAATAAAGTTCCATATACTCTAAGTAGAAAGGGTCCTTCAACATTATCAATGATGATAATTGAGAAAGATCAAATCTTATTAGATTTTCAAAGGATGGACATGAAAATAATTAAGGAGGTAGAATCATAAATCCTTTGTCAAATGATTTCTAAACCATCCCTTGGGGATAAAATAAAGGATTCTCAAAGAAATGATAGGGAAATTTAGAAGAAGGTGGAATCCATGAGAAGAGAGAAATCTAAAAATTTCAAAATTGATGAGTAAGTCTTGAGTTTTGGGGCACCACTATGTATACCATACCATCTAAAGATAAATACGGATCTTCTAAATGATTCACATAGCTCAACCTTCTCTATTAACCTAGGGAGCACAAAGATGTATTGAGATCTCCAAAATCACTATTGGTGGGAAAATATGAAGGAGATCATTGAATATACATAAAAGTGCCTCGTATATCAAAAAGTGAATTCTGAAAGAAAAATGTCTAAGGGTATGATGAAACCATTGCCCATATCAACATGAAAATGGGAAAACATCAACCTGGAATTTATCACTAGAAATTCATAGAAATCTAGAGAAAAAAATTATATATGGTTTGTTGTGGATCATCTTACAAAGACAGATCACATTATCATAATTTGAGAGGACTTATCACAGAAGTAACTCTCATGGATATACATTAGAGAAGTGGTAAGGATGCATGGAGTAACACTATCAATTATATCCTAATGGGATATGAGATTCACCTCCATGTCATCAGAAAATCTTCAATATTCTTTAACACTAATATGAACTTCATTACGGCTTATTATCCTCAACATGATGTCCAATCTGAATGGACTATTAAGAAACTGGAAGACATGTTGATGGCATGTTATATGGACTTAAAAAGAGGATGGGACCAACATCTATCTCTGGTCGAGTTATCTTACAACAATACTTTTCACTCGATCATCCAAATGGCTCCATATGAATCCCTTTATGGGAAAAGATTTATAACACCATCATACTTGGATAATGTCTATGAACATAAGATACTAGGAGATGAACTGGTAAAAGAAATGGTGGAAAAGGTGAAAACCATTCAACATCACATCAAAGCATACCAAAGTCGATATAAGAGCTATTTGTATAATCATTTATGAGACCATGAGTTTAAGGTTAGATACATGGTATTCCTTTATATATCTCTATGGAAGAGGGTTATGAGATTTGGGAAGAAAGGAAGGCTAAGTACCAGGTACATCAGCCACTTCGAGATTCTTGGTCGTATTGGAGTTGTGGCCTATGACTAGAACTTCCAACAACCATGTATCAAGTATACAATGTATTCCATGTATCCCTATTTATTAAGTACATACTAGATCCCTCACATGTACTGAATTCAGATGTGGTACAGTTGTAAAATGATCTCTTTTTAAGGATAATCCAGTGAATATCTTGGATCGTAGAGATAAATTTATATGCAACAGGACTACTCACCTAGTCAAATTACTATGGTGGAACCATAAGTACGAAAAGGAAACATGGGAACCATATAAAATAATAAATTAGAAGTTCCCTCACTTGTTTTCCCCTTTGTTTGTAAAATGAAATTTCAAGGGTGAAATTTCATAAGGGGGGAAGAATTTAACAACCCAAAATTATATCAATGAAAATTTACCTTCTTATAATTATTTCATATAGTATAAATCGCATATAATCTCATAGATAACACAATACAATATTTAAAAATTATTAATGAATCAAATAATAGGTATTTCTTGAAATTAAGGAACCTATACCAATGGAATAGTAACTTGACCTTTGGAATAGTAATATGACTCTTGTGAATAGTAAACTGGTCAATATAATAGTAACCTTACCTGTGAAATTATAAATTAAATTTATAAATCCCATAAATGAAAATATGATATATTTATATCATGGAATAAGTAAATAATTTTCTTGAAAATGATAAATTATGTATTGATATTCTTGTAAAAAATAAATTTCTATTTACAATTTTATAATTAATATAATTAGTTAAAAAAAATTATTTTCATTAAATAGATTCATAAATTAATATTTTGTTATCTTATGATTATAAGATAATTTTATGAGACATTAATTAATTTTTCAAAGTGTTATAAAATCAGTTATAATTTTAAAATCAGTATTTTTCAAATAAAAGATGATTTTATTTAAAAATTAAACTTATCATATTTAGAAAATTATGTTCATATAATGGAGTCCATTTTTTAATTCTACACATCAACAAATGGTTGGGTTTAATTTTTGGTATTTTTATAAAATAGTTGAATTTTTGTGAACAGTGAAATATGGTAATTTGCAGTATAAGATAAATACATAAATTATTGAGTCATGGATGATGTTTGGATGATATAAGAACCATTTCTTCAAACTTTAATTCACTCTTTACTATACTTAGTCAAAATAATCAACAATATTCATAGTATTGAGCCAAAATGATAAACAACTGTATAAAATAATCAAAAAACACCCCTAACCTACACTATAAATACCACTCTTCACCACCTCTTCTCCTCACACATCTTAAGCCTTTAATATTGTCCAATTTATACCCAATAATCTTAAAAAGTCTCTTCCCCACTTATATTAGGTTCTAGTCTCAACAAAATACTAAAACAAATTTCTCTAAGGTGGTTCTCAAGGAGAGGAATTCAAGAGCTAAAAACATCTTTCTTTTTCTTCTAATTTCCTTTCAATTTATTTTATTTTATTATACTATCCTAAACACCTCTATAAAAACATGAATTATAACCCCAATATATTATATATACTTTAATGTTATTATGTTATTATAAAATACACCATCAATTCTCTTCTCATCTTCCTTTTATTCTAAAAATGAAAATATCATATGTGAGTTGTTGATTTATTGCCTTCGAGGATGAAAACTTTTCATTTTCCATTACCTCCTTCAAGGCTGGACATAAAACCATTATAATGGTTGTTACATATTTTAAAACAATTATATCCTTTTTATGTTCTGAAACTAACTTTTATACACAATAATGACAACTAAACCAAACTAGTTTGTGATGATAAAAAAACCACCAAAATAATCTAAATGATTATCACTATCATATTATATAATGATTCATCCTCACCCAAAATAACAAAATTAATTATATGAAAATTTAATCTTATGTATTTTTATTAATAAAATATAACTTCAATTTTGGGTATTTATTCCCATTTTACATGATCTTACATATATTCATACAAGTGAACCAATCATGAAAACCAAGGAAATGAACACTCTTGAATGATGAAATTGTATCTTATAACTCATTAATAAGGCAATAAATGAACTTAATAAAATTATAATAAATAAAATAAAATTTTAAAATTTTATTAATTAATTAATTAATGGATTCAATTTTTTTATCTAGTACATTAATATCAATTTCAGAACACTTTCAGACATAAGGTATGGGATTCTTTCTGAACCTCCATTTTTTCCTTCGGGTTATGCTTTCTCTCTATTTACTACAATTTAATTATTATTTATTTTTATATAATTATTATAAATTATATTTATATGTTTTAAAATCATGTATCCATATCATTTAATCCATATTTTATAGGGAAATACATGTTTTAAAAAGGTTCCCTTCTCAAATCTTCCCAATAAGCAAGCCCCATTAAAAGGAACTTCCCTATTTCTCACCCATGTTTAAGTGCACTCCATAATCTATCTTAATCCATAATTATTTCTATAAAATCAATCAGTTTATCATGAAAATATATCTTTGTTCATTTGTGGTTTTATTAAAAAAATATTCCTTTTCCTATTTAGATTCTCTGTAATATTTTCCTTCAACGACACTAAAATGTTTCATTTCTAATATCTATTAAACACACTTTTTACATGTTTTCACTTCATTTTGACATCACTAATAATTATCTATGACTATGTTTCCTTATTAATTTCCTTTTATGATTTGAATCTATTATTTCATGGAAACCATTGTGATATTCCATTTGGTTATGCCTTATGACATGATTATGATACCCAAATATTTCTATGGGTAACCCTTATGATTGATTCTTCATGTGGCACACATATTCATGAAAATTTTATGATGGGTTCACCCAGATGGAACTCTAATGAATTGGGTAATGTTTAGCCTCATGAAACTTCATATTGGTACAGGTATTGAACTTGATTCCTTTATTAAAGTTTTTCCACCTTGTGAAATGGTCTTGGTAGTTAGCATTGGTTCATGATTATGTCACGTTGTGTGATGTTTCCAAATTCCTATGATTAAATGATTATATGTCCCCATGATCTACATGTTATGGTTCTTTATGTTTATTCATGTTCCATGCCTTTTTATGTCATTATTTTATTCCCTCTAACCCATGTCCTTTTCTTTATTCCTACGTTTATACCCTTACTATGATTTTTATTTCATCCCTTTTGTTCATGTATTCCCTAGGTTATCCTATAAAAATGTAGGATCTCAATGGAAGATATGAGCTCTTTATAGATGATTAAAATAAATATGTTTTATTCTATTTCCATGTTTTATTTTTATGTACATATTCACCCAAATACACTCGGATTTATGATCCTTGGCTTGTAATTTTATGGTTAATTATGCTTAAAATCATGTAATAATACGTGTAAAAATATAGGGCTCTTATACTTATTAAAAGTGTATTAACTCACCATGAATCCTCATTCCAAAATAATTACCTCACCTTGGAGCCTCATTCTAGGTGAATACCACTTTCATTCAGTAATATAATAGATCCAAAGTCGGACTTCCAAACCCATGAAACACCCTGGTGGGCCTAGAGCATCAGTCTCTCCAACCCATGGGTAGAGCCTCATTCCAACACCCCCACACTACCATTAATCCATGTGCACATGATTCATAACCCATATCACCCTTATCAACACAAACCATAACTATTAAACATGTTTATCATTTACAAACATGACTCATTATCTCATATAACATTATATAAAATACACCATTATGTTATGCCACCAACTATGCACATTCATTCTTTAGTTAATTACATTACAATGTTAAAATGACAACATGATTTTCATGGGTCTTATTTCACCAACCCATATATCATTTCAATTTCTATGTCCCCAATGGACCTTTAAAACCCAAAACATGGTATAATACACAATCTAAACTATTCATTTGAAAAAAAATCTTCAAGAAACCCTTTAAAACATGGGTATTTTTATTTGAAAACTTAAACATGTACCAAGGGTTTCATTTCCATTTCATACATTAAAATAAATGATAAGAAATTTCATAAAAAAAAGGGGGACCGTGACCTCATTTAAAATAATAATTTGAAATCTACAAATAAACCCACTTTTTTGAACACCTTGAGTCCATCACCTCCTTTTAAAACCTAACCTTATTTCAAAACATCTTATTCTTCATTTGAAAACAAAAACCAGATAAAAATCCAAAAATCATTATTTAAACATTTCAAGTCCCCTTATTTACTTCTCAAAATATTCCATGTGATCAATTCAACTTACCCTTTATCCAATCCCACATTTCTAGTTACAATTTACAACCCACTTGCTCTCACATTTCTCTTATATCAATGTTTACCAATTCATTTCACCATTTCAAGGGTTTGACACACCCCATGGGAAGCCCTATTTTTTGGTCTCACACCATCAATGAACCCAATGGGGTCCATGAAGGGTATCTTACCTCAATATCATGGCCAAATTACTTTTCTTAACCCAATACATCAAAACCTACAAGGTAGAAAATTTTCACAACTACATACACATATAACACATCAAGACCATGGAAAGAAATTTCATACCACCTACTTCATGTTTGTTGACTAATTCTTGCTTAACCTTTTCCCTTGATTCAAACCCAAAATCCCTTTAAAGACCCAGAAAAATAATCTACTATAAAATGAGGGTTTTTGGGATTTAGAAGAAGAGGATAGATTCTAAATTCCCTAATATAGAAAATAGATCAAAGGCAGGTGTTAGACTCACCTGGATCTTCAATTAGCACCAAAACCCACTCCAAATAGCTAAGAATCAAAAGATAATCACCCATGGGGGAGAGGGGGATGATGGTTCATCACCTAGTGTGTATAGGTTAAAATGGGGGATAAATTAGAGGAAGAAAGAAAACATATCAGGAGGTAAAAATAGTAAAACCCACTTTTAATGAGGTGCATGTTTTGGATGAATAGTTTACCAAACCATGCACCAACTATGTGGTTCCCTCTATCCAAGATGAAACCAATCTACATTGTTTTCCTGGCCACCCACATAGTTTGAAAACCCAGGGAGAGGCCATGTATTCTCCACTGTCTAAGTGGACCATAAGCCACATAGTTTCTTGGTCCAAGTACAAATTTTTCACTAACTGTGCGCTAACCATGTGTTACACACTTTTTGGCCTCTTTTATCACTTATTTCCAGTCTCAAACCCCCAGGACACCCTTGAAACTCCTCATACACCAAATAATCACTTCATTATCCAAAAAATGAATTTTAAGAAAAATTTAAATAAGGGTGTACCTTAATTAAAGGTCAGAATCATAAAACCTTCCCACCATATAAAGTATATTCCTTGAGTCGCATGTTACAAGCATCACCAAGCCTTCAAGACACAAGGTCGGGCCATAGTTACTAGCTACTTAACCTCACCTCCAATGTTTCCTCTTAAACATGTCTAATCCATCGCCACACTTGGGCCAAATAAATAGTCTTGCCCAAATAATTTTTCCCATTGTGACCTACAACCACGAACCAGGTGATCCTCAGAAGACACATCAATCACAACCCACATAAAAAACATTCAACATAAGAGAAAATCATGGGTAAATTCACTGAACCATTGCACAATTGGATGTTGACAAGGCACTAAAATACCGTAATAGATCCTATCAGAACACCTTCATTCTGATCATATCCACAACTCAATCATGTACTTTTGAGTACCATATTATGTATACAGTTTTACATACATGGGTATCTCTCTTATCATGATAGTATCATTACTTATTCATGTATTATATATGTTAATATACTTAAATTATATGTCATATAAAAAGTTCATTATAGTTCTTAGATATATTGATAAGATCATGATACTATGATAATAATACTAAGTATATTTAATATAGTTTGGATAAATTAATATGATGGGGAATGGATGATATATAACTATTAGTTGTTGGGGGTTTATTATCATTGAGGTTTATTCTCATAAATTTTACACTTGGGGATCTCAAGTATATAATATCATGAGGAATGACTTTCCATTAGGAATACCACATGTTTTGGGTATCATTATATGTTTCTATATATAAGAATATACATTTATATTTTAATTTGATATCATTATTAATGTAAATAATTAATAATATACATTTACTAAAAATTAAGAATATAAATTTTAATGTTTGAGGATATGTATCTTGTGTCGATTATATTATTAGTGGTATGAAAATGATTGAATTACTAGGAAATTATTTGTCTATTTTGAGTATAGAAAGAAGATATCTATAACTCTTTAAAATGGATGGTGAGGTCAGTATTAAATTTATGTACATAATGGATAAAGTAAATTTATCTAATATAATAAAATAAAGATAAAGAAATTATGAATGGATAGTGACAAAAAGTATGTATCATTATTTATGAGATATTAGTTGAGAAATAAATTACATTACGCAATTAGTGTTTGTGGGAGGTATTTATACCCATGAATTATGCTGATCTCTTTAGGATTCGTTATGTGCTTCTAGATATAACACTTGGGCTATGGTTAGGACTCACTACTATTAAGATAATTTTTTAGAGGGTCATGCAAAAAGTGTATCCATAAGCTATACTAATTTAAATGAATAATGGATTAGAATAAAGTGGGCCCCATAACCATGGGATAATGTTATCCAAGTATGAATGATCATAATTTAATAAATAAATAAATTCAAATATAGTTTATTAGATGTTATAATAAGATTAATTGAATTTAATTATCAAGTTATTAAAAAATTATTTAATTTTAAATAATTTTATTTGAGAAGTTATTTTTTTAAATAACGTTACACAATCAAAGTTTATTAAATAAATATGGGAGACAACAACTTCATCTAAAGGTTAATACTTCATTATGTGACACATTATAGTTTCAAAAGTGATTAATGAAATGTGGGTGACACTTAAGATATATTTGTTTCATTTAGGAGGATTAATTTTCTTAAGGGACCCAAAAACAATTTAAGAAACCAATAAACTAATTATTTAAGAATAATTTAGACCCAAACTAGGCAATGGAAACCCCTTGTATGTATTTACCTCCTCTAATATTCTCTCTCTAGTATAGAGATATAAAAAGGTAAGAAAACAAGATTGTATTGATCCTTTATTCGTATATCAAGTATGTGTTCTTAAATCAATCACATAGGAATCCAAAATCACATGATTATATCATGATAATATAAGGAGTCTATAATTAAAACTAGGGTATTTAGTGTATGTGTGAATGATATATAGTGGTTCTACATTGGATACTTCAAGATATGATGTTCAAATGATGATAAGAGTACATTAGGATCTTTCAATACATAATAGTATCATTTATTTATTATTATTCATGAATATGATTTTGTTCATATTATTCTAGGTTACTATAAGTGTTTATATTCCAAAAACAATGTTAGGACATAAATATGGTTGAAATTTTAAAATATTTTTCACTAGATGAATTTTTTATTCTCATTTTACAACACAAAACACTTTTTGATATGTGTGATTGTGATTTTGAAAATTTATTCCCGTATACCAGTACTGAAAGAATTTGGTAAAGATATACTGTCATGGTAGATTCATGAGAACCCAATAGTGTGACTTGTGTGATGCATGTGATTATTGTTTCTTTTATTTCATGCAATAAATGCATGGATATATATATATATATATATCATGGATTATATTAGAGTCTTTTTTATAGGTATCCTACTGAGTTTTGTATCCATGCCCTACACATGCCCCTTGATGGATTTTTAATCCTTATATTTAGTTTACAGATCAAGGAAAGGGTCCTAGAATAGGTAAGTAGGTTGGTGTAGCTCAGAAAGGATGAGGATATAGTTCTAAGGAAAGTTTGAAGATGGGTATAAATATCTCATTTATTATTTTATTTCATATTTTTCATACGTATCATATATTATGGGATTGTTGGGAAAAAATTTATGATATATGATTATATTCCATGGAAATATTCATTTTTTATTTCATTATGTTTGATATTTATTTTCTATTACTTCCAAATTAATTCCATATTATAGAGGTGATATCTAGGTATGGATGATTCTATTATTTATATTATATTTTATATGATGATATTTAGAGTACAGTCTCTCCACAAGACATCATCATACCATCACACCTAAGAAAAATACTATGGATTTTAGAGAGACATATTTGGTGTATGTAGCACTATATTTCAAGCCACATTGATGGATATATAAGCTAGGACATTACAATTGGTACACAAGGAATGTGAAAAGTTAAATTGTTCAAACATCCCAGAAGATGAATAGTTTCAATCCAAACAAATATAATAAAACAAATCATGATTTAATTGATGAAAATTATAGTATGAGGAGAATTTTGGATACTTATATAATATATTGTAATTTTAATAACGGAGAAATTGGTTTTTTATTAAATATATTTTATAGATATTTTTATGATGAATATAAATACATAAAATATATAAAAAGTGTTAAAAATGATTCAGTTTAATGGGTATCGAGGAAATAAAGAAGAACATTTGGAAGACTGGGAAGAATAAATCCTTGTTGGTTTATATTAAGAATATGAAATATAAACATCATTATAAAGGGATGTAAGAGACATGTTATATTTATGTAAGTTATCTTATTTGGAAGAAGAAATTAGAAAATATATAAGTAAATTATTTAAATTTTCAGCTGAAATAAAAATATGCACAGTATAATATAAGGGAAGATAAATATGCTTTTGTATTAGGGGATTAAACAAAAAACGTTAACTATATAGAACTAGTGATATATGAAATGATATTTTTATTGGTGGGATTGTAAATATAATGCCTATAGTAATAGTGATTTATAATCCTAAAGTAAATAATCATGAAAAACATAGACATGTTTTAGAGCATTATTCTTGTGTGGTATAGAGATTTTTCAGAATAATAAATTGAGAATTCATATACATAAGGTAAAAGTTAAAGGTAATGTGGGAATAGAGACTCAACCATCTTACTCACACTGAGAGGGAGTACCCCTGGTCCAATCCATATAATTTTTTGATCTTACAAGTGAGGGGAGACTCATAGTTCAAAGCTTTATCTAATAAATGGGAATGAAAGGAATAGTTCCATTTATTGACATGTGATTTGTAAAAAAAAATATAGTGTGTATGCGTGTGTGTTTGGGTTCATGTGTGTTTGTTTAGGGAATTATTACAAATATGTTATTTTGTTTAAAGGATGATATTTAGAATTATGTAAAAGTAATGATAATTTTCATAGAGATTCTAGGATATCTAAAAACTCAATTATATGAAAAAGAAAGGGTTTATGATTCTTTGGAAATATGAAAAACATGTTTTCCATTATATATAATGTTTTTATTAAATATTTTATTGAAATTTTGGTTAAAATCATGGGAAGAGTTATTTTAGTTAGGGGTGTTGATTTTTCAATGAAAATTATTTAAAATGAAAGTACAGATAAAATTTTTATATATAGTAAATAGGTCAAAGTGAAATATATATTCCCTAAAGAATTTATACATAAGAGGTTTTATAACATAGATAATAAAGTATGATATAGTTAAATATTATGGTTTTATATACATAAACAAAAGGCATCTTATATTATTTAGTTTAAGAATATCATAAGTCTTGATTTAGTGATATCATACCCCCTAGCTTAATGCATATTGTATTTTATGATATGTATATTAAATATTACAAGTGGTTTGGTGAAGTTTAAATTGTTTTCAATAACTTAGGAATATGAAAATTCAATGAATTTTAAATATTATGATTGTAAATATGGAATGAAGTTCCAAAGACATGTGTCATTAGTTATTTGAATTGACACATTGTTTACAGCAACGATATGAAGTAGATGTAGAGACATGAAAAATATTATTTCATTACGGTTGGAATTTATGAATTAATTTTGATCAAGAAGAATATATTTTAAAAATTATGTATATTTTTCATGAGGATTTAATATTGGCTTGGAATTATTTTATGTTGACTAAGTATAATGTTTCTATTAGGCCAAGTATAATATTATAGGTTTTAAAATTTTAGTAACACAAGATCGGACCCTATTAAAACTTGACCATTACCTTATATGGGACCCTATAGGGTCAACCATGGTTGAGGGAGATAGCCTGGGCAAAGCAAGGAGTTGGCATATTACATAAAGGGGAGCCTATGGGAATTTCATGAGCGAAAATGAGACACCATGATGGGTGGCATAGGGGCGGAGCGGAGGCTTGCATGGGGCAGTGCCAGGGAGAGGAGTGGAGAGCTTGGTAACCATTTTCTAGTCATATTACATCATGAGATATATTATAAATGAGCCCTGGGATTCAGCTCATTTCGATGTGGGATTAGGTACTGTAGTGCTGATATTAATCATAACTATTTGATCTATCAAGCGTTTTATTCTGGACATCTAATCATCTTGAAAATCTTCTTAATTGTGGAATCTTCTTGATCAATTTATCTAAGATATTAGATCAATCTCTCTACATCATCTTCTCTAGGAATCCACCGAAGGATCTCACTTGAGACTTCGGTATAGAAAGATCTCCATAGGAACATCATTCAAAGATCAATCAAAGTCCTCTAATAATTACTTTATCATTCTTAAAATCTGAATATGATCAAAATATGATGCAAATTTTTCTTCATCCTTTAATAAATCTCAAATTTAATAAATACAGTGAGTTTCCAAATATTAACAATATGTGAAGGTGATATCAGGCGAACTAAACTTGATTTTGTAGAGTGTTTTAGCCGATGATGAAATGATTCATCTCCGTGATTTTAGAATATTATGCAATGATATCCATTGCCTATAAATACTTATTCCTAATCTCATTTCAATTTTCTCAATTTGAGAGTTTTATTTTTGAGTGAAGTTGAACATTCATGAACCTGTTTTCTTCACAAAGAGAACTTCCACACTCTTTCTATTTGCACATAGGAGGATTAATACCACAAGAAAACTATATGTGGATGACACACTTGATTTTCTTCACGATGAATGCAGATCCATGAAAAATTTGAGATAGTATATTTTATATATGTGTTCTCTATCAGGTGTAAAGAGTTTTACAAACCACATAGCAGTGTAAACTTAAACTGTATTTCATGTGTAAATTATTCCATGCACTAAGTATATAACCATTTGGGTTTATGGACAATAAGAAATAAAAAATCATTTGATTAAGTATGCATTCATAGTTATTCCTTGGAAAAAATATCTTTTGAGTTGTGTATCACATAATAAGAACTTCTAACCATAGTAGTTTTTCATGTGAGGATTTGAGAAATAGTTCATACTTAAATGAATTTTCATGAACATATAAAGAAATATTAAAATAGAAAGTATGTGTATGAAAAGTTGGACAGTGTGTGTGGAAAGAAAAATAAAGATGTAGTTCATGAATTTTATTCCTCAGGTTTAAAAAAATGCAGTGAAAGTGATTTTTGTATAAATTGAAGTGTGTGAACGCATTTATAAATTACTTGAAGAAGCATGTGGTAGTATGTTTGGAAAAGATTTTAATGCAATCATAATAAGTGAAGATATTTAGTATTGTGTTAGTGGAATTGAAAGGCAGTATGAAACATTTGAAACATTAAAAAAATTGAGACATTTTTTATGCACATGAAATAATTATTTCATAAAAAGAGATGATAATGAAATTTATTTTATATATACATTATGTTTGAGTAGTGCACATAAAATTTACATTTCATTATTAGTGTGAAGTATTTTGACATTGAAGTTAGATATTTATTTCTATCAGTGACTTAAAAGATATTTTGTATCATATTTTTCAGTGGTTAGTGAGGGTAGGTCTTCATCATAATAAGTAATATTTTCCTGAGAAATTTTATACTTAGGTAGCTAACCATTTATGGGTGATCAGTGTTGATTGAGCAAGAACAACATCAGTGAAAAGATTCTTCAATTGTACATGGTCCATATTGATCCAGCAATCTCATGGAGGAGATTATAATATCATCTTACCAGTGGATAAAATCTTGTGTGAATCAAGATTTTGAAGTCTTATGTGGGACTCTTAAGTAGTGGATGTCTCTAGTGGGACTCTAGTGCAAGACGGTGGGATTCTGGAAACACTATGGGATGTATTATAAAGATCATCATGTGGGACTCAATAGTCACTTGTGTAGGTGGGAACATGATTTCTCTATTGGGACTCTAGAGTAGAACATGTTGGGACTCAATTTTGAAGGGAATGGGACTTTCCTTATTGTAACCATCAACATATAGTGAAAAATATGTAACTGGGGTTTAAAACTGATTGTAACATGGATGTAGGTATTTGTACCAAAACTTGTAAAAATTAATGTGTGTTGTGTTTTCATTTTTATTATTAATTTTATAGATTATTCATGTATCCTAATAGGTGACATATGATTAAAGGGGTTTAAGAAAAGATAATAATTTAGTAAAAATAAGCCACACCTGATTCACCCCCCCCCCCCTCTCAATGTGACTTCATAATCCTTTGGACACTTCAATTTGTATCATAGGAGGACACCTCTGATTGGATCTTCTATACTTTTCCATTTTTTTCATCAAAATCATATGAAGGGAAGATTTTAGATTGAAGAAAATTCAAAAGATCTCCATATGGAAAAGGTCTTCTCTTCTTCTGATGTTAGAAATGTTGAATTTTTAGACAAGTCTCAAAAAAATAAGAAGAAATGAATGTAAAAGAATATGAATAATAGTTCAAAGATAAATGAAAATTAACTACTTTGTTAAGGTACTCATAGTGGAATTTGTTCAGTGGAATCATTTGATTATAATTCTAATGAATCGAGTTCAAGTTGTGATGATAATATGATCAATTCTGAAATCAGAATGCATTTAAGAAACTTCCCAAAAGACGTAGTCACATGTATGATCAAATATTTAAAAGTAATTAGGGAAGAAAAATTACCGCTAGAATAAGAGTTTAATGTTATGAAATAATAATTAACCAAAAAAATTGAAATAGCTAATACTCTCAGAAAACTTGTGAAAGAAAACGATGAAACAATATTTCTTTACAAAGAAAATATGTTAGAGCTATTAAAAAATTGGAAAGTACTTTTTGTGATAAATATATTTTGAAATTTTTTTTATAGAATATATTCATGCATTTGAAAAACTTTATATTTTATCTATTAATGTAAAAGTGGATTATCTAAATGATAGAGCATAAATAATTATGGATCTTGAAAATTTGTTACTGATGGAAAATCAAATGTATGAAGATGAGGTTCAGAAGATGAAGATTCATTCGGAAGAAGGCATGAAATATTTTGAAGGTGATAATATTGATCTCAACATAAAGTATCTTGAACTAGAAATTAAAGTGAGAAATATAGAAGTGAGGTAAGCTAAGACTTACCTAGTTTCTAAGAAAATAATTATTTTCCAGGATTCATGTTATAAGAGTTATGTTTCAGAAAATGGTTAATCTAATTACAATAAGATCTTGGTATTATCTAAGGATAAATCTTTTAAAGTTTCATTGAATAGTTTTGGACCTACATGGGTAATGAAAATTTATTTTTCCCTAGAGAATGTATATAATAAGAAATGTGCTGCCCAAAAGCTAAAAAATGAAATATAAAGTCATAATTCTTCACAGAAGAAGAAGTCAAGATTTTTTGGCTACTGTTGGTGTTGTTGGAAGTTTGGGAATCATAAAATTAATTATTGTAATAATATGTCATTATATGAAAACTATATAATTACAACATTTAGGTGGAGAAAATATGAATATAAATTGAAACTAGCATAACAAAATAATACTTCATAAAAAGATAATCAATTTATTAATAATTGATATGGTTACTTTTTAAATTTCTATGATTATTTCAATATAAGTGTTCATTGTTATGATGACTTCTGGTATGTACCAATCATGCACAAATCATTTTTTAGTGTGAATATAAGACTTAAAAATAAAGTGAAACATGAAAGATAAGAAGATGAAAGGTCAACCTTAGGTTGTGAACAAAATAAAAAGGTTTTTAAACAAACAACTCCCAATATGTTTACGAAGAATTATGTGAAGAGTGTATCACAAAAAAAATGTTTCTATTTTGTTATAAAATTTCACATCATATATCATTGTGAATTGGGCATGAATATTCATACTTAAGGAAGAAATATGGAATCAAAGAAAAGATCAATCTACAAGAGAAATAGTAGTATTCATTTGGTCAAATACATCTCTGATCAAGAATCTGAAAAATTTCCTAAAAGATGGAACTTTTTGAATTCCAATATTGTGTGTGATATGTAAAATATGTCTGGATATTCATGTAAAATTGATTATACATGGTTGATTGATCAAGAATAATTCTTGAAGAAGATATGGAAAGCATATGTGACTTATAGTGTTGGGAAAAAATTCTACAAACAGAGTGACAATTGATCATGTTCCTAAAGAGTGTTTGATCACATGGAAAGAATATTTGGAAGAGGAAAGAAAGATGGAGCAAGAAGATAAAACTAAAACAGCTTTTTAGAAAACATAAGGAATCCTAATTTATCTAAGAATATTGTTGGTTTGAGAAGCAACACTTAGCACTATTTATCTAACTAAGGAGCATTGAAGAACCACATTATTTTAGTATATATATTTTGTTTGTTTTTTATGCAGTTAATTTAATGTAATTGAAGTTGAAACATATATTTAGGGGAATACCATAATTTATAAAAACTACTAATTACTTATAGCTAGGATGTTATCCGTCATAGAGGACTATTGGAATCATGTTGTCTCCTTGAAATATTTCAAATAATCTCAAAAGATGCTTGGAGTTTATTCTTGAATAAATCCAATCATTATGAATAAGTATTTTTTTCATCACTTGAGGGGGATTACATAAAATCATCCATCAAATATTTCTATCTTAGTTGGCATCATATGAATATCAGAAGTTCTAGAGAGGTATGAATCTGATAATTCTAAAAAAATGTCAAGAAATTGAACCTTGTTGTCATTGAGGTATACTGATTACATTCCAATATTTTCAAGTTAAAAATAAATTCTAAAAGGGGGAGATTTATTAATTGATGAAAAAGAGATAAAAAAATTCGAATGGGGAAATAAATTCTTACTCTTTAATGTTTTAATATTTTTGGTGAGATGTATATAAGAAATTAGATTGAAACTTTTTGAGAAATTTTTTAAAATAAGTTTCATTGATTGGTATCACATGATGGAAGTTTATTGACAGGATTAATGTTAAACTTGATCACTCTTTTTTTCTAAATTGAGAATTTCTCATATATACTTAGAGTTGATTAATTTTAGATCTTTTCTAAGTTATTAGTGATTACATCCATCTCAGAAGTAAAGCAAACAATATGAGTCAGAATTGAAGAGGATGTTCTCATAATTTTAATTTTAGAAATGATAATTCCTTCCAATGAAAATATTTTTTATTTATTTAGAATAAGGGGGAGAATATATCATTGAGTTTTAAAATGAAATGGGTATTCACAACAAATCCAAAGGGGGGATTGAAGACGACAAGTGGTTGGGTAAAGTTGAAATTGTTGTCAATAACTTAAGAATATGAAGAGTCAATGAGTTTTAAAACCCAAAACATGGTATAATACACAATCTAAACTATTCATTTGAAAAAAAATCTTCAAGAAACCCTTTAAAACATGGGTATTTTTATTTGAAAACTTAAACATGTACCAAGGGTTTCATTTCCATTTCATACATTAAAATAAATGATAAGAAATTTCATAAAAAAAAGGGGGACCGTGACCTCATTTAAAATAATAATTTGAAATCTACAAATAAACCCACTTTTTTGAACACCTTGAGTCCATCACCTCCTTTTAAAACCTAACCTTATTTCAAAACATCTTATTCTTCATTTGAAAACAAAAACCAGATAAAAATCCAAAAATCATTATTTAAACATTTCAAGTCCCCTTATTTACTTCTCAAAATATTCCATGTGATCAATTCAACTTACCCTTTATCCAATCCCACATTTCTAGTTACAATTTACAACCCACTTGCTCTCACATTTCTCTTATATCAATGTTTACCAATTCATTTCACCATTTCAAGGGTTTGACACACCCCATGGGAAGCCCTATTTTTTGGTCTCACACCATCAATGAACCCAATGGGGTCCATGAAGGGTATCTTACCTCAATATCATGGCCAAATTACTTTTCTTAACCCAATACATCAAAACCTACAAGGTAGAAAATTTTCACAACTACATACACATATAACACATCAAGACCATGGAAAGAAATTTCATACCACCTACTTCATGTTTGTTGACTAATTCTTGCTTAACCTTTTCCCTTGATTCAAACCCAAAATCCCTTTAAAGACCCAGAAAAATAATCTACTATAAAATGAGGGTTTTTGGGATTTAGAAGAAGAGGATAGATTCTAAATTCCCTAATATAGAAAATAGATCAAAGGCAGGTGTTAGACTCACCTGGATCTTCAATTAGCACCAAAACCCACTCCAAATAGCTAAGAATCAAAAGATAATCACCCATGGGGGAGAGGGGGATGATGGTTCATCACCTAGTGTGTATAGGTTAAAATGGGGGATAAATTAGAGGAAGAAAGAAAACATATCAGGAGGTAAAAATAGTAAAACCCACTTTTAATGAGGTGCATGTTTTGGATGAATAGTTTACCAAACCATGCACCAACTATGTGGTTCCCTCTATCCAAGATGAAACCAATCTACATTGTTTTCCTGGCCACCCACATAGTTTGAAAACCCAGGGAGAGGCCATGTATTCTCCACTGTCTAAGTGGACCATAAGCCACATAGTTTCTTGGTCCAAGTACAAATTTTTCACTAACTGTGCGCTAACCATGTGTTACACACTTTTTGGCCTCTTTTATCACTTATTTCCAGTCTCAAACCCCCAGGACACCCTTGAAACTCCTCATACACCAAATAATCACTTCATTATCCAAAAAATGAATTTTAAGAAAAATTTAAATAAGGGTGTACCTTAATTAAAGGTCAGAATCATAAAACCTTCCCACCATATAAAGTATATTCCTTGAGTCGCATGTTACAAGCATCACCAAGCCTTCAAGACACAAGGTCGGGCCATAGTTACTAGCTACTTAACCTCACCTCCAATGTTTCCTCTTAAACATGTCTAATCCATCGCCACACTTGGGCCAAATAAATAGTCTTGCCCAAATAATTTTTCCCATTGTGACCTACAACCACGAACCAGGTGATCCTCAGAAGACACATCAATCACAACCCACATAAAAAACATTCAACATAAGAGAAAATCATGGGTAAATTCACTGAACCATTGCACAATTGGATGTTGACAAGGCACTAAAATACCGTAATAGATCCTATCAGAACACCTTCATTCTGATCATATCCACAACTCAATCATGTACTTTTGAGTACCATATTATGTATACAGTTTTACATACATGGGTATCTCTCTTATCATGATAGTATCATTACTTATTCATGTATTATATATGTTAATATACTTAAATTATATGTCATATAAAAAGTTCATTATAGTTCTTAGATATATTGATAAGATCATGATACTATGATAATAATACTAAGTATATTTAATATAGTTTGGATAAATTAATATGATGGGGAATGGATGATATATAACTATTAGTTGTTGGGGGTTTATTATCATTGAGGTTTATTCTCATAAATTTTACACTTGGGGATCTCAAGTATATAATATCATGAGGAATGACTTTCCATTAGGAATACCACATGTTTTGGGTATCATTATATGTTTCTATATATAAGAATATACATTTATATTTTAATTTGATATCATTATTAATGTAAATAATTAATAATATACATTTACTAAAAATTAAGAATATAAATTTTAATGTTTGAGGATATGTATCTTGTGTCGATTATATTATTAGTGGTATGAAAATGATTGAATTACTAGGAAATTATTTGTCTATTTTGAGTATAGAAAGAAGATATCTATAACTCTTTAAAATGGATGGTGAGGTCAGTATTAAATTTATGTACATAATGGATAAAGTAAATTTATCTAATATAATAAAATAAAGATAAAGAAATTATGAATGGATAGTGACAAAAAGTATGTATCATTATTTATGAGATATTAGTTGAGAAATAAATTACATTACGCAATTAGTGTTTGTGGGAGGTATTTATACCCATGAATTATGCTGATCTCTTTAGGATTCGTTATGTGCTTCTAGATATAACACTTGGGCTATGGTTAGGACTCACTACTATTAAGATAATTTTTTAGAGGGTCATGCAAAAAGTGTATCCATAAGCTATACTAATTTAAATGAATAATGGATTAGAATAAAGTGGGCCCCATAACCATGGGATAATGTTATCCAAGTATGAATGATCATAATTTAATAAATAAATAAATTCAAATATAGTTTATTAGATGTTATAATAAGATTAATTGAATTTAATTATCAAGTTATTAAAAAATTATTTAATTTTAAATAATTTTATTTGAGAAGTTATTTTTTTAAATAACGTTACACAATCAAAGTTTATTAAATAAATATGGGAGACAACAACTTCATCTAAAGGTTAATACTTCATTATGTGACACATTATAGTTTCAAAAGTGATTAATGAAATGTGGGTGACACTTAAGATATATTTGTTTCATTTAGGAGGATTAATTTTCTTAAGGGACCCAAAAACAATTTAAGAAACCAATAAACTAATTATTTAAGAATAATTTAGACCCAAACTAGGCAATGGAAACCCCTTGTATGTATTTACCTCCTCTAATATTCTCTCTCTAGTATAGAGATATAAAAAGGTAAGAAAACAAGATTGTATTGATCCTTTATTCGTATATCAAGTATGTGTTCTTAAATCAATCACATAGGAATCCAAAATCACATGATTATATCATGATAATATAAGGAGTCTATAATTAAAACTAGGGTATTTAGTGTATGTGTGAATGATATATAGTGGTTCTACATTGGATACTTCAAGATATGATGTTCAAATGATGATAAGAGTACATTAGGATCTTTCAATACATAATAGTATCATTTATTTATTATTATTCATGAATATGATTTTGTTCATATTATTCTAGGTTACTATAAGTGTTTATATTCCAAAAACAATGTTAGGACATAAATATGGTTGAAATTTTAAAATATTTTTCACTAGATGAATTTTTTATTCTCATTTTACAACACAAAACACTTTTTGATATGTGTGATTGTGATTTTGAAAATTTATTCCCGTATACCAGTACTGAAAGAATTTGGTAAAGATATACTGTCATGGTAGATTCATGAGAACCCAATAGTGTGACTTGTGTGATGCATGTGATTATTGTTTCTTTTATTTCATGCAATAAATGCATGGATATATATATATATATATATCATGGATTATATTAGAGTCTTTTTTATAGGTATCCTACTGAGTTTTGTATCCATGCCCTACACATGCCCCTTGATGGATTTTTAATCCTTATATTTAGTTTACAGATCAAGGAAAGGGTCCTAGAATAGGTAAGTAGGTTGGTGTAGCTCAGAAAGGATGAGGATATAGTTCTAAGGAAAGTTTGAAGATGGGTATAAATATCTCATTTATTATTTTATTTCATATTTTTCATACGTATCATATATTATGGGATTGTTGGGAAAAAATTTATGATATATGATTATATTCCATGGAAATATTCATTTTTTATTTCATTATGTTTGATATTTATTTTCTATTACTTCCAAATTAATTCCATATTATAGAGGTGATATCTAGGTATGGATGATTCTATTATTTATATTATATTTTATATGATGATATTTAGAGTACAGTCTCTCCACAAGACATCATCATACCATCACACCTAAGAAAAATACTATGGATTTTAGAGAGACATATTTGGTGTATGTAGCACTATATTTCAAGCCACATTGATGGATATATAAGCTAGGACATTACAATTGGTACACAAGGAATGTGAAAAGTTAAATTGTTCAAACATCCCAGAAGATGAATAGTTTCAATCCAAACAAATATAATAAAACAAATCATGATTTAATTGATGAAAATTATAGTATGAGGAGAATTTTGGATACTTATATAATATATTGTAATTTTAATAACGGAGAAATTGGTTTTTTATTAAATATATTTTATAGATATTTTTATGATGAATATAAATACATAAAATATATAAAAAGTGTTAAAAATGATTCAGTTTAATGGGTATCGAGGAAATAAAGAAGAACATTTGGAAGACTGGGAAGAATAAATCCTTGTTGGTTTATATTAAGAATATGAAATATAAACATCATTATAAAGGGATGTAAGAGACATGTTATATTTATGTAAGTTATCTTATTTGGAAGAAGAAATTAGAAAATATATAAGTAAATTATTTAAATTTTCAGCTGAAATAAAAATATGCACAGTATAATATAAGGGAAGATAAATATGCTTTTGTATTAGGGGATTAAACAAAAAACGTTAACTATATAGAACTAGTGATATATGAAATGATATTTTTATTGGTGGGATTGTAAATATAATGCCTATAGTAATAGTGATTTATAATCCTAAAGTAAATAATCATGAAAAACATAGACATGTTTTAGAGCATTATTCTTGTGTGGTATAGAGATTTTTCAGAATAATAAATTGAGAATTCATATACATAAGGTAAAAGTTAAAGGTAATGTGGGAATAGAGACTCAACCATCTTACTCACACTGAGAGGGAGTACCCCTGGTCCAATCCATATAATTTTTTGATCTTACAAGTGAGGGGAGACTCATAGTTCAAAGCTTTATCTAATAAATGGGAATGAAAGGAATAGTTCCATTTATTGACATGTGATTTGTAAAAAAAATATAGTGTGTATGCGTGTGTGTTTGGGTTCATGTGTGTTTGTTTAGGGAATTATTACAAATATGTTATTTTGTTTAAAGGATGATATTTAGAATTATGTAAAAGTAATGATAATTTTCATAGAGATTCTAGGATATCTAAAAACTCAATTATATGAAAAAGAAAGGGTTTATGATTCTTTGGAAATATGAAAAACATGTTTTCCATTATATATAATGTTTTTATTAAATATTTTATTGAAATTTTGGTTAAAATCATGGGAAGAGTTATTTTAGTTAGGGGTGTTGATTTTTCAATGAAAATTATTTAAAATGAAAGTACAGATAAAATTTTTATATATAGTAAATAGGTCAAAGTGAAATATATATTCCCTAAAGAATTTATACATAAGAGGTTTTATAACATAGATAATAAAGTATGATATAGTTAAATATTATGGTTTTATATACATAAACAAAAGGCATCTTATATTATTTAGTTTAAGAATATCATAAGTCTTGATTTAGTGATATCATACCCCCTAGCTTAATGCATATTGTATTTTATGATATGTATATTAAATATTACAAGTGGTTTGGTGAAGTTTAAATTGTTTTCAATAACTTAGGAATATGAAAATTCAATGAATTTTAAATATTATGATTGTAAATATGGAATGAAGTTCCAAAGACATGTGTCATTAGTTATTTGAATTGACACATTGTTTACAGCAACGATATGAAGTAGATGTAGAGACATGAAAAATATTATTTCATTACGGTTGGAATTTATGAATTAATTTTGATCAAGAAGAATATATTTTAAAAATTATGTATATTTTTCATGAGGATTTAATATTGGCTTGGAATTATTTTATGTTGACTAAGTATAATGTTTCTATTAGGCCAAGTATAATATTATAGGTTTTAAAATTTTAGTAACACAAGATCGGACCCTATTAAAACTTGACCATTACCTTATATGGGACCCTATAGGGTCAACCATGGTTGAGGGAGATAGCCTGGGCAAAGCAAGGAGTTGGCATATTACATAAAGGGGAGCCTATGGGAATTGCATGAGCGAAAATGAGACACCATGATGGGTGGCATAGGGGCGGAGCGGAGGCTTGCATGGGGCAGTGCCAGGGAGAGGAGTGGAGAGCTTGGTAACCATTTTCTAGTCATATTACATCATGAGATATATTATAAATGAGCCCTGGGATTCAGCTCATTTCGATGTGGGATTAGGTACTGTAGTGCTGATATTAATCATAACTATTTGATCTATCAAGCGTTTTATTCTGGACATCTAATCATCTTGAAAATCTTCTTAATTGTGGAATCTTCTTGATCAATTTATCTAAGATATTAGATCAATCTCTCTACATCATCTTCTCTAGGAATCCACCGAAGGATCTCACTTGAGACTTCGGTATAGAAAGATCTCCATAGGAACATCATTCAAAGATCAATCAAAGTCCTCTAATAATTACTTTATCATTCTTAAAATCTGAATATGATCAAAATATGATGCAAATTTTTCTTCATCCTTTAATAAATCTCAAATTTAATAAATACAGTGAGTTTCCAAATATTAACAATATGTGAAGGTGATATCAGGCGAACTAAACTTGATTTTGTAGAGTGTTTTAGCCGATGATGAAATGATTCATCTCCGTGATTTTAGAATATTATGCAATGATATCCATTGCCTATAAATACTTATTCCTAATCTCATTTCAATTTTCTCAATTTGAGAGTTTTATTTTTGAGTGAAGTTGAACATTCATGAACCTGTTTTCTTCACAAAGAGAACTTCCACACTCTTTCTATTTGCACATAGGAGGATTAATACCACAAGAAAACTATATGTGGATGACACACTTGATTTTCTTCACGATGAATGCAGATCCATGAAAAATTTGAGATAGTATATTTTATATATGTGTTCTCTATCAGGTGTAAAGAGTTTTACAAACCACATAGCAGTGTAAACTTAAACTGTATTTCATGTGTAAATTATTCCATGCACTAAGTATATAACCATTTGGGTTTATGGACAATAAGAAATAAAAAATCATTTGATTAAGTATGCATTCATAGTTATTCCTTGGAAAAAATATCTTTTGAGTTGTGTATCACATAATAAGAACTTCTAACCATAGTAGTTTTGCATGTGAGGATTTGAGAAATAGTTCATACTTAAATGAATTTTCATGAACATATAAAGAAATATTAAAATAGAAAGTATGTGTATGAAAAGTTGGACAGTGTGTGTGGAAAGAAAAATAAAGATGTAGTTCATGAATTTTATTCCTCAGGTTTAAAAAAATGCAGTGAAAGTGATTTTTGTATAAATTGAAGTGTGTGAACGCATTTATAAATTACTTGAAGAAGCATGTGGTAGTATGTTTGGAAAAGATTTTAATGCAATCATAATAAGTGAAGATATTTAGTATTGTGTTAGTGGAATTGAAAGGCAGTATGAAACATTTGAAACATTAAAAAAATTGAGACATTTTTTATGCACATGAAATAATTATTTCATAAAAAGAGATGATAATGAAATTTATTTTATATATACATTATGTTTGAGTAGTGCACATAAAATTTACATTTCATTATTAGTGTGAAGTATTTTGACATTGAAGTTAGATATTTATTTCTATCAGTGACTTAAAAGATATTTTGTATCATATTTTTCAGTGGTTAGTGAGGGTAGGTCTTCATCATAATAAGTAATATTTTCCTGAGAAATTTTATACTTAGGTAGCTAACCATTTATGGGTGATCAGTGTTGATTGAGCAAGAACAACATCAGTGAAAAGATTCTTCAATTGTACATGGTCCATATTGATCCAGCAATCTCATGGAGGAGATTATAATATCATCTTACCAGTGGATAAAATCTTGTGTGAATCAAGATTTTGAAGTCTTATGTGGGACTCTTAAGTAGTGGATGTCTCTAGTGGGACTCTAGTGCAAGACGGTGGGATTCTGGAAACACTATGGGATGTATTATAAAGATCATCATGTGGGACTCAATAGTCACTTGTGTAGGTGGGAACATGATTTCTCTATTGGGACTCTAGAGTAGAACATGTTGGGACTCAATTTTGAAGGGAATGGGACTTTCCTTATTGTAACCATCAACATATAGTGAAAAATATGTAACTGGGGTTTAAAACTGATTGTAACATGGATGTAGGTATTTGTACCAAAACTTGTAAAAATTAATGTGTGTTGTGTTTTCATTTTTATTATTAATTTTATAGATTATTCATGTATCCTAATAGGTGACATATGATTAAAGGGGTTTAAGAAAAGATAATAATTTAGTAAAAATAAGCCACACCTGATTCACCCCCCCCCCCTCTCAATGTGACTTCATAATCCTTTGGACACTTCAATTTGTATCATAGGAGGACACCTCTGATTGGATCTTCTATACTTTTCCATTTTTTTCATCAAAATCATATGAAGGGAAGATTTTAGATTGAAGAAAATTCAAAAGATCTCCATATGGAAAAGGTCTTCTCTTCTTCTGATGTTAGAAATGTTGAATTTTTAGACAAGTCTCAAAAAAATAAGAAGAAATGAATGTAAAAGAATATGAATAATAGTTCAAAGATAAATGAAAATTAACTACTTTGTTAAGGTACTCATAGTGGAATTTGTTCAGTGGAATCATTTGATTATAATTCTAATGAATCGAGTTCAAGTTGTGATGATAATATGATCAATTCTGAAATCAGAATGCATTTAAGAAACTTCCCAAAAGACGTAGTCACATGTATGATCAAATATTTAAAAGTAATTAGGGAAGAAAAATTACCGCTAGAATAAGAGTTTAATGTTATGAAATAATAATTAACCAAAAAAATTGAAATAGCTAATACTCTCAGAAAACTTGTGAAAGAAAACGATGAAACAATATTTCTTTACAAAGAAAATATGTTAGAGCTATTAAAAAATTGGAAAGTACTTTTTGTGATAAATATATTTTGAAATTTTTTTTATAGAATATATTCATGCATTTGAAAAACTTTATATTTTATCTATTAATGTAAAAGTGGATTATCTAAATGATAGAGCATAAATAATTATGGATCTTGAAAATTTGTTACTGATGGAAAATCAAATGTATGAAGATGAGGTTCAGAAGATGAAGATTCATTCGGAAGAAGGCATGAAATATTTTGAAGGTGATAATATTGATCTCAACATAAAGTATCTTGAACTAGAAATTAAAGTGAGAAATATAGAAGTGAGGTAAGCTAAGACTTACCTAGTTTCTAAGAAAATAATTATTTTCCAGGATTCATGTTATAAGAGTTATGTTTCAGAAAATGGTTAATCTAATTACAATAAGATCTTGGTATTATCTAAGGATAAATCTTTTAAAGTTTCATTGAATAGTTTTGGACCTACATGGGTAATGAAAATTTATTTTTCCCTAGAGAATGTATATAATAAGAAATGTGCTGCCCAAAAGCTAAAAAATGAAATATAAAGTCATAATTCTTCACAGAAGAAGAAGTCAAGATTTTTTGGCTACTGTTGGTGTTGTTGGAAGTTTGGGAATCATAAAATTAATTATTGTAATAATATGTCATTATATGAAAACTATATAATTACAACATTTAGGTGGAGAAAATATGAATATAAATTGAAACTAGCATAACAAAATAATACTTCATAAAAAGATAATCAATTTATTAATAATTGATATGGTTACTTTTTAAATTTCTATGATTATTTCAATATAAGTGTTCATTGTTATGATGACTTCTGGTATGTACCAATCATGCACAAATCATTTTTTAGTGTGAATATAAGACTTAAAAATAAAGTGAAACATGAAAGATAAGAAGATGAAAGGTCAACCTTAGGTTGTGAACAAAATAAAAAGGTTTTTAAACAAACAACTCCCAATATGTTTACGAAGAATTATGTGAAGAGTGTATCACAAAAAAAATGTTTCTATTTTGTTATAAAATTTCACATCATATATCATTGTGAATTGGGCATGAATATTCATACTTAAGGAAGAAATATGGAATCAAAGAAAAGATCAATCTACAAGAGAAATAGTAGTATTCATTTGGTCAAATACATCTCTGATCAAGAATCTGAAAAATTTCCTAAAAGATGGAACTTTTTGAATTCCAATATTGTGTGTGATATGTAAAATATGTCTGGATATTCATGTAAAATTGATTATACATGGTTGATTGATCAAGAATAATTCTTGAAGAAGATATGGAAAGCATATGTGACTTATAGTGTTGGGAAAAAATTCTACAAACAGAGTGACAATTGATCATGTTCCTAAAGAGTGTTTGATCACATGGAAAGAATATTTGGAAGAGGAAAGAAAGATGGAGCAAGAAGATAAAACTAAAACAGCTTTTTAGAAAACATAAGGAATCCTAATTTATCTAAGAATATTGTTGGTTTGAGAAGCAACACTTAGCACTATTTATCTAACTAAGGAGCATTGAAGAACCACATTATTTTAGTATATATATTTTGTTTGTTTTTTATGCAGTTAATTTAATGTAATTGAAGTTGAAACATATATTTAGGGGAATACCATAATTTATAAAAACTACTAATTACTTATAGCTAGGATGTTATCCGTCATAGAGGACTATTGGAATCATGTTGTCTCCTTGAAATATTTCAAATAATCTCAAAAGATGCTTGGAGTTTATTCTTGAATAAATCCAATCATTATGAATAAGTATTTTTTTCATCACTTGAGGGGGATTACATAAAATCATCCATCAAATATTTCTATCTTAGTTGGCATCATATGAATATCAGAAGTTCTAGAGAGGTATGAATCTGATAATTCTAAAAAAATGTCAAGAAATTGAACCTTGTTGTCATTGAGGTATACTGATTACATTCCAATATTTTCAAGTTAAAAATAAATTCTAAAAGGGGGAGATTTATTAATTGATGAAAAAGAGATAAAAAAATTCGAATGGGGAAATAAATTCTTACTCTTTAATGTTTTAATATTTTTGGTGAGATGTATATAAGAAATTAGATTGAAACTTTTTGAGAAATTTTTTAAAATAAGTTTCATTGATTGGTATCACATGATGGAAGTTTATTGACAGGATTAATGTTAAACTTGATCACTCTTTTTTTCTAAATTGAGAATTTCTCATATATACTTAGAGTTGATTAATTTTAGATCTTTTCTAAGTTATTAGTGATTACATCCATCTCAGAAGTAAAGCAAACAATATGAGTCAGAATTGAAGAGGATGTTCTCATAATTTTAATTTTAGAAATGATAATTCCTTCCAATGAAAATATTTTTTATTTATTTAGAATAAGGGGGAGAATATATCATTGAGTTTTAAAATGAAATGGGTATTCACAACAAATCCAAAGGGGGGATTGAAGACGACAAGTGGTTGGGTAAAGTTGAAATTGTTGTCAATAACTTAAGAATATGAAGAGTCAATGAGTTTTAAATGTGATTATTGTAAATATGGTATGAAGTTTCAAATACATGTGTCATTGGTTATAGGAATTGACATGTTGTTTATAATAATTATTTGATGTATGGGTGGAGACATGAAAAATTATATTTGAGTATGGTTGGAATTTATGAATGAATTATGAACAAGAATAATATCCATGAAAAATGAAATTTATTTTGTATGAGGATTTAATGTTGGCTTGGTATGATTTTATGTTAGCTTTGTATAAGGTTTCTGTTAGGCTAAGTATAATATTGGAGGTTTTAAAAAATTATACACATGATTATACCCTAATACAACTCGACCATTGCCTTATGTGGGACCCTAGAGGGTTTATCATGGCTGAGGGATATATCTTAGGCCAAGAAAGTAGGTTGTATAATGAATGTAGGGGAGCCTATAGGAATTTCATGAGCACCATTAAGCCACCATACTAGGCAGAAGGGGGAGAGAAGAGGCTGGCATGGGGAGGTGCTGGGGAGAGTAGTGGAGATCCTGGTAACCAATTTTGAATCAGCTTATATCGTGAGATCTATTACAAAGGAGTGCCAGAAGTCAGCTCTTATTAATGTGGGGTCAGGTATTATAGCACTAAAATAAATCACATCCATTCGATCTATCAAACGATTTATTCTGGCCATCCGATCATCTCACTAAGATTTTCAACTGTACGATCTACTGGATCAATTTAACTAATCCATTCAATCAATCTCTGCACATCGTCTTCTCCAGAAATCCAGTAAATGAGCTTGCTCGATACTTCTGTATAGTAGGATCTTGAGGGCCACATCATCCAAATCTTGATCCAAGTCCTCTAAGAATCGTTTGATCACTCTTAAAATTAAAATATGATAGAAATACGATGCAATATTTCTTGAATCATTTAACGAAGCTCAAAACAAAGAAATACAGTGAGTTGAAAAATATTTGTAATCTATTATGGTGATACCATGCAAACTGAACTTGATTTTTTATAGTGTTTGAGCTAATGATGAAATGATTTGTCTCTATAATTCTAGAATATTCTTTGATGATATTTGTTTACTATAAATATTTAGTTCTACGCTTGTTTTAGTGTGTTGAGTTTGAGAGTTTCAATTTTGAATGAAGTTCAATTTTTATGAATCTTTCTGGTTCATGAAGAGAGGTTTTGGGCTCTTTATGTTTTCATGAAAGAGTAATATTGTGAGAAAACTATATGTGGATGCCACACTATTTTTTTTTGACTATTAACAATGTTCCATGAAGCATTTTTGATAACATATTTTATATATGTGGTATCTATAATGAATAAAGAGTTTGAGGAACCACCTAATAATGTAAACTTACACTGCATTTCATGAATAAATTCTTGGGATCACTAAGTATATACCCATTCAGGTTTGCGCACAAGAAGAAATAAGTAATTCATTTGAGTAAGTGTTCATGCACTGTTATGACCTAGAAAAAAACCTGTTGAGTTGTGTAACATGTAATAAGAGCTTCTAAACATAGTGGTTTTGCATGTGATAATTTTATGAATAGTACATGCTTAAATTCATTCTCATGTACACGTAAAGGAATATTAAAGTAGAAAATGTATGTGAAAATGCAGACAATGTGTGTGTGGAAAGAAAAATAAATATGCAATTCATGAATTTTATGCATGAGGTTTACAAAAATGCAGTTCAAGTGATTTTTGGAAACCCATTTATACATCACTTGAGTAAGAATGTGGCAGTATGTTTTTACAAGAAGTTAATGCATACATAAGAAGTGAATATCTTTTGTATTTGTGTTAGTGTACTTGAAAGGAAGTGTGTATCATATGAAATGTTAAAAAATTAATTGAGACATTTTTTATTCACATGAAATAATGATTTCATAAAAATAGAAGACCATGCAGTTTATTTTAAATATGCATGATGTTTGAATAGTGAACAAGCAATTTACATTGCATTATCAATGTGAATTATTTTGAGACTGAAGGCGAATCATTATTTCTATCAGTGAATCAAAACAAAATTTCTATATAAGTTTTCAATGGTTAGTGAGGTCGGGTCTTCATTAGAATAAATAATGTTTCCTTTAGTAGTTTTATATTGAGGCAACTGACCATTTACGGGTGATTAGTATTGATTGAGAAAGAACAGCATCATTTATAAGATTGTTGATTTGTACATAGGCTAGTTTGGTTCAGAAATCCCATGGAAGATATTATAATATAATCTTATCAATGGATCAGATCTTGTGTGACTTAATATTGTGAATTCTACAGTGGGACTCTGAAGTAGTGGAAGTCTTTAGTGGGACTCAAGATAAAGAGAGTGGGATACTAGTAACATTGTGGGATGTAGTATAAAGATCCTCTTGTGGGACTCAGGAGTCACTTGTGTAGGTGAGAACATGTTTTATCTAGTGGGACTCTAGAGAATAACATTATGTGACTCAATATTTAAGGGAATGGGACTTTCCTTATTGTAACCATCAATATATATGGAAAAATATATAATTGGGCTTTATAACCGGTTGTAGCAAGGACGCAAGTCTTGATACCAAACCTTGTAAAAATATTGTGTGTTATGTTTTCATTTTTATTTTTGATTTCATATAATATTTACACATCAAAATAGGTGAAATAGGTTTAAAGGGTTTTAAGAAAAGAAAATAATTTAGTAAAAAGAAGTCACACCTAATTCACCCCCCTCCTCTCATGTGACCGCACGATCCTTTGGAAACTTCAAAGGTAGTTGAACATAAAATGCTAACATTTGAATCTTCTTCCACATTGACTATCATTGATTATCAAAATTGTATATGATTAAATTAACTAGATATTAAATGATGAATTTAAGTGTTAAGTGCATATAGTCAAAGGTTAAAATGTTTTTATAACTCGATTCATTAATCAAACAATACATAATATTAAAAAAATCCATGAAGTATTGGGGTGTATCCTCAAGGCAAAAATAAATAGGATAAAGTTTGTGAAAATTCTTCCTTAGCCATCTTCTAAATCTCCCTTACAAATCTCCCTTCTCCTTTTTACTTTACACTAATAGGTATTCACATATTAGTAAATCAATAAGAATCCCACCCAAACATTGTGTGATTCATCAACCCATGGATAAATCTAAGAGGAAGGAGTCCATTGACTAATTTTAAGTTATCATCATAGATCATATGTGATTGATGAAAGTGTTTTAATTATCATTGTTTAGTGAGGTATGTTTTTCATTTAAATTATTAATGGTTTTGTATTTAATAGAATGTATGATATTATAATATATTTATTTATGTTTTTTTCTTGAATAATTGGTATTCAATTCTAAAAATTCATTTGTGTTAATAGTGAATTTTCATGATTAAATTGATTCATGAAATTGTATTTAAAATGAAAAAAATGGATATCATATTTTATATCATAAAATACAATATAGAATTTTAATTGTAGAATGTTTTATGATATGTGATATGTGATATTTTAATATGTGATCGGATCATGTCATATGATATTTGATATCATAAAATATGATCAAGTTCATTTAATTAGATTTTTCTTACCATAATGTGTAATATGTGGTAATCATAATCTATGATGTGGATTTTATCATGTGTCATAGAATATTATTGGGCCAAACACATTTAACAATAACACTCAATTACACCATTTAATATATCTAAAACAAAGTATCATTTTATCTTTACAATATATGGGATATCATAAAATATGATTGATAGTGCATAGATTATTTATTTCTAGCCATGATGTAACTATCATAACCTATGATATTGGATTCAAGAACAATCAGGTATTATGATATAACTTATATCATAAATTGTGATATAAAGGAAAAATTTATTTTTTTCCATTTATTTATGAATTGATTTATATAATAGATAAATTGTTTATAAATAATAAAAAAATATTTTTGGATATTTATTTAATTTATAAAGTGATTAATTAATTATAAATTTTCTATATTTCTTCAAAATCAATTTTTATTCCATTTTTAGATAATCCTATTTTTATTCCCTACTTTTTTCATGGATATAAATTCACTATATTATTAATAGATGTATGAAATATTATAAATATGTCAAAATAACATCTTTTAATTATCATAAATGAATTTTAAGAGTTAAATTCTAGGTATGATAATTGATATAGTTTTTGTTTACCATGAATTTGGATTTTTGTGAGTTATGATCTTGAATTTAAAAGTTATTTATAGTTTATACATATTAGATTTTAGAATTTTGATGGAATTAAAGTCTCAATTGAGTAATGAAACATGGGTAGTGGGAATTTGGGTGGAACTTCTCCCTGGACATGGAGATTAGGCTCTGTCTAGAATAGTGGGGATTGATCACATGTTACACCATACTTAATCTTATGGGGTTTGTTCATTCTGCATAATTTTAAGACTTTTCATGAAAGGGTTTAGTATACCTTATTCATGTGATGTCTTTAGATATGTGTAAATATATTTTACTATTAATATAGGTTAGTAAAAAAAGTTATGATTTGGGTAATTATTTACACATCAATATGGTTTGGACATATAAATTTGGTGAAAAAAAATAGGATTTCAAAATAAATCATAAGAATCATGCATATAGGTAAAGGGAATAAATGATAAAATATGGTTTGATATTTAAAACCCCTTAATAATATTAAGTGTTTGGTTCTTTTATTAAGTGAGAACATGTTAATAATCTGTCATCAAACTGAATAGGTCCATGATAAAGATGGTGTAACGTCCCCAACCTGGTAGCCACTATATATGATGCCCTAAGCTGAGTCATCACATGACCTCAGGCATGCCTTCTCGTATGCCAGAGGTAGTCGACTAGAAGATTGGGTATGAAGAAAAATAGGGGGTACTGTACCCTATTATCATATTAAATTCACAATAAAAAAACATCAACTGATATAATATCTATCCAGAACAAAAAACAGACACCCAATGACAAATACTAAAAAGTAACCAAGTAGCACATGCTTTAAAAATATGATGATTACACTACATGCCAGGAAGTCATACAAATAAAATCACAAATAAAAAAAATTCCAAAAGATCCCAATTGTGGACCCAAGTCCCAACCCATTCCTGACATCTTGTGCTCCAACCAAATATCCCATGCATGAACCAGACACCAGATCCCTATCTAGAACTTGTACCTGAAAACAAGTAGCATCTTATGCGGTACCCAAGTTTCATGGATGCCCCATAAGGATGTGAGAACAGCTCATTAGGTCACCACTAATGATGTATAAAACAGTAACCAATCTAAACAGATAGTGTATGAAATTACATAATGAATAACATGATAAACATAAGAATAAACTAGGTTCCATTTATTAACATGGGTCACATTAGTCACTTTAATCGTTAGTTCCACGGGTTATCCACATTCATCAAATTCACTAAATCATATTCCATTCATATAAACCATTCATAAGGGGGTCAAGTTCCCTAACTCACAAGCATAATCATTCCAAAAAACAATATTCATTAACTTACCTTGGAGCTTCATTCCAGTAAATTACCTCGCCTTAGAGCCTCAATGTAACGACCCAATATTATATCAATGAAAATTTCCCTTCTTATAATTATTTAATATAGTATAAATCACATATAATCACATAGATAACACAATAAAAACTTTATAAATGAATAATGGATAAAATAATAGGTATTTCTAGAAATTAAGGAACCTATACCAATGGAATAGTAAATTGACCTTTGGAATATTAATAAAAACATTATTAATAGTAAACTGACCAATAGAGTAGTAAAATGGACTATGAAAGTATAAATAAAATTTAGGAATCTTATAAATGAAAATATGATATTTTTACATCATGGAATAAGTAAATAATTGTTTTTTAAATGATAAATTATGTATTGATATTTTTATTAAACATAAAAGTTCATTTAAAATTTTATAATTAATGTAATTATTTAAAATGTGATTAATTTTCATAAAATAGATTCATAAAAGAATATTTTGTTATCTTATGGTTATAATATAATTTTATGATACCTTAATTAATTTTTCAAAGTGTTATCAAATCAGTTATAATTTTAAAATTGGAATTTTTCAAATAAATGATGATTTCATTAAAATATTAAATTTATAATATTTATAAAATTATTTTCATAATATAGAGTTCATTTTTTAATTCTACATAATGAAAAATGGTTGGGGTATATTTTTGGGATTTTTTCAAAATTGTTGAAATAGTGAAATACGGTAATTTACGGTAAAAAATAAATACTTGAATTATTGATACAAGGATGATTCTTGAATGATATAAGAACCATTAGTTCGAAATAAAATTCACTAGTTACTATTCTTAGTCATTAAAATCCACAATGCTCATAGTCTTTAGCCAAAATAATAAACAAATGTATAAAATAACCAAAAAACACCCCTAGCATCCAATATAAATACCACTTATTCTCCTCACACCTATTAAGCCTTGAAACTTTCCAATTTCTACCCAATACTCTTCCCAAGACTCTTCCAAACACTTAGTACATTCTAGTCTCAACAAAAGACCAAATAAATTCCCTAATTTGGTTCTCAAGGAGAGTAATTCAAGAGGTAAAAATCTATTTCTTTTTCCTTTAATTTGATTTCAATTTATTTTCTTTTCTTATAATCTCATCACATACTCTGTACAAACATGCATGATAACTCTAGTATCTTATTTATAATAACATTTTATTATTTTAGGAAAAATTATACCATTAATTATCTTCTCATATTTTTTTTATTCTAAAAATAAAAATATCATCTGTGAGGTGTTGATTTATCACCTTTGAGGATTAAAAGCTTTCATTTTTCTTTACCATATTCAAGGATGGACATAAAACCCTTATAATGATGGTAAATATTTTACAATTAATTTTATAACCATTTTTATGTTCTAAAACTAAATTTTATACACAATAATTAATAATGAAACAAATCAATTTTATGGTTATCAAACAACAGCCAAAATAATCTAAACGATTATCACTTACTTCTTATCTAATGAATCATCCTCACCCCAAATAATAGAATGAATTATATAACCATTTAATCTTATGTATTTTCATTAATAAAATATAACTTAAATTCTGGATACCTATTCCCATTTTACATGACATTTCCTAAATTTATACAGGTAAACCAATCCTGAAAACCAAGGAAACGAAAACTCTCTAATGATGAAATTGTATCTTATAACTCATAAATAATCCCTAAATGAACATAATAAAATTATAATAAATAAAATAAATGTATAAAAGGTTATGAATTAATTAATTAATATATCCAATTTTATTATATAGGACATTAAGATCAAATGCAGAACACTTTCAGACATAAGGTACGAGATTCTTTCCGAACCTCCATTTTTTCCTTTGGGTTATGCTTTCTCTCTATTTAAAATAGTGAAATTATTCTTAATTTTTATATAATTATTCTAAATTATATTTTTTATATTCTAAAATCATTTATCTATATCATTTAATCATTCTTTTATTTGTAAATACATGTTTTAAAAGGGTTTTATTCTCAAATCTTCCCAATAAGCATGCCCGATTAAAGGGAACTCCCCGATTTCTCACCTATTTTTAAGTGAACACATTAATATGTTTTAATCCATAATTATTTTTATAAAATCACTCATTTTATCATGAAAAAATATATTGGTTAATTTTTTGTTTTATGAAAACAAATATTCATTTTTCCCCTTTAAACAGTCTTTAATATATTCCTTAAACCTCACTAAAATGTTTCATTTCTAATATCTCTTAAACACTATTTTTAAGTGTTTTTTATTTATTTTGATATCAATTATAATTATCTATGACTATTTTACCTTATTAATTTCCATTTATAATTTAAATACAATCTTTCATGGACACCATTATTATATTTTCTTTTATTATGCCTTATGACATGATTATGATACTGAATTCTTTCTATCGGTAACCCTTATGCCTGATTATTCATGTGGAACACATATGCATGAACATGTTTTTATGGGTGTGACCATATAAAACTCCAACTCATTGGGTAATTTTTACTCTCATGATACGTCATGTTGGGATAGGGAGTGAACCTGATTCCTTTATGGGACCTTTTTCGCCATGTTAAATGGTCTTGCAAGTTAGCCTTGATTCATGTTTATGTCATGTTGTATGTTGTTTCTAAATTCTTATGATGTCATGATTATATGTCCCCATGATAAACATGTTATGATTACTTATGTTTATCCATGTTCCATGAAATTTTATGTCATCATGTTATGCCTTCTAACTCATGTGATTTTCTTTATTCCAATGTTTATACCCTTACTAGGATTTTTATCTCGTCACTTTTGTTCATGTATTCCCTAGGTTATCATATTAAGATGTAGGATCTCAATGGAAGATAGGATCTCTTTATGGAAGATTGAAATAAATATATTTTATTCTATTTACATGTTTTCATTTTTATGTACCTAATCATCCAAAGATGCTACACTTTACGATCCTTATCTTGTAATTTGATGGTTAATTATGCTTAAAATCATGTAATAATATATATAAAAGGATAGGGTTTCTATAGTTGGTATCAGATAAAGGTCTAGTTATTTTTTGATATTAGGAATAGACCAATTTATTAAGAACCCTAGGGATAATTCTATCACCATGGATAACCTACATTGAAACTTAGTGTATCAAAATTTAAGATATACTTTTCATTTACAATTTTATCTTTTATATTCAATGTTTTATTTTTATATTCTTATTATATAAGTATTAAAGCCCCCTAATTGTACTTTATTTTCATAGTTAATGGATGGAAATATAATAACACATTCCAAAAAATAATGTGATAGGAAATGGGATGATTTCTTTAATGATATGAAAAATTTTATGGGAATGGTACTCAAAACATCACGACAGTGATTGATTAACTGGATAAAGTTATGAATAATAAATTCAATCATGTAGAAAAAACTCTTCTAGAGAAAGATAAAATTTCATTTGAATATTTATGAAATAAATGCCTCCCATGTTTATTGTATCTTATGATCCACTCCTCACATAAAAATGGATTAACTCTATTTAGAATATATTATCTGCTCTCCAGTGCTCATAAGAAGTTAAAGTTGTGTTCGTAGTCTATCATTTTGATGCGAAAACTGATCGGTGGTGGAAACCAGTTAAGAAACCTAATTCCAAATAGGAAATTGATTCCATAGATTGGGAGGAATTCAAGAAAATATTTCTCAATAAATATTGTCCATGAACCCTCCATATCAAGATGGAAAAATAATTCCTCAAACTGAAGTAGAGGGAAGATGAGTTTATCGGGACGTATGAGGAAAACATAACAAGGCTTGCACGATACACCTATTGCTTTTTCATGAACACTAAAATAAATCTGAATCACATATTTATTATACTAAATCAGATTATATAAAAAAAATTGGAAATTAAATACTTCTATAGATATTAAAATATTTTTTATTGTGCCCTTAAGGTTGAAATGGATATTAGAGACTCTCAGTGGTCTCAAGGACCTAGTAAAAAATGAGGAAAATAGAGTTTAATATGGGTGGATCAATAGATAAATACCATGATGTAAATAATACACAACATGCCACATTTCAAAATTATGGGAAGAAGCATCTTGGAAACTTCTTAAAGGGAACCTAGAGATACTTTAAAGGGTGAAGATAGGGGAATATGGATAATAACTTCCAAATGGATATGAAGAATCCCACAAACCTATAGTTTATTGTTTCAACTGAAAGGAACATGGTCATTATGCAAAAAATTTAACTAATCCAAGGTTTTTTTGGAGAAATCAACAACATCAACCTCCAACACAATAAGGAATGGATTATTCTATCTCTGCTGTTGAGGTGGAAACTAACAATGATGTGGTGATAGGTACACTGGTTAATCATTAAATAATAGTGAACATACTATTTGATTCTGGTTTTATGTATTCTTTTATATATTACAAGTTTAGTAAAACTATTAAAACACCACCTCAAAATATGGAGTTTGAGTTATCTGTGAGAAGATAAAATGGAGAAATTATTGCATCCAAAGTATATAACACCTTCCCCGTTAATTTTTGTGGAATTAGCCTCCTAGAAATTGTTTTCTTACTTCATTTAGTTGATTTTGATTCTATATTGGGTTTGTATTGGATTTCATTATACAAATTCAACATCAACTATTGGGAAATGGAGATAACTCTTCACATCCCAAGGCATCCTCCAATTCTATACAAGTGTAAGGAGGAAGATGAATCTACTTTAGAATCATCATCTCAATTATGGATATTATTTCTTTATGATCAACCATATCCACCACAAATTATTGATACAAAGGAGAGAATCGTGATCTAAGGCATGCCCATTATGAGGGACTACACTAATGTGTTCCCTAAAAAATTACCTTACCTTCCTCCTAACAGAGAGGTTGACTTCTCAATTAAACTTATTCTTTGATCTTTACCTATATCAAAGACACCTTATAGAATGGACGTCATTGATCTAGAAGAACTGATGAAGCAATTATCAGAGAATTTGGAAAAGGGTTTTATATGCTCGAGTGCTTCACTATGGGGTCTGTTGGTCCCCTTCATCAAAAATAAGGATGGATCAATGCGCCTCTTTATTGATTATTGTGAGTTCGCTAAAATCAAGAAAAAGAAAAAGTATATCTCCCCTCCCATGGATAGATAACTTATTCAATCAACTACATGGGGCCAAGTATTTCTCAAAGGTGTCCCTTCAATTGTGATATCACCAATTAAAGGTGAATAAGGAATATATTCCCATAAATTCCTTTTGAATGAGGTATAGACACTATGAGTTCATAGTGATGCCCTTCAGACTCACTAATTCTCCATAAATATTCATTGACTTAATGAATAGATTCTATAGATATTATCTCAACAAATTTTTGGTAGTCATTATTAATGATATTTTGAGATACTCTAAGAGTGAGGAGGATATGAGGAGCATTTAAATAATGTGTTGAAGAATTTTAGAAGGGAGAAACTTTATGAAAATTATAGTAAATGTGAGTTTTTATAGAGGAATTATCACTCTTGGGGAATATTATCACTAGTAAAGGAATATTTGTGAACCCTTATAAGAAAATGGAAATTAAAGAGTTCCCCATGACAATATCTATAATTGAGATACGTGGTTTCCATGGGCTAGCGAGGTATTACTGATGATTTGTGAACTTATCATGATTTTCAAACCTAATAACCAAGATTACTTGGAAGGGAGTTATGTTTTTTTGGTTTATTGAATGTGAATACTACTTCAAAGAGTTGAAAAATATTCTTATCAATTCACTAGTTCTCATACTACCAAAATTTAGGGAACTCTATGTGGCGTATAATGATGCTTTAAATAATTGATTTTTCTATTTACTAATGAAAAATGATAAATTAAAAGCCTACACCTTAATGAAATTGAAAATTCATTAGAAAAACTATTCCATTCATGATCTGGAGTTGGAGGCTATGATCTTTATTTTGAAAATCTAGCGGCATTATCTCTATGGGGAGAAGTATGAAATATATATTGATCATAAGAGCCTCAAATATATATTCACATAGAATTATTTTAACATGTACCAGTGAATATGGTTAGATATCATCAAGGATTATGACTGCTCAATCCACTACCATCCTAGTAAGAAAAATAAAGTTCCATATACTCTAAGTAGAAAGGGTCCTTCAACATTATCAATGATGATAATTGAGAAAGATCAAATCTTATTAGATTTTCAAAGGATGGACATGGAAATAATTAAGGAGGTAGAATCATAAATCCTTTGTCAAATGATTTCTAAACCATCCCTCGGGGATAAAATAAAGGATTCTCAAAGAAATGATAGGGAAATTTAGAAGAAGGTGGAATCCATGAGAAGAGAGAAATCTAAAAATTTCAAAATTGATGAGTAAGTCTTGAGGTTTGGGGCACCACTATGTATACCATACAATCTAAAGATAAATAAGGATCCTCTAAATGATTCACATAGCTCAACCTTCTCTATTAACCTAGGGAGCACAAAGATGTATTGAGATCTCCAAAATCACTATTGGTGGGAAAATATGAAGGAGATCATTGAATATACATAAAAGTGCCTCGTATATCAAAAAGTGAATTCTGAAAGAAAAATGTCTAAGGGTATGATGAAACCATTGCCCATATCAACATGAAAATGGGAAAACATCAACCTGGAATTTATCACTAGAAATTCATAGAAATCTAGAGAAAAAAATTATATATGGTTTGTTGTGGATCATCTTACAAAGACATATCACATTATCATAATTTGAGAGGACTTATCACAGAAGTAACTCTCATGGATATACATTAGAGAAGTGGTAAGGATGCATGGAGTAACACTATCAATTATATCCTAATGGGATATGAGATTCACCTCCATGTCATCAGAAAGTCTTCAATATTCTTTAACACTAATATGAACTTCATTACGGCTTATTATCCTCAACATGATGTCCAATCTGAACGGACTATTAAGAAACTGGAAGACATGTTGATGGCATGTTATATGGACTTAAAAAGAGGATGGGACCAACATCTATCTCTGGTCGAGTTATCTTACAACAATACTTTTCACTCGATCATCCAAATGGCTCCATATGAATCCCTTTATGGGAAAAGATTTATAACACCATCATACTTGGATAATGTCTATGAACATAAGATACTAGGAGATGAACTGGTAAAAGAAATGGTGGAAAAGGTGAAAACCATTCAACATCACATCAAAGCATACCAAAGTCGATATAAGAGCTATTTGTATAATCATTTATGAGACCATGAGTTTAAGGTTAGATACATGGTATTCCTTTATATATCTCTATGGAAGAGGGTTATGAGATTTGGGAAGAAAGGAAGGCTAAGTACCAGGTACATCAGCCACTTCGAGATTCTTGATCGTATTGGAGTTGTGGCCTATGACTAGAACTTCCAACAACCATGTATCAAGTATAAAATGTATTCCATGTATCCATATTTATTAAGTACATACTAGATCCCTCACATGTACTGAATTCAGATGTGGTACAGTTGTAAAATGATCTCTTTTTAAGGATAATCCAGTGAATATCTTGGATCGTAGAGATAAATTTATATGCAACAGGACTACTCACCTAGTCAAATTACTATGGTGGAACCATAAGTACGAAAAGGAAACATGGTAACCATATAAAATAATAAATTAGAAGTTCCCTCACTTGTTTTCCCCTTTGTTTGTAAAATGAAATTTCAAGGGTGAAATTTCATAAGGGGGGAAGAATTTAACAACCCAAAATTATATCAATGAAAATTTACCTTCTTATAATTATTTCATATAGTATAAATCGCATATAATCTCATAGATAACACAATACAATATTTAAAAATTATTAATGAATCAAATAATAGGTATTTCTTGAAATTAAGGAACCTATACCAATGGAATAGTAACTTGACCTTTGGAATAGTAATATGACTCTTGTGAATAGTAAACTGGTCAATATAATAGTAACCTTACCTATGAAATTATAAATTAAATTTATAAATCCCATAAATGAAAATATGATATATTTATATCATGGAATAAGTAAATAATTTTCTTGAAAATGATAAATTATGTATTGATATTCTTGTAAAAAATAAATTTCTATTTACAATTTTATAATTAATATAATTATTTAAAAAAAATTATTTTCATTAAATAGATTCATAAATTAATATTTTGTTATCTTATGATTATAAGATAATTTTATGAGACATTAATTAATTTTTCAAAGTGTTATAAAATCAGTTATAATTTTAAAATCAGTATTTTTCAAATAAAAGATGATTTTATTTAAAAATTAAACTTATCATATTTAGAAAATTATGTTCATATAATGGAGTCCATTTTTTTAATTCTACACATCAACAAATGGTTGGGTTTAATTTTTGGTATTTTTATAAAATAGTTGAATTTTTGTGAACAGTGAAATATGGTAATTTGCAGTATAAGATAAATACATAAATTATTGAGTCATGGATGATGTTTGGATGATATAAGAACCATTTCTTCAAACTTTAATTCACTCTTTACTATACTTAGTCAAAATAATCAACAATATTCATAGTATTGAGCCAAAATGATAAACAACTGTATAAAATAATCAAAAAACACCCCTAACCTACACTATAAATACCACTCTTCACCACCTCTTCTCCTCACACATCTTAAGCCTTTAATATTGTCCAATTTATACCCAATAATCTTAAAAAGTCTCTTCCCCACTTATATTAGGTTCTAGTCTCAACAAAAGACTAAAACAAATTTCCCTAAGGTGGTTCTCAAGGAGAGGAATTCAAGAGCTAAAAACATCTTTCTTTTTCTTCTAATTTCCTTTCAATTTATTTTATTTTATTATACTATCCTAAACACCTCTATAAAAACATGAATTATAACCCCAATATATTATATATACTTTAATGTTATTATGTTATTATAAAATACACCATCAATTCTCTTCTCATCTTCCTTTTATTCTAAAAATGAAAATATCATATGTGAGTTGTTGATTTATTGCCTTCGAGGATGAAAACTTTTCAATTTCCATTACCTCCTTCAAGGCTGGACATAAAACCATTATAATGGTTGTTACATATTTTAAAACAATTATATCCTTTTTATGTTCTGAAACAAACTTTTATACACAATAATGACAACTAAACCAAACTAGTTTGTGATGATAAAAAAACCACCAAAATAATCTAAATGATTATCACTATCATATTATATAATGATTCATCCTCACCCAAAATAACAAAATTAATTATATGAAAATTTAATCTTATGTATTTTTATTAATAAAATATAACTTCAATTTTGGGTATTTATTCCCATTTTACATGATCTTACATATATTCATACAAGTGAACCAATCATGAAAACCAAGGAAATGAACACTCTTGAATGATGAAATTGTATCTTATAACTCATTAATAAGGCAATAAATGAACTTAATAAAATTATAATAAATAAAATAAAATTTTAAAATTTTATTAATTAATTAATTAATGGATTCAATTTTTTTATCTAGTACATTAATATCAATTTCAGAACACTTTCAGACATAAGGTATGGGATTCTTTCTGAACCTCCATTTTTTCCTTCGGGTTATGCTTTCTCTCTATTTACTACAATTTAATTATTATTTATTTTTATATAATTATTATAAATTATATTTATATGTTTTAAAATCATGTATCCATATCATTTAATCCATATTTTATAGGGAAATACATGTTTTAAAAAGGTTCCCTTCTCAAATCTTCCCAATAAGCAAGCCCCATTAAAAGGAACTTCCCTATTTCTCACCCATGTTTAAGTGCACTCCATAATCTATCTTAATCCATAATTATTTCTATAAAATCAATCAGTTTATCATGAAAATATATCTTTGTTCATTTGTGGTTTTATTAAAAAAATATTCCTTTTCCTATTTAGATTCTCTGTAATATTTTCCTTCAACGACACTAAAATGTTTCATTTCTAATATCTATTAAACACACTTTTTACATGTTTTCACTTCATTTTGACATCACTAATAATTATCTATGACTATGTTTCCTTATTAATTTCCTTTTATGATTTGAATCTATTATTTCATGGAAACCATTGTGATATTCCATTTGGTTATGCCTTATGACATGATTATGATACCCAAATATTTCTATGGGTAACCCTTATGATTGATTCTTCATGTGGCACACATATTCATGAAAATTTTATGATGGGTTCACCCAGATGGAACTCTAATGAATTGGGTAATGTTTAGCCTCATGAAACTTCATATTGGTACAGGTATTGAACTTGATTCCTTTATTAAAGTTTTTCCACCTTGTGAAATGGTCTTGGTAGTTAGCATTGGTTCATGATTATGTCACGTTGTGTGATGTTTCCAAATTCCTATGATTAAATGATTATATGTCCCCATGATCTACATGTTATGGTTCTTTATGTTTATTCATGTTCCATGCCTTTTTATGTCATTATTTTATTCCCTCTAACCCATGTCCTTTTCTTTATTCCTACGTTTATACCCTTACTATGATTTTTATTTCATCCCTTTTGTTCATGTATTCCCTAGGTTATCCTATAAAAATGTAGGATCTCAATGGAAGATATGAGCTCTTTATAGATGATTAAAATAAATATGTTTTATTCTATTTCCATGTTTTATTTTTATGTACATATTCACCCAAATACACTCGGATTTATGATCCTTGGCTTGTAATTTTATGGTTAATTATGCTTAAAATCATGTAATAATACGTGTAAAAATATAGGGCTCTTATACTTATTAAAAGTGTATTAACTCACCATGAATCCTCATTCCAAAATAATTACCTCACCTTGGAGCCTCATTCTAGGTGAATACCACTTTCATTCAGTAATATAATAGATCCAAAGTCGGACTTCCAAACCCATGAAACACCCTGGTGGGCCTAGAGCATCAGTCTCTCCAACCCATGGGTAGAGCCTCATTCCAACACCCCCACACTACCATTAATCCATGTGCACATGATTCATAACCCATATCACCCTTATCAACACAAACCATAACTATTAAACATGTTTATCATTTACAAACATGACTCATTATCTCATATAACATTATATAAAATACACCATTATGTTATGCCACCAACTATGCACATTCATTCTTTAGTTAATTACATTACAATGTTAAAATGACAACATGATTTTCATGGGTCTTATTTCACCAACCCATATATCATTTCAATTTCTATGTCCCCAATGGACCTTTAAAACCCAAAACATGGTATAATACACAATCTAAACTATTCATTTGAAAAAAAATCTTCAAGAAACCCTTTAAAACATGGGTATTTTTATTTGAAAACTTAAACATGTACCAAGGGTTTCATTTCCATTTCATCCATTAAAATAAATGATAAGAAATTTCATAAAAAAAAGGGGGACCGTGACCTCATTTAAAATAATAATTTGAAATCTACAAATAAACCCACTTTTTTGAACACCTTGAGTCCATCACCTCCTTTTAAAACCTAACCTTATTTCAAAACATCTTATTCTTCATTTGAAAACAAAAACCAGATAAAAATCCAAAAATCATTATTTAAACATTTCAAGTCCCCTTATTTACTTCTCAAAATATTCCATGTGATCAATTCAACTTACCCTTTATCCAATCCCACATTTCTAGTTACAATTTACAACCCACTTGCTCTCACATTTCTCTTATATCAATGTTTACCAATTCATTTCACCATTTCAAGGGTTTGACACACCCCATGGGAAGCCCTATTTTTTGGTCTCACACCATCAATGAACCCAATGGGGTCCATGAAGGGTATCTTACCTCAATATCATGGCCAAATTACTTTTCTTAACCCAATACATCAAAACCTACAAGGTAGAAAATTTTCACAACTACATACACATATAACACATCAAGACTATGGAAAGAAATTTCATACCACCTACTTCATGTTTGTTGACTAATTCTTGCTTAACCTTTTCCCTTGATTCAAACCCAAAATCCCTTTAAAGACCCAGAAAAATAATCTACTATAAAATGAGGGTTTTTGGGATTTAGAAGAAGAGGATAGATTCTAAATTCCCTAATATAGAAAATAGATCAAAGGCAGGTGTTAGACTCACCTGGATCTTCAATTAGCACCAAAACGCACTCCAAATAGCTAAGAATCAAAAGATAATCACCCATGGGGGAGAGGGGGATGATGGTTCATCACCTAGTGTGTATAGGTTAAAATGGGGGATAATTTAGAGGAAGAAAGAAAACATATCAGGAGGTAAAAATAGTAAAACCCACTTTTAATGAGGTGCATGTTTTGGATGAATAGTTTACCAAACCATGCACCAACTATGTGGTTCCCTCTATCCAAGATGAAACCAATCTACATTGTTTTCCTGGCCACCCACATAGTTTGAAAACCCATGGAGAGGCCATGTATTCTCCACTGTCTAAGTGGACCATAAGCCACATAGTTTCTTGGTCCAAGTACAAATTTTTCACTAACTGTGCGCTAACCATGTGTTACACACTTTTTGGCCTCTTTTATCACTTATTTCCAGTCTCAAACCCCCAGGACACCCTTGAAACTCCTCATACACCAAATAATCACTTCATTATCCAAAAAATGAATTTTAAGAAAAATTTAAATAAGGGTGTACCTTAATTAAAGGTCAGAATCATAAAACCTTCCCACCATATAAAGTATATTCCTTGAGTCGCATGTTACAAGCATCACCAAGCCTTCAAGACACAAGGTCGGGCCATAGTTACTAGTTACTTAACCTCACCTCCAATGTTTCCTCTTAAACATGTCTAATCCATCGCCACACTTGGGCCAAATAAATAGTCTTGCCCAAATAATTTTTCCCATTGTGACCTACAACCACGAACCAGGTGATCCTCAGAAGACACATCAATCACAACCCACATAAAAAACATTCAACATAAGAGAAAATCATGGGTAAATTCACTGAACCATTGCACAATTGGATGTTGACAAGGCACTAAAATACCGTAATAGATCCTATCAGAACACCTTCATTCTGATCATATCCACAACTCATGGCACAAATATATTGGTTTTGTCATGCACATCTTCAAAAACTCTAACGGTTACCCAAACATAGTGCCACCAGAGGAACACACAGATTCCAAACACATTACCCAACATAAATTGGTCTGAAACTCATGTTCCAATGGCCTCACTTAGTTTATAAACATTCAAAGAACAACCCTATCCTATCCTTCATCTCAAGGTACTCAACTAGTCAAAAACAAAGCCAACGCCCATCACCAATAGGGAAACACTAAGATAGATCCTAACCAACACCACCTGACTCTAAACACTGGTCACATAATTATCCAACTACTTTCTTTCCATAGTTCTCCCCATTGTATGCCTTAGTTAATCACCACTATTTTTTGGGGTTGAGAATTTTCCTCATCGAAGATAGACCAATAGGACTTTAACTTAACCTTCACAACATACCTGACACATTTCCTAACTCACCACACCCAAACATCCATGAGAACTCCACCCAACTCTAGAATTCATCCTTTCCGTCAAAACTACATGGATTGGTCACACTTCCTTTTTTCATATCTCTATTAAGGACTACTTAGTTCTTCCTCAAAAACCATTCCCATTTCTGGGACCAAATTAATATTCCAACATTAACCATAGGTGAATCCCAGCCTACCACATCTATTCCTTTTCTACCCAACTGATTCAGGACATCTAGGCTGACTCACTCTATTGGGGACCAAATTATTTTGTTTATATGTCACCCCTCTACCTAGAAATGATGGCTTCTCACTTTATTCATACCTCTATCACATGCACGCACCTACTGGAGTTCATTCTCAAACTTTAGTGAAACTTTATCTCTTTAATATTTGTTTCTTCGTGAACTGTCTTTGGATCTATAATGCCCACCAACATGTATTTGATGAAAACACTCAGATCACCTATAAACTATCTTGATCTCAAATCCATCTCTCAACGTGATCAACTACCACATACAAGGCCCACCTGGCCTTCCCAAGAAACCCAAATGTGTACCACTCAAGTTTCTTGTTGGAATCTAGATGTCAACACATCTACTCCATTGCCTACTTCCCTCATCCACAATTCACATTTTTATCCCTGCCTTAAGAGTGTCTTTTTCACCTCTCTCCTCAAGAAATTTCAACCACCACAATTCATGCCTCAACCATAGACTGAACCTCAAAACTTGTACGCAACCATATAGGTTCCACTAAAATAACAAAACAACATTACTTTCCACTCATTCCCATATTCCGAGAAAGGCACCAGCGACATTCATCGACATCTATTCCACCCCAAATACCTCACCCGCAAACGTCGATGGTGTACTCCCCCACCATATGAGTCCCACACACAAACTACTCCATGATCATATCCCCCAAGAGATCCATATCCAACCAAATCACTTTTTGGTTTCTAGGCGTAAATCCAGAGCCATCTTAGAGTGACTGAGAAGATGTCAAGAAATTTTCCATGATCTTCACTGTATAAAAGTACACTAAGGAGTAATCGACGAACACCACTACAACTAACCACCACTTATCCATAACCCAACTATCTCACACATATTTTTCACTTCTTATTTTGATCGCACAAAATAAAAATAGGTGTTTATCCCAATCCACTTGTTCACCCATCCAAAATGGCAACGAGTCTTCCCAGGGTGTTCCCAAATCTGCACCTCATCAGAGCCTTCGAGGTCTAACGCATTCCTACAACCATACAATAAACTCGACTCCAGAACAATGATTTATACATCAACAAATCTAGACCCAACTACTACATACACTACAAACCTTGCCTCCTAGTCCATCGAAATCATTGTAACTAAGGTGTTCTCTATGTTCATCTCCATCAACTCAACTATTCACACAACTAACCCAACCATGTTACTATCCCTCACTTTAGGTATCACTTCCATAACAAAATTTTCCTTCCACAATTTGGTCATCCTTACCATTTCCGTCCAAAACCAATATTGATTTTCACATCAAACACCATCAAACTACATGTTCAAGTATACAAATGATCCTTCCCTTCCCAACCACCTTCACAACCTACTTCAAGAAATCATATTCCTCCCTAAGAAAGGAACAAAGGCATAACCATGTACATTAACAAGAACTCAATGGCACTCACTATGCATCAATTACACACTAGATGAATACACATGTGCTTCACATTCTAAAGAACCTACAACAATGGGACAACCACACTCGAGGCTACCATCTATTTCCCAAGTATTTTAACTCACATCTATAACTCAAATCACATCCCTAAAACCATTGACTTCTCACTTATCCTTATAGGGTTAAATCTACACTAAGTATCACTCCCTATGTTCTAGTCCCATATTCCAAAACATATAACTATTCTATACACATCCAAATCACTATAAACCTCATCTAACCTCACTCACGAGTCACCTGTGAAGGCTAAATGACCCTAAATCCCTAAACTAGAGTCACAGGTAACAAGGGTCATTGGATCTCCCTTTAATTCATAAACATCAAACCTAAAAGAACTTATTTTTCATGGGTACAAATCCTACACCCCTCCCACTTCCAAGACACATCACGTCTAATGAACCTTTGAAACCATTTACTCTAAGGATCAAATCAAAGATACTCACACACACATATCGACACCACGAGCCGAACACCCACTCTAGGGCCCAAACACAACTCACAAGGTCTCAACCCACAAGAGTCTCCACAACCACATTAACAGACATAATTCCACAACTCCAAGGTTAAAACCTAACCAAGGAATCGACAAGAAACATTTCATTAACTACCATATCCAAACCATCAAGGTCTCACATCTCGTAACCCTGGGTTTCAAAACTATGGAACTCTCACTACCTAAAACACCCCTACCCAGGGTCAAAACACAACCCTAGGGATACTCATTTCTAGTGTCCCCATAGGTTCCATCATTTCCCATTTCCTTCCTTAATTTAAACATTTCCATTTAAAACCCAAGGTTTAACTTTTCAAAACATTTCAAAATATTCCATTTCAAAACCCAGGCATTTACACTTTCAAAACCATTTTATTACTCATCATTTCAAAAAAAATCCATGATTTATTCAAATTCATTTTTCAAAAAAAATTAATTAAAGACCATAATAAGGAATGATCAAAAAGATAAATTCACAGGAAGAAAGCACAAAAATAACATGTCAGTACCAAAGAACATTCAATCACATGCAATATACGGATGACCTATCACTTATGTGTGCCTATCATGTTGCATAAACTCACACACCATCTCTTTCCATAATGGATAAGAGATAAAACCTCATAAATCAATAGCATCACATCCAATTGAACCACATGAGGTGGAAGTATCGACCAACCATAAAATAAAATAAAACAATTCCTACACTTGGAAACTTGGGCTTTCCCCCGCACATGGATCTGTAGGCACCCAGGCATGATCTCATTTCCAAGTCCTAACAAGTCCCTAGTCTCCTTTCTACCATGACCCAAATAGTAAGACAAAATATTCCACCTATGATACCACTTTTTGATATACCCAACCTGATAGCCACTTTTTTGAATCCATAAGATGGGCCATCATATGAGCTAAGGCACACCTCCCCATATGCCCAAGGCTACTCAATAGAAACATGAGTCTGAAGGAAAACAAAGGGAGACTATACCCACTAATCAAATTAAATTCATAGTAGAAAATAACATCAACTGATATAATAACCATCAGTAATAATAATCATACATCCAAAGAAAATTTTAGAAAAGTAACCAAGTAGCACATGCTATAAAAATATAATGATTACACTACATGTTAGGAAGTCATAAAAATAAAATCGCAAAACCAAAACTACTAAAAGATACCAAGTGTGGATTCAATTCCTAACCCAGTCTTTACATACCATGCTCTACCCAAATAGCCCATGAATGAACCAGACACTGGGTCCTTATCCTGAACTTGTACTTGAAAACAAGTAGCATCTTCTTAGGTTCCCTAGTGTCATGGAAACCTGAGAAGGGTGTGAGTAAAACTTAGTAGGACATCACAAATGGTGTTTAAATCAATAACTGGTCTAAAAAGATAGTGTGTTCAAGTACATAATGAATAACATAATAAATATAAGAATCAACCCATTTTAATTTATTAACAAGGATTACATTAGTCACTTTCATGATTAGTTTCAGGGGTTAGTCACACTCATCAAATTCACTATGACCTATGTTTGGTTGTATGAACTATGTATAAGGGGGTCAAGTTTTATAAATCATAGGGACAATCATTCCACAAAACAATATTCATTAACTTACCTTGGATCCTTAGTACAGGTACATTACCTCACCTTGGAGCCTTAGTCCAGGGAAATTACCTCACCTTATAGCCTCAGTACAGGTGCATTACCTCACCTTGGAGCCTCAGTCTAGGTTCATACCACTTTGATTCATTAGGACCATAGATCATTGGTCTGACTCCCTAACCCATAAAACACCTTGGTGGGCCTAGATCATCAGTTCGACCAACTCGTTGGAGGAGCCTCAGTCCAATTCCACACTCTACCATTAATCCATGTGCACATGATGTATAAACCATATCACCATTACCAACAAAAACCATAAATATTAAACATGTTTATGAATTACAAACATAATTTATTATCTCATATACTATTATTCTAAACACGCCCTTAATATATGCCACCAACTATACACATTCATCTTTTAGTTCATTTCATAATAATGTTAACAAGCCAGCATGATCGTCATGGGTCATATTTCACCAACCTATATATCAATTAAATGGATATGGACCCAATATGCCTTTCAAACCGAAAACATGGTATACTACACAGTCTAAAATATTCATTTGAAAACATCTTCAATACACCCTTTAAAACATGGTTCTTTCTCTTTGAAAACTAAAATATGCACTAAGTATTTCATTTCCATTTAAACCATTTAAATAGTCATTAAGTAATTTCATAAAAAAAGGGGATCACTCCCACCATTAAAATCATAATTTCAAATCTATAAATAAAACTATTTCTAAAACACCTTCAGGATATCTCTTACTTTTAAAACCTAGCCTACTTTCAAAACATATTATTCATAATTTGAAAATTGTAACCAAATAAAAATATGAAACGTGCTATATAAACCATTTCAAATCCACATAGGAACTTCTCAAAATCTAACATATGATCAATTCAATTTACCCTTTAGCCAAGCCCACATTTTCTATTACAATTTACAACCCACTTTCTCTCACATTTACCCTATCATGGTGTTTACTAATTCATTTCACCATTTCAAGGGTTCGACACACCCTGGGGGTAGCCCTAGTTTTGGTATCACACCATCAACGAACCCAATGGGGTCCATGAAGGATACAACACATCAATATAAGGTCCAAATCACTTTCCTTATCATAAGACTTCAAATCCAACAAGGCAGTGAATAAAACCAACTACATACACATATAACACATCAATATTATGGTCAAAGATTTAATATTTCCTATATTATGTCCATTAAAGATTTCTTTCTTAACCTCCACGCTTGATTCAAACCCAAAATCCATTTAAGGCCTAAAATTAGAATTTTTTGGAAGGTGGAGGTTTAGGGATTTGGAAGAAGATGACAAATTCTATAAGCCCTAACCTAGAAAATAGAGAAAAGAGGGGTGTTAGACTCACTCAGATCTTTTATTTTCACCCAAACACACTCTAAATGGACAAGAATCGAAGGAGAATCACCCATGTGGGAGAGGGGGCTGATGGTTCATCACCTAGGGTGGAGGGGGATAATAGGGTGAAATATAGGGAATAAAGAAAAATAATAGGGAGGGGAAAATGATAAAAAATTACTTTTAATGAGGCACATGATTTGGTTGCCCAGTTATCCAAACTATGCGCCAACTATGTGGTTCCCTCTTTCTAAGAGGAAAATGAGCCACACAGTTTTCTCTACCACCCAAATAATTTTACAAACCAAGTGGAGGCCATGAATTCTCCACTATCCATGTGGACAAAAAGCTGCATGGTGTCCTAGGCCAGGCACATGGTATTCACTAACTATGTTTCAACCATTGGCTACACACTATTTGGCATCTTTTCTCTGTTATTTCATGTCTCGAACCCTCAAGACACCCCTAAAACTCATCATACACCAAATAATCACTGTATTAGAAAAAACAAAAAAGTTTAACAAAAAAATTAAAATCGGTGTACCTCAGTTAATGGTCGGGGTCCTATATATTGGTTTCCACATATTATCTTATGTCAAGAATAGTGTAAATGGATAAACTTAAGAGTTATGTAACCAAATAACATAGTGTTAATTGGGTTATACTTATCTAATAAAACTTATGAGATAAGATACCAGAGAAATGTTGTTAAGATTATCCATGTGATGGGTTTGGGTAGATGGTTGTCTACTCAACTATACAAGGGTTATATCTGATATGATTAACATGATTATCTAAATAAATAGATATGTGGTGAGAGGAAGATTAAATTGTATGAATTGAATAGTAAAACATAGATCTTGTCCTTCTAGTGGATATAATGGAATTAAAAGTGGTTATCATTTTAGTGGGAGTGTATTTAATAAGATTCCTTATTAAATGAATGTAAAACATAATATACATTTGATAAAATATTCTATTATAGATAAAATAACATCATAATAATAATCAAACATGTCTTTGAGATTAATATTATATAATAAGAATATTAATCATAGAAACTTCATAGACTAGAACAAAAAACATAAGAATTACACTTTGGAAAAATGGAAATCTCTATGTGTTAGAGAAACCCCTTCCTAGATAGCCAAAGGGTTAATCTATTTAGTAAATGGATTTGGGTTCTCATTATAATCATTCAATGGATTAATTATATGTATCCACCCTCATTATTATGTCTATGAAGCCTAATTTACAAAAGAAACATGATAATATGGACTCATTTAAAATGATAGATAGCCTAAAAAGGAATTATAAAGTATATGTCATGTATTATAGGAGATTTTAAAGGAATATTTTAGATATAAATGTTAGAATGAACTTTAGCCTCTTCTCATATGCTCAATGTTAGTTGGTACATCAATTACTTGGAGAGACTAGGGTCCCATTTAATACTTGATCTAAATATATATTTTACTCTATAATATTTACTAGAAAGGTTATGAAATTTTATTTTAGACTATAATATAAATGAATTGAAAAAATATTATCTAATACCATCAATATATTGAGGATAACTGAGAAATAAATTATAGGTTTAGGATAAATTGTTGTATTCTAAGTGTACGGGGGTAAAAGTTAAAATTGTAAGAATAAAAAAATTTGAAATTCTAACAATGGGTCTTCTAATATATAGTAAAAGTATTTGAAACATAAGGTAGGAGTTATGAAGGAAGTTCTTTACTTCCACTATAGAAAGACAAGTCACTAGAGGAATAATTTCTCATAATAAATTAAGGGTTAGAAAAAACCTAGTAGAGATTCCACATCAAGTATTAATGTTATAGAAATCAATTCTTAGATTTTAAAAGACATATGAGATGAACTATATATTAAACAATTATTATAAATATGTATAGGAGTTAAAAATTGATGAAGAGTTTATGGATAGAGCCGAGATTCTACACTTATTTGGTGGATAAAGGAGTCGTTACATCAAGTAATGGAATGTGATGGATTGCATAAAATATCAGAATCATAATAAATATTTTTCATTTACATATTATTTTCCATTTATATGAAAATATATATTATTTTAAAAAATGGTTATTATCAATAAATAAGATGATATTTATGATATAGATCATTATTTTTTATTTAAATATATAACATTATTTGACAAAAAGATAAGTATAAATGTAGCTGTATCTAGGATATTAGAGTTTAACAAGGATATTTGTTAAAATATGAGGGATATTATTCCATCACTCAATAGTGGATTATTTTGAATAATAGAGTCTTATTTTTAGAATATTTATATAAATACATAGATTAATATATAGTTATTAATAGTTAATTTTTTACATTTTACCATTATAAGAATTAATTTTCATTTACTAATAAAAATGAATTTTTTAGCTTAGCATGATGTTTAGGATAAAATATAGTTTTTAAGTGGCAAGTGGGGGTATATTTAGACTTATATAAGTTCAATTTTTAACAAATAAATGATTATAAAGTCAAACTAAAAGTGAAATAAAATTTTTTATAAAATAGTTTCACATTTTTTAGTAAATAAATATAATATAAATAATTATATTTTTTACAAAAATGATCTCAAAGAATGTTAAAATGTAAAATTTCCTAGAAGGATGATAATGATGAAATTATAAATAGTTATAAGTGGACAAAAAATGTTATTAACATCATAGCATTGGATGTTGTGATGTTAATAAATTTAAATATTTATTCAAAGTGTTGAAAATTTGAAATATGATTGCATGTCTCGCCATTATTCAAATAAGATTTATTCATAAATGTTACTCACTAAATGAGTTTAGTAGGAGAGTTTTATCAAATAGTTACATAGAGATGTCGCTAGAATTATGTAGAGATGTAATGATTTTAAAAAAAACTCAAAAGTTTATCAAGCATAAGGATTATATGATATCATTTCATATGAGATATGAGACTAGCACTTATGTATAGTTTTGTTAAGTATTCTTAAGAGTTTAAAAATATGAAATGCATCATGTTATTCAAAAGGTAGACTTCACATTATCATTGTTTAATATGGGTTGTATAAATTATATGAAGTGAAATGATAAATAACCGCTCAAATAATGAATTTGAGTTATCCCTGACTAATGTTAATCATGGAGTATTATAGGTTGTGATATAATATTAAGGTTAGTATCAGTAGGATTTCATATATAGATATGTAATATAATAATGAGACACAAAAATTGTTTTTCATGATTCATGAATCACCAAGAGTAATTCCTTTAGTATCATATACTATGCCATTAGAATACTAGGGGTGTATCCTTTATATTGAATCCATGTACCTAAAGTTATACAAGATACCTAAAATGATAACATTAAACTTTGATAACTTTTTTACACCAACCTTGGGGATTATCTAAACAAGGGGTGGTTGGGTAAGTTTTTGATCATGTCATTGATTGAGGTTTAACCAAATGGGATTTTTCCAATTGTATGAAGAGTGTGACATATGGTCCCTCAATTTAGATGAACTAAAGGTGTGTATGTACATTCCTATATGAGTGACATGTGATGAGGATATCTATTGGTTAAGTGTAGTGTGATGTACTCATCCATCAAGATGAAGTACATGTTATATGTTCATACACATAGTAATTTTATACTTGGATAAGTGAGAATGTATGAGTAGGTATATGGGATTAACATAATTAGTGTCCCTTGGTTACTTTATATCTAGAGAAAAATAATCGTATGATTAAGTATACTTTTATATGATATTTATAGTGTACATAGTTATAGAGATTCATGTGTTTGATTAAGATTATTCCAAATCCATTTATAGTTGGAATATCCCTCATGGCTTTCTAAAGTCCATACTTTTCTTATATTTATGGATTTTAGAATTCATGATTTTTTTCAATACTAAAATTTTATATGGGGTAACACTTTTTGGTTGACTAGATAGGTGTTCTATTTATAAAACATAGAGAGTTTCTCTAAAAAAGATAGAGTTTATCCAAAAAAGAGTTTTCATTGGATATTAAAAAATTATTATATATGAAGTGATACATGGTGAATATGATAATATATTTACAAAAAAATTAAAATATCTAAAAGGATGTTTTGAAATGATTTCACACATTATTATTTATGATTAATATATGGTAAAATAGAAAAACATTTATATATATTTATTTCATGTGGGAGATTTATGGATATACTCCATAAATTCATAATACATATAATATATTATGGGTTATATCATAAGGTATGATAAATTTATATTGTATGGTATAACATGAATAAACCAAATGTATATCATATGATTGGGTTTAGCAATATTGTAAGTCTTGATATAGTGATATCATGCTACTATCTTAAGTTTTATCATATTGTAGTTCAAATTCATTTATTGGTTATAAATGAAAGGATGTGAGTATAAGTAGGGAGACCCACCAAATTGGTTGGGATGGATAAAGTTAAAATAGACCAAATAACATTTATATCTTTCCTTAAAACTTTCTTAAAAACATTTTAAATAAACCTAACAAAAAGGTCCAAACTCTGATCCTCCTCTTCTTCACCGTCATCTTCATCTTTGATATCATATTATAAAATATTTACATATAATAATATTTATTATATATATTAATTATATTCTATGATTAAAAAAATTTCAAACAATAAACATTAATGTATAATACATTTTACACATTGGATATAATTGATTGTACACATTTCATATGATGAAATGATTGGAATAATCAATGATGCATTTAAGTGTAAAATTCATATGAACAAAGGTTATAAAGAATGTTAAATAAAAGTAATTACTTTAACATTTCATAACATTCAAGTAAATTTCATTAATGGTTAGAGAGTATCCATAAGGAATATATAAATAGAGAAAAGAATATGAAAAAAATTTCCTGACCTTATATCGATTCTCCATACCAAAGATCTCTTTTAATTATCCCTTTACACAAAAATATACTGTCATACCTTGGAATATAGGAGGATCCCACCCAAAAATTGGGAAATTCATCAACTTGTGCATACACCTAATAGGAAGGAGTCCTTTTATGGATTCTAAGTGATCCTCATCAAACTTATGTGATTAAAGAAGGTGGCTTGGTCATCATTGGGTAGTGAGGTATGTTCTTCCTTTATTTTATGCATGAATTTTGATGGATTTTTGTGTATCATCATATGACCAACACAGTGAATAAATATATTTAAAGTGAACTATCTATCATTAATAGAACCAGCATATAAAATGAATAAAACAATTATAAGAATACCAGAAATACAACAAACTTCATCTCCATCAATCTCGTAGGAGTTTTCTTGATTGTAACAGAATCCAAATTTGTAATTTTAATACCCTACAATATTATATGGTGTGTTTGAATCTTCTTGAGGAAGACAAAATAATAACCAAGAAGAAGTGTGGTTCATCTTAGTCTATAAAATGTTGTATATCTCCAATAAGGTTATCTCATCTATTTATATAGTCTCCCTTAATTTAATAAATAGAGTCAAGCATAAGCTTCCAAAACTTAAAAATATACATATGTTACAATAATTTATACCCATTAAAGTTTTATAGTTGAACACTTCAAATATTATTATACTTTTTTATATACATAAATGTATCAACCAATTGATTAATAACCAAAGTAAACCATGTATAATACTTAGAAGTGGATAAGAAATTGATATCATATATCTCTTATTTTTCATAAACTATGATAGATAGCAGTCGTATTTTATGATAAAATAATTTTTATTTCCATATCATTTTATACAACATAAAAGATATCTAAAAAGTTGATATCCCTATTTTATTTCATTTTCAAAAATCTATCACTAGCACAAATATCCCATATGATATTTATAAAAAACATCATAACTCTTTGTTAATCCATCCAAACTCATTTAGATATGATTTACCAAACTCTATTCATTTTTAGAAAAAAAACCTTGTTCAACATTTAATCCTTATTAAAAGTCTAAAATGTGTGACCTTGTGGGCCATTGTAGCATTAAAAACAAATGTAAAATCTTAATTTCATAAATTTAATCAATGATCGGTCTCTAGAAAAATGACCTTGTTAATCAACCTATAAAGGGGTATGGTGTGATCTCGATCAAACATACTCATATCTCCATATTATCATGTACACTAAAAGATGTATCATGTATATAATATTTATACATATATAATACCTTTTTCTATGATAATGAGTGATCTCTATATATGGAACATGTCAATCTATTATATTCCATCTCATACATTCATAATTCTATGAAAATTTGTGATAATATCAATGAATACATCACATTTCATTGATCTAGTAAATGATCATATCACATGTCCCTTATATAAGTAGCTAAGAACATAACACGTCACTCAACTAAGAATATCCATGAATTTCATCACTTTAATTCAATCAATGCCCATATGGTTTTTCTCATCAAACTGCAGGAAAATATCATCTTGGTTGATATCCAAACAATAACTTGAATATCTTCATACCCAAAAACTCCCTAATTAGCTAATCCTTAAGGATTGTGTAAGAAATGTATCAATGTATAATGGTTATCAATATAGGTATTTCCAACATAAATTAAAGGTGATTCATAATAAGTATGCACCCCTAAGTATATCTATGACTATATGAAATTCTATGTGATATACTATGTCAAATCTATCAAAATAATAAGTCTCTATTTATTACCTAATTAAACTTATACTCACACTAATATATAATATCAACAAAACCCAAAAAATACTTTGTAATGAGCATCAATTAGGGACAAATGAAATTCAAAATTTGAGGTGGTATTATCATTCCATTATAAACAAAATATAAATTGAAATACACATAAACAAATGATAAATTGAGATAGAATTTGTTATAAAATCATGATATGTTTTACAATCAATAAATCACATCTCACATGTGTCTTATACTAACAGATTCAACATGACAATTAGGATTTTTTATATAGTAATAGATTCATCAGTGGATATTATATATTATCCTATATATCCATTCAAAAAATATTTACATTTCTCCTCTTAATGATCTCTTTAATGATGTGCAACTTTTAAAGAATTTTTTTATATTTTGGTGAGATTTGTGTTTATTTTTATAATAAATAGCTTCATTATTATCACAATAAATCTCAGTTAATCTCTTTATGCTAAGAATCACCATAATTTTAGTGGTGTGCTTCTTAATATAAATAGTTTCCTTCATAACATCTAATGTAATTATTTACTCTACCTATGTTATTAAGTATAATATAGTTGGGTTTTGTAACTATTCCAACTCATATATCCACCATTTAGTCAAATAAAAAACTATATTGAAAATCATTTCATCTTTATTCAATTAAAAACTGAAATTAGTGTAACCCCTTAAATAGATATCAACCTCTCCTCCATAGACCAAAAATATATCATTAGTTATTCTTAAGTAATTACGGATGTTCTTTAAACTAATCCAAAAACTCTAATTGGGATTATATTAGAATATACTGGTTATAATCAAGTCATAAGTGGCATCAGGTTGAGTACAAAACATGTCATGTATGGTAGATGCATAAGTAATTATATCTATCTTATTTAAATATTTGTAAGGATATTGAATCTTCAAAATATTCATGCCATGAAACATTAGTAAAGACCCATTTCAGAGTTCTCCATATTAAACCACTTTATTTATTTATCAATATATGTGTTTTGAATCTATTCAGGAAACCTATAAGTTCTATCTTTATAGATATTCATACCCATTATATAGGTTGTTTCACCCATGTCTTTCATTGAGAATAATTTTTACAACCACATATTTACATAGTGTAAAGTTAGGACATCATTTTTTTGAATGATTATTATGTCATCCAAATATAATATCAAAAATATTACCACACTTGTAACAACCTAAACATTTATAAATAAAATATCTCTTTTAAATGAGTAACTTCCTTATTAAGTAATGAAGTTATAGAAAACACATGAACTACATTGGTTATTTTGGGCCATTATAAGTTATATATTTATAGATTTAAAATATCATAAAGAATCATAACCATTGATAATATAGTTTTATATAGTGACCATTATTATTAGTATATATTTAGTGTAATGATAAGTCCAATTGACATGGATGAAAGAAGTGATGGCCTCAACCACTATGATTTTACCTAATGAATCCCATTTAAAAGAGTTTATGAGGGAGATGTATTCACTGGGCTTTACTCTTAACCAATCCCAAGATGATATTAAATAAATAAATAATGAGAAACCAATTTATAGTAGAATTTAAATCATACCAAGATCATGGCCCAAACCATGTTCACTGAACTACCCCAAAAAAGTGTCACTATTTCACACCACATCCTTATGGCATACATTGGTGTAATAAGGGGTTATATATCTAAAACCTAATAGTATGAAATTTTATATTTTCATTTAAATAAAATAATGATTATATTTTTCACTTTTTATTATTACTTTATAAATGATTAAATAATGAGTTTGATTAAAAATAGATTTTGATACGATGAAAATCAATGTGTATTTTTAGAAAATATATAGTTTCAATCAACACACAATTTGTGATGAATTCAAGAATTTTTTAAATAAATTTTATTTTAAAAGAATATTCTTATTAAATTATATTAATTTAAATATAAATGATAATATAATTTTATTAAGTCAAATGTAATTTTTATAAGGGTCTGAAAACTGTTATCATCATAAAAACTAGTAATTTTCAATAAATGGGGATTTTTATTTAAAAGTTTTAAATATCATATTTATAAAATTATTTTAATAAAATAAATATTATTTTTAAAATCAACTTGTCTAAATTATCCAATTTTTAATTTGTTATAATTTTCTGAGTCAGCCAAATTTTTGGGTAAAAATTAAATAAAATATAAGTATATGGTATGTATTATGAAATCATAAAAGAAAAAAGTTATGTAATAAATACTATAAAAGAATAAAAAACTATAATTATGTTTCCCATTTAAAATAAAGTGTTTTTATGTTATTTGATTAATTGTTTAAACCCTTAATTAATCCTCTAAAACTTATATTATATTTTAATGTTTTAAAATTAATTCTTAATGAACATGACTCACTTACACATCACCAAGGGAATTAGTTTTAGGATTTTTGTCCTTGGTCTTATAAAAAATTAAAAACCACTCTAATTTGGTGGATTACATGGGAAAAAACCATTGTATGTTTTTTAGTTTTGATTATTTTATCATATAGAGTCCAAAACCTAAGTTTATAAATTAATAAATAATTACCATTTATTTTTCTATAAATACCCACCCATAATTCCATTAATCTTCACTAAAACCCCATTTATCATGTATTTTATCTCCCTATACCTCTTTAATGTCCTCCCAATGTGTTCTTAATCTCTTAAAAAACTCCTCCTAAGCTTTTAGAAGAATACCCTCAAGGTAAGTGATCTTATCCTTCTCCTATTTATTCAAGAACCTTCTTTATATTGTGCATTTTTTCAATTTGTCATGTTTTAATAAGTTTATAAATATACATATTACTATAATTATGATTTCTAAGTGATGATATACCCCTTTCACTCTCATTAATAGCTTCCATAAATATTTATGTACCCTTATTGTGTTATTGAGATTATATTGTGATTTTCCATGCCAGAAATTTATGTAGTGAGCACACATCCAAATTTCCACTCAAATGTATTCACCTAGATGTACCTATAATTAAATTCTTTTTTAATTCCATTTATTTAACCAACACTCCTTAATAAAGTGATTAAAAGTGATGAAATATATCATTATTTTGTATGATCTATTTCGCACACTTATACATGTACATGATATAAATGTGACGGGTGGGCCCAAAATTATAAAACCCTACAATGCATTTGATAATTTTTTTATCTCATGATACACCATGTATGGTTAATGATCGGTTATCCTAATAACACTATATTATGATGTCTCAACAGTTATCCTTTACTTATGTTTATAATTTCATGTTTTATTTTTTTTCAACATTTTGATGCTACCTTAATGATATCATTTTATACTATGCTCTTATGATTATGATTATGGTTATCACCTTTATATTCCATAATTTTATTTCTCTTTACTCACATGTACTAACTTTCCAAATCTTATGCTTTGATTATTCCCTTATTTGGATTTATAGCTCACCCTTTCCTACGTATTCCCCCATGTTATCTTGTGTAGTGTTAGAAGGTAAATGTATTTTAAGATCATGTTAAAGGAATTTTAAATAGTTTTGTTATATCCATGTTTCAAGTTATTTTTAGATGTACCTGATTTCCCAAATACATTGGGCCTCATGATCTTATGGAATTGTATTATGTGTAACTTTATGTAATAAATCATGAAGTAAGATGTTTTAAAATATGGGCTATCATAGTTAGTATTAGTGTAAAGTCTAGTTATTTTGGGATTAGGATTATAAAACCCTAGTGAAAGCCTTAGGGATAATACTAAACATAGAAAAACATCCCAAAATCTTGGTAAATTATTATTAAGTGGCTTCCAAGAAAATACATCTTGTCTATATATTAAAAGTGGATGTGGCTCAAGAACAATTATAACTAGGGATAATTACCTTGAAAAGGGAACATTGATCTTGGCTCAAGCATCACCCGGTGAATGAAAAAAAGGTCCTTACTATACACCCAATTTTACACTAGTAGGGGATATGATTTGGTAAATTCACAAGCTCTATAGGAACCATTATTAAGGGAAAAAAATGAACATAATATTTTATTTTGGGAAATTGATCATGGATAACTTAGATTGAAACCTATAAATTCATAGGTTAATGAATATTTTTCAATTATGATTTATCCCTTTAAAGTTCATGGTTTATATTTTATTTGTTTAATATTTTAAAAATTATCATCCCTAATTTTATATATATTTTATTCAATGTATGTAAATAGAAAAAACTAAGTCAGAGACCTATGTGAGGGGAAATGTGTTGACTACCCAAATGTGATTTTTGATATAATGGGAGAAGAATTTGAGAACTTAATAGCATTAATTTCTCAATTAAATCAATTTATAAACATAATTTTAATATAGGGGAAGCCCCACATCCACCTAATAAAGATAAATTTATAATTGAGACCTTTATGAGACAAAGGCCTTCAACTTTCAGTGGATCTATCAATCATTTAATCAATGAATAATGGATCAACTCTGTTGAAAATATCATCTCCATCATATAATGCTCTGATAAAGAGAAGGTAATGTTGTATATTTATCATATAGTGGTATAAGATGATCAATGGTTGACATTTATCAACAATACAAATCTCGACGAAGATATTGAAGTGATGGAGTGGAAATAGTTTTGGGAAAAATCGATAAATATTTTCCTTTCACTCTTCAACTAAAAAATGGAGATATTTTTCCATATCCTTAAAAAAATATGATTAATACATCAGGGTGTATGATTTGAACTCTTCTAGACTTAAATGGTATGCCTATAGCTTTTTCATCTCCTTGAAATTAAATTTTACTGCTTCTTTGGTGGGTTAAAGTCAAGTATATGAAAAGAGTTATATATTTGAGACTTTGAAAACTATGAGGAAAATTTCTAATGTTCCCTTAGAGTCGAAATATATATCAATGAATCTCAAGGGTCTTTTGGGTATGTAGTTAGTAATCATAGTATAGATTTTAATTCTAGCATTATGATAGATAAATCTCATGGTAGAAATAAATTCCAACATCCCACTTATCCAAAGTGAGGGAAGAATCATCCTATAAATTTCTTGAATGGGGAAATGAAATGACTTCAGTGTGGGAAAGAAGGTAACCTATCTAGCAATTACCAATAGGATAAATATAAAAATGGGATGAAAGAAAGGGGTGATTTGATTAACCTTAATCCTATTATCCATTATTTCAACTACAAGGAATCTATACACTATGAAAATCAATGAACTAAGCCAAATTTTTCCAATGATAACAGACAATAATAACCTTGAATTCTTAGAGAGTGAGGGTGAGATTATTCCATCACAATTTTGAGGTGGATCCCGATAATAAAGTGGTGATAGGTACACTCATTATTCATCCAAGCATAGTTAATGTACTATTTTATTCTATTTATATGCATTAATTCATATCACACATGTTTAGTGAAACTATTCAAAGTACACCTCAAAACATGGAAGTTGAATTATCAATGAAGAATAAAAATGGGTTAATTGTTTCATCCTAAGAATATAAATCATCCCCTATCAAAAAAAATTGGCTGAATTTCACAAAAAACCTTATGATACTACCTTTATATAATTTTATTATATTCTAGGAATGGATTGGATTCACTTGTATAGAGCCAACACAAATTACTGAGGGAATGAAATCACACTCTATATAGAAAATCACCCTATGATTCTATACAAGTGAAAGGAGGTGTATGAATATACTTTGTTATCATCATCTCAAGAATATATATTATTACATTATGATAAATTGTATCAAGCTCAAGTGATTGAGACTAAGGAAAAGATTATCTTTGATGACATGCCTATTGTAAGGGAATATGTTTATGTGTTTCTTGAAGAACTATTTGGTCTTCCTCTAAGTCATGATGTTGAGTTATCAATCAAGCTTAAACTCAAAGATTTTCAAATATCCAAGAATCCATATAGAATGGATACTGTTGTACTTGGATATTACAAGAACCAATTATAGCAAAATATGAATAAAGGTTTTATACAATCGAGTGCTTCACTATGGGGTACATTGTTCCTCTTCATCAAGAAGAAGGATGGGTCAATACAGCTCTATATTTTTTATCGTGAGCTCAACAAGATTATGATAAATAACAAGTATCATCTACCATGGATTTAGGACTTATTCAATAAGCTATACTGAGAACAATACTTATCTAAGGTGTATATTCATTCAAGATATTATCTATTAAAGATGAAGAAGGATGATATCCCTACGACTGCTTTTCGTATAAGGTATGAGCACTATGAGTCCATAGTGATGCCCTTTGGACTCACTAATTCCCCCAATAATCATTATGGACTTAATGAATAGAGTCTTTATGGATTACCTTGACAAAATTGTGGTTGTATTTATAAATTATATTCTTATCTACTCAAAAATTAAGGAGGAATATGAGGAGAAATTTAATTTTATATTGAAGACCTTGTGAAAATAAAAGTTGTATGTAAGTATAGTAAATGTGGGTTCTGTATGGATCAATTAAAATTCCTGGGTCATGTTATCACTAGTAAAGAGATATCTATAGATCCCTAAAAACCAAGACAATTCAAGTATGTTCTAAAGAAACATCTATGAATTAAATCCATAGTTTACTTGGATTGGCTGGGTATTATCATCGATTTATGAAAAACTTCTCATGGTTTTCAAGCCCACTAACCAAGATAAATTATAATGGAGCCAATTTTTTATGGAATAATGTATGTAAAGATATATTTATAGAGTTAAATAAGTGGTCAATAACTGCACCTATACTAACATTACCCACCAGCGGGGAAGTATTTTTTATCTATAGAGATGTGTATAAATGGGATTGGGTTGTGTACTCATGCAATATGAAAAATTGATAGTCTATTCCTCCCAAAAATTAATGATACATGAGAATAACTACCCAACACTTGATTTAAAATTGATTTTCGTGATCTTATTATTGAATATTTATAGATATTATCTCTACAAAGTGAAGTTTGATGTATATATATATATGTATCATAAAATCATAGAGTATATATTCACACAAAAGGAGCTCAATATAAACCAATAAATGTCGTTTGAACTAATAAAATATTATTATTATTCCATATATTACCATCATGGAAAGGTAAACAAATTGATAGGTGTTCTGAGTAGAAAATATCATGTAACCCTATCCATGATTAGTATTGAAGGGGATCAAATCTTCTTGGACATGTAGAGGATGGACATGGTAATAATTAATGGATATTTATCCTACCTTTCTCTAATAAATTCTCAACTATCCATTCTTGATAGGTTTAAGGATATATCAAATATTTTGGAGTTTAACTTTGCAAACTATGGGATAATAAGATTAGGAACCCAGATATGTGTCCCATGAAAACAAGATCTAAAGATGGAAATTTTGGGTGATATTTATAGATCATCTTTCTCTTTTCATCTAGGAATCACTGAAATTTATAGAGATCTAAAGAAAAAATTCAGGTGGGATAACATGAATAGGTAGATTGCATAATTTTTATTTTAATGCTTGTTATACCAACAAGTCAATGATAAATGATAGAATTATAATGGTATGATAAAATAATTTCCAATAATATTATATAAATGGGAAAACATATCCATGTATTTCATCATAGAACTCCATAAAAAAATATAAAGGTAATAATACCATCCAGGTGGTAGTCGATCACCTTAAAAATTTATCACATTTCATTACTATCCAAGAAGTTTTATCTCTTGAACAATTTTCTAATATATAAATAAGAGAAGTGGTAATACTTCATAGATTTACACTCCCCAATGTATTTGATTGAGATTTGAGGTTTACCTTTATGTTTTGGAGAATCCTTCATCAATCATTGGATATAGAGCTAAGTGTTAGTACTAATTATCACCCTCAGAGAGATGGTAAGTTTTATAGAACCATTCAAACTCTAAAGGATATGTTGGGATCATGTTCAATAGATTTATAAGGATATTTGGATCAACACCGTCCTTATTGGAGTTATCATATAACAACAATTTCTATTCTAGTAATTAAATAGAAATTTATGAGTCTATGTATGGGAAACAGTTTCAGACTCTAACATACCATAATAAAGTTAGAGAGTGGAAGTTGATGGGACCTAATATTGTCCAAGATATGATAGAAAATGTTCAAACCATTCAATTTCATATGAAATCTACAAAAATATGATAGAAAATATATACCTAAAATCATCGATGTGATTTATTGTTTAAGTTTAGAGAAAAGGTGTTCCTTTATATATTTCCTTTTAATAAATTCATGAGGATTGGTAAGAAGGAATATCTTATTCCTAGATACATTTCCCCCTTTGAAATCCTTGGCTTCAATGAAGCGGTGGCCTATCGACTGGAACTTACACCTAACCTATATCAAGTACATGATGTGTTCCATGTGTCCCTCTTGAGGAAGTACATACCAGAACCATCATATGTACAGAATTCAAAGGTGGTACCTATGGAGAATGATCATTCATATGAGTATCATATATTGAAGATCTTATATAGTAGGGAAAAAGTTCTATGAAATAGTATAACTCATCCGGTAAAAGTGTGGTGATGAAACCACAAGTTTAATGAAGAAACTTGGGAAGTGGAAGAGGTGATGAAATAGAAGTAACCTCATCTATTTTAATTTATGAAATGAAATTTAAAGGGAGAAATTTCTGAATGGGAGAAAAATGTAATTACCCAAGAATTTATAAATGAAATTCCCTTTGAGTAAAGGCCTTATTAATTAATGATATTATAGAAAAAACATGAATTACATTGGTTATTTTGGGCCATTATTAGTTATATATTTTTATATTTAAAATACCATTGAGCATCATAACCAATGATAATATAATCATTATAAAATTGCTGTTATGATTAGGGTATATTAAGGGTTATGATAAATCTAATTGACGCAGATGAGAGAAGTGATGGATTCGACTAGTAGGATCATACCCTATGAAGACAATTTACCAGAGCTTCCGAGGGAGATGGAATAAATGGTATTTTCCCTTGACCAAGCCCAAGTTGAGATTCAATAACTACAGCATCAGAAAAACTTTTTATGGGATAAGTTTAAGCTTATAAATATCACGACACAAACCATGTTCACCGAACCACCCCAAGAAAGTGTCATCATCATACACCATATCCTTAGGGAATATGATAGTATAATAAGAGGTTATATATCTAGACCCTAATAATATTAATTTTTATATTTTACTTCTAATAAAATAATCACTATAATAATCCCTTTTTATTATTACTTTAAAAATTAATAAATAAAAAGTTTGATAAAAATTATATTTTGATGGGATGAAACTCAAATTATATTATGGGAAAATATATAATTTCAATAAAGACACACTTTTTGATGAATCAAATAATTTTATAAATAATTTTTATTTTAATAAAATATTCTTAGTAAATAATATTTATTTAAATAAAAATTATAGTATCATTTTATGATCTGAAATTTAATATTTATAAGGTTCTGAAAAATGTAATCACCACAAAAACCAATATTTTTCAATAAATTTGGATTTTAATTTTAAACTATAAATTCTCATATTTATAGAATTATTTTGTTATAATAAATATTATTTTTTAAACCATCTCATCAAAATTATCTAATGGTTATTTTTTCATAATTTTCTAATAAAATCAAATTTTTGGGTAAAAATTAAATATATTATAAATATACAATATGTATTTGGACATCATAAAACCCAAAATGATGTAATAAATACTATAAATAGTATCCATAACCAAAATTTTGTTTCCCCTTTAAAATAAATTATTTTAAATGTTATTTGATTAATTTTATAATCCCATAATGAATCCTCCAAAACCAATAGTATATTTTAAGGTTTAAACATTTATTCATTATCAATATGACTCACATACACATAAATGAGGGTGTTATTTTAAGGATTTAGGTTATTTTCCATATAAAATATTTAAAACCACTCCTATTTGAAAGAAACATGGGTAAAAACCTTGGGAAGTTTTGTGGTTTTTATTATTTTATCATATAAATTCCAAAACCTAAGTTTAGAAATTAACAAATAATTACCCTATCTTTTTATATAAATTACCAACAATTCTCCCACTATTATCCACTAAAAACCCATTTATAATGAATTTAATCTCCTTGTACCTCTCTAAATACCTCATAAGGTGTTCCCAAGATCTTAAGGTTCTTCTCCCAAGATTTTAGAACTGCCTTATTTGGGTAAGGTATTCTCTTGTCCTCATCGATATTTAAGAACCTTATTTATATTATGCCTTTTAATTTCCAGTTTTTATGTTGGAATATATTTTTACACATATATATAACTTTACATATTATTTCCAAGTGATGATATACAACTTTAACTATCATTAATACCATAGATGAATATTTATGTACACACTTGTTAAGTTGTAGAAATTATCCTACAATTTTTCATGCCAAACATTTATGTAGTGAATTCCAATCCCCATTTCCACTCAACGGTATTCACCTATATGTACTTATTCCTCATTTATTGGGTAATTACATGTATTTAAAACATGCTATTTAATCTTGGGATTAAAATATATTAAATACATCCTTATGTTGTATAATATGTGGTGCACTTATTCATGTACATGATATGAATGTGATGGGTGGGACCATAATTATATGTCCCTCCAATTCATTGTGTAATGTTTTTATCTCATTACATACCATGTATGGTGCACAAGATTTTATCCTAATAACACTATGATATGATGAATTTTCATCTATCCTTGAATTATGTTTATTATTCCACGTTTTATGTTGTTTCCACATTCCCATGAAGCCTTTATGATATCATCTTATACCATACTTCGATGATAATGATTATTATTATCACCTTCATATGTCATAATTTTATGCCTCTAAACCCACATTTACTCCTTTACCTTATGTTATGATTTTATTATTTCCTTAATGGGAATTATAGATCACCCCTTTCTTGTCACGACCCGTCCTCGGGGCCCGTGCCGTGACTACCCCAAGCCCGCCTTCCATAGGCCAGGGGCTGGCGACTAGCACCAAAGGCGTAAAATCCCGATAACTGGGAAGGCATTGCCTTTATAAAGAAAACAAGCACCACAGAGTACAAGCGGAAGTAAACACTATGAACAAAAAGAAGAACTGAAAAGTAAAAAGGGGCCGGAAATACAAGCCCAGCTGTAAAGTACAACTCGAAAGGGAAAAACAGCGACTGAAAAGTAAAGCTGCTACGCTGAGATGTCCACTGGAAATCCCACCTGAAGGGTGGGTACAGATAGCTCCTCTGCTCCTCGGGTCCCGCCATCCGCTCCGAGTATGTCCCGCCCAGTGGTCCTCCTCCGGGTACCGCCTCGTCGTATAGTCCACCTCCAGGTATCGTCCAGTCCTCGAACCTTCGGCTTCTGTCAGCACTGTCCGTCGTCTGCAACCAACACAACGAGGTGCGGGCATAGCCCGTGCAGGGGTGAGTATAACGATACTCAGTAGGGACCCCGAGACCCTCAAGGTCTCACAAAAACCATCAAGGTTAAACACAAGAAGATCTCAACAGATAAACTCTACTTAGGTATATGCCCATACATATACCTAAGTTATCAAGTAACCCATCTCAATCATGAGGAAACACAAGAATTGTGAAATCGACGGATAACCACTACCCGGGTATATGCCCATACATATACCAAAGTTAGCAAGTGACCCATCTCAATCATAAAGTAACACAGGGTCAAAAGTCTCAGCTCAAACCAGGATTTTCATTATCGAAACCGTAACTACTGAAGAGCTCCGTCTCTAGAGTGTACAGTGGTCCTGTCACGACTCCGAGGCTGCCGCTCACTAACCTAGGACTGCTGAAGTACTCCTCCTGTCGAGTACTGCGGGTTTGCGGCCAACTACCTGGCGCTCCGTCCGCTGAGGGTCTGTCGCCAAATACCGGGCGCCACCCAGATAGCCTGCTGAGGTACTCTCCGGACGAGTACCGCGGGTCTGCACTGTCACACACGTACTCCGTCCGCCATGGGTCTGCACCTCAGAAAGTAGTGCTCCGTCCACTGGGCTAGTCGACTCACTCCAAGTCGAGTCGGTCAAGCAGTCGTCAGGTCTCAGCTAGTTACACGGTCTCCGTACTCTGCACGCTCGTCTTCGGGAGGGTCCGCTCCACGAGCTACTGGCCGATACTCCAAGTATCACAAAAAACCCACGAAGAAGTGTCTCAAAGGTCCGTCTCGTCACAGGGGTCTCAACGCAGCAGACGGCGCGTCGATCGGACGCCCGGTCTGTGAGTTATTAGCCTTTTCGTCCCAGGGGCCCGGTTGGTTTCGTGAGCGAACCAAACCCGGCCGTATCTCAACTGTACCCCGAACTCTCATAGGGTATACTCATAGGGACCGTTTCTCATCGTGATCATCAACGCCGCTGACGGTTCGTCAGACGGACGTCCTGTCTGAAAGATAACAGCTTTTCCCGTTCCAGGGGCCCGGTTGGATTTCGGGAACAATCCAACCCGGCCATACTCCGACTGCATCCAAAACTCGGGCGGAGTATGTCAAAAGTTCCGTCTCATCAAGAGGAAGTCAACGAAACAGACGGCGCGTCAATCGGACGCCCGGTCTGTGAGTTATTGGCATTTTCGTCTCCGGGGCCCGGTTGGTTTTTAAGGAAAAACCAACCCGACCGTACTCCACCTGCGTCCAAACCTCGGGCGGAGTATGCCAAAAGATCCGATTCACTAAGAGGAACACAACGCGACTGACGGTGCGTCAATCGGACGTTCGTGGCTCAAGATATGAGCGTTTCCGCTCCGAAGGCCCGGTTGGTTTCGTGAACGAACCAACCCGGCCGAACTCAAAGTAACCCGAAACCTTGAGTGCGATATACCGAAACGACCGTCTCGATCCAAGGATCGCGTTGCCGCAGACGGTTCGTCATTCGGAGTTCCGAGGCTCAAGTTATGAGCCAAAAACCAAAACAGGTTCGAAACGGGGGGGTCCGGGTCCGGGCCGACCCGGCCCGACCCCCCCCCGGGCGGCGCGGTGGCCGGCGGCGGCGGCCGGTGGCGGCGGACGGCGGCGGCGCGGTGGCCGGCGGCGGCGCGCGGCGGCGCGGTGGACGGCGGCGGCGCGCGGCGGCGGCGAGCGGCGGCGCGGCGGCGGCGAGCGGCGGCGCGGCGGGCCACGCTGGCGGCGGCAGCGGGTGCCGCACGGGGTGCCGCACGCGGGGGGGTTAAACCCCCGCTTCCTCAGGGTGGCGGCGCGGCTATGCCGCGCCGATTTTATTAAACCGCCCCCCCTCACATGAGGGGGGCCTGCTTGAGCCGGTCCGAGGGGGCAGCCGGCCCCCCTCCCTTTAAATTAAAACCGCCCCCCCTCATTAAGAGGGGGGTTTTGCCAGATGGCCGGGGAATTAATTCCCCGGTTCCGGCCGGCCAGCCGGCCGGCCGGTTTTCTCCAACGGGACCGGAAAATCCGGTCCCCTCTTCGGCTTCCGACGCCGGCGGCCCGGCCGCCGGTCTTATCTTCCGCCGCGGCCCGGAACCGGCCGCGGTCTCCTCGTCCCACCGCGGCCCGGAACCGGCCGCGGTCTTCTCGTCCCGCCGCGGCCCGGAACCGGCCGCGGCGTTCGTCATCCGGCACGGTGCGACGGCACCGCGTCCCTTCGCCGTGCTTTGATAATATTCAACGCGGCGCGACGGCGTCGTGTTCTTGTTGTTTCTTCAAAGGTGCGTGCGACGGTATCGCGATGATATTTGCACGTTCATCCGCGTGGTGCGACGGCACCACGCCACTTGCTTCCTCCCGCAAGATAAAAATCAACAAAAACGTTGGAGGGGGGTTCGGCCGTGTTCGTGCGATCCGGCCCCCCTCGCGTTAATAATAATAACGCAACTTAAAGAAAAACATGTCACACGTTAATCTTGATAAAAGCACGATCAAGAATAAATGAGGAATCCAAAAGAAAACAAAAACCCCTACCTCGGTTTTAAGATTCGAAGAATCGTCTACGATCCGCGGAAGACGGCGTCGCGGAGGTCGGGCGTCGCGGTCGTCGTTCGTCAAATCCGTTGACGAAGTGCTATGCCCGAAGAGACACGACGTTGGCGGATCTTCGTTTGCCGACGAAGGTTGTCCGAAGATGAGATGGCGTCCCCTTCGTTGTCACGGTGAACGAAGAAAGGAGTTGCGGCGTTCTCGATAATCACACGTTGGCGGAGTCGTGGAATATTGGTGTCGATTCCTTTGACGTCGGAGGAAGAGTTGTTATCGAAGGCGTTCGTCGCGGAAAACCGACGCGGAAGGGATGACGCGGAAGAAGTACGTCGCGTCGCGGATACGGCGTCGCGGATGGATCGTGTTCTTCGGCGGAGAAGTTCTTCGTTGAAGAACGACGTTCTTCGCGTTCTTCGTTCTTCGAAGGTTCTTCGTCAAAGCTTGGAGATGAAGGGAAAGCTCTCCAAAAACAAACAAAGAACTCTTAATAAAATAAGAATACCACTTATTTTATTAACACACAACTCAAAAGGATTTCAAAAGTTTGAAATTCAAAAGAGTTAACTCCCAAAATTAACTCACTTATTTAATATACAAGAGTTGTATAATTAATAAGAAGTTAAGTTACCAAGCCATTAAGAGGGAGAGTGGGGAGTTGAAAAGGTGGGGGGTTCGTGTGGGCCCCACCACACTTAATCCTCCCAAGGGAGGTTAAGTGGGTGTGGGTCCCACTCCCAACCACCTTAGAGAGGTTTTAAGAAGTTAAAATAAAATTTGTTCTACTCAAATTTTATTTAACTCAACCTAAACCCTCAAAAAAATAACTTTCAACCCGCAACAAACGCAACTCTCGAAAAGGTCTCTTTAAGCGAATATCGGCGCTGCGAGTTCATCGGTGCCCTCGGATTTCAATTCCGAGCACCGGATCAAAAGTTAGGAATTCCCGCTCGTTCGTTCACTGAACGTACCCGAGCCAAACTTCGGAAATTAATTCCGGGCACTCCGGGCCTCGGAATCAGGTGCCGTCTGAAACCGCGCTCTTGTAAAATTCTAAAGAAAATTAAGAAAAAATTTTCCTTGAATTTTACGGGTCTTTACACTACTCCCACCTCAGGGCTTTACGTCCCCGTAAAGCTACATCAAAAACTAGGGAAACGAAAAGAGGACACTGAGCACGCATTTGAGCCTCCCGCTCCCATGTGCTCTCCTGGAGATTCCCGTGCCGCCATCTGTTGCGCACAAGAGGAATCGATCGTCCATGTAGGACCCGCTCCTGGATGACATGGACCTCTTTTGACGTGGCCCGGACCATCTCTGGTCCCACAAGAGCTGCAAGATTTCTTCTTTGCCGAAAAGAGAAACCTGGTCTCATCCCCTGGATGAACCACATTCTTTGCCTAAAACAGTCAATCCTAACATGGATGATATTAATCCATACCAAGGATGACGTCGTAAGGCCTCGACGCTACTACTAAGAGATCCAACCGTTACTCTCGCCTCCAAGGGTTGAGTCACACTGTCGGCATCAGTGTGTGGTAACTGGTCTCCTCCAGTAGATGTCTCACAAGTGAGGGTCAAGTCAACAGTCAACTGGAACCTCTTAGTAACATCACAAAAGAGGACAGGAAAGAAAACATCACAAAAGAATGCGTCTTTTTATTATTGCAGCTCATAATACAAGACGCTACATAAAAGCAACAACAACATGGAACTAGAAGTACAAAAGACGTAACCACAAGTTCCTCCCCTGTCCACCTGCTCCCAGAGCTCCAGCATTTGTCGCTGCCTCAACCTCGGTGGCTCCTCAAAAGCCTATGGATCAACTGTACGAGGAGTCGGACAGTCACGTGCCAGGTGCCCCTTTCCACCGCACGAGTAACAATGTCCGTTTCTGGCACGCCTGGCTCTGACCCCACCTCGGGTGCCCCGCACCACCGGTCCTAAAACCCGAGATCGCCCAACTGCTCGTCTGGTCCTCCTGGACCTCTGCATCATCTGTCTACTGCCCACAGATGACTCGGCTTCTGATCGAAAAACACGCGGCAAAGGCAGAATCTCCTGTACACGCTCGGGGTGTAGAGATACTGGCACAAACTCCACCCTGAAGAAGGTCTCGAAGTCTTCCCATGCGAAGTTCATCTCATCGCAAAACTGAAACAAGTGGCTCCACCACCTACCTGCTGCTGCCTGAAAGAGGCTGGTAGCAAAGATCACCATGAAGTCTGCCGGCGTCCCCACTAGCCTGAAGACTCTCACCACAGCCTCCAGCCAAACCTCAGCCGCCTGCGGGTCCGTCTCTCCCCGGAACCTGGGTGGCCTCTGGCGCTGGAACTCGTGCAGCGCGCTCAAGCGTCGTGCATCGCCTACTGCTGGGGCTGGTGGCATCGGTGGCCCAACTGCAAGAGGGCCCTGTACCGAAGCCTCGTCGCTCGACAGACTGTCAGTACGCTCATCCCTCCGGGCTCTAGCTGGCTGTCGTCGTGGGGCCATCCTGAAAGAAACAACGTAACACGATCAAACGATTATACCTGGTGAGCTGACCTGGTTTGAGCTGTTTTAAGGGGAAAAACCTTTGAAAACACACACGCAATCAGTGTTTTTGTGCACAAAGTCGGAAATCAGTTGTCAGGGTCCTGGTGTATGGATACGTCGGCCGCCCGCACCAACACTGGACTCCCTGAACTGAAAACCACACTCGGTACTCTTAACACTATTGCTTCACAGAAAGAAACATCAGAGTTATAAGTTCTGCGGTAGAACCGAACTCCTCTGATACCAATTTGTCACGACCCGTCCTCGGGGCCCGTGCCGTGACTACCCCAAGCCCGCCTTCCATAGGCCAGGGGCTGGCGACTAGCACCAAAGGCGTAAAATCCCGATAACTGGGAAGGCATTGCCTTTATAAAGAAAACAAGCACCACAGAGTACAAGCGGAAGTAAACACTATGAACAAAAAGAAGAACTGAAAAGTAAAAAGGGGCCGGAAATACAAGCCCAGCTGTAAAGTACAACTCGAAAGGGAAAAACAGCGACTGAAAAGTAAAGCTGCTACGCTGAGATGTCCACTGGAAATCCCACCTGAAGGGTGGGTACAGATAGCTCCTCTGCTCCTCGGGTCCCGCCATCCGCTCCGAGTATGTCCCGCCCAGTGGTCCTCCTCCGGGTACCGCCTCGTCGTATAGTCCACCTCCAGGTATCGTCCAGTCCTCGAACCTTCGGCTTCTGTCAGCACTGTCCGTCGTCTGCAACCAACACAACGAGGTGCGGGCATAGCCCGTGCAGGGGTGAGTATAACGATACTCAGTAGGGACCCCGAGACCCTCAAGGTCTCACAAAAACCATCAAGGTTAAACACAAGAAGATCTCAACAGATAAACTCTACTTAGGTATATGCCCATACATATACCTAAGTTATCAAGTAACCCATCTCAATCATGAGGAAACACAAGAATTGTGAAATCGACGGATAACCACTACCCGGGTATATGCCCATACATATACCAAAGTTAGCAAGTGACCCATCTCAATCATAAAGTAACACAGGGTCAAAAGTCTCAGCTCAAACCAGGATTTTCATTATCGAAACCGTAACTACTGAAGAGCTCCGTCTCTAGAGTGTACAGTGGTCCTGTCACGACTCCGAGGCTGCCGCTCACTAACCTAGGACTGCTGAAGTACTCCTCCTGTCGAGTACTGCGGGTTTGCGGCCAACTACCTGGCGCTCCGTCCGCTGAGGGTCTGTCGCCAAATACCGGGCGCCACCCAGATAGCCTGCTGAGGTACTCTCCGGACGAGTACCGCGGGTCTGCACTGTCACACACGTACTCCGTCCGCCATGGGTCTGCACCTCAGAAAGTAGTGCTCCGTCCACTGGGCTAGTCGACTCACTCCAAGTCGAGTCGGTCAAGCAGTCGTCAGGTCTCAGCTAGTTACACGGTCTCCGTACTCTGCACGCTCGTCTTCGGGAGGGTCCGCTCCACGAGCTACTGGCCGATACTCCAAGTATCACAAAAAACCCACGAAGAAGTGTCTCAAAGGTCCGTCTCGTCACAGGGGTCTCAACGCAGCAGACGGCGCGTCGATCGGACGCCCGGTCTGTGAGTTATTAGCCTTTTCGTCCCAGGGGCCCGGTTGGTTTCGTGAGCGAACCAAACCCGGCCGTATCTCAACTGTACCCCGAACTCTCATAGGGTATACTCATAGGGACCGTTTCTCATCGTGATCATCAACGCCGCTGACGGTTCGTCAGACGGACGTCCTGTCTGAAAGATAACAGCTTTTCCCGTTCCAGGGGCCCGGTTGGATTTCGGGAACAATCCAACCCGGCCATACTCCGACTGCATCCAAAACTCGGGCGGAGTATGTCAAAAGTTCCGTCTCATCAAGAGGAAGTCAACGAAACAGACGGCGCGTCAATCGGACGCCCGGTCTGTGAGTTATTGGCATTTTCGTCTCCGGGGCCCGGTTGGTTTTTAAGGAAAAACCAACCCGACCGTACTCCACCTGCGTCCAAACCTCGGGCGGAGTATGCCAAAAGATCCGATTCACTAAGAGGAACACAACGCGACTGACGGTGCGTCAATCGGACGTTCGTGGCTCAAGATATGAGCGTTTCCGCTCCGAAGGCCCGGTTGGTTTCGTGAACGAACCAACCCGGCCGAACTCAAAGTAACCCGAAACCTTGAGTGCGATATACCGAAACGACCGTCTCGATCCAAGGATCGCGTTGCCGCAGACGGTTCGTCATTCGGAGTTCCGAGGCTCAAGTTATGAGCCAAAAACCAAAACAGGTTCGAAACGGGGGGGTCCGGGTCCGGGCCGACCCGGCCCGACCCCCCCCCGGGCGGCGCGGTGGCCGGCGGCGGCGGCCGGTGGCGGCGGACGGCGGCGGCGCGGTGGCCGGCGGCGGCGCGCGGCGGCGCGGTGGACGGCGGCGGCGCGCGGCGGCGGCGAGCGGCGGCGCGGCGGCGGCGAGCGGCGGCGCGGCGGGCCACGCTGGCGGCGGCAGCGGGTGCCGCACGGGGTGCCGCACGCGGGGGGGTTAAACCCCCGCTTCCTCAGGGTGGCGGCGCGGCTATGCCGCGCCGATTTTATTAAACCGCCCCCCCTCACATGAGGGGGGCCTGCTTGAGCCGGTCCGAGGGGGCAGCCGGCCCCCCTCCCTTTAAATTAAAACCGCCCCCCCTCATTAAGAGGGGGGTTTTGCCAGATGGCCGGGGAATTAATTCCCCGGTTCCGGCCGGCCAGCCGGCCGGCCGGTTTTCTCCAACGGGACCGGAAAATCCGGTCCCCTCTTCGGCTTCCGACGCCGGCGGCCCGGCCGCCGGTCTTATCTTCCGCCGCGGCCCGGAACCGGCCGCGGTCTCCTCGTCCCACCGCGGCCCGGAACCGGCCGCGGTCTTCTCGTCCCGCCGCGGCCCGGAACCGGCCGCGGCGTTCGTCATCCGGCACGGTGCGACGGCACCGCGTCCCTTCGCCGTGCTTTGATAATATTCAACGCGGCGCGACGGCGTCGTGTTCTTGTTGTTTCTTCAAAGGTGCGTGCGACGGTATCGCGATGATATTTGCACGTTCATCCGCGTGGTGCGACGGCACCACGCCACTTGCTTCCTCCCGCAAGATAAAAATCAACAAAAACGTTGGAGGGGGGTTCGGCCGTGTTCGTGCGATCCGGCCCCCCTCGCGTTAATAATAATAACGCAACTTAAAGAAAAACATGTCACACGTTAATCTTGATAAAAGCACGATCAAGAATAAATGAGGAATCCAAAAGAAAACAAAAACCCCTACCTCGGTTTTAAGATTCGAAGAATCGTCTACGATCCGCGGAAGACGGCGTCGCGGAGGTCGGGCGTCGCGGTCGTCGTTCGTCAAATCCGTTGACGAAGTGCTATGCCCGAAGAGACACGACGTTGGCGGATCTTCGTTTGCCGACGAAGGTTGTCCGAAGATGAGATGGCGTCCCCTTCGTTGTCACGGTGAACGAAGAAAGGAGTTGCGGCGTTCTCGATAATCACACGTTGGCGGAGTCGTGGAATATTGGTGTCGATTCCTTTGACGTCGGAGGAAGAGTTGTTATCGAAGGCGTTCGTCGCGGAAAACCGACGCGGAAGGGATGACGCGGAAGAAGTACGTCGCGTCGCGGATACGGCGTCGCGGATGGATCGTGTTCTTCGGCGGAGAAGTTCTTCGTTGAAGAACGACGTTCTTCGCGTTCTTCGTTCTTCGAAGGTTCTTCGTCAAAGCTTGGAGATGAAGGGAAAGCTCTCCAAAAACAAACAAAGAACTCTTAATAAAATAAGAATACCACTTATTTTATTAACACACAACTCAAAAGGATTTCAAAAGTTTGAAATTCAAAAGAGTTAACTCCCAAAATTAACTCACTTATTTAATATACAAGAGTTGTATAATTAATAAGAAGTTAAGTTACCAAGCCATTAAGAGGGAGAGTGGGGAGTTGAAAAGGTGGGGGGTTCGTGTGGGCCCCACCACACTTAATCCTCCCAAGGGAGGTTAAGTGGGTGTGGGTCCCACTCCCAACCACCTTAGAGAGGTTTTAAGAAGTTAAAATAAAATTTGTTCTACTCAAATTTTATTTAACTCAACCTAAACCCTCAAAAAAATAACTTTCAACCCGCAACAAACGCAACTCTCGAAAAGGTCTCTTTAAGCGAATATCGGCGCTGCGAGTTCATCGGTGCCCTCGGATTTCAATTCCGAGCACCGGATCAAAAGTTAGGAATTCCCGCTCGTTCGTTCACTGAACGTACCCGAGCCAAACTTCGGAAATTAATTCCGGGCACTCCGGGCCTCGGAATCAGGTGCCGTCTGAAACCGCGCTCTTGTAAAATTCTAAAGAAAATTAAGAAAAAATTTTCCTTGAATTTTACGGGTCTTTACATTTCTTATGTATTTCCCAAGGTTATCCAATGCAGTATTAGTAGGTGAATGGATTTTAAGAGCATGTTAAAGAAGTTTTAAATAATTTTTGTATACCCATGTTTCAATTTATTGTGATATGTATTTAATTTATAAAATACACTTGGCATAATGATCTTTTGGGACTGTATTATGTATACCTTTATGTAATAAATCATGAATTAAGGTGTTTAAAAATATGGGTTCTTATAACACTCTCATTAATTTATTATATTTTAAAGAATTTTCTAAGTTTTTTATGAAACCAAACATGTTGATTTATTCATAAAAATGATATTATAACTCCAAGGATCTTATTTCAATACATAAATAGTATATTTCAACTTTAAAACATTAAAAAATCATTTATAACTTCAAAACATTTAGTTTGTACCATATACATGTCCTTAAAAAATCTCATTAAGGATTGTGGTTTTGACATCCATTTGATATATCTCATACTAATAATGATATATTATAAGAAACAATATTTAAATGGACTTTATCATTGAAAATGGTTAAAAGTTTTCCTCATAGTAAATACAATTAATTTTCTTGTAACCCTTTTCCACAAATCAAGATTTATAGGTAGACACTTTATCATCAATCTCATCTTTACTATGGTAAACACACTTGTACCCTATGGGTCTCACCCCTTCCTTTGAAACCACCAAGATTCAAACATGGTTAGTGTATATGGATTGAATTTCAAATTCCATGGATTTTATCCATCTCTCATAATTAGAACTCGTTATGTCCTCTTGGTAGGTAGTAGGCTTATCACCCATAAACATTAATCCATCATCATTTTCCATAAGAAATCCATATATCTTAGGCTCCTAATGAATCCTATCGTGACTATGAGGTTCTTGTGTTACTTGAGTTGGTTCTTCTTACACAAACATTTGTGGAACCATCTCAACTTCCATATCAAGTAAACTTTTGATTTATTGGTCACGGACTTCAACAGTCTCAAATTTACTCCCACTTACTCCTCAACTTATGTATTACCATTCAAGGAAAACACTATTTTGGGAAAAAATGCTTTGGGTTCAGTGATTTTATAGAAATAATATACCATTTTTTCTTTGGATTTACTAATAAATAATAATTTATCAAACTTTGGGATAATATTATAAAAATTAAATAATCATATGAAAATTTTATAACCCCAAACACTTATTAATGATAAAGTAGGATTTTTCCCATACCATATCTCATATAGTGTCTTTAGGACAGCTTTATATAGAACGTGATTAAGTAGGAATGAAACCTTTTATAAAGAATATCGAAATAATTTAATAGGAATGTCACACTAACTCATCATCAATAAAACCGAGTCTAATAGATTATGATTCCTCATCTTAGACACACCGTTCAATTGTAGTGCTCTAGGTGGTGTGAGTTATGGAACAATTCCATGATATCTTAGTTGATTAGTGAATTCATGGCCTAAATCAGTGAGATATGGTGTCTCAATCAGGTTAGTTGATTGTAATGGGTATGATCCATGCCCCTCATAGATTTTTATGGAGTCAATCGAGTATGGGAACATCACCCATATGATTTACTCATGGTTTTGAAATTTCTAAATACTGGGAGAAGAAGCCTCTAGTGAAGGCACTTATGGAGAAAATAAAAGAACTATTCTAACCAAGTACCATTTAGAATGTGAGGAGAAAATACATTAATGCGATAATTTTCATTTAGTTATGAATAATTTTAAAGACTAATGGAATTGATTTGGTAGAATATATTATCTATAAAGGGAAAAAATACTGAGATGAAAATAATAATCCATGCTCCCAAAAACAAAGACTAATAGATTAGTGGGTAAGTCTATTGGATCCAAGGTGTATAGAATATCATCCTATATTGGTTAAATGTAGGTTAAGGAGAGAATAAATCAAAAAAAACTAATAATTGAGAAGGCATAATTACCAAGATTGTTCACAAATCATCAAAAACTAATTTTGAGAAAACCCAAAGACCCCCTATAAGAATACAAGTACTTTGATTATTGGAAAGGATATGGATAGTCATTTAATATTTTAATATTGGGGGTTGGAAGGTATGAAGATATCTAGGGTCTCTCGTTATGTGAAACTATATCTATTCAACCTCTAATAGAAAATAGATGGGGTGTGTAAAGGATAAATTAAGAAGAATCTGAACCATCTCCCTTGAAGAAGGAACATACCTAGAATAAAATATGGACCTTATTTTACCCTAAAATGAAGATAATGTATAAGATTATTTTATTTTTTACATTTCAATATGTAACTACAATAAGATACTTGAAAGACTCCTTAAATTCAACATCAATAAATAATAATTAGCATGGATTGAAAGTCATGATAAAATATTACTCCATGATTTTAATTAAGGGTAGACAAATATAGAAGGGTATATCAGAAATTGGAATAAGATGGACTCAGATTTAGATTATCTCATTCCAAAGGAGTCATATTATAATAAAACAATTATTGACTAGAGTCTTAAAATGGTGAATGGTTCCAACACTTCAAATTTTTTTTAAAATGGATAGGTGGTTTCCATTCTTGCCTAAACATTTTATATTTAGTTCATTGATTGTACAGCTTCCAATTCAAAAAATAAAAAAAATTATGGAAAATGTAACAAAATATAATTTGGGGTGAGTTAATTCCTAGATCAAGTATTAACCACCTTGATATGATTATAAAATATTAATAAATTTTCACTATTTATTTTGTGCTTTATTCTTAAACTCTTTGAACTTTTAAAAGTTTTATACTTTTTTCTCATTATAAGCCCATAACCATATTGACTAAAGTCGTCAATAAATTTTATGAAGAAACTAAACATATAACTTTATTCTATACTAATTAGTCCACATAAAACACTATGTATAAGATCTAACAGTCCACTATACCATTCACCTTTTCTAAAACAAGGTTCTTTATTTATTTTTCAAAATAAAAAACATTTACAGTCATAAAATTATTCATAGTTGAATGGTTCCAACAATCCATATCTATGGAGTATTTGGATGGGTTTTTCATTTATATTTCCAAGGAAATGGTGTCAAATGTGGGTGGGGTTACAATCAGCATTGACCTTTTTATTCTAAATTTTATTTATAAAATTATCCTTGTCTAGAATGTATAAACCATTAACCATATAACTGATTCCATAAACCATTTCATTCATAAATATATAATAAATTTTATTCATAATAATGATTAAAAATACTCCTTTAACTTAATAAGATATAGAAATAAATTTTTTGTTTATGTAAGGAACATAAAAAAAGATCTTTAATTCCAAAACTAATCCACTTGGTAGAATTAGATCATAAGTTTCAAACTCTAGTGAAACAAATACTACTCAATTACCAACATGTAGATCTACTTTACCTATCTTTAATTTTACCATTTCTCTAAGACTATGTTTATCAACAAAAGTTTGTGATGTACACCCAGTTTCAATACCCATGAGTTAAATTTAGATAAATTGATCTCCATACCATTAAAATTTAGATACTCAGAATGCTTCTCTTTGAGAACACTTCTCAACCTTAGATTCCAATATAGAATTTTTTTATAGGTAATACCTGTAAGAGGTCTCAAAATAATAAATATGATATATTCCATAATATTAAACAATCATAACTATGGGTGAGTATTATGTTTTATAAGTTTTCATAAAAACATTTAATGAAATTACTCCCACAAAAAATTATTACCCAATACATCATATACACTTAGTAATCCAAGACCCATATTTCACTAAGTAATTAATTAAATGTAGAATTAATCTAACAGATTAGTTATTTAGGTAGGAAAAAATCCCAATCATATCATACATAACTCTTGGATAGTTTAGAGGATTAATCTTTACTCAATCTATCATATGTAAAAACTCAACACTATTCTTATGGTATCATAACCATCAGGGTTTCCTAGTACAGTGTAACCCAAAACAAATTTCAATAATAAGGCACCCAACCATTAGTTTCACCTCATTACTTAATTACCAAATAAAAGATAATACATGGGAACCTAACTGTTAGGGTCACCCATACTAAATGATTGAGGCCTTGAAAATCATTTCTTTGGAAGAAATATCACACTTTGTATTTAATGGGTTTTCTTTCAAAGTCTCACCAATATAATATAAATCACATGTATATTAAATTCATAAAACTTTCATCACATGTAATCATTATTATCTTAGGTTTTATTACTTTATGCATTCATAATTATAAAAATTTATTTTTTGAATCCCTATTCCAACCACCAAATTAATATGTCCATGCTATATTGATGTGTAACTCTTTATACAATCTGCAGCTTGTATTACTCACCCAAGAATAGAAACCAAATATATTCACACATATATTAATTATTTCTATTCAAATGATAAATTAATATTTCATATCAACATTTATAATTATATTATATCGATAATATCTACATGAATTATCCTGGAGCCACATATATATAACCCCCACCTTTCTACAATAAGGCTTAAGCCTAAAAACTAGTGTTAATTCAAACCAAAAGTCCCTCTAACCATGGATAAAGTAATCAAGGTATAATACAATTTAACATAAATTAAACACATAATATGTATAAACTATATCCAATAACTAAATTCAAGCAAATAACTTTAATTACAAATTGAGGTCAAGGTATATGTAAACTAAATTTTATATTCTCATACCTAACATGCAATGCATGGATTGATAATTTAAATGAATAAATTTATCCCATAAATTAAAGAATAAATAATATCCATATTTCATAAATATTTTATAAACATGAATATTAAAAATGAATAAACAAATAAATAAGCATTTCATTTATTTTCTAAACATGAGATATTAATATGATCATTTCATATTTTATTTAAGTATGAAATTCCTATATTTAAAATGTATAACATTTATAATTTATAAAAAACATATAAACTATAATAAATTATAGGAAACATATTAAATTTCTAAATTTCAGTCTATATAATATTTTATAATAGATAAAATGGTGTTATATTTCATAATCGGTGATAAGGACCAGTGTTAACTGTTATGTGTCAATTTTTGTTTTTAGAATAAAGGTAAGATTATTATGTATGGTTATCCCATATGTAAGAGTAAAAATACCACATATTTAAAAAACTAAAATTTACGTAAAGACATAAACTTGATTTTATGTATGGACTAGTCATAGCTTATGATATAAGTTATATCATAATTATGAATCGATACTCTATTTTCATACAACCATAGTTTCAGTCAAAGGCTGTGATATCACCTATATCATATATTATGGCACAGAACACACCATAGGTTTTTAGTATATCTTACATTAGGATATAAACCAATCATACATTGTGACTAAGAAAAATAGAATTATGATATCTTATATCATAATGCCCTATAATCCAGCAGTTGAGATTCAACCACGTTATATCGTATGCTATAATTTAACCTCAAGTATGTGATGATATACATGTTCTTTATAAAATTAATAAAATAACATATTTATTCATTGATAAAAATGGATATAATTCCACAAATGGGTTTTTTTAGATCATCATATGACCAACATAGTGGAAGAAATGCATTTAATGTTCTCAATATATCATAAATGGAATAAACATGTAAAATGAAGAGCATAATTTATAGGCATATCTGAAATGTAGAAAGATCCATATCAATCAAAATAAAAGGATTTTTCTTGATCAGGATCACCTATAAATATTCAAAAAAAACTCTCACCACTATAGGGATGACATCTTCCATTATAATCTTCACTCGTAATGAGGGGACCCCATGATCTCCTACAGTGTACTAGCACCTTCTCTACAAAGACAAAAGGAGAACTGGGATGAATAACACTTCATCATAGGGTAGATATTTCTATATATCTCTAAGAGGGGGATATCATCCTATTATATAATCTCCATTAATTAAATAAATAAATCCAAGCATGAGCTACTGATTATTGATAGCCGATATATGTTACAATAATGTATACATGTTGATGTTTCATAATCACTAAACAATTAAAAGATTATTATACATACATATATACATTAATGTATCAACTCATTGATTTATAACCAAAATAAACTATGTAGAATAAATTGTAGTGGAAAATAACTTGATATCACATATTTCATATCTATTGTACACAATGATAGAGACCCATCATAAGCTATAATAAAATCATTTCCATACCCATATCACTGGCTATGACTTAGGAGATATTTTAAAAAATGATATCACTACTTTATTTAATTTAAAAAATCTTGAATTCAATTTAATGGATCATATTTCTATAGGTTTTTTTGTCTTCCAATGCTTGAATAATTTTTATTCAGCCCTAACATACCCATTAAAGAGCAGTGTTAGGGACTTCTTAGTAAAATTATTCAGCCCTAACATACCCATAAACAAATTCATGTATAACACAAAATCCATGGGTTCCAATAGTAAACATCTTATTTCAAGATCAATGGCACAACCAAAATTCATTCTTAGAATATAAATATTACTATTTTACCCTTTACATGAAAAATGAAATAAATTACCTTAATAATTTCACAAACTCTAATGATAGACATTTTAAGTATCTCTAACATAACCCACTATTTGATTAACTATTTAATTTATTATTATAAATTCACTTTATAAATTAATTTATTTTGGAATATTCCACTTTACGAACCCAATATTGAAACTTTACAAAAATTCATAACACATCTTATCAATACCAAAAATATTGCAAAGACAAGAATAAGTTATCTCATAAAAAATAACACAGCATGATTCCTATAAAAATAATAACAATAAATCATACAACATTAATCATCCACCTCAAAATTACTTAATTCAGTCTTCCATAAAATTTCTAATTTTACACTCGCATATACATATCTCAAAATAATTTGGAAACCCTTTATTTAAATAAAAAAAGTTCACCAAAATCTTCCACAAAAAAGTTTCAAAAACACCAAATTAATCATGGAATGTTTAAAAATAAATATATTATATATTTAAATTTAAAAAATCATGAAATATATTATTTTTCACCACCTTTTTAAAAAAATACCTTAAACTCACATAAAATAATAAAAGGTATTTTAGAAAAAATGATCCTGGAAACTTTAACCCAAATTTAAAAAAGGAAACATGTTTTTAAAATTTTATCACCCTTGTAAAAATATATTATTTTATTAACTATGTTTACCGAATCCATTTTCAACCATTTTATAAGAAAAATAAATTTAATCTCATTGATGTTCACCTAGAAAAACATTTTTTACTCCCATTTACAAAACACTATATGAAAAACTTTTTTAACCCTCCATAAACTAAGTAAATAATTCTCATTAAAACAAATTCTCACAAAATTAATAAACACATATATAATCAAAACATGTTTGAATGTAATTTATATGGGTTTTACCTCTAATTTAATTAATAGAAATGTAATTATTTGTTTAGAATGTAGTAATCTTACTAAAATAACAATAAAATTTTCAGAAAAACTTTTAAAAATAACTAAATACTTTAATTTAGATGGTATTTTTCAATTAATATCACCAAATTAAACTCATTTGAAAAAAAACATGTTCATATAAAAATAAATATTTTAATAAAATAATAAAATAAAGCAGTTTTTTCTCAATGAAATTAAAAATAAAATCACATGTTAATGTCATATAATTAAATTAAATAATGTTTAATTTGAATCATTCATACATGTAATAGTATGATGTGTGATGTGTATGTGCACATTTCCCCTTCATGGAATAAGGCACTTAACTCATTTAAAATAATCGGAATAAATGGTCTATTAAGGATAGACCAACACCCTAATCACCAAGAAATATTTTGTAACTTTAATCTCTATATAATGATGTTAGCTACAAATTTCTATAGTTAGTATTTTGAGTTTTTATGGTCATATCTTTACTCTTACCATAAAAATATGAAACCATGCTCTGATAAAATTTGTAATGTTATAATCTAAAAAAATTACTTGTCTTGGAATATATTGGAGCCTAAATTGAATCATCATTAACCTCTAGTGCTTGTCACATGGGTTATTGGATTTAGTAGTGTGAAAAAAACTAGAAAACTGAAAAACCAACCCAATATATACTAAACCACATAAAAAATCTTAAAACCAATTTGGATAATGTGGATAAATGTTTTTCTAGGTTGGGAAGTGGGGTCACTATTTTTTTAATTTGGGTTAACCCAACCCACCCTCCCTAAGTATAAAAGTATCGTATGCTCTTAATTTTATCATTTTTTTATAAAATTAAATTAGTAAGAACTAATTTTGGACATGAATTATATTCTTCTGTTGAATGATTAAAGTTTAAGATGATATTGTTAAAAAATTCTTAATTTTATAGTATGATATTTTAAATAATTATTATAGTTGAAATTTTATTTATGTTTATGAATTAAAAAGTTTAAGTATTTTTATTAATTATTCTAATATTTGTTAACCCAAACTAACCCTACCTTAAAAAAACCTTACCCTTACATGTTGAGGGTTTTGAAAAACTACCTATTCGGGTTTTGACAGTGGGCTAAAATATGTTCACCCACCTAAGAAGGGTTGGGTGAGATTTATCTTTAAACCGAACTGATCAAACCCTTTACATACCCTTAATTTGATTATTCCATTAAAAGATAATGGTTGAAACAATCATTAAATAAATTATTTCCCTTGAAACATCATTTATAAAATATCATAATGGATTCTATAAAAAATCATCATGACACTTTAGTATATTGGACATGCCACAATACACTGCAAGTAAAAAAATATAATTCTATAGATGGCATTCCACAATCTCAACATGAAACATAAAATTAGTGACAAATGCAATACATAAAAATTTAATTCATAAAAGTTAAGAAGTATGACTACATCAAATAAATAGATAATAAAATATTTTTTATTCACTCGAAACAAAATAAAATGGGACACAAGAAAATGACGTCATAAATAGGTTATTATTAATAAATAATATGATTTTTATTATATAAATTATTTTGTTTGATCTAATTATATAACAAGGTGTGGTTAGAAGAAAAGGATAAAGGTGGTTTTATCTTGGATAAATGAGTTTATCCAAAATATATATTAAAATATGATGGATATGATTCCACATCCCAATAATTAAATATTTTTAACAATAAAATCTTCTTTTTGATAATATTTCTCTAATCATAAAGAATATCATATGTTTTTCAATAGTTTTTTTGTTAAATATTCTCACTATAGATAATAAAAAATATTTTCTAACACATAGTATTTTTTTCATATTAGCATGATATTTAGAGAAAATATAGTTTTTAAGAGGCTAGTGGGGATATATTTAGATTTAGATAAGTTTTAAGTGAAAAAAATGATTATACCAATCAAACTCAAAGTAAAATTCACTTTTTTACAAAAAGAGTTTAGGATATATTAGTAAATAAATATAGTGTATAGAGTTAAATCTTTGTTACCAAAGAAATTTTAAAATAAAAAATTTATTATAATAATCATAATTATTAAATTATAAATAGTTATAAGTAGAAAATATAATTTATTAACAAAATAAAATTGAATATTGTGAAGTAATGAAGTTTGGATATTCTTTCAAAGAGTTAAACATCAGTAATCTGAATCTAGATCTCACTATTATTTAAACAATATTTATTCATATATTTTTAGCATTAAAGAAGTTTATTTTTAGAGTTTAATCATATGTACACATAGATATGTGGAAATAATTACATAGAGAAGTAATGATGTTAACAAATAACAAAAGTGCAGCCAATATAAGCCATATCTAGTGGTATTTTATATGAGATATGATACCATTGATTTTATGTGGTTTTGTTAAGTACCCTTTAAAGATTTTAAGAATATAAAATTTATCATGTTATATAAAATTTAGACTTAATTTTATTATTATTCCATGTTGGATTAAAAAATTACATAGAGTGGAATGATAATTAACCTCTCAAAAATGATTTTGAGTTATCCCTCATTAATGTTCTTCATGATTTATTATAGATTGTGAAAAAATGTTTATTTTATCATGCATATGATTTCATATAGTCATATTTAATACACTCATAAGACACAAAACAAGTTTTTAGTAATGGATAACACACCAAGTATACCACATTGATTGTCTAAAATATGTCTTCAGTATACTAGTAGTGCATTTTTCATATTTAATATACATAACTAATGCTGAGAAATATGTCTAGAATGATAATATTAAAAAATTTATATATTTCCTATGATAGTCTTGAGGATAGGCTAATTAGTCATAAGTTGGGTATACTATCAATCATTTAATAATTTGTGGTTTAAACAACATAGAATTTGTCCTCTCTTATGAACAGTGTAACATATAGGACCTCGGATGAGATAGAATAATGGAGTGTATTTTAGTACCTAGATAAGTGAAATGTGTTATTCTTATCTATTGGGATATGGTAATGTGATGTGTTCATCCATCAGGTTGAATGACATGGGGTGAATTCATTCACCCAGTTAATTTATACTTAGAGAATTTAGAATATATTAGTAGCTATATGATATTGACATAATTAGTGTTTCATGTTTACTTGGTATCTTATACATAGGTATTAAATTATTGTGATTAATTTTATATGATGTTGTTGGTGGACACAATAATAACAATATAGGTGTTTGATGGAGATCACATCTAATCCATTTATAGCTTGAGTAGCATCGATGCTTTGATCAAGGACATTATTTTCTTATATTTATGGATTCATGAATATTTATTTAATTTAAACACTAAAAATTTCCATGTGTTCACACTTTTTAGTTGAATGAATATGGATTAAGTTTTATAAAGCTCATAGAGTATCACTATAATGGTCCTGGTATTTAAGAGTAGTGATTTAGGTCAAATATCATATCCATTGTTTTTATTTAGAACCTATCAAGGAGTAATGGGTGAAGATGTAGGATTGGAATATATTCATAATATATGTATTATTCCCATGAATGAAATTTTATAGAAGAAATAACAAAACACTGTGATATGGGGGATCACAGTGTGGAAAAGGGGGTCACAGTGTAGCTAAGGGACCCCAAAGCATTAAGACTGAAATAAATTATTAGGTTAAGGACAACTAAAGATCACTCCATGGAGTAGGGGTATCATGGTATGATGGTTGTTTATAAAGGTTGAATAATTTCTAAGTCATGATACATAATAATTTTTTCCTGATAGAAATTGTTTTTAGTCTGGATGAGGAAAGCCACACTATGAACAAAGAGGTCATGCTGTGATTGAACTTATAGTTTTTGGTACATAAGATTTTGGGATTTTTGAAAAAATTAATCAAATGAGGAAGTAAATTCATGATTCATATGGGTCATTTAATAATGAAATATTGAATGTTTAGGGTGATACATGAGGTTTCAGACTTTATGAAAAATAGATGGGGGAGGTGTCACTTCATGTAGTTGGGTTCATGCTATGATGTGACCAAGGATGATGAAGTTGTGGTTATTCCAAGATTTTAGGGAGGTATGACATGTTTTGGTAAGGTATATTACTCCATGAGGGTTATCTTGTAAAGGAGTTTCATTCCATGATCTAGGAGGACCACTCTGTGACATTCCATATCATTTGTTTAATAAGTAATTTATTTGGTTAGATTTAATATTAAAAGTATGGTTAGTCCATTTCTTCCAAAACAAAGAAAATAATCAGTATATTTTTTTATCATCTTCTATTCTCATCCAAGTGATATTCTAGTTGAATCTTGCTGGTTCATTTCATTCATCGTAGGGGATATCCATGGGTAATTTTAGTAACCCATGTGTATTTTTTTATTTCTCACTATTACTTTGTCTCTCATAGGAAATCCCTGATTTTAGGGATTTTTTTAGATTTTGGTGAACCTATTGGTTGGATTCAAATAATATTATGGTCTTTATAGGTTGTATTCCTACTAACTCTATATAGGTGGTGATAGATATTTTTTTTGTTTATACTTGTGTTTATACATTGTGTGATAAATGGGAAAGGGAAGGGTTGTGTGAGTGACTGGGAATGGAATCACTTATCATTTCTATTATGAGAAAGAGATAACTAAGTTTAGTATTAGGTAGAAAATTATGGGATTTTACTAGTAGGGATTCGCGTAATAATTTTTTTAGTTTGAAGGCTTAATGATAATGATATCACATATTGAGTGTAAAGTTTCTTGGGTTGTTATGCTTGATTTTGTTCCTTATGAATGTTTTGTATGTAACCTCTGTGACTATAGTTGATGTTGATCACTAGAGATATAGTGAATAGTTTCACCAGTACAATATCGATGGTGTTTACCATTATCATGGGTAGTGATAGAAAATCATCGAGTTGTGTCCATAGGTAGTAGTTAAATTACACTCACTATGGGGTTGAAGCTATTAGGACTGTGTGCACATAAGAAAAGTCCCATGATATGGTTTTAACCAATTATTTTTTAATTATGTACTCCATAGTTAATTGTAATAAGGTGTATTATGATGATTTTAATCAATATAAAGGAGTATCATTAATAATTTTACATGATTGGTGGAGAGTGAGACCACCAAATAGGAGTTGAATTCTCTCCATATATGTGAGCTATATAGGGGTTTATGCACTATACTTGGTAAAGTATGGGTGTTGTGGTTCCTTGGATTTTATAAATCTATTTATTTTTTAGTTGTTAAAGGTCTTGGAAGACCATGGTCTAGTTATATAGGTTTTAGACATGTCATTGTGGTATCATGGTTGATTTGAGATAGTGAGGCCATGAAACATAGAATTTCTGTTTTCATGTGAAGTATGATTCTGTTCACCTAAATTTAATTCATTATAATTATTTTAAATGAAATTTTATACAATAGATAATGGGTTACACATGAGGTAAAAATAGTGGAAACAATATCTCTGTACGGAATAAGGACCACTGGAGGTTCACAAATACCAATAATTGTATGATAGAGCATAGGAAGTTCATAATTGAAACAAGGATGAAGTTTCAATAGGTTAGTAATTAGGAGTAGGTGTTCTTGTTTAGTTCTGAGTGTTTTTAAGGGATCAGGTAATATAGTTTTACCTGATACCACTTAATATATAATTGGTTGGGACATTTAGTGTTGTGTGGTGATTAATATAAGAATTTACTATGGAGAGGATATTTTGGTAGGGATTAATTGTAATTTATAATCCCTTTTTATCACCAATATTTCTTAATTATAATTTAAAAGGATGCAGTTTTGTTCCTCCCATGAATGTAAGACACAAATTTTAAATCAAATTGATAATTGTGTGCTTTATTTCTTTCTATTTTTCTATTGAATGTTCCACGGGTGTATGTATTATCAGTTCCTTGAACATTTGTGAGATTTCTTGCATGTGTGATCAGGTATAACTTCATGTAGTGAGTAGGTTGTTAATTCTACCTACTTCCAGTGCACCTGGTTGAATGGAACTTCTCGTCATTCGGTTTTATGTTGCGCTACAATTTGTGAGATACTAGTGGATTGACATGAGGAATTATGGTGGTCTTATTGGAAGCATGGAGGATCATTATTTTTTCATTCCCAAAAATTGGTATTAGAGTACATGGTTCAAGTAAATTAAGTTCTATCTTTCATTATAATTATTTAATTTAATGGGAGTTACTAAATTATTGTAATAGTTTTAGAAGATATCAAGGTCATAATTGATAGGTATTAAGGAATGTATTTTTGTATCCTAGAGAAAATAAATTGAAGACTATATGATTCAAAATTACTTGGACATTCCTTTGTTTGGAGTGAAGCCCTTGATGATAGTGAAAGAACAATGTAATCACATGGATAAAAAGGTTCTGAAACTAGTGGTAATTTCCTTAGCATAGAATTTTTCCATTAATATCCATAAAAATGAAACTATAGTGGAAATATTAAAGGTTTTTAAATTCATGTATAAGAAGCCTATGGATTTAGAATATTGTCCATGATATGAAGGTCATGTAGCCTAATATTATCAAAAGGAATTCCAAAGGAAGATCATGTGAATGATTTCAAAATGATCTAAGGGTAAATAAAATTAGTGATGGTTTAAGATCATGGATTATGTATGGGAAAACCCAATGTTGTCATCGCTACTATAATGTTGGGATGTGATGGTTACTATAATGAGTAAAATTTTCAAAAAAATAGATTTGGTATTTGATGATATCAATAATTTGATCCTCAATGAAGAACTTTGGTGAAGGAAAGTACAACAACCATCTGGTAACACTCTTAATGTTGATGAATAAGGATGCTCACCTGAATAGAAGTAAGTCTATAGGAAGAAACCATTGTAAAATAATAAATGGTAGAAGAGTTGAGGAAAATTTTTTGGTTAGGGTTTAACCTCCTAGAATTGTGGGAAGAAAGGAAACTTCAATAATAAATAAAATAGTCACACTAAAATCATCATAAGACCATCAACTTTCAAAAGATCAAATTCCATTTGGTACAAAAGAATGAGTTAGTTACTATTTCTCAATTTCTACATTTTGGTGAAGTCATGGGTAGTTGACATGGGTGCGTCAATCCATTCAACAAGATAGAAAGGGTGCATTAAAAATTATATGTCTAGAAATTTCATCAAAGTATATTTGTGGATAATAAATCTCTAGAGATCCTTAGAAATGGATATTTTAACATTTGTATGAATAATGGGGGAGTATTTAAATTGAAAAATGTTATACATATCCTAGTGCTATGTAAGAACAAAATTTCTATTGGAAAAATAATGAGGTAGGGTACAAAATTACTTTTTCCAATGTTTTATGGAAAGTAACTTGGGGATCCATGGTAGTTGAAAAAAGATTGAATGACATAACTCTTTATTTTACTTGTAATATAAATGAATTTTCAATGGATGAAAGTTTCAAAAATCTAGAGTTTTAGAAATATGTACTTGTTTACCTTAGTGAGAATAACATGAATTTTATAATGTAAAAACTCATACTAAAGCTTGATCATACAAAAATAAAATAATATGGAAGTTTTTTTTGGAATTAAAGTATGGTGTCTTTAAACTTAGATAGATAGAAACCTAGGAGATTGAAATTAGAATTAGTTCATACTGGTGTTTGGATACTTTCCCATGTTTAGTGCCTCAGGGGATCCTTGTATTTTGTAACCATTTTTGATGATTCAATAAAAACAATTAGATTTACTTTTTGAATTATTATTCTGATTCTTTTTAGGAATTCATTCAATGGAAGGAAATGGTGGAAAGGGAGATAAAATAGAAGTTGAAATGCCTATAATCCAACAACAGTGGTCAATACACTAGATACAACTTCTGAAATTTCTTCAAGAACCATGGAATAAGAAATGAGAAAATGGTACCCAAAAATCAATAAAAAAATAGAGTGACTAAAATTATTGATGGTATGTTTATAGAGAAGTATATAACCATGAGGTTTCACTATCCAATGCCTAATTTAATTTTGGTGGAATCTCACAATATAGTAGAATACCTTTTCAATATAATTCCATCATCAGTAGTTGGGTTGGAACTTCTATAGGAGTTATGGACTGTGAAGTGGCCAAAATTTCATCAACTCAAATATTTTGTAAGTTTATCATATATGAATATTAATGTTAAGGATAGGGATGAGATTTAGGTTGAGTCTAAAATATGTTTCTTTGTTGTTTATGGTGATGATAATTTTATCTATAAGTTATGGGATGAGGAAAAGAGATAATTCATTATAATCAAAGAAGATAACTTTAACAAATGGGTTGTATGGAAGGATTCTAACTTAGTAGGGAAGTAATTTCTGAATAAATAAACCATCAATGGCCAATTTGATCTAATTAAGAGCACAAGATGTTTGAAAAAACTTAATAAATCACATGAATAAATTGGAAGTCCAATAGTGAGACTAATGGAAGATTATCCAAATAAATAAATAACTATTGAATCTCAAGTGGGAGTACTGGAAGAAAGGTATTAGGAAGTCAGAATATTGGAAGTTCGTATATCGAACAAGAGAGCTAAGATAAATAATGAAGAATAGCCAATTTATTTGAACAGATCAACAATAATAATAAATCTTATTCATATATTTGGGGATAATATGAATTTTTTACCCTTAATTCATATTTTAGATCGTATAAATATGAAAAAAAATTGACAAAATTAATTATACCAAATAATGAAAATTAACAATGAATAAAGATATGAATTCATTAAAAACCAACACCACTTAAGAGATGATTAATTTACCAGTATGTAAAAAGGAACTAGAGAATAATTGGGTTTACTGGATAATGAAAGAGGATAATAAAATAAATTCTAGAAAGTTTTTCTAGTGGAGAAGGGGTTTCAATACAAGTAAGGTTTTGACTTCATGAAAATATTTTCAATGATAATAAACCATAAAACTATTGGAACATTGTTAATCATAGTATCATTATAAATTATATTCTTAGAATAGATGGATGTATAAACTATATTCCTTTTTGGTGATTTATAGGAGAGAATCGATATACTTCTACTGATAGGTTTACTGGTATAAAAGAATTGGTATGTGGTTTTTAAAATGAACAAAAGCCTCTATGGGATAAAGTAAGCCCCCTGATAATGAAATAAATAAATAAATCCATTCATGTTAGAAGAAGTTTTTAGTATATACAATCTAGATAATTTTTGTTACCCAAATAAATTAGAATAAGTATAATATATTATACTATTTTTATATGTGGATGATAGCTTGATAGTTAGACTGGATGCTCAGAAAATCTGAAAATTAAAGTGTGACTGTTCGGAAATATTTTAGATGAAAGATATTGTACATGAAAGAAAGATATTGGTGATAAATATTAAGATACAGTATAAATATAATAAATTGGTACTATCTCAAAAATATTATATCCTGAAGATCATCAAAATATTTGGGATGGAAGGAAGTAATCTAGTCTCTACCCATATTACTTATCACTTTGAATTCTCCAATTCACTATCACCAAAATAGATGTTGAGAATCGGTACATGGGGATAGTGTTTTATGCTTCAGTGGTAGGAAGTATAATGTATTTTATGATTTTCACATGTCTGTACATTTCCCATGAAGGGGAGTTATTATTCGGTACATGTGAAATCTTGGGGATGTACATAGGGACACTATGAAGTGAATATTTTGGTATTTTAATATAATGGAATTTATATCCCTATGATTTGGAACATATGATATGTTTCAAGGTTTTGTAGTCTCAGATTTTTCTAGTGATAATGATAAAAGTAAATTTAAAATCATCTATGTGTTTACTTTTGGACGAACAACAATCAGTTGGTTATAGTAGATTATTACTCTAAGTTTAATGGAATCTAATTATATATAAAAAATAAAGGATGGGAAAGAAATGGTATGGGAAAGAAGATTACTGATGGTTATTAAAAGTATTTAGTAAGGATCGCTTCTTTTCTATAATAGCCAAATTGTAATTCACTTAGTTAAAAATAATTTGTTCATTTTTTGGAAAAAGCACTCGATCTGGAGTATCATTTCATCATAAATTTACTAGAGTATAAGGATTTAGAGATATAAAAGGTAACAAAAATCCAAAATTCTATAGATATATTTACCAAGGTGATAGATCATAAAATTTTTAGTTACCATCATGCCTCAAGGGGTCTTGGGTAAATGGATAGAAAGAGATGATTGAGAATGAAACTATATTCTAAGTGTTGGAGAGTTGTTGAGGTTCCCTAAAAAAACTTAAAGTGGGATATTTTTGGGAGATGAATTTTGTTTCAGTTCACCAAAATTTTATCTATTAGAATTCAATTAATTTGAATTTTTTATACTGAATGATTAGATATACATGAGGTATATACAATGGTACTGGGATCTCTCCATGTTAGTAGGACTGTCAAAAGTTTTCATCTACCAATGGTTGTATGATAGATCACTATAAGTCCAAAAGTTTATCAAGGTTAAAGGGTCACCGAGTTATAAATTAGTCTAAGGTGTTCATTCTTAGTGATCTGTGTTTTTATGTGAGTATGTATTATAGGTTAACTAGATACCGTATAGTATATAAGTCTGTGGGGCCTTAAGTTTTTTGTAGATATTCATCCAAGAATTTACTATAAAGAGGATAGTTTGGTAAGTATTTATTGTACTTAATAATATTTTGTAACCTCTTATATTTTTAGATTATAATTGAAAATATTTTAGTGGTGTTTCTGTCATGCACATAGGACACATCATCTAAAGCATGTTAATACTTGTGTTCTTTCTTTCTTTCCATTTTTACAATGAATTTTCTACTGGTGTATTTACTAATGGTACCTTGAATTTTTGTGAGATTTCTTATGGGTGTGATCATGGATGAATTTGTATGGTTGGTAGGGTGCCAGGTATACCTACATCTGGTGCACCTAGTAAAAGGGAACTTATGGTGGTTCAGTTTTCTACTATTTTAGTACATACAAGCTACCAGTAAATTGATGTATATATTTATAATGGTCTTATTGGAAACATGGAGGATTTTTTTTTTGTTCCCAACTACTAGTTAATGGATCATGGGAACTTCCAGTATAAAATACTTTCGATGATCTTTCCCACTTCAGCACAAGTCAAGATAGGTAAAGCTCACCCATGGATAATTGTACATGTCTGGAGTGGGTTTAGTTATATGATTTGGTTACTACTTATTTCAATTTCATGCACTCATATACATATTTATACTATATACAGACACCATTGGTGGTGTCCGGATGATTTTATACTCACACCCTATATGGGCCCTCCAAGATTCATACATACATTATATCTAATGTCACATGTAAGGTTAAGGGATCATATTCATAATACTGGTGTAGATAGTTATGAAAATTCTTCATAAGCTGATGGTATTTTTTAGATAGATTCGGTGGTTCATCTGTGTTAGGATGGAAGTTTATTTTTTGTAACTTGTGTTGTACTTGTGTTATTGATCTAAGGGTGATTATGTTCATTTCTTTATGATTGATTTTGAATTTTAGATGATAATTTTTATTATTATGTGTATCTTATAGATTATTTTTTCCTCTTATTTATGGTTTCTTATATTTTTGTTGAGTTATTATTATTGATCTTAAGAGGGTATAGTCTCCCCAGTATCATCTTTAGACCCTCACTATAATTCGACATCCTTTGGAATATAGAGAGGTGTTCTTAAGGTCTAGTGGAAATATGATCAAGTTTCTATAATTTGAACTGATTCGGGATATTGCAAATTGGTATTAGAGTAAGTTTATTATTATTGAGGTAATGATAAATTGTAGACTTAGTAAATGTGTTCTGACACATTAAAAAATCGAAATTGGGATGGATATCATGTTGTATTATTGGAAAAGATAAGTATATTCTGATGTCCAAGTTCCTAGGGAAATTGGGTTTATGTTTTGGTTTTTTCAATCATGGTTAAGTTATTTTTTTGGATAAATTAGTTTTTAATATTATGTATTTTAGTTTTAGAGTATTATCCCCAAGAGGAAATAGGTGGTTCTCATACATCATTTTAGGAGCTTAGGGATCACATGAAATTAATAGGTTTTCTTTTAAATGATATTATGGTTTTAAAATGGAAAGGGGTTTGGTTATTTAATGTGATAGTAATAACCTATATGTTTTTTCCATATATATTCATGGAGTAATTCTATGAAAAAAACATTATATATAATTTTTGTATGAATAAGTATGTGATCTTGTGTGTGTATGTTGTGTGTGGTACCTAACCCTTAAATGGTTAGGTAGGGTCTTGAGGTTGGATGGTATGGGACTTGGTAATGGTAAGTAAGTGTAAGGGATAATGGGTTGTGTTTCATGTTACAAATTTATCTATTTATGATATCTTGACTATTATATCAATATTGATAATGGAGTTTGTTTCTCAGTTAGATCACACCTAGACATCCTCCATTGTAGTGTCAGGAGGGAAGAGGTAAGGTTCCACTAAGTCATGCTCTGAATTATGATCCTGAGGGTGGATATGAGCATTAACCATGGATATAGGTTGTGAGGTATGTAGGACAGACACAATGTATCGAGGAGCTATGGTAGTGGTTGGATGAGAAGTTCAGAGAAATCCAAATGTAATTTATCTAGAGTATTGATTGGGGATATTAGGGATATAATTCATATATGGATTACCTATAAAGATAGTTCTATTCATGGAATCCTCTTTTTTATAGGGATAGGGTGGAACCTATGTAGTGGAGTATAGGATTGGGTTATTACACATGATATTTGACTATATCAAGTCACCACTATGGAAGAGGGGGAAGCTGGCTACATTTATTCTTAGGGGACCAGTGAAATTCTGGTGGGATAAACAAGTTCAAGTATGTAGGAATGATATGAATACGTGGAGTGAATTTTTGGTAATTTTCTTTGATAACCTCTTTCCTAAGAAATTTATATTTAATAGAGATCGTTATGTTATGAACATGGTGCATGGGGAGACTTTAGTCTTGGATTATATTGAGTGGTTCACATATTTGTTTCATTTTACATCAAAATTGTTGGGAGATGATATCACCAAGGTGTGGTGATTCAAGGATGGTTTACAACATGCTATTAGGTTCTAGGTAAACATCTTCAAATTGACCTCAGTTTTGGATGTGGTGAACATGGCACTAATAGTGGAGTAGAACCTAGCGTATACGAGTATACCAAGTCAAATAGTGGTTTCAAGAAAGATTAGTAATAGGGATATAGATATCCAAAAGAGGGGACATGAGGAGATCTAATAGGATAGTTAGCACAGTGGTTTGATGATTCCACCATGGATTCTGTCATCACCGAGGTATTTTCAATGTGGTGAGATAGGGAATGTTCAACCCCAGTTTGATTCACTACCAAAGGAGTGTCGGTGTTAGGAACCAGCCAAGGATACCCCTAATTCGGTCACCAAAACTATTCCATGATAATTCCCAAAATCCATTCCCAATACACGCATGGTTTAAAATAGTATCAAGGAATCATGGCGTGTTCCTTTGGGAATAGTTTCACCCAAATAATATTTTAACTAAAAGGATCTTAATCAAGAACCCTACATGAGCTCTCCATACATTGGTGGTTCATGATCTCAATAAATCATAAAATTATGAACATATCAGCATGTAATATAAAAAATGAACTATAAAAAACATAATCACAAACCAACAATCAATAAAATCTAACATTATCACTGATAGTATAGTAAAAATGAGAAATGGGATGGGAATCTGAATAGGAAATACATAATAAGTATAAACATGCTATAATTGAACCAAGAGTGACAAAAATAAAAATCTATCCATCTACATGTGACATGGAGCATCATCCAACCATGTCACCTCCACCAACTCAAGTGTGTCTAACATGAGAACCCACCTCCTCTAAATAGTGGTTTTCCTTTTCCTATATTAGATAAAAAAAATTTCATACACACATTTTTCTATGAAGGGTGTGAGTATATCAATCCTTATAGGATCCAACCAAGTTTTCAATATATATCCTTTCTTATAAAAACCAAAGCATGTTAGTTTTAAAATAAATATAAGAAAATAAACTTTAAAGGTTTTTAAGAAAAAAAAAAGCAGCATTATACATTTCATTTATAAAACAAAATTGATAAAAAAATCCATAAAATCATACAACATGGTAGTATACCCTAATTTTATTATGGATAGGGTCAGATGGTGAAATGAATTCATTAGTTAGGGTAATCCCCATAACTAATGGAATAGATATAAAATTACTTCACTGGCCAATCGAAATATATTGATATTAATTCACTAGTTGGTGACACACATAAATATTGGGAATGGACCTTCACCCATTTTCGGATTTTCTACCTGAGCAACTAGGTTTTCACATGAAGTATAATTTTTCAAACAACCATTCTAAAAAATAATTTCAATAAATAGTTTATAAACATTATTTATTCTACTTATGATAAGATGTAAAACCACTTTAACAATTATAAAATGATGGAATAACCAAGGGATTCATAATATTCACAAATCATTCCATAAAATATTAATAAAACACCATTGGTAGCATTTTAGGAAATAATTTTTATAAATAAAAGCATCAAAGGTTCAGTTAAAAAAGGGTGAATACAAAGCCACTTACTTTAATACACAATGAACACTTAAAAGGGGTGAGAATCCACTTACAATGTAAAGTATGACTCTTAAAAGGAAATAATGGACCATAAACACCAAAAATAAATCCATTAAATTTTACCCAGAAAAATCCTAAGTCATAATGGCCTTAGGGGAAAATTAAATCCATGATGAAGGGGAGATTAAAACCAAGAAAGAAGGAGGAATTAATTCCCTTGTGAATTCCTTAAAGAATACTAGAATAAATCCCAAAAAATCAATCCCTTAAAGAGGGGTAGATGGGGACTCAAGTGTGAAGAGGGTTTGGGGTTTTAGTGGGAAAGAAAATAGGGGTTATTAGATTTATTTTGATCAAGGGTAGTTAGATAATTTCAAATTTTTATAAAACTAGGTAGACCCCACAGTCTGGCTTCACAGTTTTACAAACCAAGAAGATGGAACTGAAGCTACTTATAGAGCCCACATGTTATGGATACACTATTAGGAAATAAATTTCCCAACCATGAAAATTCCACTGATAAAAACTAGAGTTTTTAAATAGTTTTGATGCATGGTTTGGTAAACCAAGTATATGGTTGGTTAAACCAATTATTTCCCACCATTACCCAGTTTTTTAGAATTTTCATATGAAAAACCAAGAAATGGAGGGAAATAATAAAAAAAAATATTTACCTGAAAATAACACTATGGTTGTGACAATTATTCCCACCATATCATTTTATACAACTATAAAATCTACCCAATACCTATTTTAAGAAAATAAAAGGCCATTTCTCCCTCATATAGGCTTCTCACTCCCATAAATCATGATAATTTACCCTATCGTTCCATAATATATGGACCAAAGAAATAAATTTTCAACATAAGACCTTAAATCGGTAATAGATGATTTGGACTAGTTTCTTGATCAGTGAGACATCCAGATCCAATTTGATCTCTTTCCAATTTAATATATGTGAAGGATAAAGGTGGTAGCTATTCAATTGAGAAATATAGAAAACATCATGAATCATCAATTAAGGTGGAAGATTTATCCAGTAAGAAGCCTTCCCAATCCTCACAGAGATCTTGAAGGGTCCCACATATCATGGGATAAGTTTCCCCTATTTACCCAAATGTTAGTGACCTAATCATGGAGACACTTTCAAAAGTACGATTTTTTCAATGATAATTCTAATGGATGATGATGATGATTGAATTATGACTTATAATGACTTAGATAAATTTATATACATCACTAAATAATCAGTATATTCTCTTTTATATCTGAGAAAATACATTATCCTATTAAATATGCTTCACTAATATCATGCCAATAGAGAGGGGACCGATATGGTCAACTATATAGATATTTGAATAGAGATATTTTTATATAATACTAATAAATATTATTATTAGAAAATTAAATCAGTTCCAAATGGATATCCCATGAACCTATAAATTCTAAAAAAAAGGCTTGGAGAATATCTTCTAGGGTCTAAATAAACCTCTATGTCTTGCCATCAGTTTGAGGGTGGTAGGTGGTGCTCAGCTTCACCATAGGATCTCATTGCCTTCTGGGGGCCTTTCCAAAATTGATAAGTAAACATAGGATATCTATCAGAAATAATGGCATAGCTAACATCATACATTCTTATGACCTCTATCATATATAACTTCATAAGATCCATTACCTTTGTGTTATCTCTAATATGTATCAAATGAGAAAATTTACTCAATTGGTCAATCATGACTCGGATGGAATTCCTTCCCTGAGGGGTACAGGGTAGTCTATTTATTAAGTCAATAGAAACCTCTTCTCTTTTATAAGTAGGGATATGAAGGTTTTATAGTAAACTATATGGTTTTAGGTGCTCATCTTTGACCTATTGAAAAGTATATCATAAATATTCAAAGTTTTTGATATCCCATATCATTACTGGACACCAATACCAACATCAAATATCCTAATACATTTTTTGGCACCAGGATGAATGGCCCACTAAGATTAATGATTGTCCTATATCACTTACTTGCACAATAATAATGGAACCACGTATTAGTTCTTAAATAAAACAATTCCCTTTGAAGTGAGAGACCACACATGGTTGGTCTCTCTACCATACATAGTTTTTTTCATATGTTGGAATCCTTTATCTTATGGTTTCTCCTCAGATATGAGGTCAAAGAGATAAAGTGTTAATTACACATTATCAAAGAATATAAATTCCTTATTCTCTTTTAATTATAGATGAAATCATGGATACCTTTAGATTTTGAGATGGACATGTCTTACTTAAATAATTAGTGATGACATTACCCTTACTTGGCATATAGGTAAGCTCAAAATAAAAAGTTTCAAATTATTCCACCAAAAACATTTTCCTATTTTTTAAATCCTAATGAGATAAAATACAAATCAAAATATTTTGATCAGTTTATTTCATAAACTTCTCACTAAATAAGTAATTTCACCAACACTAGAGCGCATACATAACCAATTCTAACTCTAGATCATGGGTGGGATAATTTATCTCATGTGTTTGGAATTTCAATGAACCATAAATCACCATATAACCCCATTTCATGGATACAAAACAAAAAACGACACTTGATGCATCACAATACACTACATAATTGAGACCCATTCCTAATAGAATCAAGATAATTGCTAATATCAGTTATTGTTTCAACTCATCAAATGAGTCTTAATATTCTAAAGCCTATAAAAATTTCACTCATTTCCATGTGAGTGTAGTTACTGAAGATTCTATCTTAGAAAAATCCTTATTGAATCACTGGAAATATCATAAAAATCCCAAGATTCTTAATATCTTAAAGATATTAATTATTTATTCCAAAGAAATAATATCTTTTACCTTCTCATGATTGACCAAATTTCCCTATTCGAACACCACATTCCCCGAGAACAAAACTTTCCAAATATAGAAGCTACACCTAGACTATTTAGCAAATAGCCAATAATCCTGAAGAATACCAAATATGATCCCATTTTACCTCTCCATCCATGAGAATGATACTCATATTCCTTAAAAGTATCACACTATTCTTGGGATTTCTTAGGATCTAAGGATCCTTCACCACTCTTTATTGAAATATTAGTCATGAAGAATCTATGGAGGTATACTAGATTCCACATAAATTATATGTCTTTGGGGCCTTCAAGAAATAGGATTTTGTATGGATGGTCTTATCGTATTTTTAGTATGTAAGATTAATATAATAATTAATCTATTTTTTCCATGTATTAATTTAGAATGTTATATGGATTATTTCCAGATCCAAGTACTAAGAAGGAATGATATTCCAAGGTCCGGTGATCTCAGAATTAATATTTGAAAAATATTAAATAAATTAAAATCCATACATGCACAATTCTCTTGAAAAATTGGAATAACTCTTAAATAGAGACTTCAATTGTAAATTTGAATCAATCATTGAGTTCAAAGAATGGGGTTTAAAATAGTCATGTAAAAATATATGTTGGAATCAGGTGTTGGGCCTGAGTGCCTTTGTGGGTGAATAATTAAATAAATTTAATTATATTTATTTAATTATTTAATTATTTAATTAAAAACCTAAACCTAATGATTCCTTAAACATATGCTTCTATGGCCAATTTTTAGGGTAGATGAATTATCCTGAAAATTGAGAGGATCCATCAGAGAGGAGTCATTGGGGGATCATTGGTAGATGAAATTGGATCAAGATCAGATCGAGGATTTTGTGCCAATGGATTTCATGAATATTTCCAATGAAGACAATATAGGGTCATTCTTCATCAGCAATCAATCTTAACAATGGGTAGGATGTTTTATTTGTGTGATTCCATCCTTTTCCTTTATCCTGGTCAAACACGGATCAATTCCACAAATAATAATTGATTCAATAATTGAAGGTTGATTTTATTTGTGGGGGATTTATTTGTTCATGTTATATAATCCCTATCTATTGAACTAAATTCCACAAAAATGGATATATGATAAAAAAGTTATAGGTTCATTCCTAATGTTTTTGGTTTATGGATTTCTCCCCCAACCCCCACTTTGTTTCATTTCATGTTCATTGTGGGAATTTTCTTTGCCCTATTGTTTGAAGAACATCCATTATTTGATCATTGTGTGCATATTCTTTGGTACAGCAGATTGATACCATAGGCATGGATTCTAATCAAGGATAAAATTGAGGATCATTAAAATCAATGGATGAATGGAGGTAGATCAGACAAGTTTGGAGGTTCCTCATTACCCAGATTGGTGTGTGGTAATGGAACAAGTGATGGAGGTATTTCCCCACTCCGTTTTGATGGATGGATTATAGAAAATGATGGTTTCTAAGCTTGGACAACCTTAGATCCATGATTACTAACTAGAATCATGGTGGTGGTAGTGTGGATGGTGACATAGAGAAGAACCTGATAGTTCTGGAAATTTCTCGGTAACACAACATGTAATTTGAAACTGCACACCCTGTAGGGCCATTTTTACTGTGCTAGGGTTTCCATGGTAAAGATAACGATAACACATCATGTGGTCCCTACCACATTCTATGTGACCTTCCCCTGGTGGATCATTATGTAACCCAAGGTGCATGGGTAGTTACATGGCCAAGTATACATGGTGGTACATGGCTAGGCCAAGAGTACACGAACATAGACATACAGTAAGGGTAGGGTGTCAGAAGACCTCTAAACATTGTATTAACTTTGGTACACACCCTGTATATGGATATTTAAATTTTACTTGATGAAAAACCACATGGTAATACTAGGGGTTTTCTATACATTTCGTGTACCCCTGTTACATATCATGTACCCCTTTTGAGGTTGTTTTGAACCCTTAGTTTCTCCAATATTTGACTAGTATTGGTTCTTTGTACTCCCTTATTCTATCCCCTTAAGGGTACAGTGAATCATTACATAAACATCTGTACATTTTCATCCCCTCTGAAGGATGATTCTTAGATAGAGTTTTTGGTGCCCCTCTATGAGACCAGAGTGTGATCCCCTATTATTCCTTCATATACCCTAGGTGGGGTATGTGGATTTATAATGACCTATATGTGTCATTAATAGATCCTCTATCTATCTAGTTTTTTCATTAGGGTTCATGGTATCATTGGAATATGATCCCCTACATAGTGGTTTGATCCAGATTGGGTTTTTGGTGTCCCCCAACAGTCATGGGTGTGATCCCCTATCTAATTATTTAGATCATTAGAGATTGGTGATTTTATTTTGGGTGGGTCCTAATTATCATGACCTCTTGTATGAGTGTACCTAGTGATAAAATGGATCTTATATTGGGTTATCCAAAAATTAACATTGCTTCAAACAAAATCATGTGACTGGCAATTTGTTTGAGACCTCTTGGGGGTGTGGTGTCCTTCCTGAGTATATCAAGGTTTTTATTTGATTACTATATCATTCTAATGAGATGAATATTCTTGATGATATGTATTTAGTGTTTTTGGGTTGTCCTACTGGGTATTGTTATACTCACCCATTTATGGGATCTTCACACATGTGTCATGTCTTATGTAGACAATGTCCCATTTGATAGTGTCCTAAGAGGACTAGGAGCTGTTGGAGCATAGATTGGGATTGATAGACCAAGGTGTTTTTTTGGGTGGTTTTATTTGATAGTAGTCCTCACCTTTTGAGTAGGTTAGACTGTTTTTATTTTTTGTTTGGGGTTGTATTTGGACCTTTTATCTTATTCAATACTTTATTTTTTGTACTCTGCTTATTGAATTATAGATGTATAAATACATCAGTTTTAGTTATTTTACATTTAAACATATTATAGGCATGAATATGTGTGCATGTTTATAGGTAAATTAGGATAATACCTCCAATGTGTGTGATATGACTACTTGGAACTGGTCGCCATCCCTTGTCCTATTAGAGGCAGGCTTAGGGTAGTCGCAATTTGGGCCTCGTCGGGCTGGGTCGTGAAAGAGTGATATTAGAGAATTTGGTTATACCATAGTACTGGATTTTATGATATTGGATTGGTTTTTATGGAAATAGTGTCATGTTTTTCGATTTTGGATTTCAGTTTAGGGACTTTGATGTTGGTCAGACAACCGACATATCTATACACTAGGACTCTGATCACCTAACTTTCGACTCGGTACATGTAGACATTAGTTACATGGAAAAATATTGGTACATTAATCATATAGGAATGGGTTGTGGTATCCATTTCCTTCTTGAGTCATCATCCCAAATATTCTCTTTGGTTGTGGTACATATTGCTTATTTCAATATTCCTCCATGAAGACAGCCAACCAAGATTCCACGGCATGATCAAGAGGATGATCCACTGAGTGACGATGCTTTAGTATAGGGGTGTGTACCATAGATAGTACCTCTGAGTGTTTTACCATCTGTACCACCACTCATTGAGTAGTAGTTAGTGTTGATAGTACTGACTAAGGATGCATGTAGGATGAGTGTGATACATGAGTTCCAGAGGTAGTAACCTCCTAAGTTTTAGGGAGATCCAAACCCCTAGGTGGATGAGGATTGGTGAGAGGTAGTCACTCAATTTTTTCACCTTGTGAGGAAACTTATAGATCAGATGGTGGTCCTCATGGTGAGACTTCTTCATAGATCAACAGGGTGATGGTGGAGTCTTGTGACTTAGTCACATAATGATACAAGTCTCTCCTACTCAGAATTCAAGAATATTTTTAGGGTGTAGTTTTATCCAGATGCATTATGATCAGGTCACATCTAGGAGCTTCCACATCTACAATAGGGAATTATGACCATGTTGGAGTATTCGGAAAGGTTTAGTGATCTCTCATGGTACTCCATGGATATGGTGTGAGATATATTCTTCATATCATAGAACTTTGAGCAGGTATTACATAGAAATATTAGGTATTAAGTGATATCACTTTTCATTCACACCTAAGCAGGAGTTATAGAGTGTGCCTTGGTAGTGGAGAGCTTCCTAGTAGATAAGACACTGACAGTGGGTGTTGGTAGTGGACACCCTAGTGATGATTCCTTAGAAATAGGTAGATGATTATGGTATCAAGGATTAGAGTATGTTAAAAACATTATAATATGATCCTAAGATAGAGGATTAGTGGTAGATGGCTCTTAGGATGGATAGAATCAGCTGAGGGAGAGTAATTTTTCTCCTGTGACATTCAGGGGCATTATGCATGGGATTTTCTGACCCATTTTACAGCTCATCGAGAGACAGTTGAAGGACCACCAAGGAAGAGGCATAGGGGAGAGCAGGTAGGTCCACATGGTGGAGGATGTGGAATAGGAGAAGGTAGAGTAGTAGCAGGTGGTAGTAGGTCTGCCCAATATCCACCACCACCCCCAACTGGTCCACACCAAACTCGGGTAGCTGGTGTTCAGGTATGATGATAGTTGTCGGTTATGGAGGCTTATGGCCCAAAGTATCCAAGGATAATACAAGGTATAATCTTTGTATTTTATACCTTATCTATAGTAATAAAATACATAGGTGTGTTTCATTCCATTCTTTCCACTTTTTTTAGAATTAGAGATTCTGATTGAGCCTTTGGCTTGACCTTTACAATTCGTGACTCCAACAGGAGGTCACTTAGCGATTTCACACTTTTTTCAATAGTGAAATCTAATGATTTGGGGAGAGAACTTAATATGGGATCTATTTATTATAGACATCATTCATTATGATATAATATTAGGTATATATTGGATATACACATTTCGTAGCCATATTGAAAATTTTAGGTTGAGGATGCAGTGTTCCCATGGTGATGGGATGAGGTTTTTCTTTATGGGTGAAAAGGAAACCCTAGTGGAGTTGTATGGGATTAGGAATAGGATAGTATAACAAATTAGTCACCAATTGGATACCATGAATCTTGTATTATTGGATTCTAGGGTTTGTTAGTTTTCTATATTGGTAGAGGGGTACGAGGATGTCTTTATTGAGGGTGTTTCAGGCTTAACTCCCCACTGAGAGTTTACTTCTGCATTGACTTACACCCTAGAATAGTCCCGATAAATACACCAGCATATTGGGTGGATCCCCCTAATCTTAATGAGCTGAGATAGTATTTGGAGGACTTAAAGGAGAAGAGTATTTTGAGACCTAGTGTTTCCCCTTGGGCAGACCTAGTGTTATTTTCCAAGAAGGCAGATGAGAGATTGAGGTTATGTGTGGATTTCTAGTGTTTTAACTAGTTGAACATAAAGAGTAAGTATATTCTATAATATATAGAAGAACTATTTTATTTGTTTAAAGGGGTGTGATGGTTCTTTATTATTTACCTTAGATCAAGCTATCACTAGTTATGAGTACAGGATGAGGATATACCAAAGATGGAATTCAGATTTCTCTATGGTCACTATGAGAACCTATTGAATCCCTTAGGGGTGATGAACTCCCTAGAAGTGTTCAGGGGACTCGTGAATCAGATATTTAAACCTTTCTTAGACCATTTTGTGGTGGTATTCATCAACAATATCTTATTATGCTTGATTTCTAAGGAGGATTGTGTGGGGAACTTGAGGATGACCTTGGACACACTCGGAGAGAACCATATTTATGGGAAGATCTCAGAGTGTTATTTTTGGATTAGATAGGTCCACTTACTGGGACACATCATCTCAGATGCAGAAGTGGTAGTGGACCCCATGAAGTTTGTGGTAGTTCTAGATTTGGATCTACCCAAGAGTGTTAGCAAGGTGAAGAGTTTCTTTGGTTTATCAGGGTAATATAAAAAGTTTATACCTATTTTATCCAGAGTTACATCACCCTGGATATCTTTGACTTGAAAGGGTGGACTTTTGTGTAGAAGTAAAGGTTCCAATAGGACTTTTAGGAGTTGAGTTAGAGGTTGAAAGGATCCCCCATATTGAGATTTCTTGAGGAGGGTGTCAAGTTTTAAGTGTTAAGTGATGCCTCAAGGACTGGAATTTTTTTGTGTTTTTAGGAAAAGGAAGGAATTGATTGCCTATGGGTCTAGGAAGTTTAGATCGTATGAGAAGAACTGTGTGACCCAAGATCTTGATCTAGTGGGGATAGTCTTTTCTATAAAGATGTGGAAACACTACCTTATGGTTGATTGGTTTATCATCAAATATGAACATAGTCATATCAAGTATATATTCACTCATAAGGATCTTAACTTGAGATAGATTATATGGTTAGAGTTCCTCTAGGATTATCACTTATAGATAGTCTATACTCTTGGAAAGGGGAATGTGTTGGTAGAAACTCTCATCAAGAGATCTTATTATCATTTTTTGGTTGAGGCATCAGATTGGTTAGTCTCATTTTAGTTTTCCTTATTGTATAAGGATGGGGATTCATATATTCAATTGATGGTTATTACCCCACTACTTTTATAGAGTGTTAGGGAAGAATAGTATGAATATACTGACTTTGAGACCTTATGTACTCAGATATCCACTAGATGTACTCCTGATGGATTTTTTTAAGGTGGGGAGCACGTTGTCCTTTTAATAGTATGGACAATGATACCATTGATATTATGGTAGGAGGGGAAGATGGAGTTTCATAAATCCCCTTTTATGGTACATCCAGGTGTGGAAAATATGTATTTGGACCTTTGATGTCAGTTTTGGTGTATATTCATGAAGATATGTGTTGCAAGTTTGTCTCTTGATGCCTCACTTTTCAACAAGTGAAGGATGATAACTAGGTCCCAATGAGTTTAAATCAACCCCTTGAGGTGATATAGAGGAAGTGTAATGGTATATCCATATACTTATTAATGGGGTTACCACATACATCGAGGGGACACAATTCTATCTGGGTGATCATAGATCAACTCACAACTCAGCCTAATTTCTAGATATTTGAGAGTAGAGTTTGGTAGAGATATTGGGATGCTTGTACATATATTAGATAGTCAATATCCATGGATCTACCTAAATTATCATTTTATACTATGAAGCTCTCTTCACATCGTGATTATGGAGAGGATTGCATAAGGCCTTTTAGAATCAGTTGCATTTGAGTGTGTTGTTTCACCCCCAGACTAACAGCCAGACTGAGCGGACTCTTCAAGTCTTGTAGGACATGTTGTGGTATTTTAGGTTGGATTTTTACCATATTTAGGAGGATAACCTACCCTTGGTGGAGTTTTTGTACAAAAACAGCTACCATTCCACCATCGGTATGACACTATTTGAGGCCTTGTATGAGAGACCATGTAGGTCACCACTTTGTTGGACTGATCCAAAGAGTCAGCACTCATGTACCCATAATTGGTGTAAGCTATGAAGGAGAAGGTTTATATCATCAAAGATCATATGAGGACTCAACTGGTACATTATAATTCTTATGTAGACTGATGATGGAGGCCTTTGGAATTTATGTAGGAAGACCATATGTTCCTGAGGGTCTCACCTCAACATGGATTACAGATATTTGGATGGGGTGGTAAGATATATCTAAGATTCATTATCCCTTCCTATATACTATGTAGAGTTGGAGAGGTCGTATACCACTTAACTATATTTCTATAGTTGGACCAGGTACATGACATATTCCATGTGTCACAGATGAGGATTAACATGCATGACCCATTACATGTTATCGGTTGTCGTGAGATAGACATTGAGTATGGGGCTACCTTTGTTGAGTACCCAGTGTGGATAGATGATTAGAAGGAGAGGATCCTTTGTGGGTGATTTATTCCCATATTATGTGTCTAATGGAAGCATGAGAATCTTTAGGAGAGAACCTAGGAGAAAGATACCTAGATGTGATCTCAGAACCCTCATCTTTTTGAGTATATTTTTTTATTTTCAGGAAGAAAATCCCTAAGGTGGGGAGAATGTAATGACTATGATTTTTCCATGTATTTATTTATAATATTATATAGATTATTTTTTTATATAGGCACTAAGACAACATGAGATTCTGAGGCTCGGTGAGCCTGGAATTAATATTTGAAAAATATTAAATAAATTGAAATTCATGTGCACATAGTTTTCTTAAAAAATGGAATAACTATTAAATGGAGACACTAATGAGAAATATGAGGCTTCCATTGAGTTTAAAACATGGTATTTACCCTAGGAGTGACATAATATATGTTAGCGTCAATCGTTGGGTTGGAGTGCCTAAGTGGGAGAATAATTAAATAAATTTAATTATATTTATTTAATTATTTAATTATAAGCATAAACCAAAAGCTTCGTTATAAATACTCTTATATGGATAATTTTCAAGGTTATACACCTAACCCAAAAAATTGAGAGGATATTTTAGAGGGGATCCATTAGAGTATCATTGGTAGACGATATCGAATTGAGAACATATTAAGGATTGTGTATCAACGGGGTTTTTGGATCTCACCAACGATGGAAACATAAGACCATTCTTCGTCAATGATTGATCCAAACTCTATTTAGTTTTTTTTATTTTTTTGATTCCATGCCATTATTTTATCTCAGTTAAACATGGATCAATTCCAAGAATAAGAGTTGATTCGTGTATCGACGGTTGATTTTATTTATAGTTGATTTATTTTTTTGTGTTATATAACAAATCTTTCTTCATCAAAATTCTAAAAAAATAAATCATGCTAAACAAAATAAAGGACAAGGTTCACTCCTCATGTTTTTAGTTTATGGATTCCTCCCCCACCCCCTATTTCTTTTCACATTCATCACAGTCATTTTATTTGACTATTTCTTAATGAACACCTAGTATTCGATCATTGCATGGTCATTCTTTGGTATAATGGAGATATACCATGGTTACAACTTCCGATCAGGGCTACAATCAAGGATCATAAAAATGGAGGGGGGAAAGTGGTAGATTAGACCGGTTAAAAGGTTTATCATTCCTTATATTCGAGCATGGTGATGGAATTAGTAATGGAGATGTTTTCCCGATCGGGTTTAATGGCCGGATTATGGTCGACGATGGTGCCCAAGCTAGGATGAACTCATGTCTATGATTCTTAGTTGTAATTGTGGTGGAAAAAATATAGATGGTAACACAGTGAAGATAAGGATAGCATGTCATGTTGTCCATACCACAAGCCATGTGTCCTTCCCCTAGAGGATCAGTGTATAAATCGACATGCACAGGAAGTTACATGGCTAGGTACATGGAGTGGTGCATGGGTAGGACAAGAGTACATGAACACATACATATGGAACAGGAAGGGTGTTGACGGACCTCAACACACCTTGTACCATTTGGTACATGTCATGTTTATAGATATTTACATGTCGTGTAAGGTAGTACCACACAGGAAGATCAGGGGTTGGCTAGATGCATTGTGTACCCCTATTACACAATGCTCACCCCCTTTAAGGGTATTTAAAACGCTTGATTTCTTCAGTATTGGACTAGTATCAGTTGAGTGTGTTCCCTTGTTCTATCCCCTTAAGGTTACCATGTGTAATTATATCCAAAACTCAATATTATGATCCCCACTAGAGGATGAGTCTCAAAGAGAGATTGTGGCATCCCTCCATGAGACTAGAGTGTGATATCATTTCTTCATATACCCTAGGTGGGGTTAATAGAATCAATGTGACCTCCATGCATGGGGCATGGATCCTCCATCTAGATTTTTTCTTTAGTAAAGTTCATGGTATCATTGTAATATGATACCTATATAGAGGGTTGATCCAGATTGGGTTCATGGTGTCCCCCAGTGGTCCTGAATGTGATCCCCTGTCTTAGTATTGATATCTTCATATATCAATGAGTTTTATTTGGCGGGGCCTAATGATCATGACTAATTGGATGAGTGTCTCTGAGGAAAGAATAGATCATGTAGTGGTCTCTCCTGAAACAATCGTTGCTTCAAGAAAAATCTTATGGATGGCAGTTTAGTTGAGACAACCAGGAGGTGTGATGTCCTTCTTGAGTATATCTAGGTTTTTATTTGAATTTTATATCCTTATTATGAGCTAACTATTATTTATTTTATGTGTTTATTTTTTTCGAGTGTAATATTGGGTATTTTTATACTCACCCATACATGGTTTCTTCCCACACATGTCATGTCTTATGTAGATGACAACCCATTTAATGGTGCTTGGGGAGGATAAGGAGATGGTGGAGCATATCTTGGTCTAGACAGAATGAGGTGTTTTCTAGGTGGATTCATTTGATATTAGTCCTCACATTTTGATAAGTTTTGACTCTCGATAGTTTTTATGGGATTATATTTTTCCCCTTTATCAATTTTAGTACTTTATTTTTGTACTCTGATTATGGTATTATAGATGTATAAATGTATTGGTTTCATTTGTTTTACATTTTAGTATTGTATGGGCTTTGATATGTGTGTGTGTGTTTTGGTATATTAGGATAATGTCTCCTATATGGGTGATATTCCTACTCAACATTGGTCGCTAGCCCCTGGTTTATTGGAGGCATGCATGGGGTATTCATGGTTCAGGCCCCTTCAAGCCAGGTCATGACACATACTTCCCATAGGGGTAGAAAATTTTGGCTAAGGAACATGTAATAAACCACTGCTAATACCCTTCTAGGATTCATCATACTTCTTATTTCTCTCATAAAGGTTACCCTCATGACCACCTAGCATGATAAATGTTTCAATCATCCTAGAAATCCATGTTTAGTCTATCTACACCATCAGATATTGATCTACCACTTCTATACAGGATTTAAGATTCAAGAGTAATAATTCAAACTAAATATCTGTTCTAAGACCCCATTCAAATTAGCAATCCTTTATCTCATCATTAGACAATATCTCCATATAAATATTAATTATCTCTCCAAACTAATTAACATACACAAAGATGGTATGATTACCTTACTATAAGAATTAAAACTCTCTAGACTTCATAAGATCAAAAGTGATGAATAAAATGGTTTGGTGAACATTAATTTTAAGTTTTTCCACCCAATATTTCCATCTATCTTGGCCTATAAAATAGATTACCACCATTTTTGAATAAGGCCCTTGATAATTAATGATGAAAATATCACTTTAACTACCTTAGGGGTCTCTTGGAATTCCAAGATTTCAGGAATCCTTTCCAATTAGTATTTTTTCTCTTGAGGATTATTGCATCCTCAGAAGGATGGATGCTGATGGAGAAGGAACTCCTAGAATTGTTCCTTACCCTAGATTAGACCTAGACCTTCCACTAATGGATGTTTCAAACCAACTCTTCTTCCATGCTTCATGGATTGAATAATTCTTATAACTAAATCAATCAAATTTTGATCTAAAATGGGATTCACCCATAGAAAGTTATCCACAAATATCTCTAGGGAAATCAATGGTGGTCTTCAAAGAGGTATGGTACTACATGGAAAAAATTAAAAAGATAATAATAGACTAACAAATAAGGTAATTAAAACCAATTTAAATTTCAAACAATCACTAAATAATCAAATGAATCATAATATAGAATTTAAATGAGGAAAATGGTAAATAGAAAAAATTCACACCTCACACATTTTGGTCACACAATTTACCAAATTGTACACCCAACATATGGGGCTCACTAGAGTGACCATATAGTATGGTTCAAGTGGTTATCACATGGTTTAAACCCCATACACCAAAACTATTTTCCCTTTAAATTTCTTCACAGTTTTTCCTTTATGACACATGAATCTCTAAAATTCAAAATCAAATCGATATACACCTTATAACACACATTTCATAACATCCCAGGGAATCTTAAGGCTCATTACAATGAGTGTTGTTTAGAAACTCACTCCCTAACTATGCCTAAAATCCTAAAAAACCTATATTATGTATACCAGGACTTCCCAAATGTCATAAACCAATAACTATGATTGATACTATATTTTCAAGGACTAACCTGGTCTACCCATAACCTAGACACCTGAAACGGTCATCAGTAATACCCAATGGGATTTCTCGGTCCCCATGGATAGAAAAAAGTACCTATGCATCATGGAAAATACCTTTGGGAACAATTTCACCTAAATAATAGTTTAACTATAATGATCCTAACCAATAACTTTGCATGACCTCACTATACATTAGCGGGTCATGCTCTCAATAAATCAAGCGAGTATGAACACATCAACATGTAATATAAATAAAATAAATCATGATAAAACCTAATCACATGAAAAAATTGAATAAAATATAACATTAAAACTAATATTCTATAAAAAAAAGGAGTGATGATATGGGATGATGAATAAGAGATACATAATTAGTATAAATAGTGAACAACTAAACAAAAACATAACCAATATAAAAATCTATATATCTCTATGTGACATGGGGAATCATGCCACCTTGTCACATTAACCAACCTAATTATGTCTAATATGAGAACTCACTACCTATAAGTGACACATTTCCTTATCCTTGGTTGGATAAAAAGGGATCTGTATACACCCATTGGTATATGTATAGTGTAAACATACCAAAACCAGTAGGATCCCACTAAGTGGCCTATATACAACCTTTAGTAGAAAAAACAAATCATTTTATTATGAACATAAATATATGATATTAACCTATAAACATTATTAAAAAAATAATCATCATCATACATTTATTTTATCAAATAAAATTGATGAAGGATCCATAAAAAATTCCTTTAAATCATACTGCATGAGAGTAAACCCCAAGGTTACTAAGGCTTTGGTCAATTAGTGAAATAAAATCATTAATTATGTTAATTTCATAAATTAGTGGAATGGATATAAAATGAATTCACTAGATAATGGGGATATATTGAAATTACTTCACTAGTCATAGTGACATGTATAAATAGTGAAAAGGAACATTCACTTAATTTATTATTTCCTACCCAAGAACCCAGGGTTTCCCATGAAGTTTAACTATTCAAAAAACCATTCCATAAAATTAATTTCATTAAACGAAATTATAAAAATCATTTATTCTACTTGAAAAAAAATAGAACCACTTTAAGCATTCAAAAATGAAGGAATAATTGAGGGATTAAAAATATACATAAACCAATCCTTAAAACTTATATAAAATTTCATTAGTATCATTTCAGTAATTAGTTATTAAAAATTACAGCATAAAAGTTTCAATTAATAATGGTGGAATATGAAACCACCTACCTAAATCCACTTTGAACACTTGAAAAGGGTGAGAACCCACTTAATATGTGACATAATAATCCCAAAAAAGTATGAATAGAAACTAAACACAAAAAATAAAGCCATTTAATTCATCTAATACAACCACTAAGCAACCATGGCCATAGGGTAAAATAAAAAATATGAAGAAGTGGATATTAGAACTAAGAAAATGAGGTGGGATCACTAACTGAGTTATTTCCTTGAATAATCATTAAATAAATTCTACAAAATCAAGACTTGGAATAGGTGGAGAAGGAAACTTTGTCATGAAGTGGTACATGGGTTCTAGTGAGAGAGAAAATGGGCTGGTAAAGGATTTATTTTAAGTAGGGTTAGTTAGGTAATTTCATATTTTTAACAATTTTGTTGAATTGAATGGTTTAATCATAAGGTTTTCCAAATCAGGTGATAATAGTGCAGATATAACTAAAAGAATCTAGAGGTTCTAAATAATTTTCTCTCATTTTTAGAAAAAATCATGCACCAATTATTATAATTCCTCTTATAAGAACTGTAGGCTTTCATGGTTTAGCTTCATGATTTGATAATCTGTTCAACAACTATGTGATGCCCACTGTCACCCCATTTTTTATATTTTTTAGAATAAAAAGACCTATAAATGAATAAAAATAATTAAAATCAATAAATAATTGGATCCATACCTAAAAATGACATTGTGGGTGTGACATTCAGGAATGTGTCTAGATGGGACATCAGGGGTGGTTTTGTTGGATAAACTCACATAAGTTAGGGATTATGTGTTAGATCAAACTTAGGCATCTAAGGTAGGATTCAGGGAAATACTTGGGGATAATATCTAGAATTCAACTATAAATTTGGGTCGAAGTGGAGGAAGGGATACCTAGTAGTGAGGGAAGTGGTTGGTGATGAGAATGGATCTACATGGAGTATAGGTATTAGGCATTAGGCATTCAGGAATTTCCTTAATAGTATATAATCAATATTATATATTTATAGAGATTTTTTAGATAAGTCAACAGTCAAAGGTACATCATGAGAATTTTTATTATGGTTTTATATAACAAGTATGGGTTCCCAATGTGTGTATATGATAAATAGATCGACCAATTATGGGTTGAGGTATGGGAATTAGATATGGTGTGTGATACCTATGGGGTGTATTGGAATAAGATAAATATGGGAATATATAGGATTCATGATGATATATGATGGTTGGAACATGTGAATTATAGGATGATGGATGATTATTACACTATCTTTGTATTGGGTGGTTTAGTTAGGATGTGACTGGGTAGGTAATTTCTATGCAGGGGAGTACCCACTGAAGGGATCATCCTGTTTTAGTTGGGTAACTGAGGTAACCAAGGATCATACATATACATTCGATGTTATCTCTATGTTTTGGGGGTGTAGAAATCAGGATTATCAATTTTCGATAATGGTTGGTCAGTGTGTCCTAAGAAAGATTAAGGTTATATAGTGGAGAGGTTATAATGGACTGGGTATTCAGGATTCATAATTCAAGTTAAATCTCATATCAATCATGTCTATTTAAACCCTATCAAGTATTTAGGGGTGTTAAATTTGTTTGGGAATAAATTCTTGATTGATGGAATGGGCTCAAGGATTGAATTTTTTAGTAGGCATAATATCATGTCGTGACATATGGGATCATAGCGTGGTGAAGGGTCACACCATGGGAAAGGGATACCATAGTGTGAAGGATGAAATGAATTATTAGGTTAGGGTTGAGAAAAGTTCATACCATTACCTGGAGTCATAATGGCATGATAGGTTTCAGGAAAATATGAAAAATTTCTAAGCCTTGATAAGTAAAATTTTTTTCCCAATACCTGCTATTTTCATTATGGTGGAGGAAAGTCACTTTGTGAAATAGGATTTTGTTATATTTGATTCCTTCCCTTCGAACCTAGGGTTTCCTTCCCTACTTTTTTCTTCAATTCATGCGCCTTTAACTCTAAGGTGTCTTCTGGGTTTTCATACTCATTATCATCATTGACGATATGGTGATGATTTGTCAAGAATATTGTCTATGTAGTGATTCAATCGACATCATTTTCAATGGTATGGTTTTTTGTTGTGGACATAGGCCACTTTATCTCTTCTATGGCCTCATGATCCTTCACTCCTCTCCCAGTTGGACAAGTATGTATAAATTCAAAAAGGTTTTGGGATGTGAGTTGTGAGTGATCAATGGTGTTCCAGACACTTCCTTCATCGGCTACCCTCCTTCTGTTGTTCCCTATGGTGGTGTTAATTATGGATTTTTTGGTGTCTCTATTGGTGGGATTTTTCTATTGAGGTCACAGTTGATGGGTATGAAGGTAGGGGTTGATGGTCATGGTTGGTCATGTCTCATCTTTGATGCCTAGTCTGCTTATATCATTTCTCTGGCATCAGGGTTCATTGCTCCCCTATAATGTGGTCTGGTGTGGTGGTTCTCCAGGAGTCTTTGGGATGTGTAGTGTGAGTAGCGATGGTGATCCATGAGGCCCAACCAGTGTGGGATTTCACCTTTCCTTTCAGTTTCTATTGGGTTTTTTTATTTTTGTTAATGTTTTCTGGTGGAATAATTTTTTGTAATTTGGTGCCCATTGGAGGTAATTGGTGATTTATTCTTATGTTGGGATGTTTCTCTGCTCACTACAATTATCAATTGTTTAGTGATATTTAAGATTTTTTATTTGATAATGATGATAGTTTTTATGATTTCCAGTGAGGAGGTTAACTGATAGTGTTGCTAGTATGATGATAATCAGCATGTAGAGTGAAGTCTCTAGTTGGCACTGGTCTCAAGGGTGACCGTGGTGGGCTTTTACTTTGATGTTTAAATTTTGAAATTTTGAAATCTGAATTTGTATTGGGCGGTTTGATTTATGGTATTTGGGGATTTTTTTTGATTTGGGTGTGGAATGTTGGTGTGGTTTTGAGATAGTATCATTTTGTGAGGGTTCTCACTTAACCCACAAAAGTAATCTTTTTGAAAATAAAAAATATTGAATTTGGAGATACGTATATAAGACTTCATCTCATGAATCTCACAATAGGTAATCTCCAAGATGTGAGGTCATGAGAATAGACCCACCATTAGGAATTAAAAATGTTTAAATGTCATTAGATATTCCTATTTGTTAATATGTGTAATGATCATTATACTTGATATTATTATTAATTCATATCATAAATCACGTACATTGATGTATTTACCCGAACCATATAGATCTATGTTCACTGAGAAGTAGGATATGTCATGTGTGTTATGAGTTAAAATACATTAATGACTAATTTTATAAATTATTTGTCCCTTTTCAAGACTGTAAGATGATATCTCATCCCTTTGATTGAAATGGAACTATCAAACTAAATCATTGGTAATTGTATATTGATGAGTACATTTTAGATAGTCAAATAATGATAAATCCATAACATAGGATGATGACATGAATATGAAACTTGTTCGATTATATATAACATGACAATGAGATTATATTACACAACGAGTGTTCATATGTGGTTTTTTCATTATGATTTTAACTTCTTCCTTTGTGGGTTCTTTTACTATTGTGAAAGTGGGTGCCTCAGACACAACTTTAGTAGTAATTTTTTATTACCATATCATGTATATAGAGAGTTATGCATGATTTCATCTTATCATAATAGTTTTAATAATTCTACATACTCTATTTACATGGTAATTTCCTTGGATTATTTTTTGTATCAAAAGGTTATAAAGTTTCATAGTGATAATGTGAATCTTGAGATACTATGATATTAATCTTAAATATATTTCATATATTCTAGATACATCATACTGATGGGTAAAAAAATTTCTATGACTATAGGTTTTGGGGGCTCAATAATATTGAGACTTCTTCTTATGATTTTCAAACGTGGGGATCTTGAGTAAATGACATCATGAGGATGGGCCTACCAATAACAACACTATATATTTCAACTATCATTGGTTTTTCCTATTTATGAACAAATTAATTGATCTCTCAACTTTATATCATTATCTTTGAGTATCATTTGATAATATATATATATGAAATATAAAAACCATTAAATTTATCTAGTGGTGAGGTAGCTTGCACTGGGTGTGTCATTGGTTATATGATATTAATTGAATGATCAAGATAGTATTTTTTCACTTCCATAAAGGATGATATATCTTTGCTCTAGTTGACCAATATGTTAGTACCTTTACTAAATTTATGTATATAGTTGATTAAGGTAATTATATCCATTAAGTCCATGAAATAATAATGTTAGGATGGATTATGACATAAAGTGTGTGTGTCCATCTTTGTGAGATAAAGAGATTATATTTCTTGGAATGTGTTTGTATGATGTTATTATTTCTATGAAAAACCTTGTCTCCTTAGGGTTAAAGTTATATTGCTAGATACCATTCTTGGTCTATGATTATGACTCACTCCTATAAAAATAAAGTCAAGGAGGGTCACATACATATCATATTAAGAAGCTTTTCCAATTCTAGTGAATTTAAATTTAGGACATAGTGGTCCCCATGCCTAATAATTAGCTAATTTATAGGTCTAGATGATCAAAAGAAAATAAATAAATTCGTTATCATTCGGGTTTATAATATTAAGATTTGAATTTATTAAATAATTTTTTTAAAAAGTTATTTAGTGAACATAAATAAAAATATTTCTAAAATGAATATTTAATATTTAATATTTAATATTTAGGTTTCATTAAAATTTATTTATAAGAGAGTCTAGTTGAGTTAATAACTAAGAAATTTATCTTATAACATTATTTTATTTTTACAGGTAAGTGATAAATTAATTATGAAGTTTGTGACACATTTTCAAGGTCATAAGTGTTGAGTATGGGTTAATTTAGAAGTTTTAATTTACTAAATGACCAGTGTACAGTTTTCATAAATTAAACATGCCTATATAAATTAAGTTAATAAAAATTTATAGGAACTATTCTTCCACTCTAATTATGCCTCTTCCCAAGCTCTCTCTAAATTTTTAGAGAGAGAAGAGAGTGTTTGGGGAACCCCAATCCAAGAACAGATTCCAAGATCAAAGTAATAGTTTTCCCGAAATTGAAAAAATGTCAAAAATCCCTTTTTTTCTCTATGCTAGCACCTGTAGTATGAAGGTCAAGGATCAACAAGCTTTTAGAGCTGGGGTGGACGATATAGAGGGTTTCTTCTTTATTTCATTCAAGCAATGATTGTCAAAGATGATTTAAACATGTCTTTAATTTAAATTGAAAAAGGTAAAATTTTAATTTTATATTTTCATTCTTAAAAAATCACATAGTATGCTTGGTTTGATAACCAAGATGCATTTATGTTGGAGATAAAATTTTGATGTTGATCACAGTGTAAAAATTTTAATCTCTAGTGATTTCATGCTACTACTGAATTCTCACTAACAAAAAGTGGTATCAAATTGATTTTTTGTTGTATTAATTCAAGTAAAAATTAATTTTTCATGAATTCAAGTAGTGGGAATCATTATAGTCCCAACACCACTGACAATAATTTGATCTGAGGATTTTTAGATGAGTTATGGTCATCCGAATATCAAAAAATTTATTTTAGGCTTAAATTTAAATTTAAATATATATATATATATATATATATATAATTATGTAGAGAATTGTTGTGTGGGGGATGGTGTTGGTGCCAGTGCATCAGGATGACCAACAATGTCATGTAGTAGTTAGTTCGCATCAACACAGATTAACTAAAAAACAAATAAAAACAAAATCCTAATTTGTGTGGTCTTGAAAAAATACAAAAAAGGTTAAATATTACATGGGTTAATAGTACCCACTAATTAACATTAACTCAGGTGAAAAAAAAATAAAAGGGGGTAGACTCTGAGTCAACACATAGATATTAAAAAAATATTAAATTTAGTTTTTTAGTCACTCAAATTGATGCCCCCACCCCTCACCTAACCTGCACGGTTCATGTCTGGGGTGGGTCACCCATCTGACTCGGATGCCCAACCAAGTTGGTATGACCCAGGTTAGGTCAGGCTAGGTCCATTAAGGGAAGAAAAATCCTCCCATGGGGGGGGGGGGGTCAAGCCCGATAAGGCCAAAAAAACAATAAATAATCCATATATAATTTAATATTTTTTCAATTTAAATAAATTATTTTTAGGATCATGTGACTAGTATTTTATGGATTAAAATTAGTTTCAATTTATTTTAATTTATAATAAATTACCTTCAGTATAATTCATTTCCAATTTAATTTTATTATTAGAATTTAATACATGTTGAATTATCATGAGCATAGATTATCCAATGTATATCTAGTATTTATTTATTTATTTATTTATTTAAAGTGAATTTTTTATTATAATTATTTAATAAATCAAGGTATGTGCATTGTCCCTTGTCTCATTATTTGTATAAGGTCCAGTATGTCCCAAAACAACATTTTCATATATAACTCACATTCTTGATACCCCCTTAGCTGTGTGTGATGTATATATATATATATAATTATTATGAGGATTAAAGGAGACACAATTCACACCAAGATTTGGAGAAGAACTAGAAAGATGTATAATGCTTTGGATGGGGTGAGCACTGCAACTTGAGTCAAATGAATCTCATTGAGTAACCCCTAGGGTCTTGGATGATCTATCACATTCTTGATGGATCAACCATTGGGAAAATATCATGATCACATCATTTTATCTTTCATCATTTTAATGGTTTATTATTTTATGTTTGTGTGAAGATTACCCATGATCACATAGAATAATAATAAAACACGCATAGATAAAAAATGAATTAAGGCATGATGAATGTTTTCTATTTATACATGGTTATGTTGTGAGTATAATACCATAGTAATAAGCATGATAAATAAAAATGGATTTCATTCACTAAGAAAACTATAAAATCCATCAAAAATATATATTAATTCATTAACACCATTCATCATTTGAATTTAAACAAAAACATATATATTAGGTGCTAATCAGCCATAGTTAATGGTGCCTCTTACTATTAGGGACTTCTTATGAAAGTGGTGGGTTGGATTAACTAAAATTAGCATCAATAAAGTATTCATATCAAGCTTAGTTAAATTTTAGAGGTGAAGCATTGAGTAAATAAAATTTATTCTTTTTATGAGATGTGAATGATCTCAATAGATCAAGGGGTCATTAGTTAATGTAATTGGACACCCCAAATCCTACCTTGAAACGCTTTTGAGTAGTTTTGTAGCCATATTTTGGACTATATTGTAATTTTATAAGAATCCTTTCCAAAAAAATATTCAAGTGACTATGTATTCTAAATCTAGTAGTATAGGTTTACTGGAATTTGATATAGTGGTGGGAGATATTTAAGATTAATAAATCTATAATGTCTAATAATCAATAATAAAGATAAAATTATTAATATTCTAAGTTTTATTTTGTATAAAATAGAAAATAATACCAAAAAATAACTATAATCAATATTATAAAAAGAACATGTCCTTACTAGTACTAATTTTCTCAACTGATACAGGTGCTTATGCATAGTAATATGATATGAATGAAAATTATATGTGTTGGAGTCCCTGCTACCTATGTTACACCTCAGGAAGAAAGTGAGGGTAAAAATAAATCTTACAGGAAACATGTGGATAACATATTTGATGTTTAAATCAAAATTTCATCATGAATTTCAAGTGAGTTGTGAAATCAACTTCAGGACATGGATGGTTATACCATGTTGTCTCATTTCTAAGAATTTTTTTTAGCAGAAAGTGAATCAAGAAATAAGTGAGATTATCTCATTCTTACATCCTTATCACCCAATTACTCCAGTTTCATTGTGAACTATAAAACAAATAGTATGATGAAACTACTTTTATATATTCTGGGTATTGTTCTCTATGTTGATAAAAATTTGAAGAAAGTTAAATCTTTAGTTATTATGGTGATAATGAAGAAATGTGAGGAAAAGATGTTAATATAAAGTTTAACACCAAAATCACATTCACATAAGCCTTCTAAAAAACCAAATATAAAGATGGATTGCATCAAACATGAGTCTATTTTCTTGTAATGTGGAATAATACATCACCAGAAGAGAAACTACAATGAATTGAAATAGAGGAATTAATAGGTTTCAACTTCATGTGTATTCATTATTACATGTAATATTTCTATTTTACATCTTGTGTATTGAATATTATATGTGTGTTTCACATTTTTATCCAAACTTAATTATAAAGTTCAAAAGCATTTCAAAACATAAGGTGAATTCACCAAGTAGTTAATGAAGTGTGATTCCTCTATTAACAGTGAAAAGAACATGAATTATGTTTCTCTAAGTTATTTTTTTAAAAATGTAGGGGTAAGTCCCCCTTTTTATTTAAACCAAAAAAAATCATATCATTTACTAGGTAAATGAATCCCATTACATGACCCAAAGGCCCAATGGGTATTAAATCTCATGATAGCATGGCTCGAAGGCTCACCTTGTGTGCTTTCCTATACTAAAAAAAGGAATTTCCTAATGGTTTATCTGATATTTAGCGGAAGTTTGAACTACCAGCTAAATGATGTGAGATTATTTCTAAAAGAACAATGTATTTGGGTTTTAGGAATCATTTTGCGGTACTTTTTGGGTGGTGCTTTTTTATTTTGTGGCGTTTCATTTGGAGACGGTTTAAACTGTAATAATATGGTTCTTTGTCAAGGTATAGACCTTGTGTTTTCCATATTTTCTTAGTTAAAATACATAAATATGCCCTTTTATGAATGCTCGTTGGGTTCATAGAGGTCTATGGGGTGTTCGGAGATGGTCTGGAGCCCAGAACCTGAGTTTTGGGTGAAAATGAGGTCGCATGATTAGTGAAAACTATGCGGGTTGGGTCGCATGGCTGTGCGACAACTCTAAAATTTTAGCAGACTTTGATAGAGGTTTGATAAAGGTTACCACAATATTAGGGAAAACCATGCGAGGTGACCATGCGTTATGCCCCAGACTTATAGAAATCCTTGCATGGTTTCTGCACGGTTTGAAAAACCATGCAGATAAACTATGTGAGCCATAATGTGTAGTTTTTCTTTAATATTTTAATTTTAAAATAAAAAAATTATATTAACCCATTTTTGGTTTTCCTTAAATGGAAAGTTTTTTCCCCCTTGGAAAATCTCTTACACTCGAATATTCTAGGATTTCATATCTACTCGTCGTCTGATCTCTGATTTGAACATGGTTCGTCTCCTTAGATCTGCAATGGTAAGACCTCGATTCCTTTTTAGCCTTTCTCAATTATTCTGGATATTGATTGTGCGATTTGAATTTAGGCTCATATGCCCTAATATTCTTTTCTTTGTCTATTCTTTAGATTTATCCCAAATCAGGTTGAATCATAGCTTGATGTTGGATGATCTATCTAGCCCGAGACTAAGGCAGGTGATCTCATGCCTTTTGCTAATTTTTGAGTTTATTATATATGTCAAAGTGTTGCGCACACTTTTTTAGGGTGTCGCCTTAAATTATAATTGAACCTTGTTGTTTCCTATTATTGATTAGGTAATGGAGTAGTTGTTTAAAAGTATTAATTGGGTAGTATACCTGGATTAAGGGCCACTCTATGGGTGAGTTCCCTTGGATGGCCTTTTATGGATTTTTGGACTATGATGCATATAAGGCATGCCTTGAATTCCCTTTCATTGGTTGTTAAAAATGAATTTTATTATTAATGGAATTACAAGGTTGTCAAATTGTAATTTACTTGGTTAGGTAATGGGATGGTTTAATTTCCCTTGACCCTTATATTCATATGCCTATTTAAGCTTGTTTGGATTGATTTTCTTAATCTATTAACCTACCCTCGTGAGTTGAATAATGTTAAACCCATGTAATAGTTTAATTTTCATGTGATGATTGTTATGAAAAATGTACCCATGTGAGTAAATGGAAGGCCAAGACTTATTAGGTTGGTTCTTTCTTAAGACACCCTTTGGTAGTTAGTTATATTAGATGCTTTTGGGTATTGACCTTAGCATGAATAATGAAATGTTTAAATGAATTGAATGATGAAATAGTGATTAGCCTTGGGTGAATCATGGATTCGATTTAAAATTCCATGGACAGGCTCATAGAATATTGTACCTTGTTCCTTGAGTGATCCTTGGGTTTAGATTAGAATGTCATGGATGGTCTCAAAGGGTTTATTATGCTTAAGTCGTGAGTGAATCATGGATTCCATGGAAGGGCTCATAGAGGTTTTACTTTAATGCCAACTGAATCATGGATCCATTGAGGGATGCCATGGATGGGCTCAAGAGGCACTGAATTTATGTCATGAGTGATACTTGGGGCTTCCCTATAGAACATCCAAGAATGGTCTCCGTTGAAATGGACTTATGTCACACCTAGAGTGATACTAGGTTCTTGAGAGGTTCATTGGGATGGTATTGTAGGGTGTTGGTGGAATTACACCTAGAGTTATACTTGAATTCCAAATTTGGAATGTTAAGGATAGGCTCATGTTATAAATTGAATATTGAATTGGAATAATTTATGACGTGTTTCCCAATACAAATCACAAGATTGGATTCATTCTTCACTCACACTTATATAGATAGCCTTATGAGGTATCTATTATGCTTATAGTTATACAGGGGATGTCGGGATTGAGATGGATCTTGAGACTTGTGAATTAAATGTAATTGAATTATTAAATGGTTCGTGAAATGAAATGTAAATGGAAATACTTACATGTAGGTTTTTTACTTTTGAGTACTTCCTAGCTTACTGCTTTCATTATTTCACATTGCCTCTTACGTATATTCACTAACATATTGGCATGGACCGTGGGTGGTTGCCTATTGGGATTTAGTCACACACCCTATTTGTGTAATGTTTTAGACCCAAACAGATTATATGATTACAAGTATCAATAAGGGAAAGTGACCTTGTATAGGTACTTGATATGCTGTTGAGGAGCAAGAGAGCATCGGACCAAGATGAGGCTTGCGATGCTACTGGGTTTCTTTTTTTCCTTTTTTTACTTTTGGAATATGAATTGTATGTAACTACATTGTACCTATTTTGATTTCTTTATTAGAAACATGTGACCTGTATCATTATTATTTTTATGATATGGCTTTTGTTTATTTATATTATTAGTCTTTCATTGGTTACTTCTATTGTATGGTGTTATTGCTTCCGTTATTGAACTATTATTGTTTCTTCATTATGTTCCACTCTGCTAATGAGGGCATAGTCTCCCCACCATCACACTTAGTCCCTCACTGCTAGTTGACATACTATGTAATTTTGGGAGATGTGCTTGAGGCCATGTGGCCAACCACACTTGGAGCTCTTTTTGGTGGAATCTGGGTTCAGGACGTTAAAAAGTGGTATCAGAGGAGTTTTTATAGTTTTCTTTACTATTTAGTGATAATATAAATGGATAGGAAGAAAATGATATGTTCTAATAAGTTTTTTCAAGGAGTAGTTGCCCCGCGTACAAGGAAAATCCAATTTTTTCTCAAATTGAATTGTTATTTTTTTGGATTTTGATCTATTACAATTGATTTGATTTCACTGTTGGGTGATGCACTTGTATCGTGTTGTTATTATTGATATGATTTTGGGTTCTATTGTGTTTCAACCTAATGAGATAAGGTTATTCCATCTCATGCATCATATAGGCACTTGTTAGAAATCACATGCAATGCATTACTGCCATTCCATTTAGAGAGAATTACTGATTTTATACTATCGTTATATATTCTGTGATAGATATTTTTGTTATTGTGATTAATATATTTGGGATATTTTATGGTTTGGATTGGATGGATTCCAATCTTTGGTACCTGAGGTGTATGGGCCCTCTTGAATCAGAAATTGGTGGATCATGTTGCAACATTAAATTGAATTGTGTTATGATGTTCTATACATGGATTCTAATATTTTATCCATAGGGAGTATGGGACCCCATAGATTGAAATTTGGCATACCATTGGGTTTACCCTTCTTAAAGGAGATGTTATAAATTTGGAATGTATATGAAATCAAGTGGAACTAAAATAACTTTTGATAGAGAACTATACCAGACTCGGCCTTAGTAGTGAGATTTTAGTAGTCTCTCATTTGTTTGACACCTAGACCTTACCCATGGGGTAGGTAGATTGGTGAGTTATTATAGGAAGGTTTTGACCTATCCTTTTTCGATAACTGCATTTTTGAATTGTGAACCTTGAGACGGTCTTGAACTGAGGCATGTGTTTGGCATTATAGAGTCATTCCACCACGATGACCTCAAGATGTATGCTATTAGGATGGCGATGATCATACCCTATAGGTGGTAGGCCATGGGATACTATTGGACCCTCTAGTTGTGCCATTTGTGGCACCAGCGTTTATACCATACGTAGGTGTTGATACACAGTTATGTGAAGGATTTATGAGGTTCATGCAAACCTTTCAGGGAGAACCACAGTCGGCCACATCTATGGAAGAGCTGACGCGAGTGTTCCAACAATAGCATGCACCCACATTTTCAAGGGATAGTGGACCAAAGGCTGCAGAGTCATGTATAGAGGCAATACTTATAATTTTTTAGCATTTTTATATGGCTCCTAAGATGAGGGTAAAGCTCACTACGTACATGTTTCATGATTCATCCAAGAGGTGGTGGGATGTTATCACTCAAGTGGAGTGTCTTTGGGATATGGCGTGGGGAGATTCTCATTCAGTATTCTATTATTACTACTATACTAATATTTTAAGGGCAGATAAAGCATGGGAGTTTATACATCTAGAGTAGGGTACTCTATCAGTTATAGACTAATCGGTTCGTTTTACTGAGCTCTAGTGGTTTGCACCTATTCTAATGGGTGACAATGTATCGAAATCTAGGAGATTTGAGGATGGTATCAGGTATGAAATCCAATCACAGGTAAATGTATTCATGTTGAATATTGTATCTTCTATAGTTAATCCTTCCTTCATTACAGCGTGTAACCTGAGGGAATCTAGAGGTGTGATCGAGGGTGGTTCAGCACCTAGATCCGGTACTGTCTTGACCGGTAGTAGGAAGCATCATTTGGAGCTTTCTCACAGTGATAACAGTAGTTAGAATGTATCTTTAGGTAGCCAAGTAAGGTACTACCAGTGTAGTAGGCTAGGGAATATGAGGCCATAGTGTCCACTGGAGAGAGTGGAGCACCGATTTTGTGGTAAGATGGGTCATCTACAACTCTTCTGAAGGATGTTTCCACCAGTAGCTAGTGAGAGAGGGTATGCACCGACTCCACATTCAGGAGAGGGGTCTACAACTTCTCACTAGACAGGGAGCTGGAGTACATCAGGTTGTTCAAGCTGAGGTGGTGTTCATGGTCTGGGTAGCTAGACCCAAGGTTTTCAGCAGCAACAGGGTGGATTAGCTCAGGGTAGCCAAGTAGTGTCACAGGGTTGTAGTACAGGTCAGGCATATGCAACGCAATAGACCTAGAAAGAGCATGATCTCAGACCTTCTACTATCAGAGGTAATATTATAGTATCCTCCTTTTTAGCTTCTACACTTTTTGATACAGGGGCTTCACATAGTTTCATATATTTTCCCATTGTGGAGATCCTTGGGCTCTGTGTTTTTACTTATGATTTTTTTATAATGCTAGATGCTCAATTGGGGATCAAAACAGAAGGTGTGTTTCAGTGCAAGAAGTTACCCCTTGATATTGGATGGTTTCACTTCACATATTACCTCTACATCCTTGAGTTGGAAGGCTTTGATATCATTCGTAAGATGTACTGGTTGGTTCCCCTTCGATCCTTTGTTGATTTTTATCGCCGCATGCTAAGTTTTTTATCACTACAGGGTAGAGAGTTTCTACATAAAGGTGAATGGGATGTCCAGATGAGTCGATATGGTCTTAAACATCATGGTTTGGGAGGGATGATAACCCATATTGTGATTATATATCTGGATGACCAGGGAACATGTCATATTGATTTCCCTCTAGTATTTGATCATTTTAGGGAAGTCTTCCTAGACGAATTTTCATATATACCTCTGGTGAGATAGGTAGGGTTCTCAATCAATATAGTTATAGGATATGCACTGGTATTCATTACTCCTTATATGATGGCTATGAAGGAGTTGTAAGAGCACAAGAGGTAGCTAGAGGATTTAGAGGCAAAGGGTTTCATCTAACCCAGTACTTCTTTATGGGGTTCACCAGTCCTTTTGCAAAAAAGGCATATGGTACCCTCAGGATATGTGTGTATTATTGAAAATTGAACCATTTGATGGTTAAGAATTGGTATCCTATACTATTGATATATGATCTCTTCGACCATCTCTGAGGATCTCGGGTTTTCTCAAAGATTGATTTGAGATCCAGTTATTATCGGGAGCATTTTAGATCATTGACTCGCACATACTTTCGGAGTAGGTATGGTCTATATTAGTACATGGTAATGTTGATTGGTATCATGAACGTTCCATAAGTCTTTATGGAACAGATAAATTGAGTGTTCCATCCTTATCTTGACTAGTTTTTTGTGCTTTTCATGGATGATATCTTAGTGTATTCTCGAAATTGACATGACCATGCCCAAAATCTTGATATTATTTTGAATACACTGAGAGAGCATCAATTATATGCTAATATCACAAAGTTATACTTTTGTATGGATCAAATTCACTTTCTAGGTCACATAATATCAGAAACATAAGTATCAGTGGACCTAGTAAAGGTAAGAGCAGTGGTTTCCTAGAAGAAGCCCGAGAATGTATTTGAGGTGCAGAGTTTCTTAGGGGTGGATTATTGCTACATACATTTCATATAAGACTTCTCACACTTTTCAATACCATTGACAAGATTGACTAAAAATGGCGTAAAGTATGTATGGAAATATTCATATGAGATGACCTTTCAGGAGCTGAAATGGAGATTGACTTCAGTGTCGATACTTATTTTTTTATATCTAGGCGGGAGTTACATTATGTACTATGATGTATCAAGTATTAGGTCGGGATCGGTTCTTACGCAGGGGGATCAGGTCATTGTGTATGGGTCTTGGTAGTTGAGGACACATGAGAAGAATTACCCAATGCATGATCTCAATTTGAATGTGATTGTTCATCCATAACGCAATTGGAGACATTACTTATTGGGAGAGAATTTTGTGGTGTTCACGAACCACAAATTCCTCAAGTACATATTTACACAGTGTAATCTGAATTTGAGGTAGTGAAGGTGGATGGAATACCTTCAATATTTTAACTTTAAGCTAGCCTACATGCCTGATAAAGGAAATGCATTGGGTGATGTACTAAGAAAGAGGAATTTTATACAGGCAGTGAAGCAAGCCAGTATCGAGTAGAAGCTTATGGCTTTGTTCTCTGAGATGCACTTAGAGGTTCATGACAATCCGGGACAAATTTTTATTTCATTATTAGTTGTTACCTCTACCCTAATGGATATAGTGGGGATGTGGTGGTTATCATATTTTGAATTTCTAGTTTTACAAGAGAGTGTGGAAGGTGAGGACCCTCCTCCTCATTGGATCATAGGTGAGGATGAAGTTCTACATTTACATGGTCATGTTTGGGTTTTAGCCAACATGTGCGATGAGATGATGCTGGGTTTTCATTCCTATGTATGGGCAGTGCATCCTGGTGTCACCACGATTTATTGAGATTTACATCGTCAGTATTAGTGGTTGGGTATGAAAAGGGATGTAGCTAGTTTTTTCATGAGGTGTTCCACCTGTTGGCAGGTGAAGGCGGTCCACTAGCTACCATCCAGTCTTTTAAAGTAGTTACCCATTCCTGAGTGGAAATGGAATGATGTCATTATGGATTTCATGATCATTTTACCAAGGTCACCTCAAGGTAACAATGACATTTGGGTTGTTGTTGACAAGCTCATGAAGGTTACACATTTCCTTCCAATCAAGGAAACCTTCAGTGTTTATGGGCTTGGTAGTTTGTACATTCGTGATATTGTACGACTACATGGGGTCCTACAATCTATCATTTTGGATAGGGATGCCCATTTTACTTCTTTTTTCTGGAAAGGGCTACAGAGGGAACTGGGTACATAGGTGCTTCTGAGAACATCTTACTATCCCCAGATAGATGGACAATCAGATCACACGATTCAAGTTCTTGAGGACATGTTGTGGGCATGTGTCCTAGATTTTAAGGGTTCTTTGAAGAGTTACATACCCCATATTGAGTTTTCCTATAATAATATCTTTTAAGATACTATTTAGATGGATCCATATGAGGATTTTTATGGTAGTCCATTCCAATCACCCCTATATTGGCTAGAGGCATGAGAGGCAGCTATGCTGAGACCTCGTCTTGTCCAAGAGACCACTGAGAAGGTGTAGTTTATTCGGTAGTAGATGGATACTGCACAGTCTCATCATAAATAATATTAGAATCGTCGCATAAAACCTCTAGTGTTTGAGGTCGGGGACTGGGTTGTCCTACATGTTTCACCGAGGTTGGGACACAAGAGGATCAAGAGACAGGGTAAGCTTTCTTAGAGGTACTGGGATTTTCACAATTTCTTCCATGTTTCTCAGCTTTTATTCTACTATTTAGACCCATCTCATGTATTTTATTCCAAGGAGGTTGAGCTACATGTAGATTCTTTATTTTGGGAGAATCCCATATGAATTGTGGATTATAGCATGAAGGTTCTCCACTTCTTGTTTGTTCCCTTAGTACGGGTTCTATGGTAGCATGGCTGAGTATAGGATGAGACCTATGAGAGGGAGTTTGATGTATGGTTGTAGTGTCCAGAGCTATTCTCATATATTTCTTCACCACCCTTGGAAGGGAAATTCATAGATGAATTTCTTTAAGGGGAGAAGTTTTTAAGAACCTTGTTCTTCGTTGAAATATGAACTATGTGTTTTCCATCTTTTCTCAGTTTAATTACTTAAATATGGCCTTTTATGGATGATTATTGGGTTTATAGAGAAATTTGGGGTTTTTGAGGTTGGTTTGGAGCCTGGAAGTTGAGTTTTGGTGAAAAGAGTAGGCCACACGGTTAGTGAAAACCGTGCAGGTTGGGTCGCACGGCCTTGCAGAAACTCTGCAATTTTAGTAGACTTTGATAGAGGCTTTTTCATGGTTTCCACATGGTTTTTCAAACCATGCAGATAAACCGTGCAAGCCCTACTATGTAGTTTTTTTTTAATATTTTAATTTTAAAATAAAAATATCATATTAACCCATTTTGGTTTTTCCTCTAATATAAAGTAGCTTTCCCCCTTGGAAAATCTCTCAAAATCAACAATTCTAGGATTTCAGATCTACTCTCCATATAATCTCTGATTTGAAGGTGGTTTGTCTCCTTAGATCTGTAATGGTAAGACCTTGATTTTTTTTATCCTTTCTCGATTCTTCTGGATATCGATTGTGCTATTTGGATTTAGGCTCATATACCCTAATATTCCATTCTTCATTCGTTCTTCAGTTTTCTCCCAAACTAGGTAGAATTAGAGCATGATACTGGATGAGCTATTTAGCATGAGCCTAAGGTAGGTTTTCTCATGCCTTTTGCTAATTTTTGAGTTGATTATATTTTTCAAAGTGTCGAACGCCCACTTTTAGGGTTTTGTCTTGAATTATAATTGAACCCTATTATTTTATATTATTATTTAGTTAATGGAATATGTGTTTAAAATCATGAATTAGGTTGTATACCTAGATTAAGGGTCACCCCATGGTTGAGTTTCCTTGGATGGCCTTTTATGGTTGTTTGGCCTAGGATGCCTATAAGGCATGCCTTGAATTCTCTTTCATGGGTTGTTAAAAATGAATTTTATTATTAATGGAATTACATGGTTGTTAAATTTTAATTGATTTGGTTAGGTCATGGGATGGTTGACTTTCCCCTTGACCCTTATATGATTATTCATGTTTAAGCATGTTTGGATTGATTTTCTTAATCTATTCACCCTCCCTCATTAGTTGAATAATGGTAAATCTATGTAATAGTTTAATTTTCATGTGATACTTATTATGAGAAATGTGACCATGTGAGTAAATGGAAGGCCAAGACTTATAAGGATGGTCCTTGCTTGAGACACCCTTAATGGAGAGTTATATTAGATGCTTTTGTGTTTTGACCTTAGCATGACTAATTAAATGTTTAAATGAATTGAATTATGAAATGAGAATTAGCCTTAGGTGAATCATGGATTCATCTTAGAATGTCATGGATGGGATCATAGACTATTGTACCTTGTTCCTAGAGTGAACCTTGGATTCATATTAGAATGCCATGGATAGGCTCAAAGGGTTTATTATGCTTAAGCTGTGAGTGAATCATGGATTCCATGGGTGGGCTCATAGAGGTTATACTTAAATATTGAGTAAATCATGGGTTCATTGAGGGATTCCATGGACAGGCTCAAGAGGAGTTGACTTTATGTCATGAGTGATACTTGGGGTTTCCCTATAGGATTTCCAAGGATAGCCTTAGTTGACATGGAATTATACCACACCTAGAGTGATAAAAGGTCCATGAGAGGTTCACTAGGATAGGATTGTAGGGTGTCGGTGGAATTGCACCTAGAGTGATACTTGAATTCCAACTTAGGAATTTCAAGGACATGCTTGGGTTATAAATTGAATATTGAATTAGAATGATTTATGATACATCTTCCAATACAAAGCACAAGCTTGGATTTGATCTTCACTCATACTTGTACAGATACCCTTCTGAGATATATGTTTTGCTTATAGTTATACGGAGGGTGTTGGGCTTGAGATGGATCTTGAGACTTATGAATTCAATGTAATTGAATTGGCATGGACTTTGGGTGGTTGCCTACTGGGATTTAGTCACACACCCTGTTTTGGTCATGCTTTAGACCCAAACAGATTATATGATTGCAGGTTTCGATAAGGGAAAGTTCCCTCATATCGGTACTTGATATGTTGTTGAGGAGCAGGAGAGCATGAGACCAAGCTGAGGCTTGCAATGATACTGGGATTCTTTTTATCCTTTTTGTAATTTTGGGACATGTATTGTATATGACTATAGTGTACCTACATTGACTACTTTATTAGAAACATGTGACGTGTATCATCATTTTTCGTATGATATAACTTTTGGTTATTTATATTTTCATTCTTACATTGTTTACTTCTATTGTATGGTGTTACTGCTTCCGCTATTAAACTATTATTGTTTTTTCATTGTGTTACACTCTGCTAATGAAGGCATAGTCTCTCCATCATCACACATAGGCTCTCGCTACTATTCGGCAACCTCTGGTATTTAGGGAGATGTGCTTGAGGTCATGTTCTCAACCGAGCTTGGAGCACTATTTGGTGGTATCCGGGTTCAAGATGTTATTCAAACCGCAACTAAATATTTAGCGGCAATTTTTTGTTTTTTGTTTTTTTATGTACGTAATTAATTTATTTATTTATTTATTATTGTTATCATTATCATTATCATTATCATTATCATTATCATTATCATTATCATTATCATTATCATTATCATTATCATTATCATTATCATTATCATTATCATTATCATTATCATTATCATTATCATTATCATTATCATTATCATTATCATTATCATTATCATTATCATTATCATTATTTATTATTTATTATTTATTATTTATTATTTATTAGTTGTTATTTATTATTTATTACTATTATTTATTATTTGTCATTATTTTTCATTATTTTTCATTATTTTTCATTATTTGTCATTATTTGTCATTATTTGTCATTATTTGTCATTATTTGTCATTATTTGTCATTATTTCTTATTATTTCTTATTATTTTTTATTATTTGTTATTATTTGTTATTATTTATTATTATTTATTAGTATTTATTAGTATTTATTAGTATTTATTAGTATTTATTATTATTTATTATTATTTATTATTATTTATTATTTATTTTTATTTATTATTTATTATTTATTATTTATTATTTATTATTTATTATTTATTATTTATTATTTATTATTTATTATTATTTACTATTTACTATTATTATTTATTATTATTTACTATTTACTATTATTATTTATTATTATTTACTATTTACTATTATTATTTATTATTATTTACTATTTACTATTTTTATTTATTATTATTTATTATTATTTATTATTATTATTATTACTTTTCTTTTCTTTTCTTTTTTTTATTATTTATTTATTCATATCTATTATTTATTTGTTATTATTTATTATTATTTATTATTATTTATTATTATTTATTATTATTTATTATTATTTACTATTTATTTTTTATTTTTTATTATTTGTTATTTGCTATTTATTTATTAATATTGCTTATTATTTATCCTACCATGCATGCATCTTCCATGCATGTCATGCATGACATGCATAAATCTAGCAAATATATATGTTGAGAGAGATTTGAACCCCTTACCTCTTGGATATACTGCAAAGACTTTACCACTCCAACAAGCTCTTTATCTGGTGAGTAAATAGAATGTAATATACTTATACATATACAAATAAAAAACAAATAATGATATTAAATAATAATAAATAATGAAAATATGATGAATATATAATAAAGAAGTAATAAATAAATAATAAATTAATAAATAATAAATAATATATAAATAATAAATTTATTATAAATAATTATTAAATAAATAATAAATTTGTAATAAATAAATAATAATTAAATATTACTTAAATGATAAATAAATAAATAATCAATAAATAATAATAATAAATAATAATAATAAATGATAAATGATAATAAATAATAAATAATAAATAATAATAAATTGTTGTAGAATTGATGTTGTGAAATTAGTCGATTGAAGGCGTGGCGAAACAAAGTGTATAATGATGTTGATTGCTTGGGATGGTGATGGAGAATTAAAAACATCTCAATCATAGTAGAACAAAAATAAAGAAAATAAGCATATGGCCATTCAAAAATCCACACACACACCCTTTTTATTCCATTAACACATCACCGTATTTATAGATTACAAAAGGCTTGATCCAATGGAAAAAATTAATTCCTATAGATTAGATCCAATGGTGGGAATACAAATGGTTCTGGCCATATAAAGTGACTTATTGGGAAATGAATAGACCTTATTCATTATGATTTATGACATCCACATAATTAATGATAATTCATAACACTCCCCCTTGGATGTTATAATCCCATGGAATCTAATATAAATCTTCACTTAAAATCCCTTTAAGAAAAACAAGTGGAGCCAGATTAATATGATTTCATGCTATGCTACCTCATTAAAAACCTTATTAGAAAACCCAGTGGGAAAAACTAATTAAGTGAAAAGGAGTACAGTGTTCCCAACTCCCCCTCATAAAATCACGATAGACTTTTCAGTCTTCGCATTACAATTTTATAAATCAATTTCTCAAATGTTGAAGTTGAAAATGACTTTGTGAACAAATCTATGAAGTTTTCACAAGACTTTATTTTTTGTACATCAATCTCACCATTCTTTTTAAGTTCATGAGTGAAAAATAATTTTGGTGAGATATACTTTGTTTTGTCACTTTTAATAAACCCACCTTTTAAATATGATATGAAAGAAGTATTGTCTTCATAAAATGTGGTGGGAATATTATTATTCAGGTCTAATCCACAACTATTTATAATATGATTAATCACTGATCTTAGCCAAACACATTCTCAACTTTCTTCATGAATAACAATCAACTCATCATGGTTGAATAAGTCACAGTAATGGTTTTTTATAGAATTCCAAGAAATAGCAGTTCTGCCATATGTAAACACATATCCAGTTTGAGATCTTTCTTTGTGTGGATCAAACATGTATCCAGCATCAGCATAACCAACCAACTTTTGTTCTGGATATTTGGAATAAAGTAGCCCCTGATCTTTTTACCATTTAAGGTATCTTAATACATGTTTGATACCATTCCAATGCTGACGGGTAGGAGATGTACTATACATTTCCAATAAATTTATTTAAAATGATATATCAGGTCTTTTATTATTTCTAAGATACATTAATGATCCAATAACACTCATATATGGTACTTCATGACATATTAATTCTTTTTCATCCACTCATGGTTTAAAAAAATCATTATCTTGATCAAGAGATCACACAACCATTTTTGTATTTAATGGATGAAATTAATTGATATTAAATATATGTGGGTCTTTAAAATTATATAATGATTAATGAACAAAAATTACATCCTTAATATGTTCAATTTGTAATCCAAGGCAGAACTTGGTCTTTCCAAAGTCGTTCATTTCAAATTCTTTCTTCAAATATCCAATTGCCTTGGAAAGCTCATCATTAGTCCCAATTATATTTAAATCATCAAAGTATACTAAAATGATCACAAATTCAGATCCAATCTTATTAATGAATACACAAATAAAAATTGGATCATTTTTATAACCTTCATTCTTCAAATATTTAATCAGATGGTTATACCATATACGCCCAAATTACTTTAATCTGTACAGTGATTTATTCGGCTTAATTGAATAAAGATATCAAGATACATGATATTTATCCAGTAATTTGAATCCTTCTAGGATTTTTATGTTAACATCATTATCAATGTCACCATAAAGATATGCAGTCACAACATCTGTTAGGCATAATTCAAGTTTCTCATATATAACAAACATCAAGAGATACTGAAAGGTTATTACATCCATTACAGGAGAGTATGTTTCATCATAATAAATACCAGGTTTTTTTGAGATTCCTTAAGAAACTAATCATGCTATATATCTCACAACTTCATTATTTTTATTTCTTTTTCTCACAAATACCCATTTGTATCCAACAGGCTTAATTCCTTCAATGGTCTTCATGATCGACCCAAAAACATCATGTTTAACAAGTGAGTCTAGCTCATATTTGATTGTGACTTTCCATTAATCCCAATCTAGCATTTCATGACATTCATTAACTGTTTTAGGTTCTTGATCCTCATCCATAATTTAAATAGATGAATTGTATATAAACGTGTTATCAACAATGGCCTCCACTCGGTTCCAATATCTTCCAGTGTTGGTGAAATTTATTTAAATTTCCTCTTGATCATGTTCATGTACTTCTACTACATTTGAATTATCTTTATATTCATTCATATCTTCAAACAACATAGGTTGTTTCCACTTTCTCTTATGTGGATTTTTATCTTTTGAACCAAGAGGTCTCTCATGCTTTAGGCACATATTGGAAGCACTACTAGTAATACCATCAGATTTCCCTTCCGGGATATTTATTCTTACATGTGCATTCACAGCAGGTATATATGATTTTGTAACCCATTTTGAATCATTTAATTCATCTGGAAATTGATTTGATAAAATTTTCAAATTAATGATCTTTTGAAGTTCAAATTCACTCATATTTGTACAAGGATAAAGATGTAATAATGAAGTTTCCTTCCATGATATTTCTTTTGAAGTTGATTTATTTTCCCCTTTGAGTGTGGGAAATAATGTTTCATCAAAATGAAAATTATCAAATATTGTTATGAATACATCTCCTATCATAATCTCAAGATATTTAATGATCGAAAGAGATTCAAAACCAACATATATCCCCAATATTCTTTGGGTTCCCATTTTTATTTGTTGCAGGGGTGGTACAGGCACATCTACAGAACAACCAAATATCTTTAAGTGTGAAATATTTGGTTCATGGCCAAAAGATAATTGAAAAGGGGAATAATTATGATAGATTTATGGCCTTATTTGAAGCAGTGTTGTTACATGAAAAATTTCATGTGCCCATGACGAAATGGGAAATTTAGTTTACATAAGTGATGTTCTAGACATAAGTTATAATCACTTTATAAATGATTCATCTAGACTATTTTGTATATGAACATGAGATATATGATGTTCAACACTTATTCTCAATAACATGAAATAATTATTAAAAGATTTTGGTGAATATTCACAAGAATTATAAACCCTATTATGCTTTATTGGATAATCAAGGAATTATTCCCTTAACCTTATTATTTGGGCAAGTAATTTCACAAATTCCTGGTTGCGAGTGGACTATAAACACACATGGGACCATCTAGTTGATGTATAAATTATTATCATGAAATATCTGAATGGTCCACATGGTGGATGAATTTGTCCACATATATCACCATGAATTCAGTCCATGAACCTTGGGGATTTAGTCCCAATATTTGATGGTGATGGTCTTATGATTAATTTCCCTTGAGATCAAGCAACACATGATAAATCATGGGGTGTAAGAACCCTTTTATCAACCAATGTATGACCATGAATATATTTAATTATTTTACTCATCATTATTAATCTAGGATGACAAAAAAGGTTATACCACACAATAAATGTATCATGGTTGGTAAAATTCTAGTTTACCATGTTTGATTTGATTGTAAAAATATTGACAAAGTGCAATCTGGATGGAAGTCTCAAAACCTTCTCATAAATCAATTTTTACTCGTTATTAATGCTTTTTATATAAAGTTGTTTAGAACTTCATTCATCCATAATCTTGATGAGATCCCCATTATTACGAATATATTTAAAAATTATCATATTTATTCAAGACTTGGGAGAAAGTAAATAATTATTTATCATAATTTTTGTACCACTAGGTATGAATATTCTTTCTCTTCCAGAGCCATCGATTAATTGTGAACTACAGTTTAATTTACATAGCTGAGCACTACCCATTTTAATGGTGATAAAATATTTCTCATGTTTCAGAATTTCATGCATTGTTGCACTGTAAAAAAAGGAAATATATTCATCATGGAAATTAATTCTAACTGATTGATTTATATTATCCATTCTATTAAAGAAAATAAAAAATAATTATAAAGAATAAAATAAAAGAAACAAAATGAAACATGTGATATTTACAAATATTACAAAAACAAAAAACTAGAGTTCATTTCCACCAAGATCATTCATTCCCGATCTATATTCTCAACACCTTTAGTGTGTACAAAATAATTAGAAATATCAAAGTCCATAATATCATCATCATAATTCAAGTCCTGGTCAGCAAAATTCTCTTCAACATTCTTTTCCATTCCTTTGATAGATTGTTGATAAATATCAAAAAAATGCTTTGGCGTTCGATACGTAAGCGACCAATTCCCCTTCATCCAACATAGAGAATAATTGCTTTCATCACTATATTCTTTCTTCAGTTGTGTCTATTCATTATTGGACCACTTCTAGTGGTTCCCTTTCCTCTTCCCATTTGGTGTATGACCACCTCGATCAAATGAATTTCATTATCCTAAATTGTGTCGATTCTTCCCATGGACTTGATTAAAATTAGTCGCATTCTCTTTAGGGAATATAACAACACCAATAGGTCGGGATTCATGATTTCTCATCAGGAGTTCATTATTTTGTTCAGCAATAAGAAAGTAAGTAAGTAATTTAGAGTACTTTGTAAAACCTTTCTCATGGTATTGTTGTTGTAGAATGACATTAGAGGCATGGAAAGTACAATAAGTTCTTTCCAACATATTAGTATCAGTGATAGTATTTGTGCATAGTTTTTTGTTGTGATGTTATTTTAAACATTGTAGAGTTGTATTCACTTACGGATTTATAATCTTGGAATCATAAATGACTCCACTCAAACCTTTCTCTTGGTAATATTACAAGTCAAAGGTGGTCATACCACTCCTTGATATTATACCAAAGCACCAAAGGAACCTTCACCGTTATTTACTCATTATTCATATACTCATGGAGGTGATGATGGAGGAATATTAGGGCTAGGTAATGGTCTTGAGAAAAATTGTGATTTCCAACTTTAATTGTTTTTCTGAGGCTATTTGCATCAAGGTTCATCTCCACATCCAGAATCCACAACAAGTAATTATTACAAGAAATTTCAAGAGGGAGAAATCCATGATTTGCAATATTCATCATGGAAAATTTATCTTACTGATATAGCTAACCTTTTTACCTAGTAGAGCAGTCGTGTTGATAACGTGTTGTAAAACTGATATTGTGAAACTGGTCGATTGAAGGTGTAGCGAAACAAAGTATATAATGATGTTGAATGCTCGGGATGATGATGGAGAAGTAAAAAACATCTCAATCATAGTAGAATGAAAAGAAAGAACACAAGTATATGGACACTCAAAAATACAAACACACACACCCTTTTTATTCTATTAACATGTCACCCTATTTATAGATTATAACAGGCTTGATCCAATAGACAAAATTAATTCCTATGATTTAGATTTAACGGTGGGAATACAAATGGTTTTGGCCATATCAAGAGACTTGTTGGGAAATGAATAGACCACATTCATTATTATTTATGACATCCACACAACTAATGATAATTCATAACATAAATAATAATAAATAAATAATAAATAACTCAATAAATAACTAATAAATAAATAATACATATATAATAAATAATAAATAAATATTAAATGAATAATAAATAATATATAAACATTAAATATTAAATATTAAATAAATAATTAATACGCAATAAATATATATTAAATATATATTAAATAAATATATATTAAATAAATTAATAATCAATACATAATCAATACATAATAAAAAATAATAAATAAATAATAAATCAAATAAATGATAATGAATAATAAATAATAAATAATAAATAATAAATAATAAATAAATAAATATAAAATAGTTATTTAATAGTAAATTAATAATAAAAATAAATCAATATATAATAAATCAATAATAAATAAATATTAAAATAATAAATAATAAATAATGAATAATAAATAATAAATAATAAATAATAATAATAATATAATGATATAATGATATAATGATATAATAATATAATAAATGGATATAAATATCTATAAATATATATACTTGTAACAAAATTTACATAAATATATATAAACACGTATTTATGTTACATAAATATATATAAACACACTTAGATATATAATTTTATATCAATATAGATATATATATATATAAACACAAGTAAATATGAATATCTATATATATATATCTACACATATATATAAAAATATATAAACATAAATATGTATAAATATTTAAAAATGTATATAAAATAATTAATTATTTATTTTAAATGAAATGAATAAAAATATTTATTTTTATTTGGTTTATATGCTTCAAAATACTTGTCTATGTAAATATGTATTTATACAAGTGATTTATTATAAGTAAATATTAAAAAAATATGCATATATTTTATTATAAATAAAACTACATTATAAAAAGTGATAATATTTCAAAACTATTATATCAATATGAATATAATACCTGATAATAAATTCATTCCCCATTGAAAAGAGGCAATAAGACCCCCTTAAACAAGGCTGAAAATGCATAAAATGATAAAAATTTGGGGTACCCCAACTAAAAACTCAATTTTGGAGGCCTTCTGAGACTTTTTGTGGGTGAAAAAATGTGAAATGGGATCTATGAGATCATCAATGTCCCCCATGGAAAAGGCCTTATCATAATATTTTATTTGATATGTGATACATCTCAAATGGATACTTGGATCAAAATTTATGGTTATTTGGAGTTCCAGTTTGATTTTCTATTTTTCTTGAAACTATAATAAATTTTATTCTTTTAATTACTATAAAATTTAAATCTAATTAGGATTTAGTTCATTTTATAAGATTTTATTTTACTAGTTGTAGACTAAAAATAGTCTCTTGAATCCAAAGTTATGGTCAATTGATGTAGAAGTCTGATTTTTAACTTATAGAACATTTGTTTTAAGTTTCAAATTATTATTAACTAATAATTATAAATATTTATTAATTAACACATTATAATTAATTAAAATTATCAATAATAAACTATATAAGAGAGTAAATAATAAATCATAATTCATAAATCATAATTAAATATTTTCAAAAAAAATCTTTAATTTTGCGGTGGCTTTTTAAAATTGTTGTTATTTCTCGACAATTTTTTAAAAACCTGCTGCTACAAAATTTAGAATTTTTTTTTGAAAAAACAATCATAAAAATTTAAAATATATTTAAAAAAATATATTTTTTTCTTTCACAAACACCTCTCGAAAACCGCTGCTAAATCTTATTCGGGGAAACATTTACCGAATCTTTTCAAAACCACTATGAAAAACCCAGTAAGAAACACCATTTTTTGTAGTGATGGTCCTTACAGTCTTCTTGTCCAATTCCACCGACACCCACCATTGAACGTCAATCCAGAAACTTAATCTAATGAGTTCCATATTACTCTAGACACTATCATACTCCATTTTCATTGCATACCATCACCCGCCCCCTTGGTGGTCCGTCCACATTTGGATGTCTCCGTACTTCAGCCATCATAGATGCCAGCCTGCCTTCATAGAGGTATGTCCGCATATATACATCACTAAAATCTATCCATTGTGTATATTGTACCATCCTCATGCCATATCATGACAATCATTATGGCCCACACCTATCAACAAATCAACTTCCACCTATGTCATTGCTCGATCGCTCTCCTATGCAGACAGACCATAAAATCCCCCAAAGGGGGCCTTCATGGGTCGAACATGGGACAACCAAAAACATTTATCTCATTTTTTTATTGGGAATAATATGATATTATCTAATTATGGAATTAATATTGTTTGTAGTGTTTCATACTCAACTTAATAATTTAGTAATACTTAAATCATCAGTAATAAATGATGAATATAAAATATAAGACTCAATAATACTCAGTTGTGAAAAGATAAAACATGGTCAAATAAATCCAAAATAAAATGTTAAGAAAATAAAAAATAAGACTATTTAGACTCTTCATGAGATAAAACTCATAGTAATTAAACATTATTGCTTAGAATTTGTAATGACCAAGTCACCTTAATCAATAAAGGTGCTAAATCTACAAAGATTCTATAACTTGTTCAACAAGATACTTATGAACTATTTCGGGTAGAAACTAGAGGTAAATTCATGTTCTTCAATGTATTACTTTAAGAAATTTGAGGAATTTACTAGTGATGGGAGGAATATATTAGATAATAATATAAGAGATACATCAGGCTAGTGAGATAAATAATATCTTAACCATGAATTCATCAATCATGAAAAATATAGAGTTGACTTATTCTTAAACTCGCATTTCCTTTTTTTGTTTAGATAAATGATGTTAGTAAAAGGAGGATCGATGATGAATCTTTATATAAATTTTTTATCATTAAAATTAAGATTGAAGTAATTCTTAAACTTACATTTCTTTATAAACATAGAATCCATGATATTATTAAAAGGATGATCAATGATGAATTTTATAAGTCTAACAAAGTCTTTCTTTATATTTACATCACATGCATCATAAATAGTATAATTAACCCAAAAACCTATTCTAAATATATGAAAAATGGATATCATATAAGTTACAGTATCAAATAAATCCATTATATCATAAAACATGTGTTTATATTCAAAGATTTTGTTAATCATAAGTTAATAAATAAACTTTCATCAAGAAAAACACAGAGTTTATCTTGGTATGTATCCTAAAGTTTATATATGATATTTAAAAAATCCCTAAGATAAAAAATTTGTAGTCAAGTGATAGAATATATTTCAATAAAAGGGTTATCATATCTATTTTATATATTGGGATCAGTATTGAATTTAATAAATTCAAGGCATGACATGCACCAGTTGTTGGAATAGTAAAAACTTTATCAATATCTTTTGGAAAAGGAATGTTCCAAATATACATATTGCATAATAAAGATAAAATAAAAATGGGATGATTTTATGATCACTAAGTCAAGGTGATATATTATTCAATAAGAATAATGAATCTTTATCCTATAAGTAAGTGGTAAATGGAAATAAGTTATGATTGAAAATTTCATATGAATTTATAAAAATAGACTTCATGTACCAAAATCAAGTATGTATTTTGGAAGTTTCTCCAATTTATGTAATGTAATTAGTGGGTATTCAGTAGAAATTATAAATGGGTGGTATAATTTTGGTACCAATAATTCTTAATTTTTTATACTATTTTATCGTACATAAATCCATTAGAATCCTATTTGTCATAGAAACTTTATATGAACATTATATTGGACATTGTTTGTCAAGGTCACCTTCATTGAAGGAAACCTTATGCAACATGTTTATATGATACAACCAGAAAGGGTTGGTGACACCATAGAATTATAACATTGAATGAAATTTGTAGAGATCCATTTATAGATTAATGAAAGTATTATGATCATAGAATATTCATTTGGAATAAAAAATTTCCATTTGACTATAAGAAGTTAGTGAGAGAATTATAGTTCTCCAAGTAAAATATGTTGATTATATATGGAAAATAGTTATTATCCCCATAGTTAGTTAAGAATATATTGAAATATATTCTACAAATATCGAATTAAATTGATAAACCAAGTTATAGGTAATGGGATATACTAAGGTAGATTTAAGGGTTACTTGGATCAATTCAAAGTACATATTCTGATTTAGTAATTAAAAATAAAAGCTTGAACAATTTGAGGGAGGATTTTTACCAATGTAACATGGCATAAATATCTCCAATAATATTTGTATAAGTCATAGTATGAGATTATAATTCTGAGTATAACTCGTTATGATTCTATGATGGATCTCTAACATATTCTATGATATATACTAGATATGAAATTTCCAACACATGCATTATGATAGGAAAAAATAAAATAAATCTAGGATAACTACATGGCTAATAGTTAAAACTATATAATAGTACTTGAGAAAGCTTAAGGGATATATACCTAGTATGTGGAGTGTAAAGAACACTAGTAATTAAGGGGATATAAAACTAGTCTTTATATGGATCAATTGATCTTATATCATATTTAGGATTAATAAATAATCAAGATAATCTTATTGAAGTCAATGGTATCCATATCTAAAAATACTAAGTTTGTTGTGTATTTTAATGCATCTAAAAAATATTATAAATACTCAATGATTTGTTCTAGTTCTTGGAATCATAACTAGATAGTGAAGTATTATCATAATATAAATTATGATAAGGTTATTACATTGGTACTATCTAAGATTTCAATATTATAAAAGAGGAAAAAAGGGATATACTCGTGTGTATAATCTCTTTGGGTGGTTTTACCCAAGTAGGTGAAGTCACATATAATAGAGTATAAATTTAAGAATATGTTTCAGGCCTAATGAATAAATCCATAACTCAAAAAAATCAGCATGTTATCACGTGAGATCAAATATGTTGATAGTTAGTAAGTTGACTCTAGTGTAAGTGGGAGTGATGTGAAAGTTGGTACCCTAGTCCCAAATTTATTAGCACATTTCAATTACTATATTAAGTATACTGAGTTTTATGAATGATTTTATATTACTATAATAGTGTTAATACTTTTGTGTGCACTATTTACATGTTAATGTCCTTGGATTATTTTTCATATCAAAAGGTTATAGTAGTTCCCAACTATAATTAGAACCTAGAGATACTATTATAGTAATCATAAATAGGTGTCGTATGGTCTAAATACATAATATTGATGGGCCACAGATTATGTATGAATATTAGGTGTTGGGGGCTCATGAGAATTGAATATTCTTCTCATGAATTTCACACTTGGAGATCTCGAGAATATGAGATCATGAGGACTAACCCGCTAATAGAAACACCACATGTTTTGGATTTAATTGGTTTTTAATATTTATGAACATGGGTATTGGTCCATTGACTTGAGATAATTATCAATGTGTATCATTTGATCACATAATTTGACGTAATATGAAAACCATGGAATTTATGTTGTAGTGAGGTATCCTAGGTTGGGTGTATCATTAGTAGTATGACGTTGATTAAATGATCAAGATAGTATTTTTTTTCTTCCATAAGGAAAAATATATCTCAGGATTAGTTGACCAGTATGGTGTTACCTTTACTGAATCCATTTCTATAGTATAATAAGTTAAGTCCTTCTAGTAAGTTCATTAAATAATCAAGCAATTAAGGATGATGTTTTTCTCAGTAGACTGGTGTAGACACACCTGAGAAGCGGGAAAATCTGGTATGACCAAATTCTTTTCCCCAAAATCAATTCTTATTTAGTTACTTTGAACCCCATTTTGTTGTTAACCATCATTGTATTCTAGGATGTAAATTTATCTTTTTTATTCACCCTTCCATAAACCTATATTCAATGAAAATGATAAATTTAAATATATCACATGTGTTCTTAAAAGTGTTATACCTAATGTGGAAAACCTAATCCTTGTCTTTATTAGGATGTATAATTATTGGATTATTTACAAATAATATTGTTATAAATTATAGAGGTTCAACTCAGGATTATCCTAAAACCTATCATTCCATATTTACTTAGGAAAGTGATCACTATATTACACAGATGAAATTCATCCACTCTATTATAAAATTTGAGGGATATTTATACCATATCACATAGTCTTCACACTATAATATCATCAGTTGTTAATATCATCTACTTTAATTTCTTTTGAAGTAGATTAATGATATTTTCATAGGATTCCACTACACCCATCAATGATGATCTTCTTCCTCACCTCTGAGTGAATTTAACTACCATAAAAATTTTAAGAAAAGAACATGTAACTCAGCCTTTGAATTTATATAGCTTCTAGTTATTCTAAATATATTATCTAAACATTTAACTCAAATATTCTTTTCTCAGAATCATCATTGTAATCTTGGGTATAAAAAATTGTCACAGTATGCTCAATTTTAGCTTCAGGAACTTTTTTACTTCTTCTCTTATCTTTCTAGGATGGATCTTCCAAATAGTAACAAGTTAGCACACTCAAATTATTCTTATTATTCATTATGTTACTCTAAAACTATATAATATTTCTTATCTTATACAATTTCATATTCTTCTTTAATTAGACCCTTGGTCTCTTGACCTACATCTCGTCACCATCTCTAAGATCTATGGTTCTCTCATCTTGCTAATTCACACCCAAAACAATAGTGGTTATAGTTCCATTATTATTTTCTCTAATTCCTCAATATTCTAATTTTATCACATGCATGGGCAGTTTCATTCAATAAACCTTTCATTTTCAATTTCATTAAATGGAACTCATATGCACATTCTCACTGCCAATTGAAAATAACCATAATAAAATACCTATTTTTTTGGTTCCAAAAATTTTCAATTTTAACTCAAAGGATATTCTAGAAATAATATTAATAAATTAACCACACATAGTAGAATATATTTCTATTTTATTTTTCTACAGGCTCAAATTCATCTTCTAAAAAATAAAACACTATAAAATATGCACTTCAATATTTATAATTGTATGAAAATAATGAATCACACATATCTTGTGGTTTTTGGTAATTTATGAAGTATAATTAAATTAATTAAATATAGTTAACCAAAATGAGTGGTTCTAAAATATCTTCAATTCATTAAAGTAGTGGCAGAAGTGGTGTATCCCTCAACATTTTTATAAGGTAGTTTTTTGAAGGAGGTTATTTGAAAGGAGGTCTTCTGATGTTCTCATATCCAAGTGTTATTGTTTTGGAAGTTTGGCAGGGACTTCCTAAAGAAGGTGTATTTTCAGTATGATGTTGAGAGGTTGTTGATTTACTAGAGGTAGTATCCATTCTTAGGATTGCTATTGAATATTTCCAGTGGGAATAGTAGAATAAATGGAATCCCACATTTCTTAGAGGTTAGTGTAAATGGAGGATCCAGCGAAACTCTATATAAATAGGAAGGTGTAAAAACCTTTTTTTATTATGTAATGAAACTACATATTGTAATAATACATGTGAAAAAGTAGTCAAAAGCTGTAAAATTTTATTTCTAGGGTAATATAATTCTACAATGTTTCTCCCATTGATGTATGACATTCATTTTGAACCATATAAAGACAAGGTGTTCTTTCTTCCTTACAGTTTATTTCTTTGCATGAATTTTTTCTATTTATTGGATTGTACATGGATAAATTTATTTTGAATTAGTGTGTTGATTTATTGAAATTTATTTTCTTCCAAGTTTTAGAAAGATTAGATTCAGTGAGATCCTTATGGAATCTATTTCTGCCAAAGTTATTTTAGATTAACTCATTCTGGTGTGTTAGAATAACATTGTGTGTAATTCTCAATAATTTGTGTCGAAGATTTGTTTAATGGGAGGCTCAACAGTTTTCTTATCAGTTGTGGTAATATAATATTTCTTATACATTTTTTTAATTTCAGTAAGAATTATTGTTTTCAAAAGGATGGCATGGTCCAAAATAAAATAATCAATGGAACATATTTCAATTTCTAGAAAATATCTATGGAATATTATCTCATTCATAATGATCTAGATTTTATATTTAAGGGTGAAAATCAGAAGTAGTGAATAATGATAAATGGTAAAAATCTAGATCAGAAGGCACTTTGTGTGAAATTGATGTCCAAAATATTTCTTTGAAAATTCAAGAGAATAAGACCATGACAGATTTGATGGAATCCTTTGAAGATAAGTATGAGAAAACTATAGCACTAAATAAATTTTTCTTGATTTAAAGGCTATTCAGCATGATTTTATTAGAAGTAATATCTATATTTGATCTTTTGAATTATTTCAACTTAATCCAAAGACATCTGGAGTATATGAAGGTTACATTCACATATAAAGTTTGGATTATTTTGTTGTCATCATCCTTAAAAAAATATTTGGAGTCCTTGGTGATTTTTATGATTAGTTCACGTGGAAATAATTACTTAGTGGTCCCTAATGTTTGGAACTTGATTATCAATGAGGACTTCTAAAAAAGAGAGAGTTTATCTTCTTTTAGTGATGTATTAAATATATAAGGAAGGGGATGCTCACCTCGTCAAATGAATCAAAATTAATCAGAGATGAAATTAAGGGAGAGTATTATAAGTAAGTTTTCTATAACTCGTACTATTTCTTGGCTTGTGGAAAGATAGGTCTCCTCAATAAATATTGTCATGACAGGAAGGAAACCTCTAAAACAACTATTTCTAGAGAACTAATTGAAGATAAAAAAATTATTGTAAATATATTTTTGAGTGCTTCTACACAAATAGAATCTTGGAACATATATTCTAAACCTTCTTTCCATTACCTTGGAAAAAATGGATGCATGAAAAATTGTGTAAGTAGAAATTTTAGTTAAGTGAATACTATGAATAATGAATCTCTTTAGATTATGGGGAAGAGAGAAGTGAAAGTTCAATTGAATAATAAAAGTTTCATTGTATTAAATAAAGTGAGATATGTTCTAGGTCTTTTGATGAACCTAATTCTAGTTGGTTAACTAGATAAATTAGGTTTTGGAACAAGTTTTTTAAAATTAGTATGGTAGATTTCTCAAGGATCTCTTGTCATAGACAGAGGTGTAAAATATGGGTTATTATATCTAACCAAAAGGGAATTAGGAGCTACACTTTTCATAACTTCATCTTTCAAAAGTTCATAACTTTGGTATAATCAATTTGGGAACCATAATGATAAAAGTATGAATATTCAATATGATAGAGTCATATTGAAGCTAGGTCATTCATAATTCACAAGGTGAAAGAGTTGTATACTTGGTAAGTAGTGGAAGGTGTATTTTAAAATATATGGAATAACTACAAAATGCTGCAAATTGGATTTGGAACATAAAAATGTTTGGTAACCTCCCCTTGTTTATTCTTAGGGAATAGCTAGGTACTTTTTTACCTTTGTTGATGATTAAACAAGAAAATTATAGGTATACTTTAAAAAACTTAAAATTTAAGTGTTTGGAATATTTTTTCAATTGAGCGCTATGGTGGAAAGAGAAAATAAAATAAATCAAAAAAATTGGAGGTCAGATAACGGTGGTGAGTTTACCAGAAGTAGTTTCTAGAATTAGTGCAGACATAGAGGGATTTAGCATAGGAAGATTGCTCTAGAAATTCCTAAAAAATGGTGTATTTTAGAAAATTGTTAATATGTTGATATAAGAATAAAGGAGTGTTTGATACATTCTATAATTCCAAAGAAGTTTTTTACAGAATCAATGGGTACTTTAACTTACTTAATCAATAGAATTCCATTGAAACCAATTAGATAATAGTTACTAGAATAACTCAGGTCTAGAAACATTAAGTAAGTTACTCATCTTGGGGTTTTTATAATTTTATTCTATATGCATGTGGATGATAAATCAAGAGACAATATTAATGGAAAATATCATGAATGGTTTTTAAAAGGATATGGATATAAATAATTTGGTTTTAGACATTGGTATGATGAAAAGAGTAATATTTTTATAAGATGAAATATACTCTTCAATGATAATATTTTGTGGAAATATTATAACATAAAGGGAAATTAGGTTGATGCTAATGATTCAACATCAATTCAAGTTAATCTGGATAAGAGTTTTAAAAGATAAAAAATTATAGGAAGTTTATATTTCTATGAGTCTATCAGAAGATCAAATATTCTATATGTAATTTTATTGGGTTGTATAGAATTTTTGGATGTTTATCCAAAAAAATACTTATTTGAAAGCTCAGGAACTGATAAAACTCATTAAAGGGTCTTGGAAGGTTAAGATCTGGAAATTTTAGTTTCAGAAGAAGGTAGACCACATGATAATTATAAAATATCTTCAAGGGTAAAAAATGAATTATATATTTGTGAATTTTATCTTATTTTCTTACTTTTAATGGATTTGGGAGAACTAAAATTTCTAGTAGAAGTGTCTAATCTAGTTGTTTTTATAAATTGGTAATTAGAAATGAAAGAGGAGTTGGATTCACTACAAGTGAATAACACTTAGGAGAAAAAGTAATTACCAATAGGGAAGAAAGAACTTGAGAAAAAGGGGGTATTATGATTGAAAGAAGAAGTTTTTTGAATGAATAGGTATAAGGTAAAGATGGTTGAAAATGGATTTTTATAGAAGTAAGGTAATGAATTTTCTGATATTTTTTCTCTGGTATTTAAACATACTATCATATGAACTATTTTAAGAAGAGTTTCTTTGGAAAATTTGTATATTTAACAAGTGGATTTTAAGATGGATTTTCTTCATGGGGATTTGGAGGAAGAAATATATATGTATAAACAAGTTGGTTTCATAGAATAAAATAATTAAAGATTAGTGTGAAAATTTAAATAGAGTATTTATGGTTTAAAACAAACATGAATGTGTTTGAAATGTAAGTTTTATTCCTTCATGGAAGATATATTTTTTACACTAACTTTGGCCACTATTGTTACTAAAAGGAGTTCAATAAAAATGAATTCATTATATTACTCTTATAAATCGATGATACATTGATGGTAGGTCTAAATGTTCAGATAATTCCAAAGTTAAAGGATAAATTGTTTGGAAATTTAGAGATAAAAGATCTTGGTGAAGAAAAGAAAATCTTGGGGATGATGATTTAACATGATAGGAACACCAAGAGTTTAGTTTTATCATAGAATGATTAAATCCTAAAAATAATTCAGATATTCAAAATGATAATATTCAATCCAATTTCAACTCCTCTCACTGGTCATTTTAAAAATTCAAAGGGGCATGTTCCATGAATGGAAGAAAAAATGAAGTGCATAGTAAAAGTTTAATATGCTTTAGTAGTCAGAAGTTTAATGTATGTTATAGTGTGAACTTATAGAGACCTAAGATAAAAATACACATTTATTTCATTATTTTACTTGAATAATCATTCCATATAAAAAATAATCACACAAACTAGAGAACTAAAGTTTTAGTGTCTTTGAGGACTAGCTACACAAGAAACACATGTGAACATTTCCCAATAAACGAACCACACTAGACTCCCTTCTAGACTTCTCATAATTTATACGCATCATTATATCCCAAGGAAGGGAAACATAAGAAAAGGGTGAGCTTCAACACTCAGTAAGGTAAAACATACCAACATGTCATCAAGGGTCAAATCATAAGCATATGAGGAAACATGATCACGGGAGAAAATTATTATTAAAAGAGCATGGAACAATAAGGTTTTTTCCATAAGTCCTGATAGAAGGACATGTGATATCAATTTAATAAACATATATCATAAAAAACTAATATGGAATCATGAGACAATAAACATGAGTCAAGAAGAATAATCATAGGTATAAGATTATAACATAAGAGTTTGGAATAAACATAAGCATATAAATCCTATGTTGAGGCTACCAAAAAAGACATTCATTAAATAATAAGATTTTTATAATCGCGTATATGTACCTTCTTAGGCTTGGTATAATCCTCCCATGTACCCATGGTCTTGGAATAAAACATGTCATGTACCCCCTTTGGTTTGGGATAAATCCTCCCATGTACCCTTGGTCATGGGATAAATCCTCATATTCACCCTTTGACTTGGGATAGTCCTCTCATATACCCTTTTCCTTAGTATAAATCCTCCTGTGCATCATTTATCTTGGGATAAATCCTCTTATGTACCCTTCGGATTGGGATAAATCATCTCATGTACCATTTGTCTTGGACTAGATCATCCTATATACCCTTTTGATCTCATTATATATAAAAATAACAAATGAATTGGAGTGATATATAGGACCCCAAAAATCAATCATCCATACATAAGGTTCAACTTAAAAAAATTATTATACATTTCATAAAGAAACCATGGAAAGAAAAATGGGTTTTACAACATTTCTATATGGTATCACAAAAATTGACCCCAAGAATGTAAATTGTTGATATCCAAATTTCAATCATCCAAAAAGAGTGTCTCATAATATAATTTATAGGGTGATACATGTAACTAACTTCTAAATAAATAAGGCCTTTAGATATAAATAGTAAAATGGTATAAAATAATAAAAAAGTTTTATTGAAAACACTTTTAATTTTGGCGTAAGTGATGAAGTTATGGGTCACTTTAAAAAGTCATTTTTAGAAAGGTCACTTTTGATAAATTGAAATAAACCAATTTTCAAAATCAATATTTGGAATGAAATCTTAATAATGAAGCCTTGGAAAATACATAAAGGTTTCAAAAAGGTACAGTGAAAATATTTAAAAAACTTTTACTTTAAGAAATAAACTTCAATAATTGAGCCTTGAAAAAGAGATACTGGTTTCAAAAAGCTGAAGTGAATTCTTTGGAAAAAAATACTTTTGAAAAAGATACTTCAATAATAGATCCTTGAAATAAAATTATGGTTATAAAAAATGTGCAGTGAAAGAAAAAACATTTGATTTTGAAAGGATGGAAATCATTTTTAATATTTTGAAATACCTTTATTGAAACCCACATCATAAAAATATGAAGTAAAACTTTCCAATAAAAAGTTTTATTGAAAAATAGGAATCTCACATGAGATAACACATAAGTTTGGATTCCATATAAAAAGGATAATATTTTCAGGAAATTAAAATATGTACAATGATGGGAAACCATCGTTAAAGAGGTTGAGAGTTATTCTTAACACAAATATACTTCTAAATAAAGAATTTTATCAAGGTAAAAACTTCATGTTTAAAAGTCATCTTCCTCAAGAGAGTAAGAGAAAGTACAATGAAATAAAAAATTAGGGTTAAAAAATCAATCTTATAATGAAGACATCCAAGAATTATCATTTTAAATCAATGAAGAGAGTGGGGTCAACAAAGACCCTTACAAATTTGGTATGTTTTAAATTGAAGAAAATTTAAATAATGAACATGATATAGCTCCTAAAACCCAAATAATTGTATGAATATATAAAAATACATTAATTAGGTAGTAATCGCACCATAGAAAATAAATCATTGTGTGAAATATAAAACATATCTCATGGATTTGAAAATGAGATAAAGAAACCCTTACAATATTAAAAACATTCGAATCAAAACCCCTTGAATGATTTGATTTCAAAGGAAATATTAAATGCGAAGAATAATTAGATGATAATAAAAAATACTAAAGTTGGAAATAGATACACCATTCCAAATAAATCATCATGTATAATAATAAATATGTCTTAAGAAATTAAATTTGAGATATGAAACCCTTACCTTCAATTCCCGGTTAGTTGATCGCACTCTAACCTACTTTATAAAAAAATATTAGTCACCTATTAAATAAACTTATTAATTTTTATAAACTTTTATAAAATTAGTCTACAATTATTCTTTATATGTATATTAGATAGTTATTATATATTTTCAGTATTGGGTGTCAATAATCTTGATCATTTTGAAATAGTTTTTTAATAGAGGTTTCATTATTAATTATTCTCTCAAATTTAATCATTCATATATCATACATAGTAATATAATTTATGATTTATAATTATTTTTATTGTTATAATTTCATTCTATATGAGTTTTCATTATGATCCTTAAAGTTGAATTTTTCAATAAGCATGTTTCTATATTTCTTATCGATTGAAGGATGTTTTCTTAAAAAAATAGTTAAATTTTTATATTATTATTCTAGAAAAAACTCGTTATTTACTTATTTATATCATATATTACCTGAAATTAAATTATTATTTTCATCCATGATATAAATTTATAGTATTATTCTAATATGTGGTTAAACCAACCCAAAAAAGAACATACAATAATTAATGGATAATTGTGAAGTGATTTAGTTTTAATATTATTATACCAAAAGCATAATGATGTTATATTATTTATTATTATGATATATTAGAATTATAAAGGATTATAATTATAATATAATATATACTAAGTTATTTCATAATATGAAGAAATCATCTTTTACTCTTAGAATGCTCTTTTAGACGGTTGAATTTACCTCTTTTGTTTATTGCGTATATTGTTAATTGGGTATCCAATTTGTCTTTATAGAACCATAGAAATTTCATTAACATAATATTTATACATTAAAACCATTATCATTACCAACCATGTAATTTGTTGATGAAAATGAAAAGGGAAATCAATTGTTCCATGGAGGTGGTAGTCCACACGTATGCATGGATGGTGATTTCCTTTTACATATAATATGGAAAAGGATTAATAATGTTTATCATTATAGAATATGAAATATTTCATAAATATCATAATTACATATTAAATTACCTATTACTACCTTCCTTGTATGTCATTTATGGAAAATGAATTATGTGGCATCGTAGAGGAGGTAGTTCGCACAACACATGAATGACAATTTCGTTTTTATAAATAGAAAAGGGAAAGGTGGTTAATTCTTATACCATAATTATAAAAACATAAAAATATAATAAGTATTATAATGTTATCATTATAAGATTTTGTAATGTAATTTTAGTTATAATAAATGAATATAAAGAAATATAAATTTATACCACACATCTTGGATTATCTCCTTGGAAAAAGTAGTTAAGCCTTTGAGGGATGGTATTTTGAGAAGACCTGTCACAAACCAAGCTGGGATGCCATCTGACCCGACACCCAACCCAGTCTGTGACATGAACCGAAGGTCATTCCCGATCCCCACGGGCTGGAAACAAGTGTCGGGCATCAAAATAAAATAAGAGGGAACGATTTAGCCCAATAATAATAGGATCAAAAAATACAACATTGAAATCGCAGCAGAGCTAACCATAACTAAATCTCAATAAAATAACAATCTGGTCCAATACGAATACAAATAAATAAAACTAACACTGAAAGAATAAGAAGATACAAGAAAATAAAACAACTACCTACTAGAATGATCTCCATGTGACCTCTTGGTCACCTCCAACCAAAGACCACCCTGCTCCAAGAGATACTCGAACTAGAAAAACCTGAATAAAATATGAACCTACAAAACAGTTTGGGTATACCGACACCGAATGGTACAAGTAGGGTGTGAGCTAGACATCTTAGAAGGCAATCACCAAAGATTCCATGTGTTTCCTTTCCCAAAACAATCCATTAAAACGATTTTGAAAATAAGGCTACAAAAATAGGTTTTCATTCTTTTTAGAAATAAAAAAATTTCATTCCCTTTTTTCAAACTATGAACACCATGTTTCTACATTCAAAATAGACTTTTCATTTTAAATAGAAAAAACCAAATCAACAACACTGGGCTGTGCTGAAAATAAATAAACTGAACAAACTAATGTTCAATGTAGCAGAAAGTAAACAAGAAATACAGATAGTAACCATGGGTGATCCTAAACATCCCTAGAATACCCCTGGAAATACTCGGTTTTGGAACCACCTATTGGTGTATGGTGAATCTCTTAAGTCTATAACCAATTGGCCACCCTAACTAACCAATCCAGTGACAAATCCTGCCTAGCCTAACAAAATACACTGGGTACCAACCCATCTAATCAGGGTTGATCAGCAACCATCACTTGATCAACTAAAAGATACCCAGAAACCCATAGTGGTGATAATAATACTGTGTAAGTAAGAAGGCCCTAGCATGCGTGACTCATCTCACAACACTTGCCTACCCCAGACATGGACTCTTCTTATATGTTCACCCATAAAGGGTTACCCTAGATAGAAGCGCCCCACAAATACACATTCGATCATTTCATATCAACAAAGTTCCAATCGGGTTGTCACACCATTTAACATTCAAACCATTTCATAAAATGTTCAAAGTTTCCCACCGGGCATTCACATTTTTTGAATAACATTATTTTATAAAATCAACCCAAAACATCACCTTTAAAAGTACAATGCCAAATGGGACTTCAATATTATGCACCCAAATACATTTAGCATAGCAGTTCCAAATCATTTCTAAAACCATTTCCATGTATACAAAGACAAATGGTCCATTAAACCATTTGAAACCAACCGTGTCCCAAAATTCCCCACAGTTCAAATTTATAAGAAACAAAAATCAATTTAAATCCACATTAAATACCAATACACTTTTCAGAAATCAAGATCAATTTTAGAAGGATGATAATGGGAGAGAGAAGAGAAAAAATTTGATAAATCAAGGTTCGTGTGTAACATCCTTTTTATGTGTCATTTTCACTTGAATCCCCACCCATGTGTGCACCTAGTGCACCCATGGATGTGAAAACATCCAATGAAACCCTTTAAAGATCCATAAGATTACCCGAAAACATTTTTCTAGAAATACCACATCCCTTTAAACCAACACAATTGCAACATCTCTCATAAACATCTCAAAAACCCAAAGGACTTTTCCAAAACATTTCACCATAAATAATCAATCCATAAATAGGCACCCAAATCACCTTCAATTCTCCAATTCATGTTTCAACCAACAAAATATATAAGACCAAGTCCAAAAAATACAACATGGGCTCAATTTTCTTTTTATAAAACAAAATGAATTTTATCAAACACTTCCAAGGCACCAACACATTGACATAATCAAGGAATCCTTTTAAAATCCATTTTTAACAATTGTAACCAACCTATAAACACCAAAATAAGATAACTATAATACTTATGTGGGTTAAAATTATGTTTAAAAATTAATCCAATGTTTTCAAGCATCAATGGTATGCAATGGAAAGGAAAATCATGGAAATACCTACCTCAATGGTGTGTGAATGCGATGAAACTTCAAGGGAAGAGAGATCTAATCCCCATGGACCATCTGCACACACTATCCACAAGAAAAAAGAACCACATGATCCAACCCTAACCCTAGGGTTCGGCCAAGGGAGGAAACCCTGAAGAAAACCCTAGAAACAAATAGGGGAAGAGAAAGGGGGAGATTTGGTGAAGGAAACATGAAGAATCACCAACCTTTATTGATAAATTGACCCAAAATTGCCCCAAATAGAAGTAAGAATAAAGGTAGGATCCCTCTGATCGATAGCCAACACTTGGGGCTTCATTTTAGAGGTGGAATCACCAAAAAAAATCTCCACATCAAAAGTTATAAATCCCGCAAGTGGCTGTATGGTTTTTCTGCATGGTTTGTCAAACCATGCGCAAAACATGCGAGGGCTACTGGAAAACTCCTGTAACTTCGCATGGTTAGGTTGAACAGTTTGGAAAGGTCATTCTCAAACTGTGAAACCCCAAAAATTGGCTAAAAACTCCCAAATTACACCCCAAACACTAGGGAAGTTCACCCAATGATCCTTGAATGTTTTAAACACAATATGGAGACACCGACGACATCATAAACTCTCCAACATGCCACTTTCATCCCGCAACATTCTAAATAACCAAGAATAGGTTTAGAAGAATACCAATACAACAAAAACTCAAGGAATTTTGTTGGAAACCCAGAACAAACCTCAACCAAAATTCCCAACATCGAGAAATAAATAAAAGGAAGGAGTATCCGAGGTTGGGGTGTGACAATTATCCCCACCACGGATACTTTCTGCCCCCAGAAAGTCACCCAGCCAAAATATAACAAAACTAAATTCCATTCCTAATAAATACTAAGAGAACATGTAATAGAGGGTGACTATTCACTCCACAATTCATACTTGACCGATCAAGAAGAAACCACAAAACATTAATGAGAATGAGGGGAGAACATTAGAGGGTTCTCCCCACTACAAGAACTCAACTAATACGAACAACATTTAAACCCCAAACAACACCCTCACTGCTACCCGAATGAGAGGTTTCAATATTTTAAATTTTTGGACATCTTTCACAGTTTGGCTGCACAATTTTCCAAATCGTGCGCCAACCGTGCACGAGCTACTGGAAGAATGGTGCACCCCGCACGGGTTGGCCGCATGGTTTCGAAACCATGTGCCAACCGTGCCAACACCTCTACCCAAAAATGACACAAAGCCACGCGGTTATAAGACCTACCACATGGTCTTGCGTTGGCCGTGTAGTTGGTTCTGTCCACCTGGATAGGGCCACACGATTTCGATTATTTGTGCGGTAACCGTGTGGTAACCGTGCTCTACATGTAAAAATATCGCAAAACTCTAGAAATAAAAAACCTCGACCGAGGTCAAACCTGAACTTCCACATCTAAGTTGGAAACTACCATCACTAAAATAGGGAACCTCCCAAACAAACTGAACCCACAATAAACCAATTGTACACAACTCAAGCATCTCTAAATGAGCATTTCTGAATGTTAAAACCGCAACCGGCCTACACAAAGTCAAGACACACTCAATGGAGAATGAAAATTTTCAAGGGTCACATTCAGATTGACTCAAATATTTGTGTTACAAGAGATCTAGTTCATCGCACCATTACCATAAAAGGTTAACTTAAAAAATCAAGGAAAAAAGAACAAGGAGATGTTAAACATTTCCATCCCAACACAGAAAAAAACTAGGTTGGGTTTCACATCCCCCTGTCACTCCTGACTGTGCGTGAGCTTCACCCCAAGACCTGTGGTTGGGGCTCTGATGGATGAAGCATCTCCTGCCTCACAGTCAGTCAACACATCCTTTGATCAAGACTTCCTTTTCAGACAACACACCTTACATAACTAATTCAAATGACCCCAATGGTCATAGCAACGACAAGTATTCGGAGGAATACAACAAGATGGCTTTGAGTGACCAAATTAGCCCACTGAAAACATACAAGAAAATGGTCCGAAGAACTGAAAGCCAGAGCCAAAAAATGATGTTTTTTAGAAACCAATTCCCCTGGAACACCCTACTCGCCATATGAGGAAGCTTCATGAGAACCAACAACCACTGGTTACACCCCAAAAACTAGCTCATCCATGAATTCCTCATCCACCAACCTCTCGAAACAGGTTTCACTGGATGAGAGCACTTTCTCTGTAATTTCAGGATGAAGACCCCAGACAAAAAGAGGGGCCTTCATCGGATCCTCTGATGCTACTTACAAAGATAATGGAACCAGCTCTTTGAAATTTTCAACATAAGACTTTACTGATCACTGGCCCTACCAAACATCCTATAGCTCTGCCACCTTCCTCTACTTCCCCACCTCTGGTATGAACCGTTGGGTGAAAGTGTCCATAAACACCTCCCATGACATCTCACCTTCCGTCAATGATGGGGAAACCAACCCCCACTAGTCTAAGGATGGACCCTCAAACAACCTTTGAACTGAACAGACTCTAATATCATCTAGAGTTCCCAATGATATAAAGACACGCTTGACTTCCTCAAGACACTCCACAACCTCAAGAAAACCTTGATCTACATAGAAAATAGGAAAAACTTGTGAAGGAAAAGGAACCAGGAATGACTCATTAGGAACTTTGGGTACCTTTCTGGGCAGATTTTTCTAAACAACATGAAAAGCACATACCAAATCCAACATCAAACCGAAGCATAAAAAAAGAGGAACAACTCAAACCAAAACCATCCAGCTTAGAATATAAGTAAAAACAAACACCACCATACTATCCTTTTTCAAAAACCATCATTTTCCTTTTAAAACTCAAAACTGCCTTCTTCCAAGGCTAATTCCCAAGTACCGATAACCCAATTTTCAAGATTTTTTTTCCAAAATCATTTTCTCATTGAAATCTACTTTAGGAAAGCCATGTTAAGCCTTTGATTCTAAAACCCAACCCATGGTATCCCATGAACTGTTACATGTGTGTTCATCCATTCCCATCCTCACGTTCCAACACACACTTCTCACACATACCCACACACATGTCAATATCCATAAGAAATAACAAGGGCCACATTCCACTAATATTCTCAAACCCAAAACACCCTCAATGTTTAAAAATCCACTTTACCAAATTAAACCCATTTCATGGAAAACACTTCCATTTTTAAATCCATTTTCATTTCAAAACCCACTTTCATTTTTAACATACACTTACACCATCTGAAACCAAAATGAAACCCAATAAACAATGAACCACCAGAATGAGGGACTAGTGCCTATGCCTAGCCCGGCAACATGGTGGTGATCCATGCCCCAAGTAAGGCATAACATTAGGAGGTCCTTAAACTGGGCACTTGGACTTCACATGGGTCACCATCCCATGTAAGGCCACAACATAACCTGACTCGCCTCCATTTTCATCCTTCAATTCCAAAACAACACAAGACATAAGACTCAATCTCGGACTACCCCTGATGACATGAGGTTCAGAATGATAAAGGGTTCATGACGCCCTCCCCGCACCTATCTACCGAGTCCTGACAACCCTAGTATCCATCTATCGGACACCCCAAATATCAAGAACCCCCTCTGATACCATTTTGTCACGAACCAAGTTGGGATTCCATCTGACCCGACACCCAACCTGGTCTAGGACATGGCCCGAAGGGCGTTCCTGATCCCCATGGGCTAGCAACAAGTGTCGGGAATCAAAATAAAACAAGAGGGAATGATTTAGCCCAATAATAATAGGATCCAAAAATACAACATTGAAAATGCATCAGAGCTAACCATAACTGAGTCTTAATAAAATAACAATCTGGTCCAATATGAATAAAACTAAATAAATATAACACTGAAAGAATCAGAAGATACAACAAAATAAAACAACCAGCTACTAGAATGATCTCCATGTGACCTATTGGTCACCTCCAACCATAAGACCACCCTACTCCAAGATATACTCGAACTAGAAAAACCTGAACAAAATCTGAACCTGTAAAACAGTTAGAGTCTACCGACACCGAATGGTAAAAGTAGGGTGTGAGCTAGACAGCTCAGTAGGCAATCACCAAAGAGTCCATGTGTTTTTTTCAAAACAATCCATTAACACTAGTTTGAAAATAAGGCTATAAAAATTGGTTTTCATTCTTTTTAGAAATAAAAAATTTTCATTCCCTTTTTCCAAACTATGCACACTATGTTTCCAAATTCAAAATAGACTTTTCATTTTAAATAAAAAAACAAATCAACAACACCAGGTCTATGCTGAAAATAAATAAACTGAACAAATGAACCTTCAATGTAGCAGAAAGTAAACAAGAAATACAGATAGTAACCATGGGTGATCCTAAACATCCCTAGAAGACCCCTGGACGTACTCGGTTTCGGAACCACCTTCCGGCATATGGTGAAGCTCTTAAGTCTATAACCAATTGGCCACCATAACTGACCAATCCAGTGGTAAAGCCCTCCTAGACTAACAAAATCCAGGAGGTACCAACCCATGTAATCGAGTTTGATCAACAATCGTCACTCGATCATCTAAAAGATGCCCAGAAACCCATGGTGGTGATAATAATACTGTGTAAGTAGGCAGGCCCTCGCACGCGTGACTCATCTCACCACACTTGCCTACCCCAAACACAGACGCTTCTTATAAATTCACCCATAAAGGGTTACCCTAGATAGGAGCGCCCCAAAAATATGTATTCGATCATATCATATCAACAAAGTGCCAACCGGGCTGTCACACCATTTAACATTCAAACCATTTCATAAAATGTTCAAAGTTGCCCACCGGGCATTCACATTTTCTGAATCACATTATTTTCTAAAATAACACAAAACATCACCTTTAAAAGTAAAATTCCAAATGGGACTTCAATATTATGCACCCAAATACATTTATCAAAGTAGTTCCAAATCATTTCTAAAACCATTTCCATGTATACAAAGACAAACGGTCCATCAAACCATTTGAAACCAACCGTGTCCCAAAATGCCCCACGGTTCAAATTTATAAGAAAAAAAATCAGTTTAAATCCACATTAAATACAAATACACTTTTTGGAAATAAATATCCATTTTAAAAGGATGAAAATGGGAGATAGAAGAGAAAAATTTTGATAAATCAAGGTTCATGTGTAACATCCTTTTTATGTGTCATTTTCAATTGAATCCCCACCCATGTGTGCACCTAGTGCACCCATGGATGTGCGAACATCCAATAAAACCCTTTAAAGATCCATAAGAGTACCCAAAAACATTTTTCCAGAAATACCACATCCCTTTAAACTAACACAATTGCAACATCTCTCATAAACATTTCAAATACCCGAAGGACTTTTCCGAAACATTTCACTATAAATAATCAAGCCATAAATAGGCACCCAAATCACCTTAAATTCTCCAATTCATGTTTCAACCAAAAAAATATATAAGACCAAGTCCAAACAATACAACATGGGCTCAATTTCCTTTTTATAAAACAAAAGGCATTTTATCAAAAACTTCCAAGGCACCAACACATAGACATAATCAAGGAATCCTTTTAAAATCCATTTTTAACAATTGTAACAAACCTATAAACACCACAATAAGTTAACTATAATACTTATGTAGGTTCTAATCATGTTTAAAACTTAATCCAATGTGTTCAAGCATCAATGGTTTGCAATGGAAAGTAAAATCATGGAAACACCTACCTCAACGGTGTGTGAATGCGATGAAACTTAAAGGAAGGATATATCTAAGCCCCAAAGACCATACACACACCCTAGATATAAGAAAAAAGAACCACATGAGAAAACTATAACCCTAGGGTTTGGCCAAGGGAGGAAACCCCGAAGAAAACCCTAGAAACAAAGAGGGGAAGTGAAAGGGAGGAGATTTAGTGAAGGAAACATGAAGAATCACCAAAAATTCTTGATAAATTGCCTCAAAATATCCCCAAATATAAGAAAGAAGAAAGGGAGGATCCATCTAGTCGATATCCAACACCTGGGTCTTCATTTGAGAGGTGAAATCACCCAAAACGGAGCTCCACGTCAAACGTTATAAATCCTGCAAGTGGTTGCACGGTCTTGCTGCATGGTTTGTCAAACCGTGCGCAAACCTGCGAGGGCTACTGGAAAAATCTTACAACTTCACATGGTTAGGTTGCACGGTTTGGGAAGGCAGTTCTAAAACCATGAAACCCCAAAAAATGGCTGAAATATCCCAAATTACACCCCAAACACTTGGGAAGTTCACTCAATGATCCTTGAATGTTTTAAACACAATATGGAGACACGGACGACATCATAAACTCTCCAACATGCCCCTTTCATCCCATAACATTCTCAATAACCAAGAATAGGTTTAGAATAAAACCAATACCACAAAAACACAAGGACTTTTATTGGACACCCAAGCCGAACCTCAACCAAAATTCCTAACATCGAGAAATAAATAAAAGGAAGGAGTATCTGAGGTCGGGGTGTGACAAGACCAAACCTCTTGAAGGTGTATAGGAATTTTTAAGAGAGTTTTGGGTATATTTTTGGCTTAACTAAGTGGTTTTTTGTGTGATGGGATGTGATAATAGGAGTGACACTTTTATAAGTTAAAAGGGATGTAATTTTTATAAATACCTAAATCTTTTAAAAAATGGAAATTCACTCTCAAGGAAAGTAGATACAGATTTGGGAAATAATAGAGAGGGTTAAGATAAGTTTTATCAAGGTCTCAACCAAAAAATCCCTCACATGTTTTAAATATTATTTTGGTCTTTCCCTCTCAGTTAAATGCTTTTCACCCCTATTGATTTTTACTGAGGTAACTAGTTTTTAAAAAAGTAATTTATCATTTATGATTGAAAATAAGTTGGTACTTATTACATAATTTGGTCATAATTATTCTAAATTTTAAATCCATTTTATTATAACAATTTTATATCAGTGGTAATAATTAATTTTAAAATACAAAATGTATAATATATTCAAAAATTGAAAAATATAACTTAAGTTATAAAATGTTAAATCTTCCATTTTAAAATAAAACCAACATTTTAAACATTATAAAATCACTTATAAAATAAAAATTTGTTCTTTTAAAAAGGTTTCATGAATCTCCAATTCATACATCTATACTAATAATGTTATAAGATACATGTTATTTGTAACAAAAAACTATTTTTCATTGTTCACCTAAAAATCAATATATTTTGAAAAATCACAAAAAATAAATATTATATTGATATTGATATGTGGAATTAAAAAATGAAGCTAATTTTTTAAAAGTAAAATTTTTAAATTAATGAATTTATATATTAAATGAAAATATAAATAAAATTGATTTTATTGAAAAATGACATTTTTAAACATTAAGTTCCCTTAGATCTATCTAATACCAATTACTAACATAATGATGTTAATGTGTTAGTTGATATATTGAAATATTATATATTATCAAAATAATATTTTAAAATTGATCGGTTTTAATTTATTAATACATTAAAATTTATTTAAAAATGGATAATCCTTTTATATATTAAATTATATTAATTATATATCCTCTAAATATAAGAATTTTTAATTGTTTAATATCATTTTATTTTATATAGGTTTTATTATTCTTAAATTTTCATAATAATAAATATGTCACGTCTTTTTTTAGTTTGGTGTTATATGTGGATCATTCTATTGAAAAAAGTATTTATTTAAAGAAATATATTCCAAAAAACTCAAGTTATTAAATCCTCCCTAAATACATTATGACCTACCAATTTTCATTATCACTTACTAATGAAACAAAGTGTATCTAATATATAGTTGCAACTCACGGTATAATTTACAAATTTTTATCAACAAAATTTGGATATATATCATTTTTATTCAGAATAGTTAAATCTTAATATTGAGTTTTTCTCCAATCATTTGATCTAAAAAACCTCATAATTTGGTATCATAACTCCAATGAAATTAGTTTTCCAAGAGATATCATAGTTATCCTTACACTGATAGACGATCATAGGTTTGTTTGAAATATTAAATGTGACTTCCCTATTTTTTTGGTTGTTGTGGATTTTATGTGGAGATGGCCAATACATTTCCAAAATCACATTGAATTCATCCAAATGAGCCATAATAATAATTTCATAAATCATATTCCATAAACCTAAACTAAGGATATAATAATAATAGAATATAATATCAAATTGTTGGAGGTGTTGATCTTCTAATCTTATAAAATTTCATATGCCTAGTAGGGTGGAAAGAACTAGATTCCAATTGGATGTCCACTAATCTAGAGTGGACAGTGAGTATGCCTTTTACCCTAATTTTTCATGGAATACTTTTAGTAGTAGGGATAGCATAGGATTTACATTTTTTTTTCTTGGTTTTGAAAGTTTTTAATGTTTATTATCCTTGTTAACTGTTGGTTCAAGTCATTGTTTTTTATAATGTCCAAACTCTAAACATTTGAGGAATTGGAAAATATTCACCTAAATTTCACTAATTGGATTATTCACCCCATCTTGAGAATCATGGGATATATGGTAAATACTTACACACTTGAAATTATTTCTTGTTCCTCTGAGACATTTATTTGGGTGTTTCCTCCCACATTTTTGAAAGGTAGGAAGTTCAATATTCCTTCCTTCATCATCTTTGTCACTTGATATTCTATGAAACTCCATCATTCCCATTTTTGGTGTGTTTATGAGTTTTTAAAGACTCAAATTTTTAATCATAACTTGATACAATTGGGTGAGAATAACCATAAAAATTTCAACACCAACTTTTGTCTAATTTGTTTTCTTCTTAAGAAAATTATTTCATTTTTCATCTCATACATTATTAACATGGTTTCTCTTAGATCCATCTATTTCTAAAATCAAAATAATTTTATCTAGAGTGATGATCAATTAAAACTATAAGAGAATTATTATATGATAATTACAAGAACAAATTCAACCTTGAAATATCTAACTCTTAGACATTAATACATTATATTTTAATTCAACCTAAATCACTCTTAGTTTAATCTTGGTTTTTTTATATTAGGTTCTATCATATTTATTAACATAATTACCTAACATAATTAATCCATTATAATTTATTGTAAATTGAATGTGACTAACCAAAGCATATCCTTTGTGGATTCTAGCTAAGTGTGAAGTATTAGGCCCACTCATCATGCATCAGAGTAAATATTGAGTCAATACTCAACCCTCGTTTTTTAGTTGATTATCCCTAGGTGCATTTGTTCCACAGTAACATCCACTTGATATTATCCAAACATGGATGTAATTTATAGTAGAATCACACAATATAGAAATTATCAAAACATTAGGATGTTATCTTATACATAGAATTATCCCTAGGGTTTTCACTAATCCTCTCATATCCTATTCTGTAAAATAAATATACTAATACTAAAAAATAACTAAACCATCCTTTGTTACCAACTATAGGTGCCCAAGATAAACATACACATCTATTTCATTATTTTACATGAACAATCATTCCATGTCTCTAATATTCACACAAACTAAAGAACTGGAGGTTTAGTGTCTTTTAGGACTAGCTATATAAGAAAAACATTGGAACATTTCTCCATAATTTAACCACGCTAGACTGTCTTCTAAACTTATCATAAGTTATACTCATCTTCATAACCTAGGAAAATGAAGTATAAAAAATGGGTGAGCTTAAATGCTCGATAAGTGAAAACATATCAACATGTCATCAAGGGTAATATCATAAGTGTAACACACAAATATTTTATGAAATTTTTTTTTTAAATAAATTTATTTTATTTAATGGCATTTGTTACATGCAACACTGAGATTAAACTAATTGTGATATACTATTAAAATATTATTATTTAATGTGATAGTTTTTAACCTAGCCATTAATTTGGAAGTATGAATAGGAATAACTAAATTTTTAAAATTAAGTATGAATTTTTTAGATAAATAAAATATATCTACAAATAAGTACTTAATTTTTAGAAAGGTCTTTATATGCATTGAAAATAATTTTTTCTCAAAAAATAGATTTTTATAATTTTTTGTTAACAAATAAAAAAATTCTAATTTCAGATAATTTATTTTAAAATTTTAAATTAATTTTTGAAATAAACATTACAAAATTATCTAATGGTTTATTTTTGATAATTTTCTGAAAATATTAATTTTTTTATGAATAGTGAAAAATACTATTTATTATTAAAAAATGCCTTTTTGTTTAAAACACTTAAAAAGTTACATATTATTATAAAATGGTTTAAAAGAAAAATTATATCAATTAAATTATTATTATTAAAATTTATTTCATTGGAATCAATTTTATGTTGAATTTTGATATAAAAATATTTTATACTTATGAAAACTTTTTCTTTGGAATATAGCTTATTTATCGCATCTGTGGGTATAATTTTAAATTAAATTCTACCAATTATGTGAATTGGATTTGGAAGAATTTATTCCATGTTTTGAATCAGAATAATTAATATTATATAACAATTTAAACTAAAAAATATTCATAATGAATAGAAAAAATAGAAAAAATTAATTATCATGGTTAAGGTTAAAATGGGTTTATCGAGGGTTAAACTAAAAAAATAAGGGTTAAAATGACCTAAAAATTATTAAATTCCCATTGTAACGAAATATTTAGACCTTATATCATATAATTTTATAGAATGAACCACTTTGGACTCTTTTGGAATGTGTAAAATATGGTTATACCTTTTTCTTTTTAAAAATTTCAAGTGTGACCTCTCTCCAACCTATAAAAGGGAACCCCCTATCCTATCCTCTTAATGGTTAAAAATAATTTTGTTTCATCTAATACCTACCTAAATATCTTACTTACTTCCCCATAATTTCTTAGAGGAATTATTTTTATTAGGAAACCCTCCTAAGAAGGCTTTTGGTGTAAACCTAAAGAGGCTACCCGAATAAAAGATATTATTCTTAACAGAGTGTTTTTGATTTATTTTTTCTTAAACATCCTTAAAATCATATTAAAACATGATGATATAATAACATAATTATATTACATATAATTATATTTTATTATGTTAATTTTATAAACTATATCCATATCATATTCCATCAAATGGGAAACAAAATGGTTGATCGTCTGTGCAATAGACTACCGCCTCATGAATCGATGTAATTTGTTTTCCATCACCACCTCTCATGGGTAAATATAATTATGGATTTAAATAAATATATATATATATTATATTTATTAAATAATTATACTTCTAAAATTATATTATCACATCTACCGTCTAACCTTTCAATCCATTGGAAGACAATAGCATCGCTCGTGCGTACGTGTGGACTACCGCCTGCACAAAGCGATGCAAAATGTTTTTTATTTTATTTTTAAATTTATTGAAATAAGGTTAAATTTAATGAATATATATTATATATATTATATATATTATATAAAAATTATAATTTATAGTTTAATTAATATTTACCTTTATTCTATTCCATCCATTGAGAAAATGGAAACAGAGTTCATGTGTACGTACGGCCTACCATCTCCATGAAATGTGTAATTCATTTTTACTTCTCTAACATTTATGAATGATGATAAATATGTATATAATTAATATATATGATATTATATCATGATTAAAATTATGTAAATTATGGAACCATAATCAAAGTATAAGGATAAAAACTACCGAACAAGAACATACATGAAAAACAAATCATTTATCACCTGGGATAGTGATTTCAATAAGAAATTATTAAGGGAAGCGGGTGGTAAAATGTTATAAGTTAATAATATAAGATATTTAAACAATATTATGGTTCTTTAATATATTTATAATAAATATATATTTAGTATATAGGTGGTTTAAATGAGTATGAGTAAATTCAAGACTTGTGGTAAGGGATTTTCATCTCACTTTTATTTCTATGAGGCACATTACATATTCACCACTTATTTAATTTATGTGGGGTATATACTTCCCATGAATGTATTTTAGGATTATAATTATGAATTTTATGTAAATTTACATTTCCGTATAATTTTATTTATTTTATGGGGCTTATGATTTAAAAGTTACCAAAGCGGTAATCTTTTTATGTTATAATCTCATTATTTATCAAGATTGTTTATTATTATTATTATAATGATAAAATATTATTATTTATCTCTAAATAAAATCATTAATTTTATTATCCTATGTTTATCTCTCAAAATTTAATTTTTTTCCTTTCATTTTCCTCTATTTAATAACAAAATATACCAAAAGAACCTTTTTACGAAAAATCAACTTTATCTCTCACTTCAGTCAAAAATAATTTCCCTTACATGTACATGATTTCTAAAAATGTTATAATTATTATTTTAATATTCTAGAAATATTTTTTAAACTCATTTTAACCCTTGTTTAACTTTTAAAAAAAAAATTAAAATGAATCTTCTTATCATTTTCTAAAATGAGGTACTTTTTACTTTCTACTAACAATGTGAAAGGAATATTTATTTTAATGTGTATGACATGAATGATATTTTCCATCATCATTAACACTCAATGAATTATATATACAATTAAAAAAATTCAATCTTATTTTCAAATAAAATTTATTCTTTAATATTTGGAAAAAAATTAGATTTTAAAGAAATTATTTCAAAATAGAAAGGATATTTTTCTCAAGAATGTTTCAATGATCTTTTTATAGAATTTCTATTCATCAAAAATGAAAAAATTTGTTATTCCTTATGTTTTACTAGAGATATTATCCAATGTGACTATCCTTATTATTTCTCTTAATGTTTTATGATAATGATGAAAAGATGTTTATGAAACTTGTTTCTTTCCCATGGATTATACTATGATGAAATTTTTATGAAACTCGTTTCCTTTTGATGGGTTATAATGAATGTTTTATAATCATATGAAACTCATATGTATGGATTATGTGAATATTGAGAACTATATATCCATCCAATCCATTGGGTAAATATGGATAACTCATGAGTAATTATGTTATGCATGAACCTCATTTCATGTTCACAATGTTATGTGTGGACCTAATTTCATGTCCATGAGATTTTGTGTGGATCTGGTTTTCATGTCCATAAGTTTATTTATATAACTGTATTTTATGTCCATAATATTATGTATGGACCTATTTTCCTTATCCATGTGTTTATTAAAGGTCATTATTTCATGTCCTCAACTTAATGAGTGAACCTTTTTCTATTTATACATGGTCACAATGTTATAATATTATTATTTTTTCACATTATTGTATCTATGTTATGCTCTCATGGATCATTTTAATTAATTTTCATTATGATTTATGTCTTATTAACTTACAAGATATATTCCATGAATAAATATTATGATCTATGATATGTAGAGTATGGTCTTCAAATTTTATGGTCATGTTATCATACCCTTATGTTTATGTTATGTAGATATCTCCCTTATTTACCCTTACTAATCATTTGATCTCACCCTTTATTTTGTTTTCATTCCACATGTTATGAATAAATGTAATATATAAGATATTTCTAATAAGTGTGATAGTTATTAATAACTTAGTGGGAGATGATTTAGTTCACTTATGAACCAGTTGTTTATATATCCATGTTTCTAAAGATACTAGACCTATACGATTATTACATGGATCATTATGTTTTATAATGAATATACATCCATTAATATGTGATATCTATGTATTAAAAGAATGGTTCGTTATAGTTGGTATCATATTAAGGTTTAGTCTACCTTTGGAAACTATGATGAGAAAAATTTAGTAAAAAAACTAGGTATAATCAAAGTATAAGAAAATGTACTAGAATTTTGTTGAAGGATAAGACGAGTGGTTTACAAGAAATTACATCCCTGACTGGATACTATGAGTGGATGTAGCTATATAATAGTTATATCTAATTTTAATAAGTCTTAAAATGGTTCATTGGGATTTGAAATGATCATCACTTTGTGCACGACAATAGGCCTTATTGAACACCTAGTTTGACACTCTCAGGAGATATTTTTGGAAATTCACAAACTCTTTATAAAACATCATGAAGGATTTGAATAGATGATAAAAATGAATGAACTAGGTTAAAAATATCATTTCATAGATTAAAAATAAGGTTTCATTATTTATACATCCTATGAAGTATTTTTCATTATTAATCATTCTGACTAATTATTCTGTATGGTTATTCTAACCAAATTGGTTTTAAAAAGGGATTGAAGATAGAACAATGAAGTTGGGGTGGTGAAATATATGATCAAATATTGATGAATATTATTTGATATTAGTTATATAAATTCCATTACATCATGAAATATATCTTGGAATATTAATTCATATCCCCAATAATTAGATGTTGAATTAAAACTGAAAACCTCTAATGGTATGATGATTGCATCTTAAGTCTATTATTCTTCTCCAGTTGAAGTTGGTGGGAATGTGCTTCTTTAAAATCTAGTTATTATCCTATTAGTTTAATTTTATGTTATCATTGTCATGGATTTTTTTTCTCTATATAAATCTCACACAAATTTTGAATGAAGGGTAGTCATGTTTGATATTACAAACGAACCTATGATCATATATCAGTTCGATGATATATATAAACTTACAATGGAAATTTTATTCATTATATGGGTCTTGATTTATATTCAAAATGAGTGTTTATCTCATATGGTTGGGAAAAAACCCAACATCGATGATATAAATATTTTACATGAGTTTTTTTATGTCTTTCTGGAAGAGTTTCCAAGTCTTCCACCAAATCATGATATTGAGTTTTTAATAGAACTCATACCTAATTCTACACCTATTTCAAAGGATCCTTATAAAATAGTCCTAATTAAGTAGAAATAGTTGAAAAATAAACACCAAAAGAATCTTGACAAGGTATTTATTTGTCCAAGTGTGTCATATTGGGGTGCACATATTCTTTTTGTTAACAAGAAATATTAATTGATGTGAATATTCATTGATTATAAAGAACTAAACATGATCACAATCAAGAACAATTATCCCATACCCTTTATTAATGAATTTTTTAATCAGATATGCATAGAAAAATAATTTTCGAAGATTTACCTTCATTCTGGATATCATCAATTAAGTTTTAAGAATGATTATATACCAAAGAGAGTATTACATACAAGGTATGGAAACTATGAATATATAGTGATTCCATTTGGTCTTAATAATGCTCTATTTATCTTCATGTATTTAATGAATAGAGTCTTTAGATATTACCTTGATCAGTCTATGGTAGTCTTTATAAATGATGTTATTATCTATTAAAATAAAAAATAATAGCATGAATATCACTGAATAATTTTCTTAAATATCCTAAGGAAGTATATGTTGTATAAAATATTTACCAAGTGTGAATTTTAGTTACAAAATTTTTCATTTTTTGGTCATATAACCACAAGAGAGGGTATATATGTGGATCCTTAAAAGGTGGAAGTTATTGATAAATGGACCAAACTGACAAATGCGATTGGGATCGAAATTCCTCTTGGTTTGGCTAGATACTATTGATGATTTGTGTAAAAATTTTCACAGTAGTCCAATCCACTCACTAAGTTAACTCAAAAGGGATCCATGTTCCATTGGAGAGATGAATGTGAGGAAATTTTCAAGGAATTGAAGAGAATGTTAGTCAGTGAACCTGTTATTACATTACCCTATAGTGGAAAAGGGTTTTTAATATATAGTGGTGCATAAAATAAAGGATTGGGATGTTTCCTCATTCATAATGATATGGTGATAGCTTAATCCTCACTAAAATTGAAGGTTTGTGATAAAATTTACCTAAAATTATGATTTGGACTAAGCTATGGTAATTTTTTTTATTAAAGATATGGAGGCATTATCTTTATAGAGAAATTTTTGATATATATTGATCATAAAATTTTAAAGTATATATTAATTTATTTAGTGTTGAATATGAGCTAGTGAAGATGACTGGAAATAATTAAAGATTATGACATCTTAATAAATTACCACCCTAGGAAAGAAAAAAAGGTGGTCGATGCTTTGAGTCGAAAGGATCGTGCTAGCTTATCTATGATATGGATCACTAAATATCCAATATTTATGGATTTGAAAAGGATGGATCTTGGAATCAGGAAGGAAGGGGGAAATTTTATCTTTATCAAATGAGTGTTCAACCATCTATCCAAGTAAAGATTAAATATGCACAAAAGAAATATGTAGAGATATATAAGAAGGTGAGAAATATTCTTGAGTTTAACATTTATTATGATTGAATTATAAGGTTCAAGAACCATTTATGTGTTCTTTATATACTCAATTTAAAGAAGGAGTTGTTAGAGGAAGCTTATAGTTCTTCATTCACTATTCATCCTAGAAGTACAAAGATATATAGAGATTTGACAGAGTATTTATGGTGAGATAGCATGAAGAGATATATTGAAAAGTTTGTATCTAGGTGCTTGGTACGTAAGAAAGTTAAGGCTAATAGACAAAAGTATAAGCATATGTTACAACCATTACCCATTCTATAATGGAAATGTGAAAATCTCACCATGGATTTTTTTCATCGGACTCCCCAAAATTATAAAAGGAACAATGATATTTGGGTTTTATTTGATCTCCATACAAAGTATGGAAATTTAATTTCTATCAAATAAGAGTCCTATAATGATAATATTTATAGAATATACATTAAAGAAGTGTTAAGTTTTCATGTATTTCCACATTCTAATGTATTTTATTATGATTTTAGATTTACCATGAAGTTCTATCAAAGACTTCAATAGGATTTGAATATAGAGTTAAGTTTCATCATAGCTTATCATCCTCAGATAAATAATCATTCTGAGAGAACTATTCAAACCCTAGAGGATATAATAAGATCTTGTTATATGGATTTCAAGGATGGTTGGAATCAACACCTTCCTCTAGTCAATTTTTCTTATAATAATATATTTCACTCGAGCATTCATATGGATCCTTATGAAACTCTATATGGAAAGAAGTGTAGAACTCTGACATTAAAGTATGAAATTAGGGAAATAAGGATATTAGAACCTAAATTAGTAGAATAAATGGTAGATAAATTCAGATACATTCAATAGCATTTCAAGTCAACTCAAATTTGATATAAAATTGATAATGAAAATCACTGGCATGATCTAGAATTTAAATTTGCCGACAAGGTGTTTCTATAAATATGTCCATGGAATAAGCTTATGATATTTAGGAAGAAAGTAAAGTTGATCAAAATTTATATAGTTACCATAGATATTCTTAATTGAGTAGGTACAATATCTAATCACTTGGTGCTCCCACCGAACCTCTCTCAAGTTCACAATGTATTCCTTGTATCTATCCTGATAAAGTACATACCTAACACTTCACATGTACTAAAATTAGTGGTCATACCACTGGAGAAAGATAATTATTATTAGGAAAACTAGTGGAGATTTTGGATCATATATAGAAAGTGCTACAAAATAAGACCACTCACCTAGTTAATGTTTTGTGGTGAAACCGCCAATTTTTTGAAGTTATATGGGAACCTAAGGATATGATGAGGTAGAAGTATCATCAATTGTCTATATTGAGTGATGTAATTTCAAGGGAGAAATTAATTTTAAGGGGTGTAGAATGTAATAACCATAGATTTAATGAAAAAAAAATCAAATAAATATATTTTCCTTGATAGCTTACGTTACACGCAACACCACACTTGAACAAACCGCAACATACTGTTGAAATATTATTATTTAATGTGATAGTTATAACCTAGCTGTTAAATTTGGAAATATTAATTGGAATAAAAAAAACATAAAAATAAGTATGAAGTATTTATATAAATAAAATATATCAATAAATAAGTACTTAATTTTTTGTAAGGTCTTTATATGCTTTAAAAATACTTTTTCCTCCAATAAATGATTTTTATTGATTTATTGTAAACAAATAATAAAATTAATTTTTCAAATTTTAGAATTGAAAAAAAAAATGTCTTATTTTTTTAAATAATCATTCCAAAATTAACTTTTATTGAATTTTTTAGAATTTTCTGAATAGATAAATTTTTCAATGAATAGTGAAAATACTGATTTTTATTAAAAATTGCATTTTCATTTAAAACATTTAAAAAATTAAATATGGTTTTAAAATATTTTAAAACTAAAATTAGTTAAATTATATTATTATTAATACAATTTAGTTCATTTTAATCATTTCCATTTTGAATTTTTATATAAAAACATTTTATACTTATGAAAATTATATCTTTAGAAAACCACTACTTTGTCGCGTCTCTGGATTTAAATTTAAATTAAATTATACCAATTCTATTAATTTAATTTTAAAAATTGGATTAAATATTCATAATCAGAATAATTAAAATCATATAATAAGTTCAAATTATTTTTTGGCCATAATGAATAGTAAAAATAATAAAAAGCAGTTATCGCGTTTAAGATTAAAACAGATTTATTGGGGGTTAAACGAAAACAATAATGGTTAAAATGACCTAAAAACTTTTAAAATTCCAATTTTATGGATATATTTATACCTTATATCATCTAAGGTTTTATAATGATCCATGTTTGAGCCTTTTTAAATGTATAAAATGTGGGTATAATGTTTTCTTTTCAAAATTTCAAGTGTGTCCTCTCTCCCACTAATAAAAGGGTGCCCCCTATCCTCTCCTCTTCACAATTACAAAGATTTTTTTCTTAGATAGTACCAACTAAAATCTATTTTTTAATTCAACCCTCATTTCCTAGAGAACTTATTTTGAATACTAAAGTCTCTTAAGAAGTCTTTTGGTGCAAACCTAAAGTTGTTGTCCGAAGAAGAGTATCGTTCTTAACTGGTTGTCTTCGATTTATTTCTCCTTCCAATTGATTTAAATATTATTAAACTATTATGATATAATAACATAATTATATCCCATATAATTATATTTTATTATTTTAATTTTATAACCAATATACATCTCATCTTCCATCAAATGATAAATGAATCTGTTAATCATGAGTACAGTGGACTACCACCTCACAAACTATTATAACTCTTTTTCCATCACTACCTCTCATGGGTGGATATAATAATGGATTTAAAATATATATATTATATTTATTACATAATTATACTTCTTTAAATATAATATCATAGTTATCTTCTTACCTTTAAATACATTGGTAAATGATAACATCGCTCATGTGTATGTGTGGACTGCGGCCACCATGATGTGATGCGATACGTTTTTCTTTTTATATTGAAATGGATGAAAATAAGGGTATATTTAATGAATATATATTATATATATGATATAAAAATTATTTTGGAAATATTAATTAATATTTACCTTTCTTTATTTCTATCCTTTGAGAAAATGGAAACAATGTTCATGTGTACATATAGTCTACCGTCTTCATAAATAGTGTATTTCATTTTTCCATATCTAACATTTATGAATGAATCTAAATTTTTACATAATTAGTATATATTATATAATATAATTATTAAAATTCTGTAAATTATGGAACCATAATCAAATTACATGGACTAAAACTACTGAACTAGAACATATATGAAAAACGAAGAAGTTATCACCTGGGACATTGATTTCAATAAATATTTTGTTAAGGAATGGTTGGTAAAAGGTTATAAGTAAATAATATATGGCATGATAAATATTATTATAGTTCTATAATATATTTATAATAAATCTATATTTATTATATAGGAGGTTCTAATGAGTACGAAGAAAGTCGATACTTAAGGTAAGTGAATTTCATCTCACTTTTTTTTTGTGAGACGCATGTCATATTCACCACTTGTTTATTTTATATGGGGTATATACAAACCATGAATGAATTATATGATTCTTATTATGAAATTTATGTGTATTTACATGTCCATATAGGGTTATTTCATTCATGGTTATTATGATTCAAAATTTACCAAAGTGGTAAGTTTTTTATGTTACAATCTCATTATTTATCATGATTATTTTTTATTATACTTCTGATAATGAAATATTATGATCTGTCTCTCAAGAAACTCATGAATTTTATTATCCTCTATTTATGTCTTGAAATTTTATTTTTACTTTAATTTTCCTCTTTTTTATAACTAAAGATACCAAAAGAACATTTTTAAGGAAAATCGACTTTATCTCCCTTCGGTCAAAAATCCTTTCCATTCCATGTCTATGTTTTCTAAAAAAATTAAATAATGTTTTTACTATTATAAATATTTTTAATAAATTAAATTTTACCCTTATTTTATTTTTTTAAAAAAAATATTTAAAATGAATCTTCTTTTAGTTTTCTAAAATGAGGTACTTTTGACTATTTATTAAAAACATGAAAGGAATATTTGTTTTAACATGTACATCATGAATGGTATTTTCCATCATAATTACTGATCAAATATTTAAATAATCCCTTAAAATTTTCCAAGGTTATTTTCAAAGAAAATTATTTCTTTAATGTTTGAGAAATTTTTATATTTTAATGAAGTGATTTCAAAATGGAAAGGATATTTTCCTCAAGAATGTTTAAATGATATTTTATGGAATTTATATTCATCAAAAATAAAAAAAAACTTTGGTTTTTATTATATTTTATTTGGTATATTATCCAAGGGTACCATCCTTATTATTTCTCTAGATTTTTTATGATTATAAAGGTAAGATGTTTATGAAACCTATTTTTCCCTATGGGATACACTATGATGAAATGTTTATGAAACTTATTTCCTTTTCATGGGTTATTATGAATGTTTTATAATATTTTGGCACACAAATTTATGAATTATTTGATGTGTGGGACCTATATCTCCCTATAATGTATTAGGTAAAGATATATAACTCATGAGTAATTATGTTAAGTTTGAACATTATTTCATGTTCACTATGTTATGTGTGGAACTGGTTTCATGTCTATAAGATTATTTATGGACCTGGTTTTAATGTCCATAGGTTTATGCATGGACCTAGATTTCATGTCCACAATATTATGTGTGGACCAATTTTTAATTTCCATAAGTTTATGTAGGGGTATGATTTCATGTTTGTAAATTAATGAGTAAACCTATTTCTATTTATACATGTTCATGATGTTATAATCTTATGTTTTTTCATATTCTTATGTCTATGTTATGCTCTCATGGATCATGTTCATTAATTTCCTTTATGATTCATGTCTTATAAAATTCTAAGATTTATTCCATGACTCAATATTATGTTCTATGATATGTAGAGTATGGTTTTAAAATGTTATGATCATGTTCGCATACCCTTATGTTCATGTTATGTTGATATCTCCATTTTTTACCCTTAGTGAGCATATGATCTCACCCTTTCTTATATTTCCATTACCTAATTATGAAGAAAGTTATTATGTATGATATATCTAAGAAGGGTTATATTTATAAAGAACTTAGTGTGGGATGTTGTAGTTCACTTATTAACTAATTGTTTATGTAGCCATGTTTCTAAATATACTATACCTATATGATTATAGAATGGATCATTATGTTATGTAATGAATATTTATCCATTAAGATATGATATCTATGTATGAAAAGAATAGTTCATTATAAAAATCATATGAGGAAACATGAGCATGGGAAAATATGTTATTAAAAGACCATGTAATAATAGTCATTGTCCATAAGTCATGATAAAAGGATATATAATCTCAAATTAATAAACATATACCTTGTAAACATTTCATGGAATGATGATAAATTAAACATGTTTAATGTAGTATAATCATAGGCACATGATTATGACATAAGAGTTTGGAATAAACATAAGCATACAAATCATATGTCAATGGTATGAACCAAGGAATTTATCACATAGTAAGCTTGGTCTAACCACCTTTGTAACTTCTTGTACTTGGTATAATCCACTCATTTACCCATGTTCATGGGATAAAAATACTCATATGCCACTTTGTCTTGGGATAAACCCTACTATTTTTTCATGGTCTTGGGATAAATCCTCTTGAATACCCTTTGTATTAGGATAAATCCTCATGTGTACCCTTTGGATTGGGATAAATCCTCATGTGTACCATTTGGTTTAGGATAAATCCACTCGTGTACCCTTGGGATTGGGATAATTCCTCCTTTATACCCTTTGTTTTAGGATAAATAATCTTGTGAACCTTTTTATCTCATGAGATATAAACATTAACAATTTATTGGAGTGATATATAGTTTCCTACCCATAAATCATCCATACATACGGTTCCAATTGAAACAAAAGTCATTAAACACATCATAAAGAACCCATGTAAATAAAAAACGGGTTTCACAACATTTTGATATGGTATAACCAAAATTGACCACAATAATATAAATGGTTGGTACCAAAAAATAAATCAACCAAAAATAGTATTTTAAAATAACATTTATGGGTTGATGCATGAAAAATAACTTCTGAGGAAATAATTCTTTTATATATAAAGTGGATAATTATAAAAAAATCATAGAATAATTTTCTACAAAATGATTTTAACTTTGGCGTAAGTGATGAAGTTATCAATCACTTTAAAAGTCATTTTTAGAAAGGTAACTTTTGTGAAATTGAAAATAAGGAATTTTAAAAAAAAAATTATAAACAAATATCAATAATGAATCCTAGGAAAATACATAATGGTTTCAAAAAGTTGAAGTGGAAAAATTTTAAAAACTTTTACTTTTAAAAAGAAACTTCGATAATTGAGCCTTATAAAAGACATAAATATTTTAAAAAGTTGAAGTGATAGATTTTGCGAATGCTTACTTATGAGAAATATAATTCAATAATACATTATTTAAATAAAATTAAGGTTATGAAAATAAATTTGTAGTGGAATATAAAATATTTGATTATGAAAGGATAGAAAACCTTTTAAATATTTTGAAATACCTTTGTTGAAAACCCACATCATAAAGAAAGGTAGTAAAAATTGCCTTTTAAATTTTGTATTGTAACATATTAATGTCACATGAGAAAAAAAATAAGTTTTTTTTTCAAATATAAAGGAGAAAATTGTTGGGAAATCAAAAATATGGACAAGGAGGGGAAACCATCGTTAAAGATGATGGGAATTATTCTTAACAATGATATAATTTTTTATTATGAATTTTATCATGGTAAAAAAATTGTTTAAAAATAATCTTCCTTTAGATAGGAAGATAAATTATATTGAAATATAATATCAATGTGAAAAAAATAAATCTTATAATAAAAAAGTTCAACAATTATCATTTTAACTCAATGGAGGGAGTTGAGTTAACAAAGAGCCTTACAAATTTGGTGTCTTTTGAATCAAATAACATTTAAAAAAAGAACAATATATGGATATTTAAACACCATAAATTTTATGAATATGAAAAAATATATCCATTAGGAAATAATCACACCATAAAAAATAAATCACGGTGCGCAATATCAAACATAACTCATGGATTTGTAAATGAGACAAAGAAACCATTACGACATTAGAAACTTTAGAATCAAAACCCCTTGAAGGATATGATTTAAAATAAAACATTAAATACCATGAATAATAATAGTGTCACAATTCAAAATACTAAAGGGTATGTAGATACATCATTCAAAAGAAAACAAAGTGTATAATAAAAAAATCTATCTCAAGAAATTAAATTTGAGACATGAAACCCTTGCCTTGAATTCCCGCTTAGTTGATCACACAATAACCTCCTGTATAAAAAACATAAAAAAATTATTAACCAATTTAATAACCTTATTCATGTTTATAACTTTTTATAAACTTCATTTCCAATTATTTCATACATGTATAGTAGTTGGTTATTATCTATTTTCTATATCGGGTGTGAGTAATCTTAATCATTTTGAACTAGTTTCATAATAGCGGTGTTGTTCTTCATGATTATCCCAAATTTAATCATTAACACATAATAAAAGGTACTATGATTGTTTTTTTATAATTATTTATAATGTTATAAATTCATTATATGTTTTTTTTGGTTACTATACTTAAAGATGAAGTTGATGATAAGCAAGCTTCAATGATTCTTAGCGATCGAAGGGTGTTTTCTTAAATAATAAATTAAATTTTTATATTCCTATAAAAAACCAAAAAAATAATTATTTAATTACTTATATCATATATTACTAGAAATTAAATTTTCATATTCATCCATGATATAAATTTATATTATTTTTCAAATAGGTGGTTAAACTAACCCAAACAATGATATACTATAATTAATGGATGGTTATAAAGTGATTTAGTTATAATATCATTATACCAGAAGTGTAATGATATTATTTAGTGTTTATTAGTGTGATATATTATAATTTTAAATTATTATCATAAAAAAATCTATATGAATTTATTACATAATATGAAGAAATCGTTTTTTTTTTTCTCTTAGAATACTCTTTTGGACAGTTGAATTTACCACGGTTGTTTATTAATCATATTATTAATAGTTTATCCAATTAATCTTTTTAGAACCTTAATAATTTCATAAAAAAACTATTTATCCATTAAACTCATTCTTATTACCATCCATGTAAAACAATGATGAAAATAAAAATGAAAATTGATTGTTCCGGTGAGGTGGTAGTCCACATATATCCATGGATGATGATTTCATTTTCTATAGAATGGAGAAAAAAGTAATATGGATTATCATTTTATAATCTAAAATATTTCATAAATATAATTCTTATATATTAAATTACCTATTATGACCAGATTTTTAAGTCAATTAAGGAAAATGAATCATGTTCCACCATAGAGGTGATAGTTTGCACAACGCACAAATGATAGTTTTGTTTTTATTAATAGTAAATGTAAAATTAGTTAATGTTTGTACCATAATTATAATAATATAAAAGTATAATAATGATACAAATGTTATCATTTTAATATGGTTTAATGAAATTTGATTAAGAATAAATTTATAAAAATAAAGAGAAATGAGAAAAAAGCGGTTAGAAATTTATACCTCACTTCTTGGATTATATCCTTTGAAGTTTGTTTTAATACTTTGACGGAGTGTATTTTGAAATGAACAGAATCTATTGAAGGTGTATAAGAATTTTAAGGAGATTTTTGTTCAATATTTGTCTTAACTAATTGGTTTGTGGTGTGAGTGAAATTGATGAGAGGAGTGACACTTTTATAAGTCAAAAGGGATGGAATTTTTTGTAAATACCCAAAAAATATTAATAATAGAAAGTCACACTCAAGGAAAGTATCTAAAATTTTGAGAAATAATGTACAGTTTAAGAGATAAGGATGATAAAATCATCAACCAAACATTCCTACAAATTTTTTAAAAAATTTGTGGTTTTTTCCCTCTTGGTTAAACCCTTTTTACCCCTTTTTAATTTTACTAAGGTAACTACCAAAGTAATTTATACTTTATGGTTGAAAATAAATTTTTTATTATTACATAATTTTTATCTAATGATTCCAAATTTATAATATATTTTATTATATTAATTTTATACTAGTGATAAAATTAAATTTTACAATACTAAATGTATAATGTATTAAAAATAATTTTTTTGAAAAATATAACTTTAGTAATAAAATGTAAAATATGGGTTTTTAAATTAAAAAAAATTAAAAATTATAAAATTTCTTATAAAATACACATTTAGTATTAGAAAAAGGTTTTAGAAATTTATAATTCATTCTTATATACTAATAATGTCATAAAAGTAGTGTTATTTTTAAAAATGTTATTTTTCATTATTCACCTAGAAACAATATTTTTAGAAAAATCCCAAAAAATCCTATTAAACTGGTATTAATATGTGGAATTCAAAAATGAAGTTAATTTTTTAAAAAATAAAATTTATATATTTATCAATTTATCTTTTAAATAAAAATATAAACAAAATCACTTTTATTGAAAAATGTCTTTTTTAAACATTAAGGGCACTTAGTACTATCTCATATCAATTATTAACTTAATTATATTAATATGGTAGTTAATACATCAAAATATTATATATTATCAAAATAATATTTTAAAATTGATCTATTTTAATTTATTATTGCATTAAATAGTCATTTGAGAATGGACAATCCTTTTATATATTAAATCATATTAATTATATTTCCTATAAATGTAATAATTTTTAATTGGTTAATATATTTTTAGTTACTAGAGTTATCATTATTCTTAAATTTTCTTAATAACAAATATATCATGGATTTTTTTAGTTTGAAGTTTCATGTGAGGAAAGATATTGGACAAAGTATTTATTTAAATATATATATTCAAAAAATATCTAGGTGTTACAACACACATCCAGATATTACTCATGTGGTGGGAGTAGTCAACGAGTTCATGGAAAATCAAGGGAAAGATTATTGGAAAGCTGTGAAGTTAATTATTTGAGGGATAAAAGGTACATATATTTGTTTTTTAGATGAATATACATTACTTAAATTTATAGATACATAATTTGGGTGTGATTTAGATTCTTGGAAGATCATAATTAGATATGTGTACTTTTGGTGGAACCGTGATCAGTTGGATATCTAGGTTACAACTAGTGATTAAAAATTTTAAAACAGAGATAGAGTATGTGGCTATGATGGAATCTAGTAAGGAGATGGTGTGGTTGAGGTGTTTAGTTGAAGAACTAGGATACAATCTGAAGAAAGGGTTTCTATACTATGATAGTCAGAGTCCATTTCATTTGGATAAGAACCTAGTGTTTTATTCAAGAACTAAACACATTGATCTAAAGTACCATTACATCCAAAAGATGCATAGAGATGGTTATTTGGAGTTACAGAATAAATCTAGGAAAAAAATCCAATGGACATGTTCTCCAAGAGTTTAGTCTAGAAATAATGGAGCAACATAAAACCTCAATCAAGCTTAGGTTAATGAAAGGGGGTATAGACTCAATGTATACTATGTAATTTAAAGGTGGTTTCATGGTTTACTCTAAATATTTAGTGAAACTATTTTTTTCTTGTATGAATTTTAAATATATTAAAAAATATTTTTAGAATCAGGAAGTGAGATGGCGTGAGATTCTGATGCCTCGAAAGCCCATAATTGATATTATGAAAAAAAAATTAAATTTATTAATATCAAGTGTAATGATTTTTCATAAATAATGTAATATATTTTGAGAAAATGATTATATACAAAATTTCACACCATAGTAGAATATGGAACATGGGATATACCCGGGGCATGGCCTAAGGTTGGTCGGGTCTGGATGTTTGGCTAAGTCAGTCTTTGGAAGGTGTGTTAAGTGAATTAATTAATTTAATTTAATTATTTATTTAATAAACCTATCCTAAAATTCCCTTTATAAATATTTAATTATAATGATTTTCCACGGTTATCTGCATAAACCTTTCTAGATATGAGAGAGGAGAAGAGTGTTCTTCATTGGCGGATCGACATCAGACGACGAATGGTGATTAGATCGAGGTGGGTCATGAGGCAGCAGATTCAATGGGTCTTCTCCATTGTTGTAGAATGAGTTATTCACTGATGATTGATCCATGATTGAGGTATTACTCATCAATTTTGTTTTCCTCCCTTAATTAAAAGTTTTATCAATTATTTTATATATTATTCTTGATCTATGGTTTACCTGGTTTTTCACATGATCCCTATTTTCTATTATATTGTTAATTAAATATTCTTATCCATTTTGTACATGTTATCACCCGTGTATATCCCCAATTATTATAGTCATCTAGTAACTCTTTTAAAATGATAAATTAACTTTCTCTATATGTTTTATCCCCCTCTGTTCTTCGCGTTCTTCATCATTGGCCTTCGAAGTCACAGTTCGACTTTGTCTAAGTGGGTTTGAGCATGATCAAACCACCAAGTTCATAGAGGTTTCATGTACAATGAACATATTAGAAAATAAAGGATCAATCGGGATGGATCATAGGTTTTGGAATATGATTTTTGGATCTAGGATCTAGAGCAGTGATGAGATCGATTGGAAGTGATGGGAGGTGTGTCGGGCAGCGTGTGGGCTTCATGTGAATGAATATAGTTCCTTATCCATCCACCAAAGGCTAGGAAACAATGGTTAGAGGTGAACCCCACCAATTTTTGGGTGGTCAAATTATGGAAATCAAGGAAGAGAGGATAAATTTAGAGAACCACATGGATAAATTGATTTTCTATGGAAAACTATACTACATTGCATGTAGTCTAAGAACACATGTCGTGTAGCCCCACCCAACTATGACAGCTAGAGTTTTTGGGAAGATAAAGATCAAATTCCATGTGGTTGGTATCATATGTTTGTTCCCATCCCTAGGTGGACAATCCATGTGTCATCCGCACACATCTAGGACCTTGTTAGGGAGGATACGCCATGTACTCTGGGAGTTCATGGGCATAGGTTCATACCCTAGCATGGCCTGATATAGGGTCTTGGTCCAACGAGCAAGGGCATGGCCAGGAGCATAAAGGTAGGCCATGCATGGCTAAGACACATTTTTTGGGCTCCCATACATGATGTGTATGGTGACATGGCATCTGATCTATGTTCAAAGGTGAAAAATTATAGGCATTAGAGAAATACCACACATCGTGTAGACCCCATACACGTCATGTACCCATATCCAAAACATACACCTTGAATATATCCTTCATCTAGAATCGGATTTTGACCCATGAGTTACCTATCCTGGGAAGATTTATAGATAGAACATGATGATAGTCTTCATAGTGTATTTTGAGATACAACATGGAATGTTCCAAGAAAGATGCTTGTTTGGGTATTACTTGATAATTGAAATGATTAGGCAGGATCATTAGTGATAGAGGTCATGGTTGGACCCCCCCCCCCCCTATTTTACCTGGGTATGGGACCCCCATACTCATTACACTAGTTGAGTGGAACCCCTCAGATGTACTATGGTTTGGGTCCTAAACCCTCTGAGTGGCACCCCCTAATATATTAGGGTGTGGGTCCTCTACCCTCTGAGTGGCACCCCCATGACGTACTAGGGCCTGGATCTTTTACCCTCTAAGTGGAACCCCCCTGAAGTAATAGGGTGTACTTCCTCTACCCATGGAGTAGATCCCCAAGACACACTAGAGAACAAGTCCTCTATCAATACCAACCAAGTACCCCCCCCCCCCCATCGTACTAGGGTGTGATTCCTCCATAATTTGAGTATCATATCTCTGAGACACTAGGGTGAAGGTCCTTTATCCATATACTGAGTAGAATCCCCATAACATACTAGGGAATAGGTCCTCTTTCTATTATAGATTTTTCCCCCTTGTACTGTGGAGCAATGGTGAGGTACGGGACCTCTACATGACTTCTTCAAACAAACATGTGAGTTGTTGGGAATCAATGATGGACCTTTGAAGCTTTAGGAAGACTCATCATCATGAGATGGGATGTAAGTTAGAGATATCATTTCTCTCCCATCTAGGTTTATTTATGATCATATATATGTTTTGGGGTTTAATTTACCTCTTGATTTGGGTTGACCTAACAATTTTTATTGAATATTCTATTTCTCCCTCTTTGATTTTCAGGGTATCCTTCTGGGTATGTATATAATCAACCCTGAATGGGATTTTCCCTCACATTTAATGTCTTATGTAGATGATAGATAGATCAATGGTGATTTTTGTGGAGAATAGGGATACTCTGGTGCATAGGCCGCATATGGTGTTTAGGCTTAGAGATCAGGATTTGATATCTCTCAACTATTTTTTATTCTAGTTATTGTCAGGTTGAGACTTAATTTTTAGATAGGTGTGTATTTTTTTCCTTTACACTTTGGTTGTATTATATCATACTATGATGTATTCCCTAGAGGTATGCATGGTTTACTCTAGATGTTACTATCCTTTCTTATTATACATCTTCACTATTATATAGATATGGTTGGGTGTGTGCATACAGGTACACTAATATAAGGCCTACCATTTATTTTATGCCTTCTTGGAACATTTCAATAGCCCATAGCTTATTAGAGGAAGGTTTGGGGTTGTGAAGATTTGTCCTTCTACTGGCCAGGTGGGCCCCAGAGGGTCAATTCATTACATAGTGGTATCAAAGGTAGTTTATTCTCGAGTCAGTGTAGAGATGGACCCATTGTGATGATTGGTTGGGAACCTTGAGAAATAGTGTCAGAGTATCTCAAGTGTGGATTTCAGGCTAGGGAACCCATTGTTTTTGTGGTAGTCGATGTATCCATACACCAGGTTTCGGGATACTTACTTGTCAACTCGACATACTAAGACATTGGTTTCTGGGAACAATGGTAAATGAATTATATAGGATTGATTCCTTTTAATTTACTTATTGAGTTAGATTCCCATATATATACTCATCTTACCATGGTATATCTTGATCACATTCATTATACCTCCATGAAGACATCCAACTGGGTTTCCGATTCTGAATCATAATGATGATTATATGAGTGATAAGACCTTGGTTAAGGGGCCATGTCAGAAAGAGATTCCTCCAGAATGGTAGATAGCAATACCCCCACCAGTTTATTAGTATTTAGTATCAACAGGGTATGTTGAGGATGCACACAAGCATAGTGCTCTATGCAAGTTCTAGTTTGAGAGTCCACTGAGGTTCCATTATGATCCAAAACCCCATGTAGTGGAGGATTGACTTGAGTCAGTGATATGAGTCTTCAGGATCATGCAGACCTTTACTGATCATATGGTTTCACTGGCATCCAGTCTTTTCCATGGAGTAGTTGGGTTCTGGTAGAGTATAGTCATGCAGACTCATGATGATATGATGCTCTCAATGTATGAATTCAAATATTTATTTCATGAAGAGTATGACCCATCGTGATTGCACTCAGTTCAAATTCAGGAGCCTTTAGAGATATAGTAGTAAATTATGATAGTTCTTGAGTATACCGCATGGTTCACTTTCCTTACATGGAACTCCATCGACATGGTGAGTAATCGTTACTTATGAACATGGGAAGTTTGAGAAGGGTCTATATAGAGACATTTTTGACAGTGTGGTTTCTCTGTGCACTCCCACCTATGATGGTGTGCTAGAATGGGCATTGTTAATGGAGAGATTCCTTTTATAGGGCTTTAAGTGGGCATCATGGGGAAGAGTCATCAATAGTAGCTATTGGGTGTCATTCATTAGGATCGTGGTGTAAGAGACCTTCTCATGGTTGGTCTCAGACACATGGAAATGTAGTGTAGGGTTTTCACAGAGGACCAAGTCAACCCATAGAGGGGTGATTTTATGCATGTGATAGGTGGGGTCACATGGAACAATATTACCCGACTCAACATACTGAGGAGGAAAGATATGTAGTGGATGGACTTCCATCTTAGAGTAAGCATCGCGATCAGGTTTCTCCCAGGTGTGGCCAGGGTGTCCCCTAGAGAGGTGGTATTGGAAGAGGAGTGGGTGGAGCTCTAGGAGGAGGATACATTAGTGTAGGGAAACCTTATGATCTACTTCCACCACTACCAATAGTTGTATAATTATAGTATTATGTAGCTAACGTCCGAGGTTGCAAACAGTTGCAGGCTATGGAGGCTTATGACTCAGTAGCTCACAAGATGATATGAGGTACAATATAGGTCTATTCTAAACTTTCTTTAGTACTTGTAGAAACATTTATGAGTCACTACTTAATTTTATAATACCTTGTTTTAGAGATATATCTCCCCATTTATACCTTTTCATAGTAGTGTCTCAAGAGATTCTGACTGGGTGTGATTCTTTAATATCACTTATATGCCAGTAGTGTGAGATGGTTCTCGGTGGAGAGAGTTTCTCATGGGACATCTTAGTAATTATGATGAAACCTTATAAATTTATCTTGGTTATGGATTGGTTTTCCATGATTTAGGCCCATATTGACTATCATCATAGATGGGTTAGGTTCCTTAGGGAAAATGAGATGAGATTCTACTTTATTGGTGAGAGAGATCTCATTGTTGAGTGAGTGGGCCTTATGTACAACAGGTTGCATCCCATAACCCATTAGTTGGAGAGTTTATTCTTTTTTTGTCACGACCCTACCCTGCTGGTCTCGAGCTGCAACTACCCCAAGCCCACCTCTATAGGCCAGGGTCTGGCAACAAGCACCGAAGGTGTAACGATCTCAGGAAGGCCTTCTCCTAAGTACCTGTACACACACACACATCCCACTCGATGCAAAAGTGAAGAGTAAAAAAGAAAACCAAAGGACAAACAACTATAACCCAACCACATTCATTCATCATATTCTAAATAGAATAAGTAAAGTGCTGAAAAGTACTGACAAGGAAACTGAACAGAAAAAGGGAAAAACACACGCCCAACCCGAAAGGTGCCACAACCCAGCAACAGGCAAACAAAAGTAAACAACTGGAGAGTCCCACACCTAAAAACTCTACTGTGACCCCGGTACGCGGCCCAAGCTCCTATGCCCTCTATGATCCTTCGGAGTCATGATCAACTTTTCCGTCATCTGCAAGGGCACACCAGGTGCAGGCAGAACCCAAGAAAGGGTGAGAATAAAGATACTCAGTAGGATGCCTTGAAAGCTCGAGGGAGAAACAAGGGAGGCACTAAAGAGGTGAGCAGTAGACAGAACAAATAATAGTGAAAGAGTACATTAAATAGAGTATAGCTCAACCCAATAAGAGAAAGGAAGCAGACTCATCCAAACAAGAGGAGCTAGACATAGAAAGCATGTGGCATACCCCACGCGTCTTCACCCCTCATAGAAGGAGAGTAACTGAACCCAAGGAGTGGGAACAAAGTAGGGTGTATATATATATATATATATATTCTAAAAAAGAAACCCAAAAGAGTGTGTAAGGGGATATCTATCTCCAAGCTCAGCCCAGGAAAAGTCACCAATAGTTCTAAGGATATCCATCACTGATGCCCAAAAGTCCCGCATGCCAAAATTGTCTCATCGCTGAACCATACAACCAAGGGTACCGCTTAGGTAATCATGGAGAAAAGTCACTCAATAGCCTCATAAAAAAGGCTGAGTCTGAAAGAAGTTGTCGGGTAACCCACTGCCCAGCCCCGCTGGAGGGAATCCCTAAGGTTAACGGGTAACCCACTACCCAGCCCCACTGGAGGGTAAACCCTAAGGTCAATGGGTAACCCACTACCCAGCCCAACTAGAGGGTAAACCCTAAGGTCAACGAGTAACCCACTGCCCAACCCCTCTAGAGGGTAAACCCTAATATGTCGGTGGGTAACCCACTGCCCAGCCCTGCTGGAGGGTAAACCTAGAACTAGTCCGATAACTCCGCATTGCTCGTGTCATCACTGGGTGTTACTAACATCGCTACCGTGTGTTGGTTCAGAGTGCGTCAAAGGAACCTCTGACCAACACCCTTTCATGTTTCCACATTTAATGAGATCTCAAATGAGGCTCAACATTCCTAAACATATTACACTGTTTCAATCCTTGCGGAAAAACATAGGAGATAGACTATTTACTCTCTTGAAACGGACTCCCAATGAAAAAGATATTCAACACCACTTTATGCCCATACAACGTCTCATGGATCCCACACCCCGGTTTCGAAAAAGTTCAGGAAAAATACTCCATCACGATGCTCTCAGAAAAACATGCCAAAACGACTATTCATTCACCCCGAACGGACGTCTGGTGAAAAAGTCGTAGTACGCTACACACAGCTTAAAAGACGTCTCGTGGGGCCCATGACCCAACTCTGGCTTCAATGGCTGAAACCACCCTCGACTACTTCTTCTTGACTCCAGGGTCACAATTCCACTGACAGTGCCTAAAATGAAATTTGGATGTGCTCGCGCCATCCAAAACAAGAATCTCGACGAGGCACTAAAGAACACTTAATGGGCATGTCACGCCACCGAGCCCCCGTCTAGGGAACTAAAAATCCATAAGACCATCTCAAAACCTTCGTATTGACCCGAGGATTACGTTTTTATATAAATTACACAAATAGGATACCTGGTTTGAGAATTAGAGACGTTTTGACGTCAACGGACAGAGACGGGGTGGGTCGGACCAGTTCGGGCGGTCCACCCCTTGAGACTGGTGCTCTATGGCTTAGCCGCCCAAACCGCCTGGTCCACCAAGGCCCGCAGTTCACCGCATGGGACGCACTGATTCTCCCAAACCAGTTTAATCCAGTCTGGCTTGTTACCACGAGACCCATGTTTCACGGATCTCGGTCTGCTCTCAGGGTCGTGACGACCTTGGTTTCGCGTCGCACGCCAACTGGTGAAGCCGACCAGCGCGCGCCCCCGCGGCCCGGACCACCGGGACACCATCCTGCTCACCTATTCCGACCTTAGAGGAGCTTCACCACCAATTGGGGAGTCTTATCCACCGTCGTCGCCCGCTGGGCCGCTGCGCGGAGCCTCCAGACCACCCTGGAACCACCGGAAAATAGAGGTTTTTGTCGGAAAACTTCGCTGGGTCACCCCGGACACCCCGGGACTCAAAATTTTCATCTAAAAAGATCATTGTAAAGATCTTATCAAAACCTGCACCTCTATGTCCTTAGATTGACAATTAAACAACAATTAGATGCTATAAAATGAGATCAAAGAAGTTCTGGGAATTTAAAACGAAAACGCAAGACCCTACCTCGCAGGGCGTAGCCCGACGCTTCACAAACGATCCGCCGGAGCCGCAACCACATTGCTGGGGAGGAGGTGGAGCTTGAAGGAGGTGAAGGTCCTTTGTTGGGAGAGATTCCTCTAGGGAGATGCTAAGGGGGAAGAAGGGGGGTGGATGTGTTTAAGTAGGGAACTTAATAAAAATTTAATTAATTTTAAAAACCCACTAGTAGGCCCGTACCCGAACTCTCAACGGGTTCGAGGTTAAGCCACTCCTAGGGTAAAATCCACGTTCTGACCACAAAGGTGGTCTTAGAATTTTAATCTGATCCTCCGTTCAGAAGTTATAAAGTTCACGCCCAAGGCCACTAAATTACAAAAATGCCCCTGGGGCGTTTTCTACAAAAGGGTCACGCCCGCGAAAGTTACACCCCTTATAGGGTAAACGGCATGCTCCGAACTCAACGGTGACCTAAATTTTCCCATACAATCTAAATTTTAGGAGTTATTCCATTTATTTGACATTCCTAGTGTGAACACACTTAAAATTTAATTCCGGCCACACCGGGGCTCGAAATCACACGCCATCTGAACGCCCTACTCTAGAATAACATCAAGAAAAAAAATCAAAGTCTTACAGCCTCAAAACCGGGGTTCTTAAATCATTCCCTCCTTCAAGTTTTTCATCCCCAAAAAATAAAAAAATAAAACTACAAAAACAACTCGGGATACTGATCCTGCTTCTGGATCTCCCGTTCCTAGGTGCTCTCATTCACCCTCCCGTGCCGCCACAGCACACGAACCAAAGGAATGGTTCGTCCACACAGAGTCTGCTCTTGTCGGTCCTCAATCTCCACCGAGTGCTCCGCAAAGGTGTCTCCATCCTCAATGTCCAGCTCTCCCCAGTTGATGACGTACATGGGGTCGTGCACGTACTTACCCAACTCCTACACATGGAAGAAATCATGCACTCTCTCCAGATATGGGGGTAGAGTAAGATGGTAGGCAACCTCGCCAACCCTGCACGCAATCTCAAAAGTCCCGATGAACCTTGGGGATAGCTTGCCTCCCCTGTCGAACCTCCATGTTCCACGCCTCGGGGAGACTCTCAAAATAACATGGTCCCCCTTCTCGAACTCCAAAGGCCTTTGACGACGGTATGTGTAGGACTTATGTCTGCTCTGATTCATCCTCATCCGCTCACGAATAACCTGCACCTTCTCTATCATCGCTCGTACCAACTCTGGTCACACGATGGAGGTCTCCCCAACCTCTATCCAACACAATGGTGACCTGCAGGGTCTCCCGTAGAGGGCCTAAAAATGTGCCATTCTAATAGTAGAGTGGTAACTATTGTTATATGAGAACTCCACCAAGGGAATGTGATCCTCCCAACTTAGGACAAAGTCTAACACGCACGCCCTGAGCATATCCTCCAACACCTAGATAGTTCACTACTTCTGCCCGTCCATCTCGGGGTGAGAAGTTGTACTCATCCGTAGCTGATTCACGAATGCCTCCTGCAGGCCTCGCCAAAATCGTGACGTAAACCGTGCATCACGGTCGGAGACGATCATCGAGGGTACTCCATGAAGGCGGATGATCTCCTGAACGTACAGCTTCCATAGACTCTCCACTGAGCTCTACTCCCTGATGGCATGGAAGTGCGCCGACTTCTTGAGTCGGTCCACTATCACCCAAATAGAATCATGGCCCTTCGCTGTGCGCAGAAGCCCTGTGAAGAAGTCCATAGATACGCCATCCCACTTCCACTCCAGGATATCAAGGGGCTGCAACAACCCTGCCGAAACCTGATGCTCTGTCTTCACCTGATGACAGGTAAGACACCGAGAAACAAACTCAGCTATGATCCGCTTTATGCCAGACCACCAAAACTTCTGCTGATGGTCTCTGTACATTTTCCCCAAACCAGGATGTACAGCCAAGGGAGAAGTGTGAAATTCCTGCATCATTTTTTCCCATATCTCCACTGGTACTACAGCTTGCCCCTGGAACAGGATCTCGTGATTCCCTCCTTTAGAATACCCATTGGGTGTGTCACCCATGGATATCTGATCACGCAGTACCTCGCTGTCGATATCCCCCAGCTGGGACTCTCACACACGCTCAAGGAGAGGATTCATAATCATCGACCGCAGAAAATTCATACCCTCCTTCTCCACCAAGGTCAGTTGTAGGTAATCCAACTGCTCTAAAGCTTCCCGCACTAGACGAGCCTGGGACTTCCTACTAAGGGCATCTGCTACTATGTTTCCCTTCCCTGGAGTGTAGACTATCTCGAAATCATAGTCCTGTAGAAACTCCAACTGGTGCCTATGCCTCATATTAAGATCCCTCTGAGTGAAGATGTACTTGAGGCTCTGGTGGTCTGAGAAGACCACAAAATGCTCACCCAGAAGGTAGTGTCTCCATAACCTCAAGGAGAATACCACCACCACCAACTCCAAATCATGAGTCGCATAATTATGATCATGGGTCCTCAACTACCTCGACCCATATGTAATCACTGCCCACTGCTGCATTAGAACGCACCTGATCCCAGCTCATGAAGTGTCGCAGTATACCACGAACTCAATGCCCTCCTCTGGCAACCTTAACACTGGAGCACTAGTCAGCCTCTGCCTCAACTCCTCGAAGTCCTTCTGGCACTGATTAGTCCAGATGAATGGTCGTCCCTTTCGCATCAATGCGGTCAAAGGGGCAGTAATACTGGATAAGTCTTCCACAAACCTCATGTAATACCCTGCCAAACCAAGGAAGCTCCCCACCTTAGACGCATTCTTAGGTGGATCCCAAGAAAGTACTGCATCTATCTTTGTGGGATCTACGGCCAAACCCTATTCCGAAATGACATGCCCCAGAAAGTGAACCTCATGAATCCAGAACTGACACTTCGAGAGCTTCCCATACAGCTACCACTCCCGGAGTAAGTCTAGTGCCATCCTCAAATGCTCTGTGTGCTCCTCCTCCATCACAGAGTAGATGAGTATGTTGTCAATAAAGACAACCAAAAACCGATCCAAGTACGGCTGGAAGATTTGGTTCATCAAAGCCATGAAAATGGTAGGGGCATTCATCACACCAAAGGGTATCACCAGAAACTCATAATGCCCATAACGACAATGGAAAGCCAACTTCGGGATATCAGCCTCATGAACCCGCAATTGGTGGTAGTAGGATCAAAGATCAATCTTGGAGAACCACTTCGCACCTCTCAACTGGTCGAAGAGGTCGTCAATCCTCGGAAAAGGGTACTTGTTCTTTATCGTGTCCTGATTCAGGTGATGATAATCCACACAAATCCATAGGCTCCCATATGCCTTCTTCACAAACAAACCTGGAGCTGCCCAGGGAGACACACTGGGCCTGATGAATCCCTTCTCAAGAAGGTTTTCCAACTGAAGTCATAGCTCTAGAAGCTCTGTGGGTGCCATCCGATAAGCTGGACATGATATTGGGGCAGTCCCTGGCTGCAAGGCATTGCAGAACTCCATCTCTCACCTCGAAGGTAGTCCTGGGACATCCTCGGGAAAAATGTCCATACAGTCCTCTACAACGATAGGGATCCAGGTTCCTGTAGTGTCTGCTGCTCTGAGATCCATGCTCACCAACTGGTGAGAAAAAGGCCATGGTCTCCTGCTCAGAGTACCCGTCTACTCTGTCACGAGGTCTCGCTCACTGAGTATGGTGAACCTCATCACATTAGAATGCACGCATCTGACTTGTCTGCGACTATAGTTGATCTGGGTGTGAACCATAGAAAGAAAATCCATGCCCAGGATGACGTCGTAAGGTTTCATCATGATGACCAATAGGTCCCACATGAAACTCGCTCCTCCAAACGACAGTTTTCACTATCTACAAACAAAGGTCACTAATGATGCACTTCTTGTAGGAACCTTGAGGCTAAGCGCAAGTGTCTGCGCCTCTACTAGGATCTCCAACTCTCATACCAAAAGAAGCGATATAAAAGAGTGGTTGGCACATGTGTCTACTAGTACCGAATAAAAAGTAGAGTAAACAAAAATCATACCTCGGACCATCTCGTGTGTTGGGGGGTCACGAACACCCATAGACTAAAGCTTCCCGCAGCCCCTACCGCCATCTCCCTGTGCCTGGCATGGGTTTCCCGGTGGTGGAGGTAGAAGGACCTTGAAACTTAGTCCCCCACATCTGGGTCCTGCCGCTCTGCCTGCGCCACCTCCCTGAGGACCACCCTACCCTCGCCTGGGAGATACCTGGTCACAGCGCTGCCTCTGCCACTACGGTGCACCCACTATCTGCCACAGCTACTCGGTATGCCTGGTTAGGCAGTCTCATGCTATTTGACCCCATCCGTCACAAGCATAGCACTGGTTCTCTCCTGACTTCCCTGGTGCTCTACGGCGCCACTACAGTGTACGACTCGGCCCCTGAGTCTTCTCACGGAAGGGTCTTCTCAACTGAGGCCCTTCTCTCTGTCTCCTGCATGTTACTGAAGACTCTACTCTGAAGTGGCCACTACGAGGCATTGCCAGCTGGCCTCCCTCAGCCAAGAAGATCTCTATCACAAGGGCCCGCTCTAGAACCCTGGTATAAGTAGGGATGCACAAGGGAACTACACTAGAACAGATCTCCCTACGAATACCCCACTCAAACTTCTTCGCCTGGAAGTAACTATTGTGGATCATATCCTACAAGTAGGGTGTCAGATCGGTAAACTGGGCTAAGTATTGTGCTACGGTCTTCCCTGTTGAAATAATGGGTACCCTAGACCCAACTATGTAGTACTTTTGATTATTGTATCATGTGTACAGTTAGATATGCATGATGATTTCTTACCATTATAGTACAGACTTTTCTGTGTCCACTATAATAATGGTAATGTCCAAAGGTTAATTGTCATGTCAAGAGGTTATAGCAGATCCCAAGATATAATGAGAACCTCAAGATACAATGAAATTGATCTTAAATATATGTTCTATAGTCTAGATACATCTTACTGACTGGACATAGTAGATGTCTGAAAATCAGGTGTTGGGGGCTCATAAGCATTGAGACTTCTTCTCATGAAGTTCACACTTGGTGATCTTTAGTAGTGAGATCCTGAGGACAGACCCGCCAATAGGAACACCACATGTTTTGGGTGTCATTGGTTGTTCCTATCTACAGACATGTGTATTGGTCTCCTAACTTGAGACCATTACCAATGTATATCATTTAATTATGTACTTTAATGCAAGGAAAAAACCATGGTAGTAATTTCATGGTGAGGTAGTTTGTGTTGGGTGTGTCGTTAGTGGTATGACGTTGGTTGAATGGTCAAGAAAGAATTTTTCGCTTCCAAGTTTAGGAATTTGTATATCTCAGGCCTGGTTGATCAGGATGGTGCCGTCTTCATAAGTCTTTGGCCAAAGAAATAGAAAGGCAAATCCATCCAGATAGATCAAAAAATAATAAAGAAAGATAAGGATGATGACACTAGAGTGCGCCCTGCTTTATGAGATATCAAATGACAAAGAGACTATAGTACACAGTCAGTGTTCGTAGGATGGTAGTCGTTGCAATGACTATACTTATTTCTTTAGGGGTCATGACGGGTTGCTAGACCCCGGTCTTGGTCTGTGAGTTTTATTCACTACTATTGAGATAAGGTCCTAGAGGATCACACACAATAACGTATTCAAGAATCCACCCTATTCGGTTGAATAGGTATATGGACATAGTGAGCCCCGCCATGGGGTCTGAGCGTTGTCCATGTTGTCGATCACTAAAATAATTAAATAAATTCATTGATATTCAAGTTACAAATATTTGGGATTGAACTTATTTAATTTAATTACGAGTTCAGTAAATATGAGAAAATATTAATCGAACAAATATTATTTTAATATTCAAGGTTCTCTTAATATTAAGTTGGACAACGATTCGAGTTAAATGGCTTAGATTTTATCACGTAATATATTTCATATATATTACAAGTATGTGATAAAATAAATAAATAATATTGACGTAGTTTTAAGTCGTCATAGTTATTTATTTAGTGGACGTGGAATTAACGGGGGTCGGGGAACCCAACCGGGTAATTTCAACAATCCGCTATAAATAGAGAGGGGCTCAAGTGCAAGAACTATTCATGTCTATTTGGCCAAAGCCTATCTCTCCTCCCACTCTCTAGAGAGAGAAGCTCTCGATCTGAGCTCGGATCGAGTTTCTCCTCACGCCTCACAAGATCGATGATGCAGTGATCATCAGAATGTTGAATATATCATCGGATCATCGCGCTAGCACCCGGGGTTCGACGATCGGCGTTCCTGTGGATTTCTGAAGCATGTGTGGACGATCTAGAGGGATCCTACTATGGATCCTTCGTGCAATAATCGCCACCGATAAGTTGCAGTCGACAACGGATTCAGATCTGAAACGGGTAAGTTTTTCTTTTCCTTTTTGTGCTCTTTACAATCTACGCGAGATCCTTGGACCTCTCCAGGGATCGAATCACCGGTAACGACAAGTTCCGTTATCTCGCCGACAAAAATTTTAAAATCCTCGGCCCACCAGCTTTTTCTGCGGGCCCCGGAAACCTAACAGTGGTATCAGAGGGAGTCGTGTAGATTTTCGGAGCCAAATAAAATTAATTTTCATAAATTTAAGTAGAGTGTTTAAAATCGGTCACAACCATTCAAACCGTGATTCAATCCGATTTCGAACGACTAAGATATGGTCATTCGAAATTTTCAGAATAGATCGTGTTTTCGTTTTTGAACAAGGGTATTAAAATTTTTAATATAATTATAATTATTACAATTTATATTATTCTTATAATTATATAATTATACTAATATAATTATAATAATAAAATTATAATAATAATAAAATTATTATATTAAAATAATATTTTATTATTATTATATCTAAAGGCTAAAATAGACTTTAGAAAGTTTAAAAAAAAGGGAGATGACTTGACCTGCTGCTCAAGTCTTTGAAAATAAAAGAAATAAATAAATAAAAAGGGGGAAAAAGATAGACTTCAAAATAAGTCTTAAAATTTAAAAAAAAAAGATAAAAGTGGGTTGGGCGGTGGAATTAACCAAAAAAAGGCAAAAGGGGTCTGTCGCGTGGGGTAAAACAAAAAGAGAAAAAAAAAGAGGAACAGCAGGGGTTCGGCGAACCCTTGTCTCCCACGCGGTGCATGAAGCGTCGCGCTACTTATCCTCCTCCCACAGCGCACAGCAAGGTCTTCGTGGCCACACCCCTCGACCTTTACCCTCAGTGAGCAGGAGCCGTGGAGGACCTCCATGCACGTCGTCGCCCGGGGTTTCCTCTATCCACACCGCGCAGCAGCTCCCCGCAGGCCATCGGCGCCCTTCTCCCTGTGGAACCGCACGGCACACCCAACTGAGGCCCCTACCCAGGACATGAGTCCCTCTGCCCCATGCTCCGCCCGGCTCCACCATCTCCTTCCCAGCGCGCCGCATGGATGCTCCATCGGCGACCTGTTTCAGCACCAGGATGACACCCCATCCCCAGCAGCAGCCCCGAGAACCCATCGCATGCCCCTCTCCCTGTGTTCCCGCACAACGCACAGCAGAAGCGGCGCATGCATTGCCACCTGCTCCTTCTTCAGCGCACACTAAAACGGCGCACCCTCTCGCATAGCACACCCCAGTCGAGCAGCCCACTGCCCTCCAACCGTCGATATGCGCTCTCACCATAGTAGCACGGCCACCCGTAGCTCCACCCAGTGTCGAGTCCCACGCCTCCGAGCAGGCCTCCAATTTCAACTTCAGGAACCTGCTCCCGTCCACCCGCGCAGCACCCACACCCTATCGGGAGAGGCGCCGCCTCCAGCAGCGGTAGACCACGCAGCGCGCCCTCCCCGGGCAGCAGGTACCTAGTTCAAATTGACCCAACATGTGACCAGGTGGGTCTGCTCAGCCAGGATCGGGCATGAGCGGGCCTTCCCATCCAAGAACGCCCTTGCATGGGCCCAGGTTAATAAATTAATATAATTAATTAATTTAATTAAATTAAATTAATTAATATGTTAATTATGATTTAAAATAATTTTTAATACCCGAGGATTAAAATTAATTTAATTTTTGAAATTAAATTAATTAATTAATTAATTTAATTTTAAGTATTAAAATTAAATTAATTATATGACCAATAATTAATTAAATTATTTGAATTTATTAATTCATTTAATTTAATTTAATTAAATAACCCTCATACTTTCTTTAATGCATTTTAATTTTATCGCGCTATAGTTACCCGTCTACTGGTTTTGAGCACCGACCCTAGAATGTCTGCTTTTAATTATTTATATAATTAATTATTTAAACTGTGTGCGATGTGTGTAATTAATTAAATTACGGTCTGCGCATCATCTTAGTTTTCGGTTAAAATGTATAAGGGACTGCGTGCCCAAGTTATAAGATGTACATTTATACCCCATTCCCCCTCGCCTGCGTGTGAGTATTCTTGTATCACGGACGGAGACGATGCAAAGACGAAAGAGGTGGACCCCGCCAAGATGAGGTGGTGCAGGTTGATGAAGATGGTGCAAGAAGACATGTGGATTCCACTAAGACGAGGTGGTACTCCAAGACATGACGTCGATATTGCAGAACACCAGCGGACATACATGATAGGGAAAGCTGCATCTAGTGTCAAATTTTGACATAGGTATGATGCCCCTTAGTTCGTTTAGATGCTCAAGACCAGTCAGGTAGTAGTATGGCCTTTATGCATTTATTTATTATTTTATGCATTTTGGAACAGCGGGAAAATGCATAAAATGATAAATAATAAAATGCATAAAGAATAGACGTTTGATTTGTATTGATGTTCAGTTGTGAGCGCAACAACGTAGATGAACAATATTAATAGAAATGGATTAGGTTTTTTGAGAGAAAACACAATAAAGCCCTCAAAGAAAATATTAAGTCACAAACAGCCTTCCACCATTCAAGTTTGAACAAAACCGGGTGTTCGAGGTGTCGGTTCATGCCTCAGCTGAGGGTGCCTCTTACTACCGGGGAGTTCTTATTCATGTGTTAGGTTGACTTAACTAAAATTTCAGCAACGAAATAGCCTTATCTAGCTTGTTGTAATTTTAGAGGCAAGCGTTGAGTAAATTAGTAAATGATTTTTGAAGCTGGGACTTCACTCAACAAATCAAAGAACCGCGAGTTAATGCGGTTGGCCAGCCAAAAGCCTACTTAGACCCTCCGAATAGTGGCGTAGCCATAGCTTGTAGACTATGAGGGAGGTTTGGGGATCCTTTCCACTAGAATAATCAAGAGTATTCTGATTCTAGTACAGGGGGTTCCTAGAATTTGAAAAATTAGTGGGAGACATTTAATGATTAAATAATCAGTAATGTCACATTAGGTAATCACAAAAAGGTAAAATCTGCTAAAGTATATTTTTAGATAATGACATGCAATACCACAATAAAACTACGATAAATATTAGAAAAAGTTAATTTCTAATCCAAGCATGAAATTCCAAGTGTAGTATAGGCGCTTGCGCACATTACTACCATAATGGAAATTCAAGGTGCTTGTGTCCCAACCTGTTAAGCCATTTTAAGAAGCGAGGGTGTAAAACCGCTTACAGGAGACTCATGAATAAAGCATATGATGGTTATATCATAATTTTATCATCAAATTATGATGTTAGTTGTGGTCTCTACATCAAGACTTGGATGATGATCACATGTAGTCTCATCTCCAAGATCCTTTCAAGGAGAAAGTGAATCAAAAAATTTAATGTGATGGTTGCACTCGGTTTGTGCAAAGTGAAAGATGGTTCAAAATCTTTTATGACATCCCATTCTTATACCTTTTGCACCCAATTACTCTAGTTTCATTTAAAGGTACAAATGAACGTCATAGAGTAAGCGCTTCATTACCTTTAAGATAAATATTCTCCAAGTAATAAGAATATTGGAGATAATGCCATTTTTATTCTTATGGAGAATACATTGAATGGAAAGGTGAAGAGGCTTATGGAAAGTTATGCCAAAGGCACCTTCATCATGTCCTTCAATGAAAAGTGGTTGGTTATTTAACAGGAGGTTATTTTCATCACATATTTAAATAAATTTATGGAAGTTTAAAAAAACTGAAATACAAGAAGCAAGTACCCGCTTCTCTTTAATTTTATATTCATCAAACAAAAGTATTGTTTTCTCTCATACTTCTTGGGTATTAAAATAAAATAGACTTTTCACATATATGTATTGAAATACAATAACCAAGCAAGTAGAGAAACATTACAAGAAGTAAAGTGTCTTCTCCAAGCAGTTGAGAAAGGGTGATTCCTAAGTCAGCGGTAAGAAACACATAACTTATAATTTCCAAGTGATTGATTCAAATTGAAGAAGTTATGGAGTATAACCAAAAAAAATTATCTCATGTGCCCATTTGGACATGATAAGACATTATTCCATGTTTTGGAATCAATGTTGTTTGTGGTAACATACTCAACAAATAGTTCACTACTACTTGAATTAATGGCAATACATGATGAATATAAAATGTAATACCTACCCAGTTGTGGAAATGTGATTACTTTTCAAGTAAAACTAAAATCAGATGTCAACTATATACCTAATATGGTATTTAGGCTCGGCATATCTAAACACCTATGGTATTATTGAGACCCTTAGTTTAGACAAAGAAACCTTTAGAAATAAAGGTATGACATAAAGCTTTCTGAGGTTAGTTCAACAAGACAGTGTGAACTATTCCAAAGAAATCAAGAGGTAAAGATACTTCATAAGTTTCCTTTAAGTCATTAAGGAATAGTGAAGTATAAGTTTGGTTAGAAGATATGAGTTTCTTCAGATCGGCAGGCTGAAGAATATCTTGACCAAGCAATCATCAATCATGATAATGCAGCGTGGAGTAATTCCTAAATGCATGTTACCTTATCTACATCACCGTGTTGACATTCATAAGGAGGATCAATGATAAAGTCTTACGTATTAATATTGATCAACAAACATGTAGTGTGGAGCAATTCCTAAACGCATATGTTACACATCAAAGTTATGATGTAAGTTTTATCAATGTTGCAACTTGCAGAAACTTCCATTATATTTCATGATGTGGTTTTCAAATAACGGCTTAAACCCATAACCAATATGCCAACTAAAATGAAAAATTGATATCATACGAGTCATAGTATGATGGAAAATCCAATATGTCATAGGATGTGTTTAGATGCAAAGAGTTTGTTAGGATTTAAACAAATCTGCATCAAGTTAAACACGTTTTGAATCTAAGTTAATTATCCTAACAGTTGCTTAAGATATTACTTAAATCCCTAAGATAGAAAAGATGTAGTCAAGTATTAGACTACATTTCTATACAAGGGTGCACATCTCTGTTAGAGATAGTGGGAGCTGAATTGACTTGGACTTAGTTAATACTCGAAATGCACAAATGGTTGGCATATGGAACAAGTTCCACAAGTATATGTGGAATAGGAATGATCCAGAGACACATACTGCGTAGGAAGGATGAAACCATCGTAATGGTTTTATATTCACCGCAGCCAGTGATAAATTATTCATTAAAGAATAAAAAATACTACAAGTAAGCAGTATAAGGCAATGAGGTAAGATTGACAAGATCAACTAAAATTCAATAATAGATTCCATGTATCAAATTGCAAAGGGGCATATAAATTGAATACTACGGTGGGTATTCAAATGAAATGATACATGGATGGTACAAGTATGGTGCCAATAAGGCTCGATTGGTTATACCAAGTCGGTACGCCTAAATCTATTATAATTTTACTTGTCATAGCTGAACTTATATGATCATTTTATTGGTTATTGGATGTCAAGATCATCGTTCGTAGAAGGTGTCTATACGATACAACCAGAAAGAGATGATGACATTAGATGATTCCAATAAAGGTTGCAAGTTACTAAAATCCAGTTCTGGAATAAAGTAAGCAATAAGATCTTAGAGCATTCATTATAAATGAATCTTTTCCTTATGTCTACCAAAGTTTAGTGGGAGCGCCAATGTTTTCCAAATGAAATATGTTCGGCAACAAATGGAAAACAAATTTTGATCTTACAGTTAGATAAGATCAGGTTAAAAGAAATTCTCCAATGATTGACTTCAAGTAGCAACCTAAGTTCTAGGGAACATGATCTACTCAGGTAGATCCAAAGGTTTCTTGGTCCTAGTCAATTGTACATATAGTGACATTGTATTAAAAAAATACAAGTTGGAACAATTCAAGTTCAGAATTATTGCCTATGTCACATGGCTTAATCTCTCCAGGTTAACATGTTTGGAGCATGTGTAGAGATTAAAGTTGTGAATTTATACCATATGCGTTAGCAATGGATCAATAACATATTCCATAATATGTACAATAATTGATACTGCCAGGATATAATTTATTATAGGCAGATATCAATTATTTCTAGGAGCACTGCAAGTGATGCAGTCAGAACTATCATCTTGTACTTTGGCAAGTACAAATGATATGTACCAGTAATAAGGAGAGGAAGGTATACCAGTTATGTGGGATATATACTAGTAATCCTTAGATCAATTTGATCTAGTATCGCAGTTAGGCAAAGGAGATGAGTGATTCAAGCTCATAAAAGCTTGTGGTAGCCATACCTACAAATACCGAGTACGTTGTAGCTTCTAAAGCAGCTAATAAGCAGTTTTAAATCGCAATGATTTATTCCAGTTCTTGGATTCACAGCTAGTGAGAAAAGTATTATCATAATGTAAGTTATGATATTCTTACTAGCCGAGTTTTCAAGTTATGACAATGGAAAAAGTGATATACTCAGGGATACCTTATCTTGAGAAGTTCTACTCAAGTCATTGAGGTCGCATATAGCAGATATGCCATGTGGCGAAAAAGTGGTAGGCCCAGCAGTTAAATCCATTACTCAGCAGAAGCATGGTATTCATCATCTGAGTAGCTAGCAAGATTAGTTAGCAAGTTGTATCTAGTGCAAGTGGGAGTGTTGAAATAGTGGGTTCCCTAGACCCAACTATGTAGTACTTTTGATTACCGTATCATGTGTACAGTTAGATATGCATGATGATTTCTTACCATTATAGTACAGACTTTTCTACGTCCACTATAATAATGGTAATGTCCATAGGTTAATTGTCATGTCAAGAGGTTATCGCAGATCTCAGGCTATAATGAGAACCCCGAGATACAATGACATTGATCTTAAATATATGTTCTATAGTCTAGATACATCTTACTAACTGGACACAGTAGATGTCTGACTATCAGGTGTTGGGGGATCATAAGAATTGATACTTATTCTCATGAAGTTTGCACTTGGTGATCTCTAATAGTGAGATCATGAGGATAGACCTGCCAATAGGAACACCACATGTTTTGGGTGTCATTGGTTGTTCCTATCTACGGACATGTGTTTTGGTCTTCTGACTTGAGACCATTACCAATTTATATCATTTAATTATGTACGTTAATGCAAGTTGAAAACCATGTTAGTAATGTTGTGGAGAGTTAGTTTGTGTTGGGTGTGTCGTTAGTGGTATAACATTGGTTTAATGGTCAAGAAAGAATTTGTCACTTCCAAGTTTAGGAAGTTGTATATCTCAGGCCAGGTTGATTAGGATGGTGCCATCTTCATAAGTCTTTGGCCAAAGTAGTAGAAAAGAAAATCCATCTGGATAGATCAACAAATAATAAAGCAAGATAAGGACGATGACACAAGAGTGTGTCCTGCTTTATGAGATATCAAATGACAAAAAGACTATAGTACACAGTCAGTGTTCGTAGGATGGTAGTCGTTGCAATGACTATCCTTATTTCCTTAGGGGCCATGATGGGTTGCTAGACCCTGCTCTTGATCTGTGAATTTTATTCACTACTATTGAGATAAGGGCCTAGAGGGTCACACACAATAACGTATTCAAGAATCCTCCCTATTCAGTTGAATAGTAGTGGGCCCCGCCACGGGGTCCGAGCATTGCCCATGTTGTCGATCACCAAAAGAATTAAATAAATTCATTGATATTAAATTTAAGAATATTTGGTATTGAATTTATTTAATGTATTTATAAGTTCAGTAAATATGATAAAATATTAATCGAATGAATATTATTTTAATATTCAAGGTTCGCTTAATATTAAGCGAGACAACGAGTCAAGTTAAATGGCTCGGATTTTATCACGTAATATATTTCATATATATTACAAGTATGTGATAAAATAAATAAATAATATTGACACAGTTTTAAGTCGTCAAAGTTATTTATTTAGTGGACGTGGAATTAACGGGGGCCGGGGAACCCAACCGGGTAATTTCCACAATCCTCTATAAATAGAGGAGAGGGGCTCAAGTGCAAGAACTATTCATTTCTATTTGGCCAGAGCCTCTCTCTCCTCCCGATCTCTAGAGATAGAATCTCTCGATCTGATCTCAAATCGAGTTTCTCCTCACGCATCGCAAGATCGACGATGCGGTGATCGTCAGAACGTTGAATATATCGTTGGATCGTCGCGCTAGCACCTGGGGTTCGACGATCGGCATTCCTGTGGATTTCTGAAGCATGTGTGGATGATCTAGAGGGATCCTGCTATGGATCCTCCGTGCAACGATTGCTGGCGAAAAGTTTCGGTCAAAAATGGCTTCAGATCTGAAATGGGTAAGTTTTTCTTTTTATTTTTTTGCTCTTTACAATCTATGAGAGATCCTCGGACCTCTCCGGGGCTCGGATTGTCAACTGTGACAAGTTCTGTCATCTCGCCGATGAAAATTTTAAAATCTCTAGCCCCCCGGCTTCCACTGCGGGCCCTAGAAACCTAGAAATCCCCCCCTGATTCAGCTTCAGAAGCTCCTAAATCTAAACGGAGCATAAACAAGAGGGGGAGTACTCCTCCCGGAAGAGCTGCTAGAAGTTATCCCACGTGAGAGATGACGCGTCATGGGTCTGCGTAACCAATGCCAACAATCCTGAGGAAAAGGATGGAAGATAGGTCTACCATCTGGTCCGCTGGTGTTCATGCCATCCTGAAAAGTCAGTCTAAGGACTATAGCTAGTCTTCCGCTTCCTGGGGATCCGGGTCCCCAAAGAACTTCTACGGTCGTTGATGCTGGAAGTCTCAGAGTGCACTCAGCCTGCGCTCAACCTCAGCCTGTGCTGCCGGTACTAACTTCCGCTCTCCAGATGGAGGGGATACTAATAAACCACTGGGTGGAAGAGGATCATGTGAGGGTCCCTGAACTGACGCTTTGTCACTCTTCAGGTCATCGTCATGAACTGGAGAGGGTAACCTGGTTGGTTACTATCGTGGGGGAATCCTGAAAATTATCAAGGATTACCGTGATCAGATGAGCATATATATATCAATAATAACAAAGGGAAGATGAATCAAAAAGGACAGTCAAAGACTCAATCCTACTGGATGCATGTTCCAAATTCCCTACAACAAGTGTATTAGTGTGCCGAGTCGACAAGTAGGTTATTAGGGTCCTGGTGAATGGATACGCCGGCCGCCCGTACCATCACCGGACACCCTAGCCTAAGATCCGCTCTTGAGACACATTGACACTATTTCCCTAAATCCCAACCAATTTTTTCTTAGGGATGTCCGAAAAATTCCCCAAGGAATGAACCACCTCTGATGCCACTTTTTCACGACCCGACCGTACTAGTCTCAAACTGCAACTACCCCAAGCCTGCCTCCATAGGTCAGGGGATGGCGACAAGCGTTGAAGGCATAACGATCTCAGGGAGGCCTTCTCCTAAGTACCTGTACACACACACAGCCCACTCGATGCAGAAGTGCAGAGTAAAAAATAAAACCAAAGGACAAACAACTATAACCCAACCACAGTCATGCATCATCTTCTAAATAGAACTGGTAAAGTGCTAAAAAGTACTGAAAAAGAAACTGAATAGAAAAAGGGAAAAACACGTTCCCAACCTGAAAGGAGCCACAACCCGGCAATAGGTAAACAAAAGTAAAAAAATTAGATATTCCCACACCTGAAAACTCTACTGTGACCCCGGTACGCAGCCCAAGCTTATGTTCCCTCTACGCTCCTCCGTAGACACAATGGACCTGTCAGTTGTCTGCAAGGGAACACCAGGTGTAGGAAAAGCCCAAGCAGGGGTGAGTATAAAGATACTCATTAGGATTCCCCAAAATCTTGAGGAAGCAACAAGGGAGGCACTAAAGAGGTGATAAGTAGACAGAACAAAGAATAGTGAAAGAGTACAGTAAATAGAGTGCATCTCAACCCAACAAGAGAAAGGAAGCAGACTTGTCCAAACAAGAGGAGCTAGACATGGAAATCATGTGGCATACCCCGCGCGTCTTTTCCCCTCCTAGAAAGAGAGTAACTGAACCCAAGGAGTGGGAACAAAGTAGGGTGTATATATATATATATATATGCTCAACAAGAAACCCGAACGAGTGTGTAAGGGGATCCATATCTCCAAGATCATCCCGGGAAAAGTTGCCAACAGTTCTAATGATATCGATCACTAATGCCCAAAAGTCCCGCATGCCAAAACTTTCTCATCGCTGAACCGTACAACCAAGGGTCCCGCTCCGATAATCACGGATAAAATTCACTGAATAGCCTCATAAAAAAGGTTGAGTTTGAAAGAAGTCATTGGGTAACCCACTGCCCATCCCCACTGGAGGGTAACCCCTAAGGTTAACGGTTAACCCACTACCCAGCCCCACTGGAGGTTAAACCCTAAGGTCAACGGGTAACCCAATGCCCAGCCCCATTGGAGGGTAAACCCTAAGGTCAACGGATAACCCACTGCCCAGCCCCGCTAGAGGGTAAACCCTAATATGCTGGTGGGTAACCCACTACCCAGCCCCACTGGAAGATAAACCCTGAACAGGTCCGATAACTCTGCATTTCCCGTTCCATCACTATGTGTCACTAACATCACTATCATGCGTTGGTTTGGAGTGCGTTAAAGGAACCTCCGACCAATGCCCTTTCATGTTTCCACATTTAATGAGATCTCTAATGAGGATCGGTATTCCTAAACAGATTACACTATTGCAATCCTCGCAGAAAAACATGCAAGATAGACTATTTACTCACTTGAAACGGACTCCCGAAGAAAAAGATATTCAACACCACTTTATTCCCATACGGCGTCTCATGGGTCCCACACCCCAGTTCCGAAAAAGGTCGGGCAAATTATGCCATTGTGATGATCTCGTAAAAACACGCCAAAATGACTATTCATTCACCCCGAATGGACATCTGATGAAAAAGTCACAGTACGCTGCACACAGCTTAAAAGACGGCCCCTGGGGCCACACCTCAACTCAGTCTTCAATGCCGGAAACCACCCTGTACTACTTCGTCTTGACTCCAGGGTCACAATGCTGCTGACGGCGCCTAAAATTGACTCTGGATGTGCTTGCGCCATCCGAAACAAGAATCTCGGCGAGGCGCTAAATAACACTTAACGGGTGTTTCACGCCACCGATCCCCCATCTCAGGAATTATAAATCCCTGACACCATCTCAAAACCTCTGTCTCAACCCGAGTATTTTATTTCCGCTGATGGAATGAAAATCTTATATGCGGTTTGAGAATTAGAGACGTTTTGAAGTCAACAGACGGAGACGGGGTGGGCCGGACCGGTTCGGCCGGTCCACCCCTTTAGACCGGCGGTCCGCAGCTCGGCTGCCCGGTCCACCGCGCAGGCCACACCACTTCTCCTAGACCAGCTTAAGCAGGTCCAGCTCATTTCCATGAGACCCGTGTTTTGTGGGTCTTGGTCTGCTCCCACAGTCGTGACGACCCCGGTCTCACGCCGCACACCGACCGGCGAAGCCGGCCGGCGCGCACCCCTGTGGCCCAGACCGCTAGGCCGCCATCCCGCTCACCCGCGCCAACTATCGAGGAGTTGCGCTGCCACTTGGTGAGTTCATGCTACCGTCGTCGCCCGCTGGACTGCCACGCGGCGCCGCCGAACCACCCTTGAACCACCGGAAAACAGAGGTTTTGGCCAGAAAACTTCCCAGGGTCACCCCGGACACCCCGGGACTCAAATTTTCGATCCAAAAAAAGCATTGGATAGCTTGGATCAAACCCTAAACATATATGGACTTCTTTCAAAAATTAAACAGCAATTAGAAGATATAAAATTAGTTCAAAGAAGTTGCGGGAATTTAAAATGAAAACGCAAGACCCTACCTCACAAGGTGTAGCTCGACGCTTCACAAACGATCCGCCGAAGCCGCAACCACCTTGTTGTGGAGGAAGTGGATCTTGAAGGAGGCGGAGGTACTTTTTTGTTAGATCTTCCTCCAGGGAGATGCTAAGGGGGAAGAAGGGGGTGGATGTGTTTAAGTAGGGAAATTAATAAAAATTTAATTAATTTTAAACACCCACTAGTAGGCCCGTACCCGAACTCTCGACGGGGTCGAGGTTAACCCACTCCTAGGGTAAAATCCACGTTTTGAGCCCAATGGTGGTCTTGGAATTTTAATCTGAGCCTCTTTTCAGAAGTTATAAAGTTCACGCCTGAGGCCGCTAAATTACGAAAATGCCCCTCATGGCGTTTTCCACAGAAGGGTCATGCCCACGAAAGTTACACCCCTCCTAGGGTAAATGGTATGCTCTGGACTCAACGGTGACCTCGATTTTCCTATCCGAGATACTTTTACGAGTTACTCTATTTATTTGTCATTCCTAGTGTGAACACACTTAAAATTTAATTTCGTCCACACCGGGGCTCAGAGCCACACGCCGTCTGAACGCCCTACTCTGGAATAACATCAAGAAAAAAAATTCAAAGTCTTATAGGCTCAAAACCCGGGTTATTACATTTTTATAGTGGGAACTTCATATATATGGATTACTTTGGTAGTGGAGGTCTTTATAAAAGATTTCCCCAAGGATGTTATGGGACTACCTCTGAGGTGGGAGATGAACTTAAGTATTGACATGCACCCTAGGATTGTACTAGTTTATTATGTAGAATATTGGATGGCCTCTACCAATCTACAGGATATGAGGGTATAGTTGGATAACCTTCAAGATAAGTTTTTTATCATACCCAAGGTGTCCCACTGGGTAACTCTGGTTTTATTCATGAAATATGTGGAAGGAAGATTGAGTATTTGTGTTGATTATCATCTCTTGAACTAGGTAATGATAAAGAAAAATTATCCTTGAGGAGGATTGATGTATTATTTGATTGGTTTCAAGGTTAAAGTTGGTTATTTAATATCAATATCGGTTTTTATACCACCATTTGAGGTTTTGCGAGGCTGATATTCTAAATATGACATTCTAATGTTGCTAAAGACACTATGAGTTCCTGGTGATGCCTTTTGGTGTGACGAATTCCCTCGATATGTTTATGGAATTGATGAACTAGATATTTTATCCATACTTGGACTGATTTTTGGTTGTTATAGTGACCCTCATTTTCATTCATTAACATTACATCATTTTTTTAGAATACATAATAAATTAAACAATATATTCCCAAAGACCATATTAGTTTAGTGCCTTTAGAAAAATGGAAACATAAACAATGGTACATAAGTTAGCTACATTATCTCCCACTAGGTTCTTCATGACTATCACCATTCTTAGACACATTATACATAATATATATCTTCATAAACTAGGTAAAGGAAACATAAAACGGGGTGAGATTAGATGCTTATTAAGGCTAAAAAATGAGATATGTAAGAATAAACATGAGCATAAGGGTATGAGAACATGATTATGACATTAGAAGATCATACCATGTATAAAAAAGATCATAAATATTAATAATTTCATAAATATTAGAATTTAATAAGACATGAATCATAAGGGAATCAATATCATAATCCATAAAATCATAACATATGAATAAGAGTCGCTGCATCAGGTTGACAATGTAGTTTTGCTCGCATTGTCAGGTGGGTGGATTATTTGAGTGATAGGTGTGCTAGAATATATTTTTTAGTTGTCTTCTTACATTTCTATGTTGGATGGAGGAGTGCCTTTCTGGGTTTGTGTTGCCGGCATGATACATTTCTTGGAAATGGGGGCAGCACATGATCCTCGATTGATTTCACTATTGTAGGTGCTGACAGGGGGGAAATGGACTCTTGGCTACTTCTTTCTTGAATGTTTGTTTCTTGTCTGGCATTTCAATCCACATTTGTCATGTTTTCCCTTTGGTTTTCATTGTTTTCAATGAGTCATTGTAATGGGTTTTTCTTTTTCTCAGTCTTTAAAAGGTGATCTTTCTTTGTTTAATAAATGGTGTTTTCCCCTCAACTTTTCAAAAAAAAATAACATATGAATAAGACATGGAATTTTCGTAGACACATAATCATTTAAAATTATGTCCATATTAGTCAAGGAATCAATTCCAATGTCGTCTTAGTAGTATGGGTTCACTCCCCATACCATATTAGCAGTAATGGTTCACTCCCATGACCATCTTAGTAGTTAAGGTTCACTCCCAATACTATATTATTAATCAAGGTCCTTTATTGAATCGAGTTCACTCCCTGTTCCAGCCATTTCTATCTCATGAGATATAAATCTTTACCCAATTAATTGGAGGGAGATATAGGTCCCAACCTTATCATAATGAGATAATATAAATGTGTGTCGCTAGATCATAAACATTCATAATATGATAACCCATGAAATGAAATGGGTATCATAAACATGTAATCTTATCATAATCTATGAAAAAAAGATAGGTTTCATAATAATTTCATCAAAGAATAACCTATGAAAAGAAGAGAGTTTTATAAACATATAACCATTGAAAAATAAATTTGTTTCATAAACATATAGCCTATAAATGATAAATGGGTTTCATAAAAATCATGTCATCAAAACATAAACCATTCAAAGAAAGAATATGAATGGAACCTTTGGATCATTTCCCCAGAAAGGCATGAGTAACACCTATAGATTTCATCTTAGATGGAAAATAATTTTAAAATATATTTTAAAAACATTTCATGAGAAAAATGTCCTTTCTTATTTGAAAAAATATTTTTAAAACATAAAACCTTTTTAAAACCACTTTCTTTGAAAATAAACCTGAAAATTTGTAAAGGAATATAGAAAACCATTTTCCTTGAAAATAGATAAGAGTATTGAAAACATTTTTAAAAAGTTTTTCCTTAAAAACATAATCTTGGAAACATTTTGAAAACCATTTATTTGAAAACTTATAAATGAATCTTGAAAATATTTTTGAAAACCATTTATTTAAAAAGGAATCTTCAAAACCTTTTTGAAAACCTTTTTCTTTGAAAATAATTTGAAAACTTATAAAAGAATATTTGAAATAATTTAAATCCTATTATTTGAAAATAAATTTTTTAAAACCTATAAATAAAGCTTAAAATTTTATTTAAAACACTTTTTAAACATAAAAAAATTAAAAACATATTTATTTTAAATTAACATAAAAAACAATGAATTTAAAGACTATTAGAGAAAAAAATATTAAAATGGAATCTTTTAAAATTTTAAAGTAATCCTAAAAGTAAGGATGGTTATAATGGAGGATAAATCTATACATTCTGAATATTCCTTTTGTGTTATAAATAGTTTAGAAAAGTGTCTCGATTAGAAAATGACAAGAATATTCCTTTTCTAAAAACCCACTTTTTTAAAAGGTAAAACATGGGTAAAAAGTATTCTAAATATCATAGGATAATATTAGAAATTTTTTAAAACATTTTTAGAAAATATGGTTTTCAAAGAACACATATTTCCAACTGAAGGTAGAGATAATGTTGTATTTTCTTAAAAAACACTTTATTAATTATCTTAAGTTTAAAAGAGTGGGAAATGGTACTAAAAATTAAAGATATCATGACTAAATAGAGTAGAATAAAATTTATGAGCTTTCTTGAGATATGGATCATAATATTTCATCAATGGAAGCATAATCATAAAAAATTCTGATAAACAATAATATTGTTGCAATAAACTCTTACCACTTTGTAACTTTGAATCATACTCCACATATAAGAAAATGAAATCAAAAAAGCATAAAATATCATGAAAATAATTATATTCATGATATAAAATTTCAAATGGTAGTATATACACCTCATAAAATAATATAGGTTCATAACAAAACATGTGCCTCAAAGAAGAAAAATTGAGATAAAACTACCTTACTGATTTGGTAACTTTTGGTACCTAAAACTGCATAAAATATAGATCATAAAATTGGTATGTAAATAAACATAAATTTAAGGATAATATAATAAAATATATTAATGGTTATTTTATACCTCACAAAAAAATAAATGAGTGGTTAATAAGGTATAAATCTCACAAAAATAAAAATGAGACAAGAAAACTCTTACCTTGTGTCTTGACTCCCGTCGTACTCTTAAAAACCTCTTGTATTATAAATATAAGTTTATTATATATATATTAATGAAACATATTATTATATCTAATACCATATATTATTTTATTATGACTTTTATTACCCTTTTATTAATAATTCCATATTAATGTTACGCTTCAGGTAATAACCGCTTTGTTTTTCACATGTGCTTTAATTTGTTATATTTTTTATCCTTATACTTATATAATAATTTATAGTATGTAAACTTTGATATAAATATCATATATATTAATTATATATGTATTTATAATAATATATGGAAGATAGATATATAAAATTTAATACATCATTCATGCATAAGGTAGGTCGTACGTAGACATGAATGTTGTTTCCTTTTTCTTGTCGTATTGAAAGAAAGTAAGTAAATGACATATATGTGTGGGGGTATATATATATAATTTCATTAAATTAGAATTATTATGTCATATATATCATATAATTTCACTAAACCCATCCTTAATACATTCCATCTAAATATTGAACGAATCACATCACTTTGAGGAGGCAGTAGTCAACACGTCCACAAATGAAGTTATCATATTTACAAAAAATGGAAAGAATGAAGTTATGTTTTATATAATATTTAAATAAGTATAAATAAATCATAAATATTATTTATATCATATAAAACATATTTTTTATCATAATTCTCACCCATGAGATGTGGTAAAGGAAAAAATGAGCAACATTGTTTCACGAGGTGATAGTCTACTATACACACGAATGGTAAGTTCATTACCCATTAGATTGAAGTGTGTGTAAGTGTAAGTATAACCCTTATAATAAAAAAATATAATTTAATTTATGATACTTATTTTATTATATAAGTGTGTAATAATAATATTTTAGGGGGTGTAGAATGAAAATAAAACAAATGATCTTGAGGAAGGATGTTACTTCTTCTTTGGGTAACTCCTCTTGGTTTGCACCAAAGGGCTTCCTTGATTGGATTTATAACAAAATTAAGGATTATAGGATGAAGGGAGGTAATTTCTTAGGATATTTGAGAAGTTTTTTACCCATCCAAAATGTATTTATAGGGGTAAATAGGTAATGGGGTGAGGGGGTGAGGGGGTGAGTTCCCTTTTATAGTGGAGGAGGAGTGACATTATTGTAAATTTTTGAAAAGGGAATTCCACCCATGTTTTTCCCATTTCAAGTGGATAAAATAATGGTAAAAAAAATTTAAAAGGGATTATAGGGTCTAAATTTGAATATAAAATGTATTTTGAACAAGTTTCTAGGACGTTTTGGGCTTTAAGTTTAAGTCTTAGTCTATTGCTAAGCTAATTTTTCTCTTAATCGCTATAATTAATTATAATTACTTCCACTAATATTTTTAGTCAAAATATAAGTTGAAATTATTTTACATTATAAATTATACATATTAAAAATATATATTCCATTTTTTCAAATTCTAATCACATAAGTGGTAGAAATTAATTTAATGATAATCCCGCAGATGGGATGACAAAGCGGGTTTTTAAAGTAAAAATGTTCAAAAGTTTGAAATGTTTTTATATCCAATTTCAATGTAAAATTGATTCTAATAAACTAAATTGGATTAATTTATGGATAATTTATCTAATTAAACTTTAAAACCAAACAAAAATATAAATTAACTATATAAATTAATTAGATGAAAAATGAGTTTTGAATTAAAATTTAGTGTTTTTCGCTATTCATCAAAAAATGAAACTTCTCAAAAAAATACAAAAAATTAAAAAAAGTAAATTTTTATATTATGATTTAAAAAATGAAGATTAATTTTTAAATAAAAATTATAAAAGTGTCAAAAAATATATTTAAAATGGGTTCTCCATTAAAAGGTGGTAAAATTTCCTTTTAGAAAATACATGTTTTTATTCCTAAAATTGGATTTATTATTATATTATACCTATCAAATCTATTGGATGAGTATAAAAAATATTTATTGAACATATATAATATATAAATTTTATTTAAAACATTAATCAAAATTGGTTTGTTTAATTTATTGAGATAAAATTGTATTTGTACATAGAAAAATAGTTTTCTTAGAAAATGAATTTATTCATTCTAAAATAGTTTTAATTTAATTTATAACTAATTTAAAACCAAATTATTAATTTTATATACATGTTTAGATCATATTTTTATAATTTAGTTAATATAATTCGTAACTTATATCCCAATGGCTAGGTGGTAACTGTAATAATATTAATAGTATATTGTAGTTCATCAAAACTCGACCTTGCATGCAATGAAATCTCTAAAAGGGACTAATTATTTTGTGTAATACAATCCAAAAATAGTGTTGCATGTACCTAAAGATAATCTAAGTGTTTTATGTAGTATATTTTTTAATTGGTTTTCCATATAACGCAAGCCACACTTAGTGATTTCGTATAAAGAAAGATATATTCAATGTTTTGTGAAATGAAAAATATCAAAAAGATTAAATTAATTCAAAAAATATATTTCAAAAAATCTTGGGGTGTTAAAGTTGTCTTCATTTATGAAATAATAATTTAATTTGTTTCATATGAGGAGAATACAGAGTATATAAAGATGTTCCTAGACTTACTCTGGAAGCACCAACTTTATGGTAAGCTCTTAAAGTGCCAGTTATGGATCCATGAGGTTCAATTTTTAGGAAATGTAATTTCCAAGCATGGATTAGCTATGGACCTAATGAAGATTGTTGTAGTGATTTCTTGGGATCCGCCTAAAATCATGTTGAAGGTTTGGAGTTTTCTTGGATCGGTGGGGTACTACACAATCTTTGTGACATAATTCTCTTAGATTGAAACCCCTATGACCACCCTTATATAGAAAGGGGATATGTTTACTGCGATCATGAAATTTCATAGGGCCTTCAAGGAGTTGAGGCTAAGGATGAATAGTGCCCCTATTTTTACACTTCTAGAGGAGGTCATGAAGTTTATAGTGTTTTATGATGCCACTATATCTAGTCTTGGTTGTATGTTGATGTAGAGGTAGGTAGGGGTCGTATATGGGTCGACATAGTTGAGACCCCAGAAGAATAACTATGAAAATCATGACCTAGAGTTGGAAGTGGTAGTCTTATCTTTGAATATGTGGAGGAACTATATTTTTATAGAGTGATTTTTTGTTTACCCGGACCATTAGAGTCTCAGGTATATCTTCACACAGAGATATATAGACCTAAGATGGAGATTATGGTTGGATTTCCTATAAGAATATGACTTCTAGATAGTTTATACTCTTGGGAAAGGAAATGTGGCAGTATATTCCCTTAGTAGGAATTCATGTTCTCATTTGGTAAAGGAGGCATCTGAGTAGTTAGATTTCTTATAGATGGCCCTAGTGGATGAGAGGGGTTCAACTTATCTTCAGTCAATTGTGTTGACTCCTCCACTTATCTATTATATGAGGGGGAATAGTCGGGATACATTTACTGTGTGGTTATTCATAATCAAATATATTCATAAGATTCACCAAATATATTTTCTGAGGTAGGGGAACATGTAATACTTTTCTAGGGAAATACAGTGGTTCCGGTCATGATGTAATAGGAGGTTATGAGGGAGTTTCGTAATTCCCCTTTGGTTATACATAACATATTGTAGAAGATTTAAAAAGACCTTTAACGGTAATTATTATGGGTTGGTATGAGGTAGAGCATAGCTGAGTTCATCTCTCAATGTCTCAAATGTCAGCAGTTGAAGGTTGGGCACTAGGTTCCAGTAAGTTTGACATAGTCTTTGAGATCTTGGAGTGGAAAATGGATGACATATCCATGGACTTTATGATAGAGATTTAATGAATAATGAGATTCCATGATGTTATCTAGGTGATTGTTGACCAACTCATTAACTCAGCACACTTCCTTTCCATCAAGTAGTAGAGTTTTGTGGAGATTCTAGGGTAGCTTACGTGAAAAATATCATCTGACTCCATGAAGTACCTTCAATGATTGTCTCTAACTATGTTGTGTAGTTTACATCACAGTTTTAGAGAGGCCTTCATGAGGAATTCAAGAAATATTTTCATATTAGTATGTTGTTTCACCCACAAATGGATGGGAAGACTGAGCATACTATCCAGGTGTTAAAGGATATACTGATATCTTTTTTTTGGACTTTGGTTAGAGTTGGTAGGATCACTTTTCATTGTTATACTTTTCTCTATAATAACAACCATCACTCTATGACCATCATGGTGCCTTTTGAGGCCTTATATTAGAGACCCTATAGGTCACTCTTGTGCTGGACTGAGATTGGTGAGGAACTCTTGTTGGGATAGAGATGGTGTAGGAAATGACGGTGAAAGTTTTGGTGATCCATGATCATATGAGGACATCCCAAAACTGACATAGATTGACGTCGTAGGCCCTTGGAGTTCAAGCTGGGAGACCATGTTTTCCTGAGAGTCTACCTGCAAATAGGTTTACAGAGGTTTGTTCAGTGAGGCAAGATGTCTTCAAGGTTTATCGGGCCATTTGAGATCCTAGGTAGTGTTGGTGAGGTTGATTACAAACTATAATTAACCCCATGGTTAGAGCGGGTGCATGATGTCTTCCATATTTCATAGTTTAGGAGATAAGTGCATGATCCTACACACATGATTAACTGGGGAGAGATAAACATTGAGGATGGATCCACCATCATGGAGTACCTGATGGCGATCAAGGATCTACTAGATAGGATCTATTAAGGATAGACTATTCCCTTATTTCATGTGTTGTGGCTTCACGAGAGCATGCAGGATAGCTCATGGGAGTGGGAGAACCAGGTGCTAGCTTAGTATCCCCACCTTTTTTTATCTTATACTTTTCGAGAAAGAAAATCCTTGAATGGGGGAATAATTTAGTGACCTTATTTTTACCATATAAGACTTTGAAATATATTAATAAATATTTTTAGAGCCAAGTGCTTAGATGGCATGAGATTTCAAGGCTTGATGATCCCGAAATTGATATTATAAAAATATTAAATATATTAATATCACATACATGTAGTTTTTCATAAATAATGGAATATCTACTAAGAGGATCCTTGGATTAGAAATCCAAGACTATGATTGAATATATAATGTGGGGTTTACCCTATGCATGGCCTAAGGTTGGTCGGTATTGGATGTTGGGCTGAGGTAGTCGTTGGTGGGTACGTTAGGTAAATTAATTAATTAATTAATTAATTTACTTGATTTATTTATTTAATTATTTTATTTAATAAAAATAACTTAACCCTACCTCTACAAATATGTCATTATGATTATTTTCTAGGGTTCGTTGTATAACCCTTGTCAGATCTGAGAGAGGAGGAGAGTGTTCTTCATTTGAGGATTGTCATCGGATGATGAACATGATCAGATCGAGGTGGATCAAGAGGTAGAAAACATAGTGGGTCTTCTCCATCAATGGTGAATGTGTTCTTCACCAATGATAGATTCATAATTTAGGTAGGTCTTGTCAATTATGGCTTCCTCCCTTGATTAAAATTTTAAGCAAGTATTTTATCTTCTATTATTAATCTATGGTTTACCTAATATTTTGCATGAACCCTTTTTTCTATTATATTGTTAATTCAATATTATTATCCTTTTTGAAAATGTTATCACCACTATAAATCCTAAATTATTATCATTTTCCAATGATAAATTCACTCTTTTGTGTGCTCCATCCCCCTATGTTCTTCAAGTTCTTCACTATTGGCCTATGGGGTCATGGTTCGACTTTTCTGAGGGGGATCGAGTGTGATCAAACCCCTGGATTCATGAAAGTTTCACATATAATGAATTGATTGTAAAATCAAAGAGGGATCGGGAAGGATCATAGGTTTCTGGTGACGCTCTGTGGATATGAGATCTAAAGCAGTGACGGGATTAGTGGAAGATGATAAGAGGAGCATCGGGAGGTGTGTGGGCTTCATACGAATGAATAGAATCCATTTTTCAACCATCAGTGGCTAAGAAATGACCGATAGAGGTTACCCCCACCAATTTAGGGGGGTCAAACAACAGAAATCATAGAGGAGAGGCCAGATCTATAAAATCATGTAGAGAACTTGAGTTTCTATACAAAACTTGACTACAGGGTGTGTAACCTAAAAACAAACACCATGTAGCTCCACCCAGTTGCGACGGATAGGGTTTTCAGAAAGATAAGGATCACACACCATGTGGCTAGGTCAACACACCATGTGACCCTCCCCAGGTGGCTAAGCGATGTTCCAACTGTACATGGCCAGGATATTGTGTAGGATGACTCTTCATATACTCTAGTAGTATATGGTCATGGGTTGGTTCTTGGGCACATCTAGGTATATAGCCAGACACACGATCATGGCCAAACAAACATGACCATGGATAAGATCACACATGTAGACCCTATATAGATGAGACACGTTGTGTGGGCCCCCTTAAATGTTGTGTACAATGACATGGCCTCTAATCCATGTCCATTGGAGAACATGTCCAGGTAGTATAGTAGGACCACACTCCGTGTAGACTCTATATACATCATATACCCCTAATAGAAACTTAAACCTTGTGTATTTCCTTTTATGGACTCGTATTTTGTCCCACGAGTAGCCTATCCTAAGTATTTTTTTATGTATAATGGAATTCTAGACTTTGTAGTGGATTTTGAGATAAAAAGTGAAATTTTCCAAGCATTGTGCTTCTTTAGGAAACACTCAATGATGGCAATGATCAGGTAGGATAATTGGTGAGAGTTTCTAGAGTTGGAGATTCCCCTGTCATACCAAGATGTAGGTCCCCCATACTTCTTTTACTGGTTGAGTGGTACCCCTTAATGTAATAGGGTGTGGGTCCTCTACCCTCTGAGTGGAACCACCCTAATGTATTAAGTAATGGTTCTTATACCCTTTGAGTGGCACTCCCTTGACATACTAGAGAATTGGTCCTCTACTCTCTAAGTGGAACCCCCCCCCCCACCCTCAACTTACTAAGTCACGGGTCCTCTACCCATGAAGTATCCCCCCCTGTCATACTAGGGTGAAGGTCCTCTATGCTTTGAGTGGAATCCCCCTGACGCACCAAGGAACTGGTCCTCTATCTATCGTCTGAGTGGAATACCCATAACATACTAGGGCACGATTCCTCTTTCTATTAAATATTTCCCCCCCGTGTGTTGTGGAGTAGTGTCAAGGTGTGGGTCTTCCTCATGACTTCTTCAGAATGCCACATAATATAATGGAAATTGATGATGGACCTTTGGATCTATAGGTGGAATCATCATCCTAGGTTGGGTTTTGAGATGGATAATACCTTTATCTCTCATTCTGGTTTCTTTATGATCATATATATGTTTTTGGGTTTCATTTCCCTCTTTCTTTGGGTTGAGATGACTAATTCTATTGTATCTTCTATTGCTCCCTATTCAATTATCAAGGAATCTTACTAGGTATGTATATACTCACCCCTGCATGGGATTTAACTAAATGTTTCATGTCTTATGTAGATTATGGACAGATCAGAGGTGATTTCAGTGGAGTATATGAATACTTAGGTGCATAGGCCATGTACGGTGGTCTAGCTTGGAGATCAAGAATTGGGATCTCTCAATCATTTTCTATTCCACTTGTTTTCAGGTTGGGACATCATTTCTGATTATGCGTTTATTTTTCCCCTTTACACTTTGGATGTATTAATCCATACTCTGATGTATTCCCTAGAGGTATTTCATTCATGGTTTACTCTATATGTTATTTTCCTTTCTTATTATACCTATGAACTCTTTCATGGATATGGTTGAGTGTGTCCATATAGGTACACTAAGTAAAGGCCTCCTATTTACATTATGCCTTCTCGACTCTTGTCAATAGGCCCTAGGCTATTAGAGGTAGACTTGGGGTTATAAAGTCTTGTCCTTCCACTGACCAGGTAGGTTCTAGTGGTTTGGGTCATTATATAAGCAGTCTTCAAGTGAGAGATTTTTGGGAATGTGTGAAGTCTATATTAGTTGATTGAAGTCATTCAAAAAGAAGGAGTGGTCTTGAAATATATTCAGTTCATTGAAGTTGTGGTGGTGGTGGTGTTTCCTTCATAATTTCTAGAAGGAGGTTTCTATAAGGAGGTTTCATGGAATTAGGTTTTTCCAATTTTCTTAGTTCCATGTGATCTTTTTCTAGAAGTTTAGATGGGAATTCCAAAATATGGTGGATATTTAGTGTGTTTTTGAGAGGTTGTGGATTTATTAAAGGTGTAATTTCTTATGAGGATTTCTATAGGAGGTAAATAGTGGTAACAATGGAATGGATGGAATCCCACATTTCTCAAAGGTTGGTGTAACTATATGACTAGGTGTCACTTTATATAAATAGTAGGTTGGGTCACCTTTTTTTGTTATGTAATGTGATTACTTTTTATAATAATTCATGTGGATCATTAGTCACTAGTTGTAAAATTTTATTTCTAAAGGAATGGATTGAATAAATTTCTCTCCTATGAATGTAGGAATTTTATTCTAAATAATGTAAAACCAAAGTGTTCTTTATTACTTACATTTACTTTCTTTGTATGAATGTTTTGTATCAATTGGAGTGAATAGGGATGAAGTTATTTTGAATTAGTGTGGTGAATTAGGTTAATTAATTTTCTATCAAGGTCTAAAACACTAAAATTTAGAGATTTAATTATAAAATCTATTTTTTACAAAGTAATTCTAGGTTAACTTCTTTTGGTGTGTCGGAATGATAGTGTGGGGAACTCTCAACAGTGGAATAGTACACTCTCTTAGAGAATGAGAGAATCTCATTCAAATAGTATAGGTTCTTGTCTAGATCTATACACTTTATATAGCATCACTACACCTTATATTTATTTATAAAATAACTTGCTTCATAAATTTATTTTACTTGAATATTATATACTTAGGATTAGATCATGGTTTTACAAAGATCTATGATGTTTTTAACATGAAAAAATAGCACTAGCATCATTAGATAATCTATTCTTCATAATATTAACTCTGTAAATCTCAATTTTTTATTAAGTAAAATCTCATATGAGATCCATGTGATGTTTCTATTTATCATAGAACATCATCGGATATCAAAAATATTGTATGATAAAACTTCTTACATACTATCCCAAAATTCACTTACGTGTAAGATAATTCTCTTATGTGTAGATCAATTATTTTATAGGTATCTCAAAATTCCTTATGGGATCAGCCTTTTCTAAAATGTTACAAAATAAAATTTCATTCACCATATCAAATTAATTTTTTCCATAAATAATGTCTTACGGCCCTCTCAAATATCGAGCAAGGTCAAATGTTTTTCGAGCAGCTCTTATATCTCAATTCTCTTCTACATAGATCAAATATCTTGCATATAAATCAAATTTCTTATGGAAAACTTGTGTATCTCAATTCCCTTCCATATAGATCAAATTTATTATATTCTATATAAATCTATTATGTATATGTAAAATTACTTATTCACTATCCATAATTTCTTATATGTAGGTGAAATTCATTTTCCATTTTTTAAAACTCAGCTTTAAAACAAAAATTCCATGATTATCCCAAATTAATTATAAACTCTTCCAAATATATTTTGGGCCTCTTAAATATATTCAAAAAACTTCTTAATATCTTTAAATAATTATGGAAACTATTAAAATAATTCTAAACACGTTATATCCCATTTTCAAGGTGTTGCATCAAATAAATACTCAATTTAGAGTACTTCCATGGTGTGAACTTCCTTTATATTTCAACCTTTAAACTAAACCATTTAATATTTCATACAAGGTTTTTTTCACTAATTTAAACTCTAAAATTCTAGGAAACACATGCATGGATTCTTAAAAAATTAGGAGAGATTCTCTAAAATACATTGAACTTTTTTAACACCTATTAAATACAACTTATACAAGTTATCCAATTTATGTTTAGTATTTGGGTCTTCCATAAACTCTTAAATATTTATGTGACTGTTATATAAAGTGATACTATAATATTTTGAACTTGTATTTGACATGATAAGTAGATATACAATAATATTATGTATATGGGTTTCCCATTGATGTTGTCCAGTCAAGTTCTTCAAGGGCAGTATTGTTATGCCTCACTCTCTTAGATTGTTTTAATGATCACAAACATCCATTATATTTATAACCTTTTAAATTGAGTTTATTTTAGTTATTTAGGTTTGATATTTACTTATGAAGTTAACATATCAAAAATAGATTCAAATTTAATGAAGAAGACCAAGATAAATGACCATATTAACTACTTCCACGAACCACCCGACAGGGTGCCACCAGCCAGCCAGTAGCACTTGACAGAATCAAAAAAGATACTGAAAGTCTGCCAGATGCATAGGGGATATCATCAGCTAGCTAGTCAGATCTAGGAAGAACTATTGATATATCTTAATACCATTAGCTAGTAGGTTTCATTGGGTGGGTATCCAATGGCATCGATACAGTATGTCAAATCAAGTATTAATTATGGTCCTACTTTCCTTGACTTGACCTCCACTAGCTACTATGACTCTTTTACACCTCAATGACCATGGAGGTAATGAATATACCCTCATGGAGGATTTTTAATCATATATGAATAAATTTTGATACAATTAACCTATGAATATTCCCTATCATTAAATTTCCATCTTTACACCGTCTCAAGAGAGAGTCATTATTCTTCATTGTTATAATCTTATTCTCTATATTTTACCATTTCTTGCTATCTATATTATTATTATTGTTTATTATTATTGAGATATTAAATAATTTTATTAAATGGTTTTTTTTAATGAAAACTTATCTTATTCCTTCCTCTATTTGGTGATTATATCCACAAAAGTTAGAGACTATTAGGTTTCTTTTCACAACCAATAAAAGGAAAGGGTTTCTCTCTTAAATAGGGTTTCTTTCTTTAATCTAATCAAAATAAAGTATCTTTTGGTTTTTTATTTCTTATTTTAAAAATCGAATTTATACCTTCTTTTGAATTCTTGTCTACCACTAAATTAAAGGGATTTAATTCATAAATACTTAAGCAGTTGACGTAGGAGACGTAGTGGCTCATAATTGATCTATTATTGAACTTTCCTATAAAAGTGTGTTCCTTATATTTTATTTACATTATAAATATTTTATTTATAAATATATTTTATTCAATTAATCAACTAATCATTCATTATACCAATCACTTAATCTCTTAAATTATATAAATAAACCTCTCAATTAATTAATATTTTGTTTCTCCTATAATTATACTTTTGAATTTCAATATGATTTTTAATTCCATTATGATTACTTTGTTTTAGTTTATAGATTAATTTCATAATTTTATTTCATCTATTATTTTTTTAATGAAAATCCACCCCCACCCCCATATTACTCTGACCAACAATCATCACTTCTAATAATCTATTTTACCCATGTATATATGGGTAGCATCCATGACATCATTTCCTTTGGATAGATACTCCATCCATCACCCAAGACATTTCCTTTACATTAATTACCTTTAAAATATTCTTGAAAAAAATACTAATTGAAAAAATATAAATACCATTGAAAACTTTATATGATGACACAAAGTCTGTGTCATGTTTTATGATATATCATGAGATAAAGAGATTATACTGCACAATATATGTTCATAGGAGGCCATCATTGTTATGATTAAACCTTATCACCTTATTGGTCATGATGTGTTACTATATATCACTCTTTATATGTGAGTATAACTCACTACTATCAAGATAAGATCCATCGGGATCACACACAAACCGTATTCATAATCTTGGCCAATTATAGTGAAATGAATTTTTTTTATATGGTAGGCCTTGAAATTGCAGTTCAGGTAATGTCTGAGTTTAAATGATCAAAAGGAAATAAATAAATTCAATATTATTAAATTTTGGAATAATAAGTGTTGATTTTTTTACTCATTTTATTCTAAAGTTATTTAGTGAACACAAAGAAAAATATTTTTCAAATGCATATTTAATATTTAGTATTCAAGGTTCATTAAATATTTCTATGGGAGATTCAAGTCGAGTTAATGACTCTGAAATTTATCATATAACATTATTTTAATGTTTCAAGTAAGTGATAAATTACTTATGACATTTTTGGAACATTTTCTAGGTTATAAGTGATGAATATTTTTTAATTTAGAAGATATAATTTATTTAAGGTCTAAAGTAAAATTTTCAAAAATTAAAAATACAAATAAAAATCAACTTAAGAAAAATACAAGGGTATTATTCCTCCTCTAGAATCCTCTCTCAACCCAAGATCTCTCTCAAATTATGGAGATACAAGAGAGTGTTTGGGAAATCCTAATCCAAGAACATCTTCCCTGATTTAAGTAGCAGTGTTTTTTTGATCATGATAATATCAAAAATCTATTTCTTTCTCTGGCATAGCCCCCAAAGTATGAATATTGATGATCTATAACATTTTGGTGTGTGTGGATGATCTAGAGGGTTGAAAATTCTATTCCTTTATTCAATGATCATTGACGATCAGTGGAACACATTTCCAATTTAAATCAAACAAGATATGGTTTCTATTTTATATCTCGGTGCTTAATTAAATCACATGGGTTCCTCAAATTAATAATTGGGTTGTATTTCAACAATAGATGATGTTATGATATCAATTTTAGTTTAAAAAAAATTATTTCTTATATTTTTCACTTAGACTACGCACCTAGTACCAACATTTACATGTTTATAGACACTGATATTTGACTTTAGACAAGCCTGACTCATTCCACTAAGGATAAGACGTAGAGGTTCACACACTTAGTGCATCCCTTGATCTCAACTAAAATATTTTTTTAATTTTAAAATTGGAATAAATATCAATATCAATACTGAGTAATAATATATATTTAGGATATTATATTTGATCATTGTTATTTAGTCACTGATTTGAGTTGAATAATTAAATATTTATTTATTCGCAAGACATCGAATAGAATATTTATTTATTTAGTAACATGAATATTAAAATAAATTTTTATCTATAAGACTATGAATATAATATTTATTTATTGAATGGATAATATTTATTATTTGAGGTTTGGAAAATGTTGAGAAGGAAATGTGGACTGAGTTAAAGGGTTCAGTGGGAATTATATATTAATTATCATTTAAATAAATATTAATTTATTTAAAGAATTATATTTATTTTATTCACTAGACATGCATGTGTCAAGAAAATTATAATTATAATAATATTAATAATATTATTATTATTATTATTACTATTATTATTATTATTATTATACATGAGGTTCTCTAAGGATTAAGAGAATAATAAAGGGATTATATATAATTATTTATTATCTAACCTGGATCTATATTTACTTAGTAATAACATTTTCTAATGTTAGTTACAAGATAGATCAGTGTACATATCAAATCCCCTCTAGAGAATTATCTTTCAAATAAAGAACAAGTCTAGGGTTTCTCTTTAGACCAAAAGTATTCTTCCACATCCTTCCTTCCACTCAATATCAAGAGAAAAATAGAGATAATCCTTCAATATTAAAGGATTGTGTTGTAATCAAGATAAACAGTGAAAGATGATTGGATCATTTATGCTAGAACCTCCTGGAATTTTATCTGCATTGTTCGTAGATTGAGGTGGATGTCTATATTGTCGCTAGAGGGATTCTATTTTGAATCTTATTGGTGTAATGATGGTACAATTTAAATGGGATTAGATTGATCAAAATCTACATCAAAGAAAGATATCAAGACCAAGGTATTTTTATTGTCATTAAATTAATTATAAATTTAACATGAAAGATCCTTTTTAATGGTTATAGGAATTTCTTTCTATTTTATTTATGTGAATTCATTACCATGATGATTGTTACTAATGATCTAAAGGGTTATTCATTGAATCTAGAAAAAACCAAGTTGGTCATCACACTCTCTATCACTTCCACTAAACCCAAAATCTTCAAGTGGTATTAGAGCATTCATGTTTAAATTTATAATTATTTATTATTGATTAATTGATTTACACATTTGGTGTTATTTTTTCATTTCAGTTTATTTGTTATTTAATATTCAAGTAGATATATATTCTATGTTCACCTTCATATAATCAATAATAGTTTAATAACATGTTAAGAACATCCAATGAACCCATTAAAAGGTGTCAAAGACTCTATCCATATATCATGGGACTACGTGACAATTAATATAAATGTACATATCATGTACCCATATTCAATACACCATGATACAAAATCTAAAAACATAGGTGGTCGTAGGGAGTAATATGCAAGTCATGACATGTTATGTGTTGATCGAAACCAATTGTCATGTAGTTTTAGGGACTATACATTATTTAGCCAGCATACATTCCATATAGTTTGATGCAGTTTAAAAACTATGTGGTCAAATACTCATCATGCATTTATTACATGAAGCTTAAGGTCTTAAAGCTAAGAAACATGGGATAGATGTGATTACACACCATTTAGCTAGAATACACACTATTTAACCCATAAATATCCATGATAATTGCACATCGAGTCCCTAGGTGTGTATCATGGATGGCACACAAAAATTGACACACATTGTGTAGTCCACAGTTATGTTGTGTAACATGTACCTATTTACGTAGAGAATATGCCAATCTGGGTTGTATACAGTGTAATTAATTTACATGGAAATAAAAATAATCATGATATTAAACCAAACTATATGGCATGTGGTTAGCATACACATCATGTGATAGGGTTTAAATAATATTAAATTCCTAATTAATTTTGTTTTAAATTTGTAACTACACCCCATGTATGGTTATTATTAAACATAGTGCACTTAACATGAATTAAAAGCAGTACATGCCATATAAATTAATGCATGTCTATGTGTTATAAATTTATTGTGAAAGATATGTAATTATTTAACATTTCATGTCTGTTACATGTCATATGAGTGCACAATGTATGATGATGACCATACATTAGGTAGTTCAGACGGGTGCAAGTTGGGTTTCCTCTAAGTACACATTGTTAACTTAAGTAATTTTAGATGAAATTAATTAATTTAAAAATTAATATGGATGGAATATCATGTATTTTGAGAAATACATGAATTAATAATTAAGATAGATAATTAATTAATAAATAAAACCAATTATTATTAATTTAAGAGAAATTTATCTTAACTAATATAGTGATTAGAAATGAATGTTAGCTTGTATGAAAGTGTTTGAATTGAATGTATGTGACTGGTCATGATCTCATAATATTAGACTAACTAATTTATTTTTGGGGTTTTTTATTTATTTTAATATTATTACATGTGTTTTATTATGTGATATAATATTATTAAATTTAATATGATGACCTGTGAGTTATACCTCCCATATTTACTATATAGGACTTGTGTTCCCATTGTTATTTTACGTATCCTATTCCCCTAGTTCCCCTATTCTGGGTGTGAGTAAAACATATAAAGGATAGAGATTAAAGGATATGAGGTGATTCAAAATGTGATCTGAGTTGAAGCCAACCAAGAAGATATAAAGGTCGATGGTGGAATGCTGCAACTCGATCCAAGACTGGAACAAGAAATTTTTCCATTATGGTTAAAGATTGATTTATCATCCACTCAATAAATAAATCATTATAAAGTTTATAATCAATTCACTTTATTTATTTTATTTTTTAAAGTGCATGGTTATATATTTAATGCAATTCATGTTTATATGATGTTAAAATTAAATCGTATAAACTAAATAAGATAATAATAAAATAAAAGATGTAGTGAAATAAATGGGTTAGGTGTAAATTTATTTATCTAAACATGGTTAATTAATTATGTAAAATCCATATAATATCAACAAGACATTAAAAATATAAAATAATGAAAATTTTTCATAATAAAAAAAATCTATAAAGAAAATATTAAGTTAAATCCCTTTCATAACTTAAGTTATGAATGGAACCATAGTTCAACGTACTTATCTGGCCAAAGTTACGGTGATTTAAATTATCATGGAGTTTTAACTAAGTTTTTGTGTCAATATAACTAAGTTATCAAGTACGTTTAACTACCTAAGTGGGAATTAGTGAAATTTAAAGGAAAGTTTCAAGGAAATTTGAATATATATTTATATATTTGGAATCAACTCAATTAATCAATGAGTTGTGATCTAGCGGTTGGAAAGACCGCCTACTTAAATTCTTTTGAACAACTTATCAGACTAATGTATGGGTTATGAGAAGGTAAATATGGATTATTTCCTATATAATTTACAATTGATATAACATTATTATTACAATGGTGAGGGTATTATAAATTGATAAAATATTGGGTGATTAATAAGATAATTAAAATTATTATGCCTCACATATTTTTATAATCCAGATAAAGTACTAAATTTGATTTTATTTTTTGTATAAAAATGAAAATTTCATTGATATACATATAGTATATACTAGATAAAGACATAAAATTATCTAGTGGTAACTTCTATGAGTTTTATAGGTTCTTGCACATTGAATTATGCCAGGAATGAATGCTTTATGTACAGGAAGTCTCGGTTCCTGATCAGCCTACTAAGGAGGTGAATTGTGAAGAGATATTTGTCTAATTAAAACACTTGGATTATGTTATACATATATATTATTTAATATTATCATACATTACATGAACCAACCCACCGAGGGCCTATTTGGGGCAGCATTAAGCCAAGAGTTCCACCCCAATTCTACCTCTAATAAGCTAGGGGTTGGTGACTTGAACCAAATAAAAATATCTCACAATATGGGAGGCCTTAGTCTATGTAAAACTATAAAATAAACATATATCCAATACAAAAGATAACTAAAACACCATCAGGATATATAAATGATCAATTGAACTATATATAATACATGTATGAGACAACAAGTACAAGTGAAACCCATGTGGTAAAAATAAGGGAAACATTACATCTGAAAAACCACTAAAATAAAAAAAATACTAAGAAGATCCTCCATATTGTATATACTCTTGAATAACACTCCAACCATAGTGATCACTTACACCATCATGAATCACCATTCTCTATAATTCATCACCAATAAACATTAAGTTTCAGTTCCAAACAAGCTACACTAACTTTGTATCAACAAGACCATATTCAACCTATGTGTCGCCTGCACAAACACATCATGTGTGGTCCCAAGGTCTGTATATGGGTGATTATAAACATACCTAGTGAGATTATATAAAAATAGAATGAAAATTGAAAACAACACATCAACTTAACTCCTTCTATTAGATGTAGCTAGGAGGAATACAAAGAGGAGAAACCAGAACAACAGGTCATATCCTAGATCCCAATACTAGAGGGTGTCTAAGAGAAAACAAAAAACAATAATCCAAATATTATTAACACTAAAATTATCATAAAATTAATTAATTCATGGTCATTTAAACTCTAATCCTTAAAATTCACATCACATGAGAAACTAGAGGTTCTGGAAACACTAAAAATTTCATGAATTCTATAGATGATGGTAACTAAAACATTTCATCTTAGAGGAAATCCCAAAGGTGTTGAGGAATAAAAAGTCTAGTAGAAGTATATATTATTTAGAATTATAAATTTAACCCCACTTTCAGAACCCATGAAATGCAGTTTTCTCATCTATAAATCATTATCATCAAATGAGGTAGAACTACAACCTCTGGTACAACAATACTGAACCACTAATTGTATATTTGAATTATCAACTCGTGTGACCTATATATACCTATAGTAGAGAATCATGTACCCCTAGTAGTAAAAATAATCCCAAATTAACACCATTTTCAGGATATAATTAACTATAATGTAGGTTCCCAATGCCCTATACATACAGGAAAACGTACCAACTCTGGTGTAGGATCTTAGGCCCATGAGATCTCATTACATAGGGGAAAATAGTGACTCTATAGATAAAGGATCCTAGTCCCATGTAAGTGGTTGTAAATACAAACCCTATATAATCGATAGGTAGATAATACCATTCCCTAATCCCATAGGATTTATAGTCAATCGTACCTATGGATAATGAGAGGAAATTATGCCATGATGTAACTCTTCCATCAAAAAGGGTTTCCATTTACCAAGAATGCCTAAAATCCAAGCATGATCCCTATAATGTTGATGCAGTTGATCAAGCTTGATTCACCTCATGACACATATCTATCTTTAAAATTAATTCCATCACCAGGTTCTATGTGTAAAAACATCCAAGATAGACTACTCACATGTCCAAAACTAAGTCCAAACAAGAATACATGACCAATAAGTGGGTCTAGATGGAGTACACGGCATGTGCCTTGGGTTACACAGTATGTAGCCTTAGGTAGTATATTTTTCATATACTAATCCCAAATTTGTAATATAAGGATCCATGAATACTATTTTTAGGATGTAATACAAGGTGTGTGAGACCCAGGGTGGCACTCATCATGTACCACAGTCATATGTGTTGTGTGAAATCAAGGTGCATGGAATATGGTACTAGTCCACATGGCGTATAAGGACAAATGGTATCCTAGGAATGTAATCCCTATACACACTAAAAAATTATCTTAGGGATACATTTCATATGATTCAATCACGTGGTGTGTGATATTTAACTCAGACTGAACCCTAGTCGTCACAAACCCGAAGTACATGGAATGTGTTCCTCCAAACAACATGTTGTGAAATTAGGTTCTCAAAACTAGATTCAATTACATACCTTTAATCTTTAATTTAATCTCTTATATCACCCTATAAATCACCTAGATATTCATTTATTATTCCATTTATAGAGAAACCACCGTCAAAGCTTGATTTTTGGCCACCAATCATTGGAAATGGGGATCCAAGTAAAATCCCATCTTTCTTCGTACATATCCTCTTATAAATATGACTTCTCATGGTCCAATTGTGATTATAGAACCACCTAAAATGATTTACTAAACCATGGTTCCCATCATATATCACAATATAAAAACTCTAGTATGATATTTAATCATAATTTGAATCAGACCAGTATTGGAAGAATCTTCAAGCTACCTACAGGACGATGAAAAATACATGAAGAATGGTGGGAAGAATCCAAATAAATAAATTAATTAAATATATTATATGGGTTTAGAGATCCTAAAAATTGATCATAGGGGTTTAAATAAAATAAATATAGAAAAACCATGCAACAAATATTGTCCCAATCTAAATATAAATCAGCAAATTGGTATAACCATGTGAACAGTGAATCGATTATGGATCATCAATTCATTCTTTTAAATCTTAAGAGAATAAAGAAAATAATATAATATTCTTCACTAACTCATTTAAAATTTGTCTCAACTTTTATTCCATTATTTCAACTGCATGATCTATCCATTTACATCACTACAAATATGACTTCCTCCTATCAATCCATAATCATCGCTACCATCATCGGATCTTTCTCCCTTGACCTATAATTTTTTCTAAAGATTATAGTGGCTAACCCTAGGGAGGTACCATAATAGGGATTAAATAGAGTCTCACCCAAGGGTTTCTCCATAATTATTGTTTAATAAATTAAATAATTAATTAATTAAATTAACTATTTAATCCACCCATGACGACGAACACCAGAATATTCTAATGCAAAAAAAATACATCGTGTCTAGGAAAAACATGCACTATGAACCTAACCATGATCCTATTTTTCCCATCTATGGAACCATTGAGGAGATATAATATTTTTTCCAAAAATTCATGCACATTGATAATAAATAATATAATATTTTTATTATATTATTTTTTAGCCTTTTCAACACTCACTTTTCCATGCCAACTCTACCCGAGGGGTAAACACGATAATCTGAAACTAATTAAACTTTAATAAATTTTTCATGAGGTCATCTATTGGGTAAAAATATTTTTTTATGCTTAGAGAGATCTCAAAACCTTAAAACCCAAAATTGGGCTAGGTCTCATTCAAGAAAAGCCTCGGTCCCTACATCCTCCCCGCCTTAAAAAATTTTTATCTTTAAAACAAAAGATAATATAAGATCCATCAGAAAGAATATCACATGTAATACTCAGGTTAAGGAACCCCAAAATCATATTCAATTACTTTATCTTTGAATATTTTAACTCTAAGTGAACTCATAAAACAAATACCAAGAAACAAAATATCCCCCTTCACTCATAAAGATATTGGTCCCAGCCATCTCAAGGAAAGAGTTAAGAAGAAACATGGAACCACTCTGAGTAATTGTTTCTATTAATCAACACCTAAAACCCATCTAATTTGAAGGTGGTTATCCATATGGTACAAAATTAAACCATGATCCATTGACACCCATCCCAAAAAAGTCTATTGACAAGGTTTCCACTAGTGGAAGTGATCCTCTCCCCATCTTTTGAGATAATTCTTGTCCTTTTTCTTATGGTAGAAACCCATACACACCACACTTTAATAATGAGTTCTTTAAAAAGATCCCGCACTGATTCCCAAATAATTTCTAAGCATCGTGAAATTCTAGACTTACATTTGTTTCACCATCATCTTCTACCCATGAGGAAATTGGAACCATTGTTACTATCTTATAGAATAAGATAAATATGGTCCACTTTCCTAAAATTCTACATGAAAATGGTGGGAAATACCCATCCATATTATGATAACCAATAGGATTTCACCCACTATATAAGATGAATTTATTGAGTTGTAATCACTCTTTCATGAAAGCTACCAATGAGAACGTCAAGAACAACACAAACCTCACTCAATCACTCAATAACATGCCATTGTATTCTAGGTGTCCTAATCTACCACATTTCAAAGTGTATATTACAAACTACTTAGATGACCCTACTTTTTTAACCCCAATCCTCAAGATAAAACCTTTTTTAGTGACCAAAAATAAAAACCTCTTTCGAAAAAACCCGTCCTCCATTGTATAAAAATAATTTCCATGTGATAGGTACACCCATAATGATCTATTAGATACACCACACTAAGGTTCATACTATGAAAGGGTGGTACTCACTCGGGATTTCCCCCATGATACTTATAAAAAACACCAAGGGTATAACAACCTTCCACTTGGGGAAGTGTTCATTGTGCTCACCACCTTTAGGAAAAAAACTATTCGGGTCTGCCTCCTAAGAATAAATGATTCCACTATACCACTAAATCTGCATCACCACTATTTAAATATCACACAAAAGGAAGAGTGTGGGGAAACCATAATTGATTGAAGGTAAAAAAACATATCCCTATCCATGATAAATGGCGAGTCGTTTCACCAAAGGTATGTTATCGGTGTCCCAAATTATTTTTACCCTAAAGAGTATAGTACCATTAAGGGGTCGATCCACAGGGAAAAAGGAGTTATTTTTGTCTTTACTTAAATAATTTGTATTTTTTTTCTTAGTGAAGTGTGCTAAATTTAGAGTTTATTTTTTATGTTTGGATAAAATAATAATTGGTTTTAATTTTCTTTAATAAATTACTTAATGAATAGAAGAAAATACAGGAAAATTGGTTTTGATGGAAGTAAAGATAGGAATGCATTGGGGTTATAGATTCTTAAGAAGTTTTTTATTAAATAAAATTGCTTATGAGGTTGTATTTTTCATGATAACCCAACTCTCTGGGTTCAATTTGTAATAAAGTTTCCTTGGTCCAGTAAACTTATATTTAGAGCTGACGAAACTAACTCCTTGGTCCGGTAGTTAGTGTTTAACAGTTATTTATTTGTCTTAGTCCATTTTTGAACTAAAAAATACTTAAAATTATCATGAAAATATTCATTGTTATTCTTCTTTTGAATCCCTGAAAATTTTTCCCTTGTTCTGGTTCATAATTTTTAGTAATAAGATGAAGTGATTTAAGAAGGTTAAAAAGAAGTTAAAAGAACAAACACATTCATAGAAACTAATATATATTACAACTCTTACATCTCCCAAAACCCCAACACACTGGGTATTTATTTAAACATAGAGGTAAAGATAAGCACAAAACCCTTGATACCAGATTTGATCATTACGTGAAACTTCAAGGAGGGAGTGACTCTTGGGTAGAATGGTAGAATGATGAAGTAGTAAAATGGTGGTAGAATGGTAGAAAATCTTCTTTCCTTTGGACCTTCAACACTTTATCTCCACCTATTCTCTCCCCCTTTTTGAATCGGAGGCCAAGGCCTCTATTTATAGGAAATACAACTACATGTCATGTGACAAAAGTACATGGTGTGTACTTTTGTCAATGCACTTTTGTCATTGTTTTCTTCACTGGTAGGTGGCATAACACGTCGTATTTGACTTAGAAAATGGCACCTCCTGGTAGGTAGATATACACGGCGTGTAGCACCTCCATACATAGTGTGTAGTATCATTGGTTAGGCCACCAACCGCTTCTAGAAAGGTATACACAACATGTATAGGAAGAACACAGCATGTCCCCATTAGCCAGCCATATGGTCATGTAGACTTTTTCCCATCTGACAACTGCTTCTAGAAGGGTGTACACGTTGTGTATAGTGTGAACATAGTGTATACCAACTTCTGGTTACTTGGGAATATACTTTTCCTAGTCAATCTGTGCCTGAATTTGAATGTACACGGCGTGTGTATAAGTACACGGCATGTAGTTTGTAAATTTTGCTCAATTCTCCCTCGTTTTTTGTATTTGGCCATAAATATTCTGAAAATGAACAAGATCACCAATGATCAAATTATTTGTCCACTAAGTAGTAAGTAATTGATGAAAACTTGTTCTTATTTTCACTAAAGTATGTGAAAATGTATACAAAAATTGGGTGCATCAAACTCCCCCATACTTAGTCATTTACTTTCCCTTAAGAAAATCTCAACATTAAATTAAGAGATTATATATTTTAAAAGGAAGAAATTTAGTTAATCATAAATGTAAATAATAAGTCATAGGAGAAAATTCTAGAAATTTATAAAATAGTTTCAATTCAGGAGATATTATAATCATGCCTCATATACAATTCAATTAACTATTGTCATCCTCTTTTAAACACATGTTTCGACCTTTCAAAAATAAGCAATCCACTAGATGATCTACCTCACCGATAATATACTCAACACTCAAGATATTTTAAATTAAATTTATGCTCAATTAAAGATATATACACTATATCCATAGGTTTGTAAGAAATCTATTTCTCTACTTCATAAAATTGATTTACAAAAATCATGAGGACTTTTCAATAAGGATCAGATGTTTCTATGGCTAAAGGTTGGTAGGTAAAGATGTGAAAAATAACTCTAAGGATTGAAAAATGAGGCTAAATTATTAAATAACAGTGCATGATATTCGAAGTTAATCTCAATGTAAAAAGTGTCCACATCAAGCTTTATTAAATGATCTCATTACCACCATCTCTTTTAGTTAGGTAGGTAGGGTTCCCAAACCAACAAGTGAGTATAAGGTCCCTTTGTCTGTACCATTTTTTTTAGAACAAAGGGAGCCTTTTAGAATTTCCATGAATAGAGGTTTGGAACCCTTTGAGCCCCAAATGATTAAGAGGATCTCCCCCATACTTAATTTCACCACAATTAACAAAAATATTCCATGTGTTTCCAATCCCTTCTTTTAAGGTCAATGGAATAATCATGAAAAATCATAAAATAATTAGGGTAGAAAGGGAAATGGGCTTGTAATATGGCTTCCTATAAAGTCTATTCAGGGTTTCTAGGGGATTTATAAAGATAATATTTAGGGTAGGTATCAAGATAAAGAGGTTTAAACAATCTAATTCCTCAATCATTTTAATGTAATTCAAAAATTCCTCATGTTTCAAAAAGAAAACTTTCAAATTATGGTAGTTATGTATATCCTAAGAATATCTCAAGAAAGAGGGTATTAGAAAGAATATGACAAAGGGTTTATAATACCTCTCAGGAGTGAGAAAAACAAATAAAGAGACAATCAGGTCGTGACTTGCATATAATTTATTAGTCTAATCGATGTAATTATCCAAGGATTACAAGTTGTAATTTAAACTATATCAGTAATCATTTTAAAACACTTAAGAACCAAAATAGGCATGAAAATTTTAAAAATTTCCCACTTTCAACTTTATTATTTAGAAATATGATTAACCAAAATGTCTTCACATTTTCAAATATATCTTCCAATAATTATGTCTCCTAAAATGATGATAAGGTAAAAGACTAAAGTGGTCGAGAGATGCCCCCCCCCCCCTCAATACTTAATATCACACGTGGTGCACCAAGTGCCATAAAAAGTAAATAAGGGGATGTGGGGACACAACAGTGGACCAGAATGAGGGGAAGTAAGGAAAGAATTAAACCATGGAAGAAAATAAAACAATGGAAAAATGTGAAAAAATAATACTTCCCCCGTGTCTAGGCGAAGATAAACGAGCAGTGATGGAGAAGGCTAGTCCATAGCGTGCCAGGGTACCTATGATGGTCATGGAGAAATAACACTGCAAGCATACATAACATACACAGGAATAAGATATCACAAATATATATATAATGAAAAACATGTGTCCAAAAACTAGTTAGGGAGTCACCTCAGAAGAGGCATCATCCGGTACAGAAACAGCTAGTAGAGAAGGATCAGGAGCCGTCGAAGATGGAGGCTCAGAATCTGCACTCAGAAGAGAAGCCGTATAAGTAGGATCTGTAGGAGCTAGACTCATAATAGGAAGCTCGGCATCACTCCCTGGACTAGCAGTAGTGGTGGCAGCAGCTGGGCCTGTAGTGGATAGGAGAACTGAATCAGTGGCCAGTGCAGTAAAGGGTGGTGGAGCTGTGGAAGAAGGTCCAGGAACTGAGGTATAGGTAGGTGGTGGGGTAGTGGTATACCATGATGTTGAAGAAAAATCCCCAACATCTGCTCTAGTCAGTCCTAATGTTGATCGAGACGAACCAAGTGTTGTTCTATTGTGGCTAGGTGGAGGGAAAAAGAGAGATTGACCAAGGGTGTGGGGTGGGGGGTAGGAGGTGGAATAGAAGAAGGTAGGCTAGAAGAAGGGGGTTAGAAGAAGGGGGTGGGTGGGGAAGCCGGAAGGGGTGGGGAAGGAGGAGCAGATACATCAGTAAGGGAAGGAGGGTCAATAGGTGGTCAGGGTGGTGCCTGGGCGAGGACGTAAGCACCCCCTGCTTCAAGACCAATCCCATGTGAATAAGTATGAGATAGTCCATCCGCTGGGGGGAACCTAACAGGTCATGGAGAAGATAAGGCTCAAAAACCCCAAGGTGGTGGGTAAGGTGGGTGGTGTAAAACCCACCATTCAGGTTGCTCTGATGGCCGGTAAACATGGCGTGGAAATAGGAGGTGGCAAGGTAAGGGAGGTCCGGGTAGTCCTGCCGGATGACACAGGTGAGAAGATCCCTGTCACGACTAGTCATGACCCACATATCCTCATGGAGGGGTAAAATGATGGCACAGAAGAACTAGTGGGTGAAGCGAAGGATAGGGTCAGTGGTGAGGGTACTCTTCTGGGAAGTAGGGGTATAGCATTGGTCAGGCCCAGCAATCTCCCACCACATAGCAACGATCTCAGAGTGCTTGGGTCGGGTCAGGGTGGAGATAGGGGGTGGGGTGATGGGATGAGGATAAAAAATGCACCCTCGTTCGAACTCAGTCATAGTAAGAGAAAAGGGTCATCCGCTTTGCTGGAACTGGACCACTGGTACCGCATCAACAGGTGTCTCTCGGTACTCAGCTCCGTCGAACACAAAGGAAGAAGCAAACTCCAAAAATAAATCTCTAAAAATAGAAGTGTTGACCTGGAAGATCGTGATTAATGGAGTGTTCCTGAGAAGATACTCTAACTCACCCCAGATACCTAGCTTCTGAGGGACGCTGCTGTCAAGAAAGCGGATGCTCAATGGGATTGGGCAGCGAGAGAAGCGTCGGACCCTGTCGTGTGCCAAATCGGTGACTGGGAACACCATGAAAGGGTAAGAAACACCTGTAGGGCCCAGACCAGGTGGAGGTGTATTAGCGGGAGCTAGCTATGGGGGCGGAGTGGCTGCTATAGATGGAGGGTCGCTGGATGTGACGGTCGATGATGGACCAGCTGCAAATGAGGAGAGCTCAGGTGGAGTGGCAGCTGGTGGTGAATAAAGGGTGGTGCTCGGAGGCTCAGTGTTGGGTGGTGGAGGTGCAGTACTACTAAGACTAGCCTCAGCTAAGGTAGTACATGGTAGAAGGATAGCCAATGGAGGGAGATGATATACCAGAGAGTCTGGATCTGGTGACGTCGCAGGCCGGAGTCATATCTGACGAAATATAGGCCTCTCTCCCTCAGTGGTAGAGGCGGGCCACTTCCCCTGTGAATGGTCTTTGTCTGCTATACCCTGAAAAAGAAATAAAATCCAAAAAAAGAACAAAATGTGATAAAATTGAAAAATAAAAATGTACATGATGTATGTATCCAAAGTACATGGTGTGTAGTGAAAGCGGGTTATCATCCCATGTTATTTGGATAGACACACTGAGTGAGCATCTGAGACTAGGGAAGGAGACACGGTGTGTACCGAACATACACGTTGTGTTCATGCAAAGTGGTCCTGGTTGTGTGTTTGTAAAGACGTGGACATCGTGTAAGCAGTACTAATAATATAGTACACATTGTGTGAGAGGAAAACACGACGTGTTCAAGAACAAAGGGTAAATGTTCATGTGAAGTGATAGGCATGGACTGGCTGAAAGAAATGGTGTACACATCATGTACCGAACAGATACACCACGTACGTGAACATAGTGTGCGAGGCCATGTCAAAAAGGTACCCAGGCATGATAGGGGCTGGTACACAGTGTGTACTGAACATACACACCGTGTATTTTCAAATCATGAAGCATATAGTGTGTGTCCATTTACAATAGTACATGGTTTGTGTTATTCAATTTGTGATCATGTATCACAGAAGCCGAACGATCGAATAATCCAAAAATGACCCCAAACGCTTATGAAAACTTGAAATAAAGGGTTTAGAAAGGCTTACCTAGACTGAGGATCATAATGCAGTATAAATCAAAAGGTAAAACGACCTAAATCAGAAAATTTGGGAAAGAGAGGTCGAGTGTCATCCAGGAGAAGAAATGAGAAAAGGGGAGGGTTTCGCATGACATGGGCAGAAGCTGGGTGGTTCGTGGCTTTTATAGCCAAGGTACACTGCATGTATCTATGGATGACATTCCATGTATCACTTTTTTTTTAAGTTAATATATATATATATAATTATTATAGTAAACTATATAATAGTTAATATTAATAATAAAAATAATAAAAATAGATATAAATATATATATACATGATTTATCAAAAATAAAATGATACACGTAATGTATTGGTAAATACATGTCGTGTGTTCTAAAATTGGGAAAACATAAGTACAACCTTTGGTCTGGTGCTTGGGGCGAGGTTCGAACCGGTGATCGGCCTTTCTGAATGGAAGCCCTCAACCACTAGAGAAAAGGTTGTACTGCTTCTCCTATTTATTATTTAAATGTAGTTAAAGTAAACAGGACTATACTATATGGGAAGAAAGTAAATGCATGGTGTGTGGTTTTTAATTAGACAAAAAGGGATGAAGCGGGGAGATTAGTCGAGTTCGAACCCGAGTCTTTTGGATCCAGGGCCGAGACACTGCCAATATTCCAACTTCACCCGCATGAATTACTTTATGCAAAAAATATTTTTAGTTTTTAGAAGGAAAACATGGCACACACAACGTATATCGAAAGACACTTCATGTAGGTTTATTAAAAAGGACAAATGATGGAAATGGGGTGGTTGTCAGGATTCGAACCCGGGTCTTTTGGAATCGGGTTACGATCTTGGCCAACCTATCCATCATTTACCATGGGTTTTCTTATAAGAATATATATATATGTGTGTGTATGTGTGAAAAACTACCACACATTCCATGTAAAAAACACATGGAGAAAAAGGAGGAACCCCGTACCGAAGGTACGTCGGGAGAGATTCGATCCGATGACGGTTCGGATAAACTCCAGTGACCTTACCATCGGCACCAACATCATCCTTGTTTATTACTTTGTTAAGCTATATATTTATAATAGTTAGAAGTTAAATGAAAAGGAATAAGTAAACTACGTGTATATAGGTGGTACATGGCGTGTATCTGCTGGGTTGCCTCCCAGGAAGCACCTTTGTTTTAGGTCATTGGCTTGACCTACTTACCTCTACTTACCTGATTTTTATGGTGGAAAACATTCCCACTATTTCATCCATGTGATGGTAAGCTTTCAACCGTTGTCCGTTCACCTTGAATGGTTGACCATCCTCTCTAAAAATTTTCACTGCACCATGATGGAATACGCATATAACTTGGAATGGTCCCGACCATTGTGAATTCAACTTCCCTAGGAATAATCGAAGACAAGGGTTAAAGATAAGTACCTAATCACCAGGTTGAAAATATTTCCGTGAAATCATTCGGTCGTGAATTGCTCTTGTCTTCTCCTTGTATGGCTTGGTGTTCTCATATGCCTCTAATCTGATTTCATCAAGTTCCAATAGTTAGAACATTTGCTTCTCTTTAGCTGCTTTCAAATCAAAATTCAGGGCCTTGATGGCCCAGTATTCTTTATGCTCCAATTCTACTGGAATACGGAATGACTTACCATAGATGAGGTGAAACGGGGACATTCCTAGTGGTGTTTTGAAAGCAATCTGATATGCCCACAAAGCATTATCTAACTTCTTGGACCAGTCTTTCCTAGAAGTGTTGAATGTTTTCTCTAGGATCTTCTTGAGTTCATGGTTGGAGAGCTCCACTTGTCCACTATACTGGGGATGATATGGCATCCTCATATAATTCTTTACTCCATAATTCGACAGTATTCCTCTCATTAGTATGTTGTCAAAGTGGGTCCCTCTATCACTAATCGGTACTCGGGGAACTCCGAACCTGCTAAAAATGTGTTTATTTAAAAAGATCATGACTACCTTGGTCATGTCGTGAGTTGTAGTAGCAGCTTCCATCCACTTGGAGACGTATTCTACATAGACTAGGATGTAAGTGTTCCTGAAAGATAGGAAAAAGGGACCCATGAAATCTATGCCCCAGACATCGAAAATTTCAACCTCTAGGATGGGGTGCTAGGGAATCTCAACTCTATATCCCATATTACCGGTTCTCTGACATCGATCACAACAGGAAAGAAAGGATTGGGCATATTTATGCATGGTGGGCCAGAAAAAACTAGATTGCAGGATCTTTGTTATCATACGGTCAGGGCCATGATGTCCCCCAACTGGTGAGGCATGACAAAATTTCAGGACTCCTTGAACTTCATTGTCTAGAATGAAATGACGGATCACCCCATCTCCGTAGGATCGTAATAGAAGAGGATCTTTCCAGAAGTACCTCTTAACATTAGAAAGAAACCACTTCCTTTGCTGGAAGGAGAGGTCGGGGTGAATGGAACCTATAACTAAAAAAATAGCAATATTATCATACCAGGGTCTAGGTGTTTCAGTGATTGAAAAGAGGTGCTCATCGTTGAAATCCTCCCTGATCTCACAATCTTCCTCCTTCTCCAAATGAGGCAGCTCCAGACGGGAGAGATGATCAACAACAATGTTCTCGCTCCCTTTCTTGTCTTGGATCTCCAGATCAAATTCTTTTAGGAGGATCACCCAACAGATCAATTAGGGCTTCGCATCTTTCTTGTTCAGTGGGTACTTTAGTGCTGTATGGTCAGTATAAACAATAACTCTAGATAGTACTAAGTAAGAAGGGAACCTATCAAATGCGAACACTACTGATAACATCTCATTTTCTATGGTGGTGTAGTTTATTTGTGACTCGTTGAGCATCCTGCTAGCATAATATATAGGTTGTAAAATCCAGTCAATCCATTGGCCCAAGACTGCTCCTACTTTGTAGTCGCTTTCATCGCACATCACTTCAAATTGTTCCTCCCAGTTGGGAGAAATCATCACTGGAGCTTCCACTAGGCGCTACTTCAGGTGCTCAAAATCTATGGTTCATGTCTCATTGAACTCAAATATGGAATCCTTGGTCAGAATATTAGTGAGGGGTTGGGTTATTTTTGAAAAGTCACAGACTAACGGCCTGTAAAAACTGGCATGCCCCAGGAAGATACGGATGGCTCTGACGAAATTCGGAATAGGAAGTCATGAAATGACTTCTATCTTTGCCAGTTCCACCTCTATCCCCTTCACTAAGATTTTTTGGCCAAGGACGATTCCACTTTGCACCATGAAATGACACTTTCCCAGTTAAAAACTAGGTTAGTGTTTTTACATCTTTCCAAAACTAACTCCAGGTGCCACAAACAAGTGGTGAAAGAAGTTCCGTAAATAGGAAAGTCATCACTGAATACCTCCAGGATATATGTCTCCATGTCATGGAAGATATCTTACATACAGTGCTGGAAGGTGGGGGGTTTTTCACATGCCAAAAGACATCCTTCGGTAAGAAAACGTACCATAGGGGCAAGTAAATGTGCTTTTCTCCTGATCCTCTAGAGCAATGGAAATCTAGTTGTAGCTGGAATAGCCATCGAGGAAGCAATAAAATTTGTGCCCTGCTAGTCTCTCTAGCATCTGATCCATGAAGGGCAAGGGGAAATGATCCTTCCTCGTGGCGTCATTTAGCTTCCAATAGTCTACACATACTCTCGATCCCATGATAGTGCGTGTGGGCATGAGCTTGTTTTTATCATTTGAAATCATAGTGATAGCCCCCTTTTTGGGTACCGCTTGTAGGGGACTTACCCATGGACTATCTGAGATGGGATAAATGATGTATGCATCCAACAATTTAATCACCTCATTTTTTACAACTTCCTTCATGGGGGGATTCGGACATCGCTGTGGTTGCCGAGATTGATTTTCACCTTCTTCAAGTAGCACCTTGTGGGTGCAAATGGTATGGTTGATGCCCTTAAAATCCGAAACTGTCCACCCAATAGCATGCTTCCGTTGTTTCAAAACCTTCAGAATTACATCTTCCTACTCCTGTGAAAGTTATGTGCTAAGTATTACAATAAATGTTTTATGGTCTCCCAAATACCCATACTTTAGAAAAGACGGAAGAGGCTTTAGTCCTAGTTCATGTTCCTTTAAAATCTAAGGTACAAGTGGTTTCACCTTTTCCCATTCCAGACTATCAGGAACAACTACATGTTTCCAACAGTGGTCGCCCTGGAATTCTAGGAATTTCAAGTCCTTTAGCACTTCTTCAACTGGAATGTCTAGAATGATAAAGTTATCTGAGGAAAAATAACATACAATATCATCCTCTTTTTCTCTCAAGCGATCATCCACAGTGGTTACCACATAACATCCCTCATTCTTTGACAATGATTCATTCTTAACAGCTTTGAGGACATTGTAGGAGATTCTCTAGTCTACTACCTAGAAAATTAGATCCCCTTGGTGCACGTTGATCGGTACCTTCCCAGTTTCCAAGAAAAGCCTTCTCAAAATGAGAGGTGCCTCCTGGTCATCCTCCATGTCAAGGATGATGAAATCTGTGGGAAGGATCAGCCTAACTACCTTGACCAGCACATCATCCAGTAGCCCCTTTGGATATTTGATGGATCGGTCAGCAAGCTGAAGGGATACTCGGGTAGGCTTCAAATCGTTGAGCCCTAGCTTCTTGAAAACTCCAAGGGGCATGATGTTCACATTGGCCCCTAAGTCACAGAGGGTCTTTTCAAACTCACATGGTCCAATAGTGCATGGAATAGTGAAGCTAACTGGATCCTGGAGTTTGGGAGGAATCAAATACTGGACGACTGCATAACACTCCTTGGTTAGGTAAATGGTGCCCATATCCTCCATCTTTATTTTGTTAGAGAGGATTTATTTCATGAATATGGAATAAGTGGGAATCTGCATCAGTGCCTCTGCAAATGGAATATTTATGTGAAACTTCTTGAACATGTACATGAATTTTCCGAACTGGTGGTCTAGCTTCCTCTATTTCAATCTCTCTAGGAAGGGTAAGGTAGGCTCAAAGGGTTTGACAACCTCCTTTCCTTTATTCTATGAATCCTCCTTCTGTGGGATTTTGGATGAGGAGGGGTCTTTATTTGTACCTTCTTCATCAAAAGGTGGTGGATGCACCTGGTTGTGCTAGTTGGTTATATTGTGGTAACTCCTTTCCACTTCGTAATGTGATGTCATGGGCCTCCTCCCTCAGGTTCTTCTCAATGTTACCTGGTAGTGTACCGGGTTTCCTTCTTGAGAGTTGGTTTTCCAGCTGGCCAATCTAGTTCTTCAGGACTCAAATTGAAGCCTGCTGATTTTGGAACCTGGTCTCAGTAGTAGATATAAATTTGGCCATGAGTTCCTCTAACCTTGAGGTGTTATCCTACTAAGGTGGTTGTTGAGTTGGTGGAGGTGGTGGCTATCACAGTTGTTGTGGGTGAGGGTTTTGATACCCTTACTACTGATAAGATCCATGTTGGGGTTTTTGTTGCCTTGGGTACTAGTTCTGATAAGGAGGCTGGTTGTAGCCGGGTGGTCGTTGGGGAGAAAGATCCTACTATTTTTGGCCCCAGCCTATGTTCTTTTGGTCACGCCATGTCGGGTTCTAATACTACTGGTACTGGTTTGGCCCTTGGTTTTGGGCAACATAACTCACGTTGCTTATGGAAGGGCTTCTTACAGAACCCGGGCATTCTCCCATGATGTGGTTATCACCACATTCTCTACACGCCGGATTGTTTGACACATGTACTTGGGATGCTCCCTTCAGATTGACCACGTAGATCTTTTTGGACACAGCGTCCAATTGGGCATCAAGAATAGTAGTAGAATAAATGTTATGCATACTTAATTTCTATGTGCCGCACTCAGAATACCACTGGAAGCTGTTGGACGACATGTCTTCTGGTAGTTTGAAAATCACTTCGTGGGATTTCCTCATTACTGTACATCTAGCAGCAGCATCTACCACGGACTTTGTATTTTTTGTTAGTCCTCTATAGAAGGTTTGGACCTACATCCAAAGTGGGAGTCCTTGATGTGGTCATTTACACAACATCTCCTTGAAGTGATCACATGTCTCTTAAAATGACTCTGAGTCGTGCTGTTGGAAGTTGTGGATTCCATTCCGCAGAGTCACCGTCTTCGAGGGTGTGAAGTATTTAGACAAGAACGCATGAGCGAGCTCCTCCCAAGTGAGTATGGATCATTGTGGTAGTCCTTTGATCCAGTCTTTCACCTTATCCCTTAGAGAGAAGGGGAAGAGGCGAAGACAAATGGAATCCATGGACACTCTGTGGTATCGGAATGTGTCACAGACCTCTAGAAAATTGGAGATATGGGCATTGGGTTCCTCGCTGGGCAGGCCTCCAAACTGAATGGTGTTTTGGATCAGCTGCATAATAACAGGCTTGATCTCAAAGTTTTGGGCCTGCACCGGTGGACGGACGATGCCCGTGTCAGCTCCGTGGATAAATGGCAGGTCTTATTCCAAGAGAGTACATTGTGGAGGTGGCTTCTGAAGGAGTGGAGTCGGCATATATTGTTGTTCCTAAGGGGCGTAGTATGGCCCCTAACCTGAATGTAAAAATGGAATCTGCTCCGGTTGGAATTGTTGGAGATGTTGTGGGTCATACTCTGGAGCAAGTAGAGCTTGTTGGCTTCGATTGTCATCTGGTCCTAATGGTTGTCCAACTCCTTGGAAAATATATGGATTTTCTTCCTCATTCTGTTCCATGTGATTGTTGTGATTGTACTCAGTCATGAGTGCTCTTTGGTGCCTCGAAAGTGTCAGTTCGATCTCTGGGTCAATTGGGAAAAACCCCAACGACTAAACATTCTTAGAACGTGTGAGGTAGCTGCTCATACACCTAACAACTTTCTTAATACAAAACACACCAAGCATAAATAAGGAAAAATAAAGATAAACATAAATGAGATGGGAAAAGAGATTTTTGGGAATTTATGATTTTTATTTTCACTAAAATTTGATGCAAACTTAACTAAAACAAGAACAAAATTAACTTTTCTTAAATCCTCGGAAATAGCGCCAAAATTTGGTGAGTCATTTCACCGAAGGTATGTTATCGGTGTCCAAAATTATTTTTTCCCTAACGAGTATAGTACTAGTAAGGGGTCGATCCATAGGGAAAAAGGAGTTATTTTTGTCATTGCTTAACTAATTTTTATTTTTTTCTTAGTGAAGTGTGCTGAATTTAGAATCAATTTTTGATTTTTGGATAAAAATAATAATTTGTTTTAAGTTTCTTTAATAAATTACTTAATGAATAGAAGAAAATATGAGAAAATTGGTTTTGATGCAAATAAAGAGAGGAATGAATTAGGGTTGTGGATTCTTAAGAAGTTGTTTATTAAATCAAATTGATTATGAGGTTGTGTTGTTCATGATAACCCAACACTCTGGGTTCAATTTGTAACAAAGTTTCCTTAGTCTGGTAAACTTATATTTAGAGCTGAAGAAACTAACTCCTTGGTCCGGTAGTTAGTGTTTAACAATTCATTATTTATATTAGTCCATTTTTGAGTCAACAAATACTTATAATGATCATGAAAATATTCATTGTTATTCTTCTTTTAAATCCCTGAAAATTCTTCCCTTGGTTTGGTTTAGAATTTTCAGTGATAAGATGAAGTGATTTAAGAAGGATAAGATGAACTTAAAAGAACAAACACATTAATAGCAACTAATCTATATTACAACTCTTACATATCCCACAACCCCAACACACTGGGTATTTAGTTACACATAGAGGTAAAGATAATCACAAAATCCTTGATACCTGATTTGATCATTTCTTGAAACTTCAACGAGGGAGTGACTCTTGGGTAGAATGGTAGAATGGAGAAGTAGTAGAATAGTGGTAGAATGGCAACAGAGATTCTTTCCTTCATACCTTCAACCCTTTCTCTCCACCTATTCTCTCCCCATTTTTGAACTGGATGTCAAGGCCACTATTTATAAGAAATACAACTACATGGCATGTGGAAAAAGTACACAGCGTGTACTTTTTTCAAGGCACCTTTGTCATTGTTTTCTTCGCTGGTAGGCGGCCTAACACGTCGTCTTTGACTTGGAACACAGTGTTTCCTAGTAGGTAGATATACACGGCATGTAGGGAGTCCATACACAGCATGTAGTCTCAATGATTCGGCCACCAAACACTTCTATAAAGGTATACACGGCATGTATAGGAAGAACATGGCATGTCCCCGTCAGCCGGCCATATGGGCATGTAGACTTCTTCTCATCTGCCAACTACTTCTAGAAGGGTGTACACGGAGTGTATAGTGTGAACACATCATGTACCAACTTTTGGTTACTTTGGAATGTACTTTTCCTGGTCAATATGTGTCTGATTTTGAATGTACACGGCGTGTGTATAAGTACACATCGTTTAGTTTGTAAATTTTGCTCAATTCTCCCCTGTTTTGTATATTTGGCCATAAATCTCCTGAAAATGAACAATATCGCCAATAATAAAAGTATTTTTCCACTAAGCAGTAAGTAATTTCTGAAAACTTGTTATTATTTTCAATAAAGCATGTGAAAATTTATACACAAATCGGGTGCATAAATAAACATAACATCCCTGAAACTAGTTTCTCAAGCACCTCTTCTAAAATTCATACATAGATCCCTCTAATGGATGTTTCAACCACCAAAACCCTATTGCGCTATACTGATCTCACCAACCACCATGGTTTAAACATCATAAATACCAACATTACCCCCATGATTCCAGATCCCATTCCATGAGAGTTTTATGCACAATTGATACACTTATGATAAGGCTAGGGTAACTCCCATGAACACCTAACTAAATCTGCCTTTAATTAATGAATAAAAAGATTCATTTCATATAATGTAATATCACCATAATGTAATATTAATCCCACCCTACAACATTTGAACTTCATGCTATAAAATCAAGTTGATTCACACATCATCCTTTTGAGAAGGGTCAATAATGAGTTACCCTTTGAATGTATCCATACATTTATCTATACAAATAGAAAGTAAATTATCATCTATACACATAGAAAACAACACTTTTCTAACCACTAGTTGGGTATTTAATCTTAACTAATAGTGTTTTGTACTTTATCACCCACACTAGAGGGGTTCTTGGTCACTAATGAAGAAAATTCCCACCTACTCAACCCCAAAGTTGTCACCTCACAAAACCAACAATAGATAACCAATCCTTTCTTGAGGTGAGTACCACTAAAACTCCTCTTAGATGAGGAAAACTTTGGATAGAACCCTTTATCCAATAAGGATAGGATTAATTCACTAAAAATTATTGAGTGAATGAAGTTCACGATCAGAGGAAACTCTATAAGCTTACCAGGGTCTACCTAGTGGTTCCACTAGAATCTCTAACACCCGAACATCTAGTGCAGGATGCTTAACTCATGATGGTGTTGAACTATATGAGGGTATGTGAATAATGTATATGAATTGTACCCTAAACTACACCTTCTTACACTCAACCATATCCCTTTTATTACATGAATCATCCTAAATCACTAACTATCACCACTCTATGCCTAACATGAACTAGATTAAGGTAGTGTTCATGAGAAAAGATTGATGCATCATCCATCTCTGATTACCCTCACAATATAGGCTCAATCCCCAATAAACTTCTCAACCAAAAACACTTCCTTATAGGTCAAGGAATTCAATATGAAGATCTCGGATTTCAACATCACCTACCACATAGAATCTCCACCCATTGAACTATAGGATTTCATCAAGAGAAACTCTATCCTACCTCCAAACAAGGGTTATTTCACCAAAAAAAATTAATCTTCGAGTGCTCACTTAGAAAATCCAATATATGTGTTGTTTCATATAATTAAAAACACAACTAAATAACTCCTACTCTACAGTCTCTAACAAAACCAATAATCTAAAACAATCCTTCTGCCAAATATATTTATGGAGCACCACACAAGGTATGTGATCTATGGTGTGTAATAATACATGGTTGTGTCCTCATGTGGAAGGATCAACATCCATTGATAAAACTTTATCCTGAAAAAAATATAAAACCTATTCTATAGTAGAGTAGACCTATCATGATTTTGAGAAAACATTATCCACCAATGGTTTATTATGTCATCTAGGGATCTTGATATAATAATTTATATCTAGTTAGTAAAATCATAAACCTGATTAAAACATGAGTCTCAGACTCCTACCAAATATTTATCTCCCAAGGATCAAGATCACCTCATAAACTTATGAGGCCTCTATTTTTGAATGAATTCAATATATTTAGTCTACATTTATTCCCATATAACTTAGTGGTAACAACCGTCTTATCTATAAGAAAGATCATCACCAAGCATAGGTTAGTGAGATGGACTGCCTTATATCACCATGTAAGTTTATTTCTTAACCAAATTCTTGAAACCATGCCTCATTTATCAATAACTAGTGGTGAGAGATCAAACTATAGGCATGGAATCATCAGGACCATGGCTTTACATATAAGATGTATACTAATAGGTAACACCCTACATTTGGTAGGAATAAATATAAGGGGTTAGAGTGTATCTGGATAAGAAGACACAGGAAGTGCATGAATTATCATAACTGAACACTATATCATACATGTACCAAATTACTTGTACCCTAAATGATACCTCTGATATATGGGTTGATTGATAGGTTATCAGGTTCCTAGTGAAAGGATATTTTGTTTTTCGTACCTATAGTAGTTTGATGAATGAACTAAAGGACCCCTGAAGATTGTCACTCTAACTCTCAAACCAGTCCTCATATGACTACTAACTACAAATAACATCCTTAGGATAGACCCTCTCTGATACCACTCTAATGTGACCTGGCCCACTAGGGCCCCACCTAGGACAAGAATAAGCTAAGATTAACACCCAAATACCATATTTAATAGGCCAGGGGATGGTTACTAGCATCGAGTAGGAATATCTCACAACATGGGAGGCCATAGACTATGTTAATTGGTAATAGAAACATATCTACAATATAAAAAATAACCAAAACACAAGAAATATATATTAATTATCAAATGAACTATACATAATTCATGCATGATATAGTAAGTACAAATACAACCCAAAAGGTAAAAACAAGGTAAATGATACATTCAATAAACCTATGAAATACAAACCATGAATAATCTCCTCCATTTCGCATGTACTCTTGTATCACACTCCAACCACAGCGTTCACCACCACAATCACAAATTACCATGTTTTATAATGCATCACTAGGAATCACCAGGTGTTATATCAAAACAAGCTATGATAAGTTTACATTCACATGGCCATCTTTGACCTGTGTTCCATCTGCACAGACATGTCATGTGTGGGACCAAGGGTCGTGTAGTGGTGTGTATAAACATACTTAGTTGTATTACCTAAAAACCACAATGAAAACAAAAATAAATAGCACATTAAATCAACTACCGATGCTAGAGGTGACCAAGAGGAAAACATATAGGAGAAATTTTAAATCCATGTCATCTCATAGATCCCACTACTAGAGGGTGTCCAAGAGAAAATAATAAAGAATAATCCAAATATTCTCAACATAATAAGTATAACAACCATTCTATTTATTACACATTAATACATGATTTAATTACATAAAATTACTCTTAATACAACCCAAAATATCAAGAATTATATTGTCTTTTGGAATTAGGTACATTTCATTAAAACTTTACACATGAATTATAACATCTTTATCAAAACTTTCTTTAACATTCTTAAGCTTAAAACTGCATTGGATAACCTAGGGAAATACATAAGAAAGGGGTGAACCATAAAACCCAGTAATGGAATAAAAATGGCATAGCATAAAGATAACAATACATGTTATACAATCCATATCAATGAGTCATAAAGGAACATGAATAATAAGGCATGATATAGCATGATAATCATAACATGGGAAATATGGAAACAACTTAAAACACTTCATCATAAACATAAGTCAAGGATAAACCAACAATAATTCATGGTGGCAAATGTCCCATAAAGGAATTAGGTATACCCCTATTCAAATATTATGTATCATGATACTAAACATTACCCAATGTATTAGAGTGCTATATAATTCTGGGCTCACCTGTCACTTTAATTTCATTCACATGCTTAAGTGTACCACATAGATCATAAAACATGGATTCATTCATCATCATAAATTATTCCATGATTAAGGAGTGTAGAATAGATACATGTAAGACCACAATAAAAAGGTATATGTGAATAAAAGTGAACACCCTTGATGGTAAATGGGTATGGTATTCACTACACAATTGGTTTGGCATGGAAAATAGCAGTGAAAATTTGGCAGTATAACATCGTCACTTAAAAATTTATAAAATGGGTTGATGAGTGAGAAATGGGTCTCTAATAATTTTTGAATGAAGTGTAAAGTAATAGTTAAATTTAATGACATGTCCACGTGTATATAATTAGTAAAAATAAGGCATATGATAATAAATACGCTTGAAAAAAAAGATTCTTATGAAATTTCAGCATAGTAACAGGTGTATATAGGAGGGATTAATGAGAGATAAAGGGTTATATAACAATTTATACATAATAAGGTCAGTATGGGGGAATTTTTAAATAATAATCCATCATTATTAATTGAAAATAAAAGGGCATAATAAGATAAAGAAACATTGATAATTATGAGAAAGGAAAGAACCCTTACTAGAGTGTGTGGCTCCAAAAGCTTGAAAAGGGTATTCTTGAGAGCTTGGGGTACCTTAGAAGGATTCCAGAGAGGATAAATCAGAGTAAGTATGTATTCAAATTATTTTTAGTGAAGATAAGTTGGATATTGGGTGGGTTTATATAGGAAATTATAGGGAAATTATTTAATATTTCACAAACATAGGTTTTGGACTCTATATAATAAAATATTCAAAAACCACAAACCTTAACATGGTTTTTTCCCATGGTATTTTACCAAATGGGGAGTTTTTCATTATTTTATTAGTAAAAATTCAAAAAATATTAAAATGTTACCCTTTTTATGTGGAGATGAGTTGCTCTTTTAAAGAAATGAATTTAAAATCATAAAATATATTATATATTTTGGAGGATTTATAAAGGTGTCATAAAAATAATAAAATTAATTTAAAATAAAATTATTTTAAGGTTAAATTATATATTTATCCTAGTATACCCATTATAGTATTTATTACATCATTTTTGGGTCATTATGATGTCATAAAACACATCGTATATTTATACGGTATTTAATTTTTACCTGAAAATTTGACTATCTCAAAAAATTATAAAAAATCCACCATTGGATAATTTCAATATTATAATTCCAAAAATAATATTTATTATATCTAAATAATTTTCTAAATATGCGCATTTTCACTTTAAAAATATGATTCAACATTTATTGAAAAATGTTGGGTTTTTTTAAAATAATGGTTTTTGAACCCTTATAAAAAGTACATTTCACTTCATAAAAATTATATAACTATTTATAATTAAAAAAAATTATTTAATAATAAAATTAAAATACTATTTATTTCAAAAAATACATTAATTCGTCAAAATAAATCCCTTAATTGAATTTTAATATTACTCGAAAATACAATTCGTGTTTAATTGAATCAAAATAAAAAAAATTATAAAGTAACAATAAAAAATGAAAATAAATTCATTATTCTATACAATATACATATTCATATTATTAAGGAATTGATACATATCCTTTTATTACACTGGAATATGCCCTAATAGTAAGGTTTCCAACAGTTAGACTTTCATGGGGTCATTTGGCAAACATGGTTTGGGTTGTGATCTTGATGAGCTTGAACTTATCCTATAAATAGTTTCACTCATGATTAAGTTGTTGGATCTCAGATTGGTCTTGGTCAAGAGAAACTTTCAGTGATGCTATCTCCCTCAGAAGCTCCGATAAATGGGCTTTATAGAGTACAATCCTACGGGGTGAGGTCATCACTTCCTTTGTTTGTGTCAATTGGATTTTTTAAATCCCTATATTTATATTAGTCATGTGATCACTATTTATCGGTTATATTAAAAATGGTAATATTATTAATAATATTTTTAAATAAAAATATATAACCAAGTAATTGAATTTGTTTTCTATAACCATATTACATAATAAGACATTTAATTAAATCACAAAGGTAAAGTTCATTTATAATAGTTCGAGTTGTTAAGTCTCAGGAGCACAGGGAATTTCCAATCATTTTAGATCCAATACTCAATTTCCATATCACATAAGAAACTAAAGGTAATTGGAACACTAAAAAGTCAAAAAAGTATGTAGGAAATATCCATCTGAAAATCACATCTCATAGGGAACCCCTAGGGTGCTGAGGATTCACAAGTATTATACAAGTCTATGCTTCTTAGACTTCCAATAGTCACACCACTTCTTAGACTAAATCATGCTCATCAAATTAGGGATAATTGTATCCCCATGTATATCAATACTGAACCACTGATCATATATCTAAACTATCAACCCACATAACCTCTCAATACCTAAAGTAGAGGATATTATTCCCATATTAGTCAAATAAATTCCAAATTATCACCCTTAATAGGATCTCATGATCTGTAATGGATGATCTTGGTTCCCTATATAGATGGGTGGGAAATACTAACTATATTGGAGGATGTCGGGACTGAGTGAGCTCATTTCATGAGTGGAAATACCAACTTCATGGATATAGGATACTAGGCCCGTGTAATTGGGAGGAAATATAAACCCTATCTGATCTGTAGGTTGAGCGTCACATGATCCAATCCTATGGGGGTAACTAAACTTTCCTAGGGATGGTGAGAGGAGACTATTCCATGATGTAACTCTATGATCGGGGAGGGTTTCCATTTACAAATAATTTCCAAAATATAATCCTAATCTCTATAATGTTGATACAGTTTCTTAAGATAACTTCACCTTATGAAAAATATATATATCATCATAAATAGGGGAACTGTCATGTTCTATGTGGAAAAACACCCAATATAGACTAATAACATATCTAAAACTGAGTCTAAACAAGAATACATGGACAGTATGTGAGTTTGGAAGGAGTACGCGACATGTTCTTTAAGGTAAAAAGTGTGTAGACTTGGGTAGTAGCCTGTATATATACTAAAATCTTTCATGGAATGAAAATATTCATACACATAGTGTGTATAAAATTATATACAATGTATGGGTCCTGGGTTGGTACTCTTTCGGTTCCATAGTCATTTGTCTCACTTGAAATTGAGGTACATAGAATGTGGTCCTATCCCACAAGGCATCTAAGGCCAAATAGCCTCCTAGGTGTGTACTCTCTATAAATTTCAAGTGGTAATTTTAGGAATACATGGTGTGTGAGTCAATCATATGGTGTGTGATATTTAAATGTACTAAAACCCTAACTACTATATGCCTAAAGTACATGATGTGTGTTATTCCAAAACTGCATGCCTTGTAGTTGGGTTCTTCAAATGAGATTCAATTCATGCCATGTAATCTTCACTAAAACCTAAGATATCACCCCCAAAACTCATCTAAATCTTCACTAAACATGTATTTTATAGAGAAACCACTGCTAAAGTTTGATTTTCATCCAATTATCTCAAGAAATGGGGACCATTATCAAGGATCATTGATCCATGTATATATCCTCCCAAAAATATGACTTCTTCATTATCCAATCCTAATTCTGCTACTATCTGATGACTCTTCTACACATCAAGGCTCCAATCATTAATCACAATACACAAACTCTAGTCTGAGATTTGATTTTTATTTGAATTAGAATGGTATTGGTCAAATCATTAGCATACCCATAGTATAGTGATGAATACATGAAAAGAAATGGGAGAAATCCAAATAAACAAATAATATAAATATATTCGATAGTTATAGTGATCCCCACCATTGATTATAGTCATGTAAATTGAATAAAAAAATAAAATTCATGTGCTCAAAATTATCCCAATCCAATTTGAAATATGAAAATATACAGGGCTATAAAAATAGGGAATTAAATGTGGATATTCAATTCATGATTTTAAATCTCAAAAGAGTGAAGAAAATAATCAAATAATGTGCCATACCTCATTGAAAAATGGTTTTTTCTTCAATTTCATGTTCATAGCTATATGATCCATCCATCAAAATCATTTCAAATATGACCTAATCTTCTCAATATATCATCATTTCCACTATAATCTGATATGTCTCCCTCGACCTAGGGTTTTTTTTCCAATGTAGTGCCCAGTGGACCGTGAAAACACACCTGAGACGAGGGAGTGAATCAAGTGTGGTTAAGTTTTTATCAAGTTCCAAATCTTGTTTTTAACTTATCCCCTTTAGTATTTGAACCCCATATATTTGTTAGAATATAAATGGATCTTTTATGACTTACCCAATAGGACACAACAACATGAAATATAGAAATGTAAACAAGATATTATCACATGGTATTTTTATAAGGTTCATCCCTAATGTTGGAAACCTAATTCTTGTCATGTTTAATTCCCATTGAGACATGGATTCTATACTAATATTTGAATCACCAGATATAAGTGGGTTTCCGAGGATTATCATGAAACCAAGTTCACATAATATTACACATGTGTGGTTAAATATATTTCACAAGTTAACTAATATACTCTAATGGGTTATTTATACTCGTATACCATTAGTTATTCAATAAATTCATCCTATTGGAGTAGATCTTCACTATGAATCATGTGAAACTGCACTAATAATATCATATTTTATTCCTTAACACATAGTGTCTTTGACTACTTGAATGTCTTCAACACCTACTCATACAACTCATCCTTTATATCTCTACCTAAATTCTGGTTATTATTTAAAGTATATTATTGGAAAATCAAAATAAAATATATTCTTCTACTCAACACTGTAATCTCAGTTATATAATATATATCATTGTACACTAAGAATAATCTTAAGGCACTCCTTCTTCTTCATTTTTTTCTCTTTGAAACCTAGAAGGTTTTAGGGGCTCGGTACACTCTTATTCTTATTAAATATAGGTTGTAGTGGATTCTTATTATTCTTCCTTTAACATATCTAGTTATCTCAGATTCTCATTATCCCACCAACTAAGTTTTGTCGCAGTATACACTTCTTATTCTATTTCTTCTTTATATATATTCTCATCTTCCCGCATGCATAAGTAGTGACATTAATTGCTCCTTTCATTTTTAATATCCAAAAATGGAACACATGTAGAAATTCTCACAACTAAAATAAAATCATTATTATAAAATACCTAGATTTGGGTTACCATGATTTATTATGATGATTTTTAAACTTAAATGATATTACAAGAATTCCCTTATTTAATACATATCATGTTGATCAAGATTTTCTTATTATTATACAAAAAACAAATCTTTATATTCCACAACAATATTTCATAAAATTCCATACTTCAATATCTATAACTGTATAAAAATCATACAACCCAATTATGTTCAGTGTGTAACTCTCTCTCCCTTATAGCTTGAGAGCTTCACATAAAACTAGTATAGACCTCATCAAGTTGTATCTGTGCAAAAAAAATAAAAAATTGGAAACTTCTTCTTTTTTATTCTTATCAAACAATTATCTTTATAAATGAATTATTCTATGATTTATAAGCCAATATTTGATGTAAATTATTATGAATTATTATTGAAAAACTAATAACTTCATTTTATTACACTTGATGTTGTTGACATTCCATCATGTTTTGATCTTCTTCTTCCTTGTCTTGAATATTGTTTTTTCAATCACTCAAGGCTTATATCACATTAATTTTTTGGTGTTTTTATCTTTTAATATTGTCCAAATAATCATCTAATTAGTTTCTCTATGCCAAATTATAATTCTAAAAATATTATTTTTCAGTCCATGGGATTTTATAATATTTCTAAGTCAATTATAATATGAAGCTTAGAAATTCTCACATGGGTTAGAAATATCATATACAGATCAAAAATATCTTATGTAAGTGAAAATTATTATGCTACTTTAAATAGGCTAAGTCAAATTTCATACTCCATAAGATATTTTCCATTTCCCTGGAATTCCCAAAAATTATCTATGTTAAATATTGTACACAACCTTAAATATCATACAATCTTCACAAAATTTCCTAAAAGCTCAACCTTATCCAAAATGAATCAAACTCAAGTATCATACGTTTTCCAAAAATTACTTACACATAGATTAATTCTCTTACGTGTGGTTTAAATATTATATGCCATATTAATTTTTCCTTTATTGAATTTTGGTTATATTATCATATGGCCTTCACAAAATATCATATGAGTGAATCAATTCTCTTATGGGTAGTTGAAATTCCATAAATTTTATGAATTTCTCCTTTGTTATTTTTTTCATCTCAATGCGTAGCTCAAATTTTCTTACACAAGGTAGAATTATCTATGCAAGTCATAAATTACCTATGCAAAGGATAATTCTATTTTTAATTTTACATCTCCTTAGCACAAGATTTAAAATTTCTTCAAATGAATTTTGAGATACTTGAAATAAACTCCAAACCTTATCAATCAACTCAAATAAATTTAAAATGGATCAAAATAATTTTGGGAATTATTAGATAATCCAAATCAATTATGTCTTGTTAAAAATCTTTACAGAATATTAAATACTCAAGTTAGATTATTTCCATAAACTTATCTTCCTTATCAATTCCATATTTATTTCAGCCTTTACAAACCATAATCTATAAATGTTTAACTATGTAATATAGCAACTGATATATTATAAACTCCACATATGGATTCTCCACTTTTAGCTAGCTCTCCCAAATACTTTGAACTTATTTAATACTTGTTAAATATATATTATACAAGCTATATATGTTAATTTTAGTATCCAATCAGATCTTAGTTGTCCAACTTCAGAAGTAAAGGTTTTAGACAATGCTTCTGTAACCTTATAGATCTTATCATATCTATACAAACTATTTCTTAAATCATCATATGTTTGTGTCCAAGGAATTTTTCCAGACCACTATTCCAAGGAACTCTGTTCTTCTCCTTTTCCATGGAAATACAATAGCAGTATATTTATCTCCTTACATGAGTGGATACTTACTTATTCACCCAATACATCTCCTTTGATTTAATTACATTGATAATCTTCTTAACAATAATCCTAATTGAAAAAAAAATATAAGAAAACGCCTTTAGTAACTTTAATCTCTCTCTTTGTATTAATTTTTAATTCCAAATAAACTTCATTAGTCAATGTAATTATTCTATATCAAATTGATAATAAATATAAATAGATGAAAGGTATTATTCCCCTAATTGATAGATTAGGTTATTTTTTCTCCATCTCTTACAAAACTATTCTAATTTTAAGAAACTCATTATATCTCCATGTGATTACATCCACTTTCTAGGTATTCCACTATTTTCATGAGAGATAGGTGATAGAAATTATTCTTATCAAATTTCCATCAACTAAACAACTCTAAGTCTACTTAGGCTATCCCAATGTAGAAAATAATTGAGGTTATTTTATATAAAAAATTTCTATTTACTAACTTCAATCTGGAACCAACTCAAACTTTCACTACTAAGGGTTTGTTAAAATAGATTTTCAAAGTGTTTAAATACCCTTCAATCACATGAACACACACATAAAAACTTTCAAGTGAAGGGTGTGTCTCCCAATTTGGTTAGATAATAACTCACCCTACTAAAAATATTAAATTTGAGTCAAATTAGTGATGGGATATTGAAAATCATACCTCATTCTTAATATTTTAAGGGGGTTGTCCAAATTTCTAAATTAAATAGAAAATATAAATCATTGGAAACTTCACCTCATTTTTAATATCTCCCCCTCAAGGGAAGATCTCCAATATTCTTCATCTTCAATCCATCATTATAACGCAAACAGGTCTATATTGGGAATAATTTGTATCATCTCCTCCTCAACTTTAGAAATAGGATTGAGACGAATTATTCAACCAAGTGAATCTGTTATTTAAATTTATAAAGTGTCTAAACCTCTTCATATTTTCATACTTCTTGAATTTCCAAATCTATTCACTTTTATCTATCATGGTAATCTTCTTGATTCCATCCTTATTTATAGTTGAAATGGGATTATTTACTTGATAATGTGGTCAACTTTTCTTCTTTTCCTCTTGATCTATCCTCCTAGCCACTTGCAACTAATCTAACCTTATGATTAACAGATCTTTAAATTCATGCTCATATTTATCCTTTCTTATTGAAACACTTTTAGAACTATACATAACAAGTTCTTTCCCTTTGTTCCTCATGTTTCTAGGAAAATAGTCATACATATAACATCCTCATGCCCCGCCTAGTTTCACCTTCCACACACCACTTTTTCACCTTTAAAATCACCTTTTTTGGGAAAACTATTAATCTCATCCCAAGGAGTTCCAACCAATAATCCAATCCTAGAATATATTTATTAGATATATTAAATTTTAGGTTTTTAAATTTATTCCTTCTTACTTAAGTTTCATGTCTATCTTGAAATAATCCATGATATGGCCTCTCTTACTATAATAAAATAACTAATTCCAAGTGGGTTGAACATCCTAATCATCTTTATTTATTGAATTCTTGGGAGGGACTTTTTTAATAACCTTATTCACTAATTTATCTCCCTAAGTAGACTTATATTCTTGTTTTTTCCTACTTATCAACCTTTAGTGGTTCTTCCTTCTATTCTGTATATGAATGATTCTTAGTAGGGTTGTACCAGAATTCATCATAGTAGTGAAAAAAATATTTCACAACTCATAGAAGTTCTTAAAAATCTAAAATATATTTCTCATTGAAATTTTTCTTATATTCTATGAATTATTATTCATTTTAGTAGATTTATTCATTGTTTTATCCTTTCTCCCACCTTTATTTAAGAATTATATAATTTCTACACACTCACATATTATGACATGAATCAATAGCTCTATTCCCAAACCTCTAGTAACACCAATATCTCCCAATCAATCTTGATATTTTCCAAGTGCATGTAATCTGTCCAGATTTACATGTTTATTTTCTTTAAGTTTGAACACCAAATTTTTAGGATCCTTTTAGGGGGAAATTTTATTGTACATGGTCAGATATTTCCTTGAACTATTGGTGAGTTTACTAAAAAAATTATTCCCCATTTATATAGAATTTTTATTTTTTTCCTAAACTTCTAGAAAAAAAATCAATTCAAACTAAATTTTCAAAGTTATGGGATACCTTTTTGTATGATCTAGAGCTGGATGCTTCTCCAGATGATCTCAAGGTAATTTTCCACAATTTTGATACTTTTTTCTATAAGAATCATATTATAACCACATAAGTAATCACTCTTATAATTTTCTATGAGGTTCCATATTTTCTTCTTTTAGATTATTTAGTTTTATTTTACACTCTAGAAATATCATGTTGAGAGTGTTCTATTCATCTTTCACTGATCTCAAACTATTTTCTCAATCACTCTTCATCTTTTGAATTTTAACCTCATGCATTTTACTTGTCTCCAATAGATAATTACCCAACTATTTCACCCTTTTTAGTTTAAATTTTACCTAGGGGGACTTGACATCAATAGAGACTTTATAAATATTCTCTAATGCATGATATTATTATTTGAAAACCTTTTCAAAAACTTACTTCTCACAAATAACTCCTTTAAATTATTTATCAATTAAATATTTTTTTTATTGAAAAGTGTGGAATAATTTTCCTTGGATTTTACAATATTTGTGGGGGTGTTATATCTTCATAAATTTTAAACTAATGATTCTTTTACAGAGTCAGTTTCTATTTCAAGTTGTGAACTCTCATCATGAAGTACCGTGATATAAGTAAAAATACATGTGACTTCCTTAATGGGAACTTTCTTCAAGTATACTTTGATTTCCAAATAAAAGTAACTAAGTGACTAATAAAAATTATCCTCTTTATAACATCAGTTAAATTTAATAGAGGAATGAACTTCAAAATATTTAACTAAAAAATGCTCACCATTCTAAATAACTTCAGGTAATAGTGTCTACTCCTCCTTCCTTAAATATTTATTTTTCATGTTGGTATATTCATTCTACCTATTTATCAAGGTATTTTCTAAGACCTAAAAATCTATTCTAGTAAGGATGGAAGTAGATTCTTCTATCTGAATCCATTACTCAAACATCTAAAATATGTAGTTCATGTATATCAGATAAAAAATTGGAAAAAAAATTAGAACCAATCAAATATGTACTTTTCTATGATAGAAGTTTTGATATAAAATAAGATCCAATCAGTGGGAACTTATTCTTTGATTCTAATTATAGTTCCCAATGGACCGTGTAGAGACACCTGAGAGGGGGGTGAATCACATGTGTTAAACTTCTCACCAAATTCTAAATATTATTTTTTAACTTATATCATTTGATATTTGAACCTGTGGTATCTATTAGGATATAAATAGATCATTTATGATTTACCCAATAGTCTCTAACCAAATTAAATGTAGAAATGATAATAAGAGTTCATCATGAGGTATTTTTATAAGGTTTGGCATGGATGTGGGAAACCTACTCCTTGCCATGTTCAAATCCCATTAATATATGAATTCTCCCCTAATATCTGAATCACCAAATACATGTGGGTGTGAAAGGATTTTCCTAAAACAAATTTCACACAATATTATAAATGTGTGGTTCTGTATATTTCATAAATTAACCACTCTGATCCCACATGTACTTTATACTCATATCCCTTGAGTTCTTCAACAGCTTCCTCCTCTTAAAGTGGATCTTCATTATGAACTAGGTAAAGCTGCACCAAAAATATCATATATTCTACATCAACGCAAAGTGTATTTGAATGAATGAATGTCTTCAACACCTACTCAAGTAAATCATCCTCTATATCTCTTCCTAGATTCCAGTTCTTATGCAAAATATTTTTTTAGAAACTCACAACACAATATTATTCTAATCAACACTAAAATCTCGTATATACAAGATTCATAAATGCTCACTAATAATTGTATTTAGGAACTACTTATTATTATTTATTTTTCTCTTTCAAACCTAACAGGTTGTACAGGATTGACACAGTCTTCTTTTTATTTTCTACAGGTTGCAACGGACGCTTCTTCTTCTTCATTTGAGAGCTTTGGTTCTCTCAACCTCTCAACATTCCACCAACTCACTTCTATAGTGGAACACACTTATTATTATATTTCTTATTCCTTGATATTATAATCTTAACATGTGAATGGGTGGTGAAATTAATTTCTCCATTAATTTTTAATATCATAAATTGAATGCATATGTAAATTCTCACTACTAGTCAAGAATCAAAATTAAAAAATACCCAGATTTGGGTTCCTGTGATTTTTTATGCTATTTTTCAACTTAAAGGTATTACAAGAATACATTCATCTCATGTGAATGAATATTTTTTTATTATTTTAAATCATATGTAGCTTTATCTTCTTTAACAGTCCCTCACATAGTCTAGAACTTCAATCTCTACATCTATATGAAAATCATACGGCACACTTATCTATGTCATGCAACTCTCTCTATTATAACATGATATCTTCATATAAAACTAGTATATACCTCAGTATGATTATGTACAAAAAATAAAAATTTATCACCTTCTACCTCTTTATTCTTCTCAAAAATATTTCTTTATGAATGACTTAAACTCTGATGTACAAGTTGATCTTCAATGTGTACTCATCTGCATTATTCTTAAAAACTAAAAAACATCATTTCATTATACTTGATGTTAAAGAAATTACATCATGTTTTTATCTTATTATTACCTAAATTGATGATCATTTTATCAATCAATCAAGGATTTTATCACATTCATTTTGTGATTTTTTATCTTTTAAGACCATCCTGAGCATCAATCCATTTTTTATCTTCAGAATTATAATTATGGAAACCTCATTTTTCAGTTTGTGGGATTTCATAATTTTTCTAAGTTAGTTATCATAAGAATATTAGAAAGTTGTACATGGATTTGAAATATCTTGTACGGATCAAAATTTTCTTATAGTAGTAAAAAGTTTGATGCATATCTAAATCGGCTAAGTCAAATATCATATGTTATAGTATATTTTCATTTTCTATAGAATTCCCAAAACTTCTATAAGACAAATATCATATGTAACCTAAAATATCATGTGAGATTCAAAAAATATCTTAAGACCACAACCTTTTCTAAAATATGGTAAATGAAAATATCATATGTTGACTCAAAATAACTTATGTGTAGATAAATTCTCTTACACATGGTATAAATATCCTATGTCATATGAATTTTGAATTTTTCAAATTTTGAAAAACTCAATTGTCATATAGGATTCACAAAATACTGTACAAGTAACTCAATTATTTTATAGGTATCTGAAATGTGAAACATCATATAAATTTTTTATTTTTTCTTTTACTCATCTCAGCATAAAACAAAAAAATTCTTACACATTCTAGAATTACTTATGCGGGGATCAAATCACTAATGCATAGGATAATTCCCTTTTCTATTTTTCATATTCTCTAAACTTAATTTCAAATTTATTCAAATGAAGTCTAATCCTTTTCAAGTTAACTTTGGACCTTCTTAATCAACTCAAATAACTTCACAATGGATTGAAATAATTATAGTAATTATTAGAATAATTCCAAACCCATTATGGATTATTCTATATCCTTACTACATATTAAATACTCAAGTTAGGGTATTTACATAAACTCTTCATCCATATCAATCCCAGTATCATTTTATCCTTTAAAAACCATCATCCATGAGATTTTGATTAAAAAGTAACTTTTTATTTCAAAAGTACCTTATTTTAGAGAGAGTGAATGTGATGAACCCCAATGTAATCACCATAGATGATGATATTACAATCATTCAATAGGGACCCATTATAGAGGTATATAATGAGGCTCTTTCTAGGAGTACCTTGAATAGCTAGGTTTTTAGATGTGCAATTTTCCTCCCTCCAAGTATGAGAAAAAATCAGGTCTTGTCCAATTATCATCCTTCACTTTCTAATGAAATATAATAGGGCCACTAAAACAAATTATTTTTTTAGCGTCCGTTTTTTAGCAACGGTTTACTAAAAAAATCACTAAAAAAATAAATGATTTTGAGGTGGTTCTTTAAAAACTACTGCTAAATATTATGTGTTTATTAAAAAAAATACACTTCTCCTCTATGCTCTACACTTCTCCCCCAACTCCTATCCTTCTCTCCCAAGCTCCCCTGAGCCCCACCCCTCGAGCCTGATCCCTAGCACTACTGTGGTTCCTCCCTCCCTGGTGCTCGGGTACCTCTCGATCCCTCTGAGCCCAAGCCCCCTGATCCCTCATTGTAACTACGGTCATATCCCCCCTACCCCTCTCCCCCACCCTTTCCCTCACCTGAGCCATCACCCTCACCCAAGCCCTCTCCCTGACCTGAGCCTTTTCCTTCACTTAAGCCCACGCCAGAGTTGCGGTCAACCCCAAGCCCCCTGATCCTTCAACCTAGACTTCTCCAATGAACCATCCCATAAAACCCCCCTTATCCCCCTTCTCCCTCAACTCCCCTAGTGGTAATCCCTCCCTTATTGGTATTTTTTTCTTCTCCCTTCTTCCCTTTCCACCTCTCTCAATTTTTCTTACTCCTACTAACTCCTAGGTAGCTATAATAATGTGGATTTTGGTTGTCTAGGTAAAGAAGGTTGATTATTGGCTTGATTGTGCAATCGCCTACTTGTATACATCACCTGGGTCTCAAATTATAAGAGTAATCTCTAGGTTTTAGTTTTATATAATTATTTATGTGTTTTAATTATAAGAAAATTTTGAGTTGTAGATATTTCATTTATTTCCTTTTTAAACATACTGGATGTTTTAAAGATTATATTTTTTATAAAGTTCTCATATAGGGTGGTTTTTTAAAACTAATGGGGGTATTTTGAAATGAGTATAGGCTTATATTTTGGTGAATTTTATAACTAGTTGGAAAATAAATATGTCGTGTGTGTTCCCTTAGATGTGTTCATTATTTTTCTTTTATTGGAATACTTCATATTATATCATTTTATAGTGATTTTTTTAGAATTATTCTTATAGTTTTCATATTTTAAATTGAATACAACATGATTTATTTGTTCATTTTTGAATTTATTATTTACATTTAATGCATATAAGGGATTTCATGGATTTTTATCTTTGGATTATATTAGGTAGACCATAGATTTATGCTTTTAGTCCAATTTTTTACATGAATTTTATTTGGGGAGACTACTAATTTGAGCATTAAATTATTTATTTAAATATTTCATAACATATAAACTAATGTTCTAAAGAATTTTTTTTAGAAGTTTATTAATTGAGTATTTTTAACTATATGTGTTTTTGTTTAAAGAAGGTAGTTAATCTAATTTATAGTCTTCATAGAAAATCATAAGTTAGATTAACCACATTTGAATGTAAATAATTTTTTTATACATCATGAAAAGGAGAATGAAATTTATGGATAGACATTGGTATTTTGAAATCATTATTGTTTTATTTTATTAATATTACTTTGGAATAGAAATTTAAAAAAAATACAAACTAAAATTTTTGGTTTCCCATGAATGATTTAGAAATGTAGATTGTTTTAAATTATCCATGTTCAAAGTGTTTGAAAGGGGGTTGGGATAAAGTTATATATCCTTATTTGGGTACAGTAGAATCTTTTTGTTATCATATATTGGTTTGATTATATATTATTTGGTTAATAGTTATTTTTGTATATGATGTAAAACTCTCACACTTATCTTTAATTATTAATTCACTTCCTATTTTGTATCTTTACTAATATAAATTAGAATTATATAAACATAATATAACTAGTATAATGTCTTTATAAAATTAATATATAAAAATAAATAGTATATATATCTTATCTATATCATCATTCAACATTTCTATTCATGTAATGGATTACCACCAAAAGGGATGATCATTATTCTTTAATTATCGCATGCCAAGTGGTTGTTAAAATTACTAGTGGTTTTCATAATGGTAATTAACTATTTAAAGGGGTGTTTAATGCTAGTTTTGTTATTAAAATGTGTGTCTGTTTTTTAGAGGCGTGTTTTAAGAATTGATGGTAGTTGGAATTTAATATTTTTTTAAATAGTTTTGAGACCATAAGTCTCATGGTGGATTGAAATGTTTTAAGAATGTAAAAGTTTGGTCTTGAAAAATGGGTTCTTGACAGCATTTGACATATGTGTTTTAATTTTTTTCAATAAAGTGTAGGCACATTGTGATATATATGAATAAAATTTGGATCACATTACCAAGGAAGACACCTCAGTATGCTAAGGGTTTAGAGGAGTTTTTAGATTTTTCAATTTCCAATCGATCTGTTGATGGGTGAATAAGATGTTAATGTCCTAAATGTAAATTTAGAATATATTTTAAGAGATATGACGTTTATGAACACCTGATATTGAAGCAATTACCTACTAAATGTTTGTGTTGGATTTGGCATGAAGAATCAAATGTTACATAAAGTTTGAGCACTAATTACAATTGAAAGAATGAGATCCCAACTTCGTTGACAATAGAAAATGAAATTAAAAACATTATAAACGATGCATTGAACATTGGAATACAACAACATCAATATCAAAACATATCAGAACAACCAATTAAGGGTTCTATAAATATCAACTTGAAAAGTGATGTTTTTGGGACTATAGGAAAACCAGTTCAATATTATAACATATCATTGGATCCTCCTCTTTATTCCATGGAGACTAATATAAGAGAGGACTTCACTAGGTAGAAAAATTCATTTCATGGTTTAGTTGATGATGGAATTTAATATATGTATGGTGGATGTTTGAAATATTCAAAACTTTCTTTTCTACTGAAGTTTTACCATATCAAATACCTATGTGTAATTAGAAATAAGCCGATATCCATGATATTGGAATTGTTGCATGATTCATTTTCTAAAGATACGATATTTGAGTCTTTTTATGTTATGAAAAAATTTGTTAATAGGATTTGACTGAATTATACAAAAATACATGCTTGTCCCAATGTTTGTATGCTTTATTGGAGAGACGATTCAAGCAGATATGATTGAAAAAAATTTACTTCTTCTAGATGGAAGTTAATGGTTGATGTTGGAATTTTGAATAAAAATAATACTATGAAGAAGAAGAAAAGTAACACAAATACAAAGGTTTTTCATTACTTTCCTTTAAAGACTAGATTGAAAAGATTATCCATTCATCAAAAACTACTGAGCACATGAAGTGGAATTATATAGATAATAACAATGATGGATTAATGAGACATCTAATAGATTCAAAATCATGGACTAAATTTTATTCATTACATATATATTTATCATCTGATCCTAGTAATGTGTGATTGGGATTGGATGTTGATGGATTCAACCCATTTGTAACTTTGAACACCAATTATATCATTTGGATAGTTATTTTGATCCATTATAATCTGCCTATTTGGATGTGTATGCAACAAATATCTTTTATCATTTTGATGATTATTCCTAGAAAAAAATTCTTGGAAATGATATTGATGTATATCCTCTAATTGAATAATTATAGGATTTATGTATCAATAGTGTTGATATATATATTGCATCTTCTAGAATAATGTTCAAAATGCAAGCTGCTCTAATGTGGACCATTAGTGACTTCCTTGGACTTCAGAATTTAGATGGTTGTAACAATTACATAGGTTGGGATTGTCTCGTTTGTAACTTTTCTTTTGATCTTGAACAACTAACTCATAGTAAAAAATGGTGCTTCTTGTATCATCGAAGATTTCTCAATACATCACATAGATTTTGGTTGAACAAGTCAAAATTCAATGGTTCTATTGATGGTAGACCACCTCTAAAGTTATTAACATGTTCTGAAATATTATCATAGCTTATAAATATTGAAATAGAATTTTTGAAGGTTCGTCATTTGAATAACAGTAGGAAATGAGTTCAAAGTGCATATTCAAGTGAAATCAAATTGAAACAATGGAAGAAGAAAAAAGAATATTCTTTAAACTTTTGTATTGGTAATTTAATTTGTTGTGGTATAATCTTGATGTTAAACATATTGAGAAGAATGTTTGTGACAATTTGATCTTCAAATTGCTTAATGAGCATGGAAAATTGAATGACCATCTCAATTCTAGGATGGACTTACAAACAATGAACATAAAACATGATTTTTGTCCATATGATAATAGAAAGTATGCTCCAGCAATTTTTGCAATAAAAAATAGGGATAAAGATACATTCCTTTGAACTTTAAAATATGTGAAGGTATCTGATGGGTATTCAAGTAACATCTCAAGGTGTGTTAATTTAAATAATTTTAGGTTACATGGATTAAAAATTCATTATTCACATCTTTTCTTACAGTAGTTTCTACCATTAGAATTGTATATATTATTACCTTAAAATGTTACTGTTATTGTACTCCAATTTTTCACATTATTCAGATAACTATGTGAGAAAACTTTATAACCATTTGAGATTGAAAACCTTTAGGATATATTTTTATTTTCACTTTGTGCAATGGATATGATCTTTACTCTGTCATTTTTTACTTTCATGATGCATTTAATTATGTATTTGGTCGAGAAAGCTAAATTAGGAGGCCCCGTAAATTATCATTGGATGTATCCAATTGAGAGGTGATTTATTTATATGTTTTTCATCCTAATTAAGATATTCTTGGAACTTAATTAAATACACAATTATGTTTTATTTATTTTATTTTATATATGTCTTGGGAATCTGTAATCATACATGAAAAATAAAGTTCAACCTGAAGGATATATTTATGAAGGATATTTTTCATATGAGTGTCTTGCCTTTTGTTCTAGATACTTGGATGATATTGAGACAAGATTTAATCAAGTCAAATGTTTTGATGACACATAGACTCAATCTCAACTACATGGGAAATCAAAAATCTTTTCTTTTTATTTTCTGATCAATTGGGAGGAACTCAAATGTTACACTGACATAAATGGAATTATTACAGACACACAGATATGTGATACTGAATAGTGAAATTGTAGATCCATTTATTAAAGAGATCAGGATACAAATAAATAGATTAATGAGAATCTAAACATGAAATGATAAATATATTACAAAATACATTAATAAAGAGCTTGTATAATGGTTTGCACGATGTGTAATTTCATAAATATTTCAATCAATACGGATATTAGGTTGACACATATATTTTTTAAATATAATAATTTATATTGATTTTTTTATATCTTGAATAATGATACTCAAGCTAAGTTGTTAGAAGATTTTAAGTTTCTAGATCTAGGTCCTCTAAAATAGGTTAGAAAGTTTGACACTTACAATGTCAATGGATTTAAATTTCATACAGGCAATCAGGAAGAGGGTTTGAAAACATATAATAGTGGTATATTTATGGTTGTTGAATTATGATACTATGAAAAGTTAATTGATATTATCAAATTAAATTTCCACATGAATTTTTCAATTGTTTTATTCAAATAAAAGTGGATTGATATTATTAGGGGTGTTAAAAGATATTCCTTGCAATTTACTTCTATTAACTTCTCTCGCTTGATTGATGTTGATGATTATGAAGTACATGATCCGTATATCTTATCATCATAATAGAAAATGGTATATTATGTGAAATATGTTGTAGATGAAGGGCGTAGTGTAGTTTTTCAAGTAAAACAAAGATAATTGTATGATATGGGTGATTAAGTACAAGATTTGACCTCTAACATTGAATCCCATCAACAAAAAGAAATGAACTTATTTTTTCATAATGATATTGGAAATATTAGTCTTGAAAGGGTTGATGATGTAGATGAAGTAATACTGGAGTAGGAAAATGACATGATTAAAGGAAAAAATGATTGTATGTGCAGTCATACATTCATTTATCAACCACTTATGTTATATGTGCATTCATTCATTATCATAGCTACTTTTTTATTATTGTGCATCTTTTATCATTTATAATTTTTTTATACATGAATTTTTTGAAATATATATTCTAAAGTTAATTTTATTTGATTAAATGATAGGAATGCCAAGGAGGAATCATTTTATTGATCCCAAATGACTCCCAGTTGAAGTTCCCTCGACCACACTAATAGTTGATGATCCATTGGTCTCCTTCCCTACAACATTCAAGATGCCCTCCACCTTCCCCCTACATTGTCTCTCACATCCTATATTCTATAAGCTTCTAGAACACCCTTTATCAGCATCCCATCAGCAGCTAAGATAGGTCCTCCCCATTCAGTAGGCTCAGTAGTGAGGGAGTAGGTCGTCACTCCTGATTCTTTATGGGGATATTTGAGGGTGGAAATTATGGGTACAAATGTTAATGTGAATAAATTCATTTTTCTTTTTTTATAATACTAACCATTTTTTCATAAAAGATGGAAATAATGGTACTATAGAGAGAAATATGAACAGTATGGATTTCTAAAATATAAACAGACTGAATATAGTTTCCCCATTTGACTATTATGGGGTCCTGATGGATGATGTATTAGGATTATTTGTCCAAATTATAGACCAGCTGGTAGCGAAGCTAGTTAACCTTCTGATTACCTATGCTAATTAGAGGCATATGCCTCAATCTTGGAAAAATGAAGTTTTTGATTTACATATAATGGTAATTTTAATACATTATAGTGTAATTGAATGTCATTATTTTATTAAATTTTAATACTTTAAAAATGAATCTCTTTGTACGGGTGGTTTTTCACTTTACCATTACTGGTCATATCACACAAAGTAGACATTGAAAATTTTGGGAAGAAATGGAAGGGTTTTAAATGGAGATTATGGAATGAATTCAATGATACTTCATTGAGCACTCAACATATTTATAATAAGGTACCCAAAGGGGTACCTAGAGAGTAATTGAAGGTTTTTGTTGATATCTATAGTTATGAGAAGCACAAGGTATTTAAATATATATTATTATATTAATATCATTTTACATATATACATGCATATGAAAAGGAGATGACATTGCATAAATTACTATTAAATTACATATTATTTATTTCAGGATGTTTCAAGGAATAATGCATTGAGTTAAGATAATAAAATAATCTATCACACTGCTCGGTCAAAGAGTTTTTCCAGAAACCGATTGACTCTAGTGATCTTTTCCTTAGTTTAAATATTTATAATACAACATTATATATTTTATATACTAAATTTTTTATTTATCTTTGGTTAATGCAGTCACATGATTTATGGCACCAAGTCTCCCGAACAAAACTATGGTTGGATGTTCATACAAAATATAATAGAAGTTATGTTAATGAGTTTGTCAAAGAAGTTGGGGTATGAATTCATTTTTCATTATAATAACCTATTTTTAGTTGATGTTATGTGAATATGTATTTCTTAAAATATGACTAATATTTTATTTGTTAGTAAAAATTAAAGAACTATGGGATGGAAATCCTACACAGTCCTTCTTAGTCTCCCAGAATGACCCGGTTGGTCAAGTCCTTGGGAAGGAGCATCCTAGTTGAGTGCACGGTATGGGTTTGGGACCATTACCATCTAAGGTATTTGGTAGGACACCAAGGATTAAAGTTGTATCTACTCCTAGTTGTAGTCACTTCCTACCTTGAGAGTCTCATAGGGAGTTTTTTTATGAAAATCAAAATTTAGGAATAGGGGTATCATATAAAGATACGAAATGAAAAGGTATTCACTCTTCAGAAAGAGTTGATTGAATTATATTAGAAGATAACTGGATCTATCCCCAGTGATATTGCATTGATGGATAGTAGTGAGCAGATAAATCACACAACTTCAAAATCATTTAGTACATAAACTTTTATTATCTTTAAGTATATATTTAAATATACAAACCTATTTAATTTTCAATATAATTTTCATGAAGGTACCGATAGAAAGAATTGGAGACGGAGATAGAGAGGGTGTCGATAAAAGTTCATCAGGTAGTGATTAGGTTTCAATTTGGATTCAGAGATGATGTGAAACTAAACTTATGAAAAACTAACACTAATTTGGTGATTCAAAAACCATGTTGTGGTTTCTGGTAGGGATACCTATATTTCCCTTACATTTCATGAAAATCTATATTCTTAGTTATTTTGGAGTATTTTTTTGGATTGGTAACCTCATTTTTTATAGGGTATGGTTGAGTAAATTGTAATATCACTTTCTTTCAAAATGTGTAAACATATTTCTTAGAATGTGTTAATGGTATCCCTTCTAGAAAACTATAGGAATAACAACATCTATTCTTAGTGGGTTATTTCTAGATCCTTTTTCTTGTCTTCTCATGTATTGCATCAGTAAATAATTCTATGAATATGTATGAAAGTTCATGATCAATTTGGTTGCGATGTCTTAACTCAAATGCCTCTAGGTGATAGGTTAGTGGAATACATGAACATCAATGATTCATGGATTAAATCACTTATATAAACTTGGGTAGCATAGGCTAGGATGATTTCATTATTTTCTTTCATGTCTCCATCATTCCTGAATTGGTTTTCCAGTGTAGTTTCACATAGTTAACATTGACCATGCAGGACTTCTAGGAAACTATATTAACTCACCTTAAGTTTCTAGAAGAGGTTTCATGGTTACTGCATGATTTTTCTAACCATGTGTGTGAATTGTGAAACCTACTCAGGGATGATAATTTTAGTCATTTCAAGTTTTTTAATTTTGGGATCCCTTCTATATATCCCCCACTTCAAATTATATATCCCATGATCTTTTCTCAGCTAATTTCCACCCTCTTAATTCTTCTCTTGGTGCTTTTAAATAGATTTATTAGGGATTTCTCATCCAGATATTAATGTAATGGATTCCTTCTCATTATCCCCCCTCTTTCTCTTGGTTTCTTCCATGTTATTCCTTTCCTCTCCAACCCTAGCAGCCATGGTGGCTAGGTATCAAGTCTAGGACTATCTTAAATTGGTGTTATTGGTTTATAGGGATTTTAGAGTCCCTATTGTGACTTATTCATGTGGTATTCATTAAAGGTGAAATGATTCCATTGATTAAGGTTGGTTTATTCATTCCATTCCTTTTATTTGAGAGTTTCATGGGTTTTTAGTACTTTGAAACTTGTTTTATAGTCTATGAAAATATAATATAAGTTACTTATGGTAGTTTTATCAAGAATATGCATTATTTTCTATTAACTTACTTTTAACGTAAATGGGGTTTTCTAATTTGAGTAGCTTTTTTTTAAAGTCATGATATAATTTTATAAATTTTAAACATGAGTTAAACTATGCACTTCACTAATTGTTTGGTAAATTAAAGTTCCAGAGCCTAATATATTTGGTATCATGCATGGTTATGACCTTCTTCATTCCAATAGCCAAGAAAGTGATAGGCAGTTAGGAACTTCTCAATAGGTTATCAATACAAGTCCCCCTGGGAACCCTAATTAATTTCCTTCTTCCCGACTGCATTTTCATGCTCAAATCAAAAGAGCTTTACTGCTGCCTATCATTTTTCATGACACAGCTAGAGAGTGTGGTGCTTGTTTATTGGTATATGATACACATTACACCATTGATCCCCCTGAAAATAAATGTCGATGTTTCTTTATAAAGTGATGCCATTTATGTGTTTGATAAAATGTAAATGTGGGGTTTTCTCAAATAGAATGGTTTATACATGGTGTTTTGAAAAAAACATGATTTATGGAGTTGGTCATTTCATAGTTTAATAAGTTTCCAAAGTAATAAGGGGTGTGTTTGGTATATGGGATGGTTTTAGGGAATTCATTACATGACTATGATTAATTTTTTATGTTAATTAGGTGTTATTTATATATATATATATTTTCAATGTGGTTTTAAAATTGAATTTTAAATTATATGATTATTACAATAAATAAAAGTCCCATTTGGAACTTTTTGTATAATGATTTCAAAGGTTATGGTTATAACCTTATTAAGCCCCTTGATTATCTATTATTATTGATTATGTGTATTGTGATATTATTAGATAATGGATTGATTAATATGTACTTGAAATTGTATCTTTGTTAATTATTATTGGAGGTGGGATGGATAAATTTTTTATGATATATTGGTTTCTATTTTTATATGGTTCTTCTAGGGCTGCAGATTATACAGTTTAATTTTTTTTAAATTGATATTTAGTGGAAGTTTAAACCACCAATAAATATGCCAAATTATTTTTAGCGATGGTTTAAACCTCCACTATATAATGTTGAAATTTTTTTAGTAATGGTTTCCCCTCCAAAAAAATCTCAAGGATATAGTGGCGGTTTAAACCACCGAAAAATAAAAAAAATCCGCTAATATGTGATTTTGTTGTAGTGGTCCCATGGGGTAGTGGATTTATCCTAATGAAATGAAACCATAATTTTCAAATCATATTCCACCACAGATATAGTGAAATTGTAAATCCTGAACATTGAAAATAAAATGTGAAAAATCCCTTATCTCCACCCCAATGGAGTTACCCTAACCATAGAAATCATTGTAAGAAAAGACAACTGAGACCTTAGTATCCCTCAATAATACACCACCTCTCATCTCTTAGTACAAGAAATAACTATCCTCCTAATCCATTTTTTTCATTTTCTGAATAAACCACTTTGTCGTTTAGTGGGAACCTCACAAAAACAACTCCTCGGAATGAAAAGATCCAACCCCATTGAAAAATTACCATACAAAGCAGGAAAAAAATAAAATGCAAAGGAAAACACAGATAAAAAGGAGGACATCCTGATGCTTCAACCCCCCCCCCCCCAATGTCCGCCACTTGAAAAATCAAATGTACCACAACACCAAATAGATTGAAAATTCAAATTGAAAAATCAAAATAATCATTGTCCCACCACCTCGGGACACAATAGTGTGGATAAAATTCCATATCATCACCAAAACCAATCCAACAATAGATGAAAATTCAAAATTCAAAGATGAAACTGAAGCATGCATCAATCTTAGTGTTAACTCCTTGACATCAAACTATGCCCTGAGATGCTAAGTACCCCATCATAACACTACCTCACTGAAAAGAACACCGACGGTACCAGAGAAACCCAACACTCCCCATAATCAATCAGATCTAAAAATTGAAGTAGCTTTATCAATAGAATAGAAAATAGAATGATCCACATCAAAAAGAAGCTAACAAACTATCTCCATAATTAAACTATAAGAAGAATCACCAACATGGACCCAAAGGGGGATAAGCCTATGTCAGACGTGCCTCTTAGAAATTGTGGGCTGCTCGAATAGAATATCTCAAAACCACCATGGAGTTCACTACACCAGACCATCCAAGAAGGTAGTGATGGACCAGGACATCAGAGCAGCATTGAGTGGAGAAGGCCTCAGTAAAGGATCACACCAACAAAAGAACTTCTTCCCCACCTTTAAGAACCTGTGGAAACTGAAAAATGATAGAAGAACCAATGAAAACAAACTTCATAGGAAGAAAAATAATGAATCATGTAGTAAGTCACACCTCCTAGGAAATCAATAACACCTCATCCAAAACATCCCAAACCATCCCATAATTTGGTGCTCTAGACCTGAAAGAGGCTGGAATGCAGATCTAGATGGTAAGAGAAAAGTAAGAGGCACTAACATAACAAAGGAACGATGAGGTTTTAAGGATCACTATAGACCGAATCCACACCTGTGAAGAATTACAAACTAGAATAAGAAAAGAAAACTAGAACACTAGGTAATACCACCGATGAGAGAGAACCATGACCAAAGGGTGGCAATAACTAAGGGATATCAGAAGAAGGAAGGAGGAAAAGAGGATGGGAGGTGGAGACACCACTAGAGAAAATAGTCCTCCCCTAACCAAATCATATTCGAGGGAACCCTGGAGTGATATAAATAGGTTTGAAGTCACTCTATAATAACTATCCACATTCAGTTTTAGACTAATGTTCGATGCCTTCCATTTAACCCACCACCCCCGAATGTTTCTGTCTCCACCAGTTGGGATGAGAGAGTTCCTTAGTAGGATACCTCTCAAAGAAACTGATGACCCCCCACTCCAGATAAACTCTCAAAGATCATCCCCAAGGGATTTCACATGAACCTAGATAAAGAGTTGAGAGTATAACTTACCTTATCTTGTTTTATTCCTCACCTCCCATAGTACCCAACACACCACTTTAAGGACCATTACATGAAATTTAATCTCAATTCCCTTCTACCCAGCCTCCTAAAACCATGCATAGATAAAATTATAAAATGATTCTCTTTGCTCTATTGTCCCAAGAAGTGGCTGAAGAATTACCAAATGGAGCTACCAATTCACCACTAAAAAATATATGTTAGGCCTTTTCCACTTTTGGGGAGGAGAATCATAGGAATTGTGAGGCTAGGGAAATAAATTTCTTTTTTATGTTATCATCTACCAAGATATCACTCTTTATAACATTTCAGACTAAAAAGTTCAACTTCCCTGGTATCTCTTTTCACCATAATCTATTTTCCCACTCATCATCCTCATGATCACCATGAATCAATGTGAAAAATTCCATACCACTAAAGAGACTAGACTATGACTCTAAAAAAACCCATATGTTGATGTTGTCCACTAGGAAAATAATCCCACGTAGGGTCTTTTGATCCTCATTCTGGGTACTATTGATAAATACAAGGTGCATACTAGCTTCTCTAAAGGATATATCAGGGACAGAGCACCCCAAGAAGAAGAGAGTACATCTATCCTGGTTATCCTTCCAGTATCTGATGTCACCATAACTAGCCACTCATCTTAACCTATCCTTCAGGATATCCAAAATATCGTTCATGAAGTGTTTTAGTCTCAACAATCTCCTTGAACAATCTTCCTAGCTTCTATAACCATCCCCATAATGATACTTCATAAATCTCACCCAAAATATTTTCATTTGATGATCTCTTAGGAAAACTTAGTATAAATTCACTGAATTTCCTCATTCACACATATTAAGTTGATACCTACTTAATTGATCAGCTTCTCTATTCTTCCATATGAATCCCAATGACATTTTCCATCCTAGTGAGCATCCCAAATGAAGGAAGATAGGATTTTTTGATACTGGTGATGGTTCCCTTTGGAGCTTTAATAACCGAGAGGATGTGAATCAGAATGGATGTGAGGACACTATTTTCCAATGTAATTATTCCTAAAAATTATATAAAGTAATTATTCCAACTAAAAAAGTACCATGTGATGTGTTTGATGATATATTCAAAGAGGACTATCCTAAATTTTCCATCTGAGATAGGTTCCCCCAAGATATTCCATTAGGAGGTTCCATTTTTTCATTACCATCCTGTATTGAATAATTTTTATATATCTGTTAAAATAGTTTTTGGATATATAAACACTACTCTTCCTAAGTTTATCTCATCGCCCACTCCAATTACCATAGGACTATAGGATTCTATTGAGTCCATCAATGTAACATTGCCTTCCATTAATAATGAATTTTCTTTTCATCAGCAAACATGAGATGAGAAAAAATACCCACCCTAGACCAATTTTTTTATATAAATATCTTCACCTTTTTAAAACTACATTTTATATTTCTAGTGATCACTTCTTATACCAAAATGCATAGATTGCGCGACATAGGGTCGCCCAGCCTTATCCCATGCATAGTTTTGAAGAAGCCAAAACTCCTTCCCATGATCAAGATGGAAAGACATGGTGAAGAATAACATCTAAATTTGAGGTCACAAGCCTACTCTTTAAAGATTAAATGCCTCATGACTTTAATAATGAATCTTTACTCCATCTGATCATATGCTTTTTCCATATCCACCTTAATCATAATTTTGAAACTATGGATATTCTTGTTAATATCATCTACCATTTATTTGTAAATCCTAATTTCCTCTTGAATAGTCCATCCTTGGATGAATCCATGTTGTTTATCCAAAATGATCCTAGGAATGATCCATCCAAACCTTCTATTCATTAAAAAAGATGTGATCTTGTATGAGAATTTTCATATAAATATCGGTCTTTATTAGTTGATCACAATGGGGTCCTTCATCTTCAAGATCAGAATAATAGTGGAAGAACACATTGTCCTAGTAAGATATATACCCCTAAAGAAATCTTACATGGATTTGGTGACTTGAGCCTTGATTATATCCCATTCTGCTGCATAGAATGAGCTTGGGAAGCCTTCTGGCCTGGGTGCGCTTTCTAGGTTCAAAATAGACATATCTTCCTTAATCTCCTATTCTCCTAGAATGAAGTACATGTCCACATTATCCCTATCATAAAAAAAGTAAAGGAATATTAGTGAGGAATAATTTATCTTCAACCGCCCCTAAACATCTTCCTCCAACGCTTCTAGGATATCTTGAAAAGGGTCTTCGAAGTGGTTCACAACCAGCTTCCCTACAACTTCAACATCCCTAGTGTATGATCTATCTTTAAGCCTAATATTTATTCTCTTGGAAATATTCTTTTGTTTAATGCATTCCTAAAAGTAGGTAGTATTATTATTCCCCTCTTGAATCCATAAATCCCTCAACCTTTCTCTCATACACCTTTTAATATCAAGAAGATTCTAAGAAAGTGGATTTTGATTAATAACCAAGGTTGTGAAGTAGTTTTCATCCCAGGATTCCTAAAGTTTATCCTCTATTCTATCAACAAATTGTTTTATTTATTCATTATTAGACTCATTATATTGCCTATTATTATTCCATACATGTAATTCCTCCTTAAAACTTTTTAAATGGTTAGTTAGTCCTTCCCATGAGGAACCCTACACTAGTTAGACCCAATAGATCCTAAAAACCTACACGAATCCTTCATCTCATTCCTGGATATAAGAGAATAAGAAATTGTTACCTCTACTACTATTAGTCCTTAAATGAAACATAAGAGGAGAGTGGTCTAACAACGAGAAAATTATATACTTGATAGAGGCTTGATGGAATGAATATATTCATTGATGGTTGGATAAAAATGGTCCAACATACACTAGATTATTTGAATTATTTTCTAGTTGTTACAATAGGTAAACCTATCACCAAAAACATCCATATCCATGAGCCCATTATGAGTAACAAAGTCTCTAAATTCCTATATAGTGTTGATGGGATACACCATGAAACCTTTATTTTCTAAAGGATCTGTAATTTTTTTAAAGTATCCTCCTATAAACCATGCTTATTTCCATAGATTAAAATTAAAAATATGTTTCTATAGGACCTTCCCTTCCATATCCTCACATATTTTATACACAAATGACCATAGAAAGAATTTTCCTAATAAAATTTCCCTAGTAGTTGGGTTATGGGGTGAGAGATCCACAAAATCGTCTGAGACACTATTATTTCATAAAATCAAAATGTTAGAGTTGAATGGAAGTACATGAATATATTTAGAGAATATAATATTCTTATAAAATAAATAAATGAGATTCCCACTTTTTTTGGGTTCTAGAACAGCCAATACTGAAATCTATTTTCTACAAACTTCATACACGAGGAAGTCGGTCTTTACCTATGCCCTAAGACCCCTATAATTCCAAACTAGGATAAAAATCATTGAAATGAGGTATTATAGGCCTTGAGGAATGATAAATAATTGGGAAATTCAATAATCGTGACATGATAAAGGATTCTTTGGCTTTATCTCGAGTAAGACAGTCACCATTATTAGACAAACTTGGGTGAGCACTAACCCTAGGGGATGATATTGGAGTCCCACTTGATCTCATGAACATCCATGGTAGAAAAATAATGGACCATTCACATCAATGAGGTAGTAAATACTATCTTAGATTGTGTAAAAAGAGAACCTAGAGACAAGTGGGAGGATGATGAATAAACAAAGTTTTATATTGGTTGGATGCACCTGATAGTCTATAATTTATAGATTGGGTATAAATTCTAAAACCCATTAAAAATCCCCAACTTTTCCATATTATCTCTTATTTATTGAGTAACCCAAGTTTTTCCTAAGGATTATTTCATCCCCTAATCAATTTCTTTAAACCTCGACCATTTAGGGTCAATCTGTGGTGGTTTTTGGTAAGTCTCATATTCGTTATTTTCCATTTTCTCTCTATTTCTTCTCCTAGGAGGGAATTTTATATATTAAATCATGGTTTTTGATGGTTTTTGGGTAATATAATTATGTTTTGATGTTTTCTAGGATGGTAGTAATTTTATATTTCACTATAGTGATCTATGGTGGCCCTGTTCCTGTTCCAGACATGCGCAACAGATCAGAAATTGTTATTTAAGGTATAGAATACTTCATTTATCACCTAGTGTATCATGCGGAGTGGGTTTAATCTTGTTATATCTTAGTAATATGGTTTTATATAGATTAATAAAGATAAATTATTTGTTTTAATTTAAATTTAAGGGGGTTGGAATGATTTACATGCTTTTACAGCTTTCTGATATTGAGATATTGATATTTCCTATACTTATTATACCACTAAAAAGCATGGTTGTTAGTATCCTTTATTTATGTTGATTTGATGTGTTTTTTGAATCCCTAAATGTGTTATTATTGTGATGATAATTCAAATAAATGTTTAACCATATATACTTTTCTAAAAAAATGGTTTCCCCTATAAAATTCTTCTTGTGTGAGAATACCCTTAAAGAATCTGAAAAAAGTTGTGTCAATGTGGTGTGAAAGTGTTGTGATATGTTGTGGTGATGTCATGTTGTGGGGTGGGGATGTTTGTTTATGTGGTGTGGTGTGATCTTGATGTGGGGTGGTGACGTTTGGTTGTGCTATGGGGGATAATAAGAGTATATGTGTGGACATGTTTTGGGGAGTTTATGAATGAAATGTGGTGGAGATGTGGAGTTTTTTTGCTAGAAAAGAGGGACAGAGAATGGGATATTTTTTATATGATTTTGTGTGGTTATAGTTTCCTGGTTAGTATTATAATTAAATGATAATTCTAAAATTGAAATGGAATGGGCCATTTTGGTTAATGGGATGGAATTGGTTAACGAATGAATGATTAATAATGGGCTGTAAAATCAATGGGATAAATGAATATAATTGGTTGGTAATATGAATCGAGAAATTGTATTAAATTGTGAAAGATAATAAAATGTGAAAATTGTCCTATGGATTGTTTTGTGGTGTTGTTCATTTGGTGGTGGTAGTGAAATTAGAGGTGATGTGAGGATTTGGGTGTTGTTGTGAGTTGGTTAGTGATTTGATGTGAACCCATATATATATATATATATATATATATATATGAAATACTATCCAGGACCCCCAAGGTGTAACCAAGGCATACATGTATAATAATAAGAGTCTTATGTTGTAGATAAGGTCATAACCAAGAATTCAATCAGAGATACAGATGTCATTATATATGTCATCCCAATGAGTGATATGAAACTCCATGTCCAACAACCTCGAGGGGAATGTGAATCATCATATACAATGTTCAAATAAATGATGTGAAATGTCATGTCCAACATCATACGTCAAGGGAGTATGAAGTGTCATGTCCAATAGTATCCTTGACCATGTCTCAAAAACTGTTATAAGTTTATATAATAGTAATAATCAATTATATATGTATTTATTTCACATAATACAAGGGGTGATTTTAAACCATTCAATATCTTAATTTTGAATGGAATAATACACAAATTAATATAAGGGTGATGTGACATGGTCATACCATTCACTTTAATTTAATTTATATTAATACAAATCCACTTAGATGGTGGTTTGGTCCAAATGATAATTTGGAAGTCATGGGAAAAGGTGATAACACCTAAAGGGGTAGAACTAATCGAGACAGACAACCTCCAATAATGGAAAGGGAATATAAGAGAATTTCTAACATGGGTTATAATTTAAATTATGGTAAATAATATTTTTAATGCAATGTATTGAAGGTATTATGTGCAAAAACATGTATCATAGTATAAAACAACTATAATTTTAGGTAAAAATACTATACTACTAACCTTATGGTGATAGATGACTCCTCATCTAATATTGGCCTATAATCTAGGTTGGAACAGGATAAATCAAAAGAATATATGAATACCCTGAAAATATTCCATATTATCTTTCATTCATTTAGTATTCCATATAGTGAATGGAATTAATAAAACAAGTATGATTATTTAAGAGCTTACTGATATGGACCTAGCATGATGAACGACACTTGATTTCAAGATCAAATGAGGGAGATACCAGAATACCTATAAGGGAAAGAGGGAGATATTTACATGTGGAGAAGAATATGTAAAAAATGGTAGGATAAAGGGGTGATAAAAACTTAAATTAAATTAAGTAAAATGGTAATTTCACTCATTTTTAAATGGATCATGGTTTGGATCCACAGTTTTCCAAATTGTGCACCTAATCGTGTGGCACCACTACCTAAGTGGAACTAACCGTGCATGGTTTGTACATAGTTTTCAAAACCATGTACACACTGGGAGGATCAATTATTATACCCTCATACACCATTGCACATGTTCGTTTATCCTAGGGTTCAGGGTTTGACAAACCAATGTGACACCCTCCAAGGATTGCGTGGTTGAAGTGCACGGTTATCACTAACCATGTGCCTCGCCTATTTTTCCAAAAAAACTAGAGCTCCAGGATTTGAAAAATACTTGGACACCCTAAAACCCTTAATTAATCTCTTAGTAACTTTTATAATAATAAATAAATATATTAAAACTAAAATTTAAATAATTCATGCCTTGTCAAAAAACTTGGGTGTTACAACCTCCCCTCCTTAAAACAACTCATCCCCGAGTTTCCCTAAGGGTGGTTAATCATTTTATGAGAATAATTACATCAAATGAGAATTTACATGATCCTCTCACTCATATTTATCATCATATACATTTCTATGTTTCCATATCACCCATATGAGATTAATAGTCCTGCCTCAGAGATCCTTCATGCTATGATCAATGATACGAATCAGATACTCTTCAAAAGAAACACCGACCTCCAAATGAATTTTATTAGGATAAAAAATAATGAGATGGTTCAGAATGATAATGGTGACACTGATATATATGGAACAATTCATCCATTCCCCTATACCTCTTTTTAAGTTCTAATCGATAATCCACTAATCCAACCCTCTCTAAAACGAACTATGATGTACTATTAAAATATTATTATATAATGTAACAGTTATCGCCTAGTCGTTGGATTGGTGGGTATGAATAGGATTAACTAAATTATGAAAAGTTAGTTTTTACATGTTTATAAAATAAATTCCTTAGTTTTTAATTGTTTGTAAATAAAAATAAAGTCATTTGAAGGTAAAACATGATGTTTTTCTAAAAAATTGTTTTTATGCGCACAATTGTGTTTTTATCTTAAAAAAATTAAATTAATCTATATATATGATTTTTTAATTAATTTTTTATATAATATATTAAATAAAATAATTTAACATTAATTTAATAGTTTTTACAGAGAAATTAATAATGTTAAACTCAATTTTATGCTTAAAAATTCATTTTGGCTAAAAACAATTTTGTTGTGTTTTGTACACTTATTTCAAAATGAATTTATTTCACTTATATAAATTAAATATTTTAAAATAAATTACATATTTATAATAAACATAATTAATATTATGTAATAATTTTAAATTAATATTTGGTCATGATGAATAGTAAAAATAGTAAAAATTTGTTATCATGGTATAGGTTTAAACGGGTTTATTGGAGGGTTAACCAAAGAGATAAGGTTTAAAATATCACAAAAAAACTTTATTTTATTTTATTTTTTGATATTATTTTTACCCTATAATTATTATATTCTAATAATTTTCATTTTTTAGACACTTAACTTGAATAAGATATTAAAATATTTTAATCTTCTAAAAAGATCCAAGTGTGCCATCTCCCTTATAAAAGAATACCACCTATCCTCTCTTCCTTACACTTCATGAACCTTATATATCATAAAATAACTAACCTAATATATTATTTAAATCCCTCCATGTTTCCTATAGATTATTATTTGATCATAATACTATCCTTTAAAGGATTAAGAAGTAAGGAAAAGGAGGTTTCTCAATGAAGAAGTATAACATTTAACCAAGTAATTTCAATTTTATTTGTCCTTATTCCTCCTCTAAATGTATGAGATAAATTATAAAAAAATTAATTTGATATCTCCAATATGATTAATTTTTATTATGATTATATATTGACCATTTTTCACTCCATTTCTATCAAATAGGAAATGAAAGTATCGCTCATGCATAAGTGTAGACTACTGCCTTCACATAGCATTATGATTCATTTTCCATCACCATAATTCATGGTTGGTTATTATGATGGATTTAATATTTATATATGATATTTATGAAATAATTATGCTTCTGTAATTATAATATCTTATCTACCTTCTTACCTTTTTATCTGTTGGAAAACAATAACATCGCTCATGCATTCGTGTGGACAACCACCTCCACAAAGCAATGTGATTCATTTTTCATTTTTGATTTACATGGATGATAATAAGGATAAATTTAATGAATATATATTATTTTAATGATATAATAATTATTATATAAATATTAATTATAATTTACCTTTATTTCATTCCATCCATCGAAAAGTGAACACATCACTCGTGCGTACGTAAAGATTATCATCTCCACCAAGTGATGTAATAATTTTTTCATCACCAATTTATATGAATGATTATAAAATTGTATATAATAAATAAATATTATACCTATTTCATGATTAATTTTATATATGTGATTAAATCATTACAAATATTCAAGTACCAAAACCGTTGAACTGAAACATGCATTGAAAACGAACCAATTTCACCTGAATGATCATTTTAATGAAGAAATTATTAATAAAATGATAATTGAAAATTATAAAGGAATGATAAATTGTAATTTATGTATGAATATAGTTCTATAATATATTTATAATAAATTTATATTTATTATACAAGATATTTGAACATGTATGAAGCACGACAAGACTTGAGGTAATGGGTTTATGTTACAATCTCATTTATTTTCGGGATTATTCGTGCTAAATTTTTGTTGAGGAAATTTATAAGGATATTATCATTTAAAATCCATATATTTTATTATTATCTAGTTATTTATGGATATTTTATGTATTATTACCATTTTAATCTCTTTTTTACAAAAAAAATGATCGACGAAATGTTTTTAAAGAAAATTCGACTTTATTTCCTATTTGGTCGAAAAAAAATTTATTCAATGCCCACACTCTTAAAAATTGTTATATGAAAGTTTTTAACTATACTTGGAATGTTTTAAAATTAATTTTAACTACCTTTTAATTTATTTATAAATTATTAAAAATAAATCTTTGTAAAAAAAATTTGAACAAGTATTTTTTGACTTTTTATAAAAGTGTGAAATGAATGTTTTTTAACATATATGTAATGAACAAATTTTCACACCTTAAAGGCCGTTATTTTATTTTAAGATTCCTTTAAAAGTTTCCTTGTTTATTTTTAAAGAAAATTATTTTATCAATATTCTAGTATTTTTTAGTTAAAATGTAATCAAAATAAAATGATATTTTCTCATGTTTTCAAATAAATGTTTGAATGATATTTTATAGGTATTTTTCATTTATATAGACATTATTTAGGGATTGTTATAATTTACTAGGTATGTTATATTATTATACCATTCACTTTATTTATCTGTATGGATTATGATGATGATGATTTATATATGATTCTATGAAACTTTTTGCTTTCCCACTAGTTAATTAAGTTAGGATAAAACCTTTTTGAAACTCATTTCCTTTCCATGGGTTATGCTATGATGAAATGATAAAATGTTTATGAAACTTTTTTCCTTTATAAGGGTTATGAGATGATGATATAATTATTATTTTATGATCTTTTGGCACATATATTTATGGTTTTCATTATGTGATGGGTGGGCCTGGAATTATATATCCCTCCAATGAATTAGGTGAAGATGGATATCTCATGACATAATAAGTACTAAAATGATGAGTGAACCAAATTCAATAAGGGCCCTTTTATAATAAGATAGTATTGAGAGAGAACCTTGACTAAGGAAATAATGGAATGAGTAGTGAACCCAGTCTACTACGATAGAATTGGTATTGAGCCTTGAATAAGGAAATGATTTTCAATGATTATGTGTATTCCACAAAATATGTATTGTTATTATAGTATGTTCTCATGAAACATGATTTATTATTGATGATTTTGTACATTTAGGAATTATTTATTTTTTTATGACAAAGCCTTATTCCAAGATTTATGATTACTAATCTTTGAGTGATTGGGTATGATTATTGTAAGTTGTGATCATGTTCTTATACCCTTATGATTATATTATTCTCACCTATTATCATTGATTGATATCTATTATATTTACCCATAATGAGCATATAATCTAATCCTTTATTATGTTTCCTTTCCCCAGGTTATGAATAATTTTTTTAAGTAAGGTATGTATAAGAATTGTTCTATGTGAGAAGATCTTTATGGTAGATATTTAAGATCTTTCATGAAATAAGATGATTATGTATCTAGTCTCCAAAGACACTAAAACTTTACAATACTTGGGAGTGTATTGTTATGAGATGTATTGAGTATTCATCTATAATGATGTAATATATATGTATGAAATTCTCAGGTTTCCTCAGTTAGGTTTTATATTATATTAAATTATTAATTAATTCCAATTAATATTTGAAACTACAAGCCATGTATGGTCATGGAATACTAAAGACTCAACATTCATTGAATTGTATAGTCATAGTATTTTTTATGTGTTTCATGTTTCATTTATTTGATTTTACACTCCATGAAATCATGACACATGTCATGTACACAATATGTCATGTGAGTGCATTGTATACAATAAGGACCATACTGATTAGTTTAGACAGGTACTCACCAAGTTTCTTCCATGTACAAATATTTGTACTATTTTTATTAAATTTTAAATAAAATTAAATAAATTATTTTATTAAAAATTAATTTGGATGGAAATATCCTAGATGATTGGATGGAATAAGATAAAAAAAATTAATTGATTAATAATATAATTAATCAGATTAATTTTTGTGTGTTTTATCTTATTAAAGATTGAATTGAATTGAATACTATCTATTTGTTTTAAAGGTGTAGTCATTGAATGTTTATGATTGATCATGAGCTTTGACCATAACTATATATGTGTTGTATTTATTTAATTTTATTTTATTGCATGGGTTTGTAATTATTTATTATTAAATTAAATATGATGGTATGTGTGTCATCCCTCCCTCCTTTATTTTATAGGAACTATGTGTCCAAGGTTGTTTTATGTAATTACCCTTAACCAATACTTGGTTACACTCACTTGTATGTTATATATAAAACATATATAATAAAAGGAGTATCTGAAGGTGTATGGAGTTGGTTCAAGGTGGAACTGAGGTGAAACCAACCCAAGAAATACATAGGTGAACAGGTGAGACACGGTAACTCATGCCAAGATCGGTACATGGAGTTTTCACCTAGGTTCATAGGTTGATTTATTTTCTACTTAATAAATAAATGGTTAGATAAAGCTCATGATCATTTAATTTATTTATTTATTTATTTTCATCTTATTCATGATTTATTTTATGGATACAAGATCGTGATCACAAAAATAAATGGACTAATATACCAAGATGAAATTAAAATAAATGGATTATGCCTAATTTTTTTATCGTATCATGGTTAACCCCTAAAGTAAAATACTATTAATATTAAAAATACAAGTATAGGATAAAACAATAAAATTTTATGTATGATAAATAAAATCCCTCTATTAAGTATTAATTTATAACGATCCTTCCATTTATTAAATAATAATGAAACCATCAAACTAAGTGTCAGTCCAACCCTTGCTAGGATACTTACTTTTATTGGGGAGTTATTAAGAAATTTTTGGGTTAACTTAACAATTTTATATCAAGATTATAATCCCTTACTAGAATTTATGTAACTTGGAGGCAAGTGTTGAGAAAATCTGATTTAGGGTCTTTGGATTGGGGAATCCACTCAACAAATCAAGGAGTTGCAAGAACACAGTTGGAAAATATTTACCTTCCTAAATACCTTTGAGTAATTGACCAAACCCTTGCTTACATTATGATAAGGGGAATATAGATGATTTACACTATAATTTTAATACAACTAAACATTTTGAGTCCAAAGGTGATGGATGTTGGGACTATATAAAATAGTGGGAGACATATAAATAATTATTTCATCTCCCTTTTGGTAATCATATAAAGTAATAATAATCTTCTCTAGGTTATTATAGAATCAAATGGAAAGTTAAAAAACTACAATATTATCCCTATGAACTATCCTAGATAAAGAAAATATCCTTAACAGTATAAACTTCCATGAATGGTAAAGATGATTAAACATTGTATGATGCTAATAGAGGAAGTTACATGTGCTAGAGTCCCCAATCCCTGATTTTCCCACTATATATTCAAGTTAGGAAGAGTTAATTTTCAACTAGTAACACTTGAGAAATTCTCTAGATGTCTAGTATTTAATGTTTTCTTCCATGTTCAGTGAACTATAAAAACTACATGAGACTATGAATTCATATTCAATGCCCATTCATCTTTGAGATATTTATTAGGAGAGAGAAATAAAATAATATTTTTATATCTCCAAGAAACTATTCATGTAAAAGATTGGATAAGTAACACTAACTAGACCTCACATAGTTAAAATGATTGTCTATATCAAGTTTATGGAAATTCTAGTGTTTAAACTACCAGATTAATTTTTCACCAATATCATTCTCACCTAACTTACTCATAGATTCTTTAACTCTATTGTGAATTTCAACATGGAAAATATAGAGAAGTCACTCCCATATCCCTTCACTTTAATTCTATATACTGATAAGGAAGTGAATCCTTAAAAGTATTTTATCCTTATAGTGAATAATAAGAAAGGAAAGGAAATATAATCAATACTATTTATAAGTATAAGGTTTCTATGCACCGTTATTCCAAGAAGAGTAAGATCAAAGGGTAAGAAATGGAGAAGTATGTTGTCTATTTCTGATGTGAAAAGAAGGGCCACTATAATAAAAACCACATAGTGGGAAGGAAGAAAGGATATGTTTTAGGTATGTTTGTTATTGAGTGAAACCTTTCAATTTTAATGAATTTAGTATTGGATACCACATGTGGTTCTCAAATTTGTATAAAAACATAGAATAATTCTAGATTTTGAGAATTTGTGCATGGTGAGGTTGATTTGTGGGATTCAAGTGGAGTTAAGTTGGTACCACTATCCACTGGTGACTACCACCTCACATTATTGATGGGAATGATATTTTTTCTTAATAATTTTTACTATGTGTCAGAAATTACCAAAAACATTTTTTTGTATCTAAATTAAATATTAAAGGATTTATTTTCAAGTTTTAAAATGAAATTTTCTTCATTTATAAATAAATCATATGTTATGGTAAGTCGCACTTACATAATGGTATTTTTGTATTAGATTATGATAACCAAGTATTGGAAATAGAAAACTAATCTTATTCTCATGACTCATACCACATCCAACTATGGCATCATAGCTTGGGTCATGTAAAAAAGAAATGATTGGCTAAGTTACATAAAGATGGTTATTTATTTTTATTATAACTAAAACCAATTGGTATTTTTCAAGAATTTTTACCAATTAAAATGACCAAATCTCTATTCAGTGTAAAGGGTGAAAGGGCCACAAAGATTCTAGAGTTGGTCCACAATGATGTGTGTAGACCATTTCTAGTTGAAGTAAGAGGTGGGTACTCAGACTTCATAACTTTTATTAATGATTTTAGTGGGTATGGATATATATACCTAATGAGGTACAAGTCATAATCCTATGATAAAATTGATCACCCCATACAGAATCATTGATTCCACATGGGTGCACTTATATTAGAAATTTATATAACCCAACTAGCACTAATGTGAAGTTTTGTATAATAATGGAGGCCTAGGGTCGAACCCACATATAAGAGATAGAAATGGCTGGTTACATAGAAATTGAAACTGCGACATAGATTATTCATATGATTCTATGAGTTGGATCTTTAATTAAGAAGATTGATAAAATTTTAGTTGATGAAAGAAAGGGTATGGGATCAATTTTAGGGAGCCTATACATAATATTTCCCTAAATATAACAAGGGTAGTTCTATTTCCTTAGATTGTATAACTATGTAGGGTTTTTTAAATTAGGTTTGGTTAAGAAATATGGATATACCTAATCCAACAACCACTCTTTGTTCTAGAGGTGGTTTTAGCATAGATGCATTAGGCTAAGCTAAAAAGGCGAAAAATAAAACAAACTATTAGTCCTAGATTTTTCTATTCCAATTAGTTGGGTTCATTCCTTTGTAATCTCCTAGTTTGGATCATTCAAGTGAATGAAATAAGATTTTATAAACAACCTAATTCCTTATCTAATAAATTACCCAGGTTTTTATTTAAAAATTCATTAAATCATTGGTACCCCTACTCTCGATCCCTAGCCTTAAGTGGTTTATATGTACATGGTAAAAGAGGTATTAAACATGAAAATAATTAATGTAGTTGAAATAGTAATCATGTCAGTGCAATAATCAAATCACAGAATTATATTTTATTTAAATGAGGAAAAAAATCATGGTAGTGGAATAAAGGGAGAAATTAAACTACGCTAGTGAAGGGACAAAAGAAAAAATAGAAATTTTATGAAGAATGAAGTGCATATTGAAATAGAAATTAGAATTGAGAAATTATTTGAATGGAATAATAGTTGAAACATTTGGGAATGAAAAATAATAAATAATTAATGAAATAATGGGAAAATAAATAAAATGGATAAGCCCCCTGAAATCATCTGGTACTTGGAAAATATATAAGCAAAAATACCTTACATCACAAACAGCTTTTACTCTATAAGTCTTTATTTTTTTCTCTCTATTTGACACTTTTATATTATAAGTGTTGGTTTTACACTATAAATGGTAGCTTTTCGGTCTTCGGTACTTTTATACCTCTATTATTTATGGATTGAATGAAATTCATGGGGTCTTCGAACCCCGAGTGTTTTATGACATAAGTGATAGAATTATATCATAATTTCTTCTTCATTTGGAACTTTTTACGGCTTTAATGGATCTTATGAATTGTTCTACAATTATCATGTCTCAATGAATTTATGCCATAAAAAAAATTATGTCGTAAATAGTATTAAATTGAAGAATTTTGTAACACTACTTTTTTAACCTTAGCTTAAAATTCCTGTAAAACCAACCAAAAACCACAATATCCATTTACCAAAAATGTTAAAATTCCAAATAAATGGTTCCAAATATATATATATATATGAATTAATCTTATCAAATTCCTCTACACTTGAATGATTACTTATGCTCAAGAAAAAAAGTGTCGCCATGAGGATTCTAAGGGGAAAAATTTTTAATATGAAACATGTGTTACAACTAAGCAAATAAAACAAAGTGTTAGAAAAAAAATGTTAGTCCTCCAAAATCACCCCTGTATAGAAAATTATTTATGCCTCATACTCAAGTTCTTTAATAAAATTCATTTTTGCTTTAATTTCCATTTTTCAACTATTCCTTAGATAATTATACCCATGTTGAAATTTACCTCACCATGAATTTCCTCTCATCACTCAAGGTAAAATGAAATTATATTTATTATTATAACTCGAATACATGTTCCTAATCATAGGATTTCATTGGTTCTAAAATATACACTCTGTAAATAAAAATAATGAAATTAATCATGAGGGTTTTAACATTAATATTCAAGAAACTTTTATTCTAAGGTTAGGTGGGTATATGATAAAAAATAAATCTATAAATTGAGGGTAAACTTTGAAGTACAATTCATGATAATCAATAATAGTTCAATGAATAACCTTATCCATAAATTAGCACCTCCATATTCCCAAATACTCTAGGAAGCTCCATAGATATGTCATAAAAGTATAATGAAGTTATCCTTTGTCTTCCTTTTTCTCTTTTTCTTGAAATTAGTGTTTAGGATAGATCTCATATACATCACCTAACCACATATGATTTATCATAAGAGTCATCATTCTAATAATGGGGTTTTTTTACCTTCTTATTACACAACCCATGTTTTTTTTAGAAAAAAGGATGATCATGAATGGTATATCATAATAACCATAGACCACATCCCAAAAATTAGGTTAAAATGTCACCGAACATATCTTAAGTAATAAGCATCCTATTTCCATCAGTAATGATCATTCCCCCACACTTATTCAAGTGAAAATCATGAAATCATACCAAAGATTAGGGTAGGAAAGGATAAAATGGGATTGTGACATGGATCTATTACAATAAGGTCATCCATGGATTATACAGGCTTAAAAAGAAAACATTTATAGGTGGGTCTCAATGAAAATGGTATCAATCTATCAAAAATGCCTCAATCATTTTAACTGTGTATTTTTTCTATCATATCCTTGATAAGATTCCAACACAAGTTCTAATGGGGTTACATGCCCCAAGTATCTCTCAAGAAAATTCTTATAAAAGAAAAGGAAAAATTAGGTTAATAATCCTATCAGGAATATGAATACATATAAATGGGGAAATAATTCAAGTTATAGTAACTATTAATAAGTCAATAAAAATAAATTGAATAAATTCAGAATTGAAACGAAACTCAACTCAAAAATCATTCTAAAATTATAGATAGGGATAAAAAATAGATTTTAACATTCTCTATATAAACTTTTTATTTTATTTACATGGGTTCAATGGTATTTCAAGTTAAATCATTCTTTAATTAAAAATGTCTTCTAGACTAATGAGAATAGGAAATAATCTATTTGTATATATAATATAACTCAATAATGATCCCTCCCACCCACACTTAAAATAAAATAGTGTCTGAACTATTTTTGGAAGTAGTGATGGAGAGATAGTAATGAAATTAGAAAAAAAAAATGTAAATAATGAAATCAATGTATGGAATCGAGATCTCCCTATAATAAATTTCATTCTGGGGGGGGAATAATGGATGTTGATGTGAAATTGGACGCCTAAAAAAATGTGAGAAACAAAATATACCTGAACTATAGAAATGATAAGTTCATAGGATTTATTCAATATGTAAGTAGAAAAATGGGTAGGGTCACATAGTAAATGGGAATGGGTATCAGCTCAGATATACATACCTAGATCAGAATATAAAATAAGAACTAGAATGAAGTATCTAATAGAAAAAACTAGAAAACTAGAATAAAATACCAACACAAACTCAATAAATACTCAAAAGATCAAAATTTAGGCTGCCTCTTAAAGTGATAATATTACTTCCTCATCCAGAAGGATGGACAAAGATTAGTCAAAGCATTCCATTGGTTCAACTTTTCTCTACCTCTTGTAGGGACTGGAGACGGTGTCTTCGATCTCTAAGGATCACTTGGTGGGGTTGACCACCTCATACATGAGATAAATATACTTCTCGTGTGGTAACTAGATCATCTTTGTAGGTCATGGATGGATCTCCCAGGGAAATCCCTATAACTCAGCTACATGAGGAAATATCTCATGGGGAAGGCCAAGTGGTATCCTAGTCGGTCCATCATATGTGACAAAAGAAGCATATGACCTAGACATACTAACTAAATTAAAAATTAATAGGGATAGTGTAAGAGAATCATTTTTAGTCAAAAATATCATATCCCATACATTATATAATTTAAACGATACAACTAGGTAAGAGGAAATAAAATGGAAACAAAAATATAATCATAAAGACAAAAACAATGGAGGGTGCACTAGGGGAAAACTAAGCAGAGGGGGAAGAATCTCTACGAATAGAACTGATGGTCCTTTCCTGAATTCTAGGTGGCTGGATATTCCCCCATTATGTCAATAGTAGTTATAGTGGAGGGTAAAGGTGACTCAACTACTGTAGAAGTTTCCATGGTGCTGGAAGCGGGCTCAGTCGTCACTTGTAGAGGGGGGTGTTGATCTATACAGAGTTTGTCTATCTAGAAGATGGATCTATAAATGGTAACTCATAGGTAGGAATTGGAGAAGGGCCATTTTCTTATAAATAAATATCTTATAAGAATTCCTAATGAGCAGTAGGTTCGGTAATCTCTGGTGGAAGATCGATAGAGGGAACTGTAGGTGTTATGGTGGATGGAATTGGTATGGATCTGGAAGAGATCCCAGCAGTGGAAACATGTTAGTGGGAGGATGGAGTGGCTGGGTGTGGATATAAGGAAGGTAACTGGGTTGGATTAGTAAAATAGATGATAAAATGGTGGTAGATCCACCTCTGGTTATCCAAAATACACTAGAGAAGGCGATCATGGCTAAGAACCACCTCCCAAAAATCTGAAGGAGTAGAGGGAGGATGAGAAGATACTGAGTCCTTGGGTATGATAGGGGAAGTTTTACTAAATAGAATGTAAGGGGAGGTAAAAACCTCAGGATCAGGGGCCTCATCAGTAGACTCAGCGTACTCAGGTACCCAATTGTAGTGGTCCCCCACCTTTCAAAGTACCCCCATCTTATGGAGCATGAAAAGGTCTATAGACTACATGGGACCCCAAGATGAGAGTGGATGGGGACTTTCAAAGATTCCTAGATGTCTATCCAGGTGGGTGATGAATGATCCACCCATTAGCTTATCGTGTTACCTCCTAGCCTGACTCTTATAGTGCATAGTGAACTAGCAGGCCATGTTGATCATAGGGCCTCTCATGGCTATAGTGAGGATATCCACCTTAGTCTGAGTGATGGGTCCATAGAAGTCACCTTGTGCTAGCCAGGTGTGAGCTAAATCACAATGGATGATCATGAGAGCTTCACACTTTAGCTGGGTACACTTCATAGTTAGAGGATAATGAATGTTGGTGGGGTCGCAGGAAATTCTAAACCAACTCTATGGAGTATCTGTCTTGTTTAGATCAAGAAATATGGTTGTGTAGGTGGGAGAGTCAGTAAAATCATATGAATAAACCCCCAATCCATTTCCAAACTCACCCAAAGTCATCTCAAAATCTCGACCACCCAATTTGAAGATTAGGTGGATGATGTTTAGCTCAAAATTATTTTGAAACTCTAGAAATAGATCTCAAAACATCTCCTCATGAACCTCAACAAAGTGTGAGATTTGTATCCATATGAGGGCCTCTATAAACTCCTATTCCACCAAGATCTTGTCCATCATAGATAAATCCAAGGTCTTTTGGTGTGCATCAACTTGTCTTTTAAGTGATCCAAGAAGACCTAATGACTAGGGTCCATAAAGTAAATGAAAGGGTGAATATGGGCTGGTGGATACACACCCTACAAGTTGTGGGATTAGTAATGAGAATCGAAACTAAATATAATGGGATCTGCTGGTGGTGGTGGAGAAGGAGATGGTGGAGTTAGATTCTAGGCCTAGTTCTTAACCTCAGGAGGTCGTGAACCTTGATCTGCATGATTGGAAGGAGGTAGAGCTCCGCCCTTAGTTTAGTCCATGTGGGAATGATATTTCTTTGAAGATAATGGGTAGAGGAAGGTGAGGATTTGAATTTAAGGAGAGTTAACCGAGGGAGGATGAATGATAGTTGTGGGTAGCTTGGGAGGAAGATAGGGGTATGAGAGGAGGGGTAGGCATGGAAGTGTGGTAATTTTAAACCCTAGGGTTATATATTAAGTAAACTAACAATAAATTTTACACTATAAATGTGAGTTTTACATTTTAAAAAGTGTGAAAAGATTTTTTGAAACATTGATAATTTTATGACGTAAGTAGAATATATTAAACCATAATTTTAAAAAAAAAAGTGGGGGGGGGACTTGGCATTATTTCATGAGGATTCAATTATCCTAATATACCTAAATAGAAAAACATGGGTTTCCTCCCAATTAAATCTTCATATTAATATAGATCTAGACACCCCCCCCCCCCCGATACAAGTAAATTTGAAATATAAGACACATTATTCTTGAAATTTATCTTGGTAAATTTATATCCATTGTACATTAAATTTGAAGGTTGATTAAATTAATTTTTTAATTTCAATAGTTTCATATGGGAAGACTTTCACGATTTCAAATGGACCTGACCATCGAGAATTTAGTTTTCTAGGGAATAATTTCATATAAGAATTGAATAACAGAAAATTGTCCCCATGTGTGAAAACTCATCACACAATGTGTCAGTCATGCCATTGATTTGTTTTCTCTGTATAAATTTTGGAATTATCATAAGAGTAACTTATGATTTTCTTTAGCTCATATAATTGTATCAGTTTGTGTTTCCCATATTTTTTTCATCTAGTTTTAACTTTTTGATTTCCCAACATGAGTGATGTTCTAATTCCAATGGAATATGGAAAGGTTTTTTGTAGAAAATTCAGAAAGGTATTGTTCCTATGGGTGTTTATAAGTTGTGAGGTATGCCCACAGTTCATCACCAAGCCTGAGACTCAAATATTTCCTATTTTTATTGACTATATTTTCCAAAAAAAATCATATCTTGATTGGAGAGTTCCACCTACCCACTAGATTTTTGCTGGTAAGGAGTGAAAATATTTTATATAATCCCACACTTTTAAAGAATCACTTTTACATAAATATTATTGAAATTAATTCCCCCATCACTAATGATAAATTGGGGAAATATTAATTGATAAATGATTTTTTTCTTGAAAGATTGCATGACTACCATGGATGAGTCAAAATTGGTAGTGTCTAATTCTTACAACTTTGAAACATAGTCCACACCAACCAAAATGTAAAACTTTCCATGTGAATTGGGAAATGGTACCATGAAATAAATTCCACAAACATTGAATATTTATAATTCTAGGATAGGGTTATAGGGAATTTCATTATGTTTCCCAATGGTGCGTGTTCATTTGAACCTATCACGACTTTGGAGAAAACTTATTGCATCCTAATGAAGTGTGGTCTAGAAGAATCCATTATAAAGTATTTTATCCTTGGTATTCTTACACCCATAATTTCCTATGGTTGGTGATTTATGAAAGAACTATATAACACTTTTAATTTCCTCCTCTAGAATGTAGTGTTGCATTAATACATCATCACGGTGCTTAAAAAATTGTAGTTTATCTCAGTAATAGTGTGAATCATTGAAAAAAAACTTATTCTTTTATTGATATAAGAAATAGGGGTAGAGGGTTTTAGTGGCAAGATTTTTTTTCTATTTTAGGGAACCAAGTTCATGCTTGAACATCCTCATTGAAGAGTGTCTCATCAGGAAAATAATATTCAATAAATAGCTCTTCTTAATTTTTGATATTTAGAAGAGGATGTATAGACATATGGTCACCAATGAAATTTTAAGTCCCTTTAGTGTCTTTAATGATGGTGTCAAATTCTTGTAGTGGAATGATCCGCCTAATCAGCCTAGGTTTGGTATTCTTTTTATTTAGAAGGTATTAATGCATGATTGGTTTAAACCATGACTCTAGAGAGAATGAGATATTACCAAAAAATTTCAAGAATGAAAATTACTTCTAGAATCTCTTTATATGTGGTCTTATAATTATCTGGATCTTAATTTAGAGTATGGATGGAATAATAAATGGTATGAAATATATATTCAATCCACTATCCTAAAACATCACCTACATTGAAGTCACTATCATCACACATTAGCTCAAAGACTTTGTCCCGGACTAGTGATATAATGATAGGATAAGTCACTAGGATATATTTTAAAGCATTAAATACCCACTGACATTATTCACTAAATTAAAAAGGAACATCCTTAGATATTAGGTGTGTCAATGGTTGTAATATTTGTGAAAATTCTTTAACAAAGGGATGATATAATCCCGTGTGGCCCAGAAAACTTCGTATTCCTTTCACAGTTGTGGGTTTAGGTAACTCTTTGATTACTTTTGATTTTAGTTGGGTAAAATTCCATGTCATTCTTTGAAATTTTATGTTTGAGTAAGATTCCTACTTGGACCATGAAATAGAATTTCTCCCAATTTATCATTAGACACTTCTCTTCATAACATTATAACACCAGTTCCAAATTTCTCAAATAGACTTCAAATGATCATCCATACATGAAAAAATAACCCATAACTATTGCAAGAAACTCCTCCACCATATCATAAAATATGTGTGTCATAAATCATTGGAACATTTTCAGTGAATTACACATACTAAATGACATCCTTCGATAGGATAAGGTTCCTAAAGGACATGTGAACTTTGTCTCTGAAAAATCAATTGGGTCGATAGTGATTTGATTGTATCTATAATATCTATAAAATAAATAATATAATTCATGCCCAAATAATCTCTCAAGAATATGATCCATTAATTGGAGTGGGAAGTGGTATTTTCATGTTTCTATATTTACATTTTTATAGTCGACACACACTCTCCATACAGTAATGGTTCAAATTGGGATTAATTTATTTTCATTATTCTTATAATAGTCAAGCCTCCCTTGTTTAGAAATAATTATAGAAAGCTCACCCACTCACGATAAAATATGGAAAAATAATACCATTTTCAAGAAGTTTTAGAACTTCCTTATTAATGACTTCTTTCATTAGTGGGGTGAGTCATCTATGGAGTGGGTGTTTTGGATTAGCACTTTCTTCTAGTAGAATATTGTGGGTGAAAATCATGGGTTATGATCCCCTTGATATCATCCACACCCCAGGGTATTGAGTTTTTATAAATTTTGAGGAAATTTATCAGTTTCTCTTATTGTTCTTGATTTATCTTCGAGCTTATGATTACCGGTAGTGCATATTCAGTTTCTAAGAATGATTACTTTAGTGTGCTTGGAAGAGGATTTGGTTCTAAATTCAGTGTATTAATGATTGAGGGTGTGGACTATGAAAAGTTGTATCCCATAAGAGGTTTGATTTAATTTAAATCTGAATATTTAGTACACTCTTCTTCATCAGGAGGCAGAGTCTCTTTCTCAACCTCATTATCCATGAAGTCCTCTTTTTTATCAGTCAGAAAAATGGATTGACAATCAAATGAGTTTCCACTTTTCCTGGAAGCTTTCACTAGATCGAACACTGCTTGTTCTTCACCAAATCTAAAGATACTTATTTATTGTTTCAAAACTATTAAATCTTTTTTTATGGAAAGAAATATTCATCCTAGAATTATGGGACATAAAATTATTCCTCCATATCTTGGATAAGAAAATCAATAGGGAATATGAATTTTCTAACTTTGACTAAAACATACTCTATAAATCCCTGAGTAGACTTGACATATTTTTCTTGTAGATATAGTTCTTCTCTTATCAACTTTAGGTTTTCAAGTACTAGTCTCTGAAAAACACTCATTGGTATTAGATTAATTCTTTCACCAAGATCACATAAATATTTTCAAAATTTTCACAAGTTGATGTGCATGGGATTGAGAAGCGTCAAGGGTCCATCATCTTGGGTGAAATTTTTTTTAAACTAGCATAGAGAAATCTTAATTCAAGGAGATAAATTATAAGTACTCCATATTCCTCTTATTAGAGATTGTCTCTTTTAATAATTTATCATAGGTGGGGATCTGAGAAATAGCTTCAGCTAAAGTTATATTATTTTGGAGTTGTTTGAACATTTCCAAATATTTATTTTATTTTACTTTTATATTTTATTATCCCATCCTCTCTAGAAATTTAATAGGTGGGTTTTATGGTGGTGGTTCCACATAGAAATATTCCTTTAAGATCTTCTCTTGTATGGAAATTTTTTCATTTTTCTATATTTCTAGGTTTTTTTCTTCATCGGCTTTGTGTGTTCTCTCATATATATCTTTGTCAATGATTTTTTTACATGATGTGGGTTCTTATATCCTATTTTCTTAACCTTTTCATATATTTTTAAAGTTTAGTTCTTTTACACTATGAAGAACCACATATTTAGACTCCTCTATCAGATGTTTCTCAGGATTACCAGGCAGTGTGCCCAGTAATCAGTCTAAAAGAGTCTTAGAGATCTGCCCCACTTAGTGCTCAAGGTTGTAAAGAGTATCCATTTGATTTTACATCACTATTTCTTGAGTATTAATTCTCTTGTCCACTTTTTGAACAAATATAGTGAGCATATTTTCAAGGTTTGACTGCTGAGGTGGGGATTATTTCTCTTTGGGTGGAACTTAGTAAAACTATTGTTAGTACAGGGGTTGAAAATATTGTTCCCTATGGTGAAAAGGTTATTGTGAGAAGTGATATTGTATTAAAGGATTTTTATTCTAAGGTTGGTACCTATGAGGTCCCTGATTTCATGGTTCTTCTTGACCACTCCTCTATTGATAGTAACCTTGATTTAGTTGTTTTTGTTGTTGAACCAATCTTTGTTAGTAAAAATATTACTAAAATTATTGTGTTTTTTGGTTTTAATTAAGGTAATTACAATCGTAACTTTTTTTTCCTTCCATTCCTACTTAAAAGTCTTGATATATATGTGGTACTACACACATATCATAGAATTGAACCACCATAATAAGAGTGGGTGGTGGTAGTGGTGGAGAAGGTAGCTGAAATTTTTATAGCTTCATTATAAGGGCTTCAACTTGGGCTACAAGATAGGTAGTTTCCTCTAACTGGTGAATTATATGTCGAGGAGGTTATAAATCTCTCTTCCATAAACTATTATTGTGTGAGACCTCATCCAAAAGTTCTTAAAAAATTTATGGTTCCTTGATCAAAATTCCTCCATCAGTGGTGGCATCTACCACAGTTCATGCAGTGGGTTTTAGTCCTTGGTAAAAAAATTGAAGCTATACCCACACATTGAGTCCATGATGTGGTAAATTCTTAATCAATTCCTTAAAACAGTCCTAAGCCTCCCAAGATAATTCAATATCTACTTGCTCAAAGTTTTTTGTTTCATTCTGGTGCTTCCATGTATGTATGGGTGGGAAATATTTATCTAAGAATTTTTTTTTTCTAAGTAATCCCATATTTTTATGGATTCACGATCATGAATATTCATCCAGTACTTAGATTTGTCTCTTAGGGATATGGAAAATACCCTAAGATAAATGGAATCAGAAGAGACTCCTTGGTTCTGTAAGGTATCACAGACTTCAAGTAAATTTAAAATATGTTCATTTAGATATTCTCTTTGAAGTCCACTGAATTGTCATATGTTCTGGATCATGTGAATGATTTTAGGATTGATCTCAAAAGTGTGTTCCTAAATAAGAGGCTGAAAAATGTTGGGAAAACCATCATTGATGGATAGAAAACCATAGTCTATAATGGTTCACTCCTATATAAGTGGTTTCTCTATATATTATTCAGGTGGAACATATTGAGCATTGTGTTGGTTAGGATCAATGATATTTTTTTTGATCGGTCATGTTTAGATAACTGTGTAGAAGGAGGTACCCCTCAATTTTTGGGTTGAAGTGAAGAGGTTCTTGGAATTAAAAACTTCTTGAATGAGTTAGAGGGGCTTAGTGCATGAACTATAATAATAGAACATATGTTGGTTCTAGTCTATGTTTTAAATTTTTAAAAATATATGGGGAGGGGGAAAATAGGGTGTGAGACAATCCTAGGTTCATACTGAAGGTCACTATTCTGAAGAAAACAACATTTAACCCCAAAAATGGTGTTAAAATATGATCCTCTGATGTAGCATTTTTTATTCTATACAAGCTTGATTATATTAGAAATTTATATAACCCAACAAGCACTACTACGAAGGTATATAGAATGGTGGAATTTTGGGGTCAAGAACATAGGAAAATCTAGCAACAACTTGTGACTTAATAATTGAAACTAGTTGTAAATTAATCATTTGATTTTAAGAGTTGGGTATTTAACTAAGCGGATTGATAAAACTTTAGTTAATGAAGGAAATGGTTCAAGATCAATTTTGGGGATCCTATAGATTGGATAACCCTAAATATAACAAGATAATTTATATTGTATTAGACTATGTAATTGTTCATGGTTCACTATATTGGGTTCATTCAAGAAATATGGATCTACTAAAGCCGTTAACCACTCTTTATTCCATATGTGGGAGTCATCCTAGATGCATTAGTCTCATATACAAATTCATAAAATAAAATAAACTATTGGTACTAGTATGGTCTATCCCAATTAGGTTGGGTTCATTCCCTTTCAATATCATTTTCTGTCTCATGAAAGGGAATGAAATAAAATTTATAAATAGCCTAATTCCTAATAAATTACCCAGGTTTTGATTTATAAATTAATTAAATCATTTCTACCCCTACTCTTAATCCTTATACCTAAGCGGCTTAGCCACACATAGAAAATGTTGTATTAAACATGAAAATAATTAACTCATTTGAAACATGAATCATGATAATGTAATAATCAAAGAATAAAATTTTAGTTTATTTAAATGAGAATAAGAAAAATACATGGTAGTAGAATAAAGGAATAAATTTAACTATGAAAATGAAGGAACAAGGGAACAAATAGCAGTTTGAGGAAGAATGGAAAGCATGTTGAAACAACAATAGTAATTGAGAACTTCTTTGAATAGAACAGCATTTTCAATGTTTCAGAATTAAAAATAATAAAGAACAAATGAAATAATATGAAAATAAATAAAATGGTGAATCCCTCTAAAATCATCTATTGCCTAGAAAATATATAGTCAAAAACACTTTATGGTGTAAATAGATTTTACACCTTAAGTATTCATTTTTTTCTCTCATACTGACAATTGTACACCATAAGTGTTGGTTTTATGCTATAAATGAAAAATTTGTGGTCTTAGGTGATTTTATATATCTTCTATTTTTGGCTTGAAATAAATTAATGGGGTCTTCAAACCCCTAGGTTTTTACGACTTAAGTGATATAACTATGTTGTAAGTTCCTCATCTGGAACTTTTTATAGCTTGAATGGATCTTACGACTTGTTTTTCAATCAGAATGTATCGATGAATTAACATCATAAATAGGTTTTTATGGCGTAAATAGTCTTAAATTTTATACTTTTTCAACATCTCTCCATTTTTAATTTTAGATAAAAAATCCTGAAAAACCCTACAAAAATCCACAGTATCCATGTACAAAACATGTTCAAATCCCAAAGAAACTGTTCCAAAATATATATATTAATTAATCTTAACAAAATTCAAAGAATTAAAGAATGAGTTTGAGAATTAAAATGGTAAGAAGATTAAGAAACTCCACTCAAACCATAGTGGATAATATCTTAATAAATAATTAATTGAATATTTATGGGGAGTGTATAATTTTATCCCAAATTACTCATCCTTATACACCCCAGTGTAAATGTTTAAGTGAAAGGAAGAACTGCACCTTGTTGGAAATAGTATGGTCAATGATGAGTCATGAAAATATTCCACTTTCATTTTGGGTATATGCATTAAAAATATCATATGGTATATCATACTAATTATGGAGTGTAAATAATCCCATGTTGTTGAACATACATGTGTGGGGGTGTGAAGTGTTTGTTAAGGCTTATTTAGGTAATAAACTTGCACTCTAAGGCACAAAGTGTATCTTTATAAGATAACCCAAGGAAACAAGGGGATATTACTAATTCAACCCCTCAGATAAAAAGGTAATAGTGGAAATACATTCCATGTTCCTTAAGAGGGATCACATATCTAAAATAGATAGTGGGATTAAAATATACTTTGATGAAGTTCAAGCTCAGAATACACAAGAGTTGGTACAGGAATAAGTTCTATAAATCCTCATGGAAAAAAATATTTCAAATAATTAATTACTATGTATAATTAAAATATAGGTTAGAGAACCTAAAAAATATGGTTTTCTAGTCAATAAGGATGGTTACTCATTATTAGTCGATAATAATAATCCTCTAACATACACAAAAATGTTAAATGGAAAAAATATTGTTATATGGAAAGAACCAATGAATTCTAAAATAGATTAAATATAATAAAACCAAGTCAATATTTTAGTGGATCCTCTAGTTGATGTAAATACCTTTGGTTCCAAATAGGTATTCAAGAATAAAATGTACATTGATGGTCAATTTAGTACCTATAAATCATGATTGGTTTCAAAAGGGTACAAACAACATCAAGGAATAAACTATGTAAAAACCTTTTCACCGGTCTTTATGCTTAAATCCATCATAATTATACTTTCTATAGCAGCATACCATGACTATGAGACTTTGTAGATGGATGTCAAAAATATAATTCCTTAATGATAACCTTCAAGAAGATTTCTATATGACATAACTATAAGGGTTTGTGACTCCATGTAATGATAATAAAGTATAAAAGTTGTAAATATACATTTATAGATTAAAGAAATCATCCAGGTCATGGAACATTCATTTTGATGAATCCATAATAGAATTTGGTTTCATAAGAACTGAATCCGAGACTTCTTTCAATAAATAGTATAGTGGTAGTGTGGTTATTTTCCTAATAGTATACGTCGATAACATTTTAATTATTTAAAATGAGATACCAATATTAAAGACTATTAATACATGGTTAAATAAATACTTCGCTATAAAATACTTAGGTGAAGAAGTATGTGTTCTTGAGAACAAGATTTATCGTCATATATTTAAGAGGCTACTAGGTCTAAGTCAGGGTACATATATTGACAAGATACTAAGCAGATTCGGTATGAAACAATCCAAGAGGGTATTGTTGCCTATGTCATATGATATTCATCTTTCCAATAAAAGGTGTATTCAAACACATGAGGAGAGATAGATAATGACAATGATTCCATATGAATCATATATTAGGTTAGTAATGTATGTCATGTTATGTGTCGGGATAGATATTTCTTGTGCCTTAAGTATAGTAGGAAGATCTCAAGAAAATTTAAGAGGCCTCCATTGGATGGATATCAAAAATATCCTTAAGTATTCGAGGTGAACTAAGGATATTTTCCTAGTATATAGAGTAGATGTGGTTATAGTCATTAGGGGATATATATATTCTAGTTTCTAAATAGATAAAAACAATATAAATTCAAAACTGGGATATGTCTTCACCATTAATGGAGGGGTTGTGAGCCAGAAGATCTCAAAGAAAACCGTGTTTATCAATTCTAATGCATATTCAGAGTATATTGCAGATTCTAATGTAGTTAAAGAATATGTGTGGATATGAAACTTAATCCAAGTTCTCAATATGGTATCGAGTAGTAAAAATCCTATCATAGTTTACTATGATAATACTACAGTATTGGATCTCTCTAAAGAACTAAGTTTACATCAATGGACAAAGAACATGTTGGCCCATAGATGTTATTGGCCACTGTCTCTAACTATAAAGGTTTTAATTATCAAAAATCATGTCATATATTAACATATATCTTATCTTATGTTAAATCCTATATTATGATAAAACATTATCTCAAATATCATATCATTTCATTAATATAATTATTTATGTGTGATTAAGTATAAACAATCTTTTACTTGATTATCTATGCGTATTTATGAGGCTTACCTGTTTCTAACTTTGTTGAATTAAAATATAGACAGAACATCTAAAATTGTCTAAGTATGAGTCACTGACACTGAAAGGAAGATGACTCATTGTCATACATATGTATTAATAATAGACAGATCAAACAGGTATATTTTTTAAGTATGTGAAGCTGACACCGTTAGAAAAGACTCACTATTTCACATGATACCAATGCACACAACCTACCGTTAGTTCAAGTGACCTACCGTTGCATGATGCTACCGATCCAAGGACTCACTGATAGTTAAAATAAGTCATTTTTGGCTCAACTGTCTCACCAAAAGAAGGAAGAACTCACTATTGGTATGAGTCACCATTAGTTCATCTATCTCACCAATGAAAGGAGACACTGACACCCAGAGTCACCGATACTGATGGAAGGGACTCACGGATGCAGAGAGTCATCGATGCTGACAGAACGATGTTGACAGATTGATGATGACAGACCAATTTCAATGAGTCACTGATACTTATGACTCACTGATATTCATAAAAACTATTTTTATATTATTAATTCAAATTTATATCTAAGGGTCATATTTAGACAAATTAATGTTTCTTACGTTATTTAATGTTGTCTACAGGAATATCAGTAGATGGTACGAGGTACATGCACATGGGGAGATCTTCATTCTTAATGGACCTTTAATTATAAAATAATTACACACTAGATATTTTAATATATGACAAGGAATATGCTGAAAATAAAAAGAGAACAGAAGAACTGAAAACTTATGCAACTCTCAAGTTTTCTTAAAAATCCCAAGAACTCAAATCAAGAACATACGAAGACATTAACAAGATGAGAAAGACCTGCTAAACTGCACTAAAAATATTTCTAACAAGGAGATGAACACTTCACACTCCTCGAAACTAGATCACAGAGACTGCGATACTCTATTTCGGAGCTGACCTTCAGAAGAGGACTCAAACTTCATTTCCATTATATCAAACGAGTACATATCTTCATTTCATAACACACAGAGACATAAAAACCTTTATCTACATATTTAGCTTTGTTTTGTTCATTTAATTACCTTTTTTAACAGTGTGTGTGTCTATCTCTAACACACACACTGACTCCTGTGCATAACTGGAGGATACTTGAGATCCTCAAACACACTCTCATTATTATCTTTTGTATCCCATGTAGAACAGTGGAAGAGGTCAAGTGTGACCTATTTGTTATTTTTACCATGAATAACTGTGGTAGAGGTCAAGTGTTACCTAGACAGCCATGTGTGTTGTTATGAACCCTGATCCAGGTTGTGGATCAAACTATTTATTAAATTAAACTTCATGGAGGTAGGTGATCACCAAGTGGAGAGGACTAAGTCTTAGCTTGAGACTTAACCTCTTGTTTATTTATGATGTTTTTTACTCTTTAGTTTTACTCTGTTTTATCAAAATTTCATAAAACTAAATTGAACTTTGATAGTTAGTTTATCAAGTGTTTATATATATTTTAAACTAGTAAGTTAGCTTCAAAAGTTATAATAATCTTCAGATTAGTATAGCTGAGAACTAATCAATCTTATAAGAAATTAATTGAACATTCAAGACTTTTATAAATTCACTAAAAACTGAATTTGATTATATTTTTAATTGTGGGAAATTTTCAAAGAACCAATTTTAATAGAAATTTTTATAGATATTCAATTCACCCCCCTCTTGAGTAATCTACTCTGACCAACATTTGGTATCAAAGCCCGAATGGCCCGAAGGCCTCGTTTTTATTGATTTTTGATAACCCCCATTTCAAGGGATGAGGGGGAACCCTTACAAGGCTTGTAGGATCAGTGATTACATGTCATGTAGGCTTAAGAGACATTACATGACCTGAAGGTCTTAGGGAATTTAACCAGACTAACTACAAGGAACTATCCCTCCCAGCATCTACATCATGATGGTAGCTCTTCACCTTCGCATGGTTGTGTATGGCTAAGCATCCCGTGTAAGCACAGGATCATCCTGATGGTGTAGACATACCCTCTCATTCTTTCCCAATCCATTTGGTTCTCCTCTGGTGATTTTTCCTGCTTTGAATCCTCCTCTAGGTCTGCTCCTTATTTTGTTGAGTTTGTCTGGGGAAACTGCATGTGGCCTAAAGGCCTTGAGGTGGACTAAAGGCCTTAAAGGTGGCTTGAAATCCCTACTGACTCGAAGGCATGGGTGGCCCGAAGGCCTTAAGTACTCCAAGACCAAACCAGTGACCCAAGCTGAATAGTTTCGGTTGTTACAGTATCGAACAGTACCTACTACAGTAACTATTACAGTACTCGCACAGTGCCTACTACAGTACTGCTACAGTAACCCAGAGATATGCCTCTGCCTGGTTTCGAACCTGGGTATCGTGGATGCACTTAAGGATACCTCACCAACTGTTTTGAGGCTCATTTGTACATTTTTTATCAAATGGATTTAGAAATTTGTCAGTTTTCAAAGCGTTTTCAACTCTCTTTCAACTATGATTATAGTTTTCTTTCAAAGATCTTAAAATTTTTGTTATTTCTAAATTTTTATCTATTTAAAATCCTTTTAAAATTTATATTATGGAAAATCATTTAGAAGGAGATGCTACTAATAGACCACCTTTCTTTAATGGCACAAACTATGCTCAATGGAAGCTTAAAATGAAAATATATCTAGGAAGCATGGGATTTGAAATCTGGACTGATATTGAAAGTAAATATGCAATTCCTAAAACTTCTAGAAACACTTTGGATGAACCTACCAAGGCTGCCTATAATAATAGCAGTAAAGCAATGAATGCTCTATATTGTGCACTGGGAGATAAAGATTTTAATCATATTTCTACTTGTAAAACTGCCCATGAAATTTGGGACACTTTGTCTATTTCTCATAAGGGAACCACTAATGTGAAAGAAATTAGACTTAATACTTATACTATTAAGTATGATAACTTTAAAATGATTTCTGATGAATCTTTTTCTGATATGTATCTCAAGTTTAAAAAAATTGTCAACACAATGATTTCTCTCAGAAGAGAAGTTACAGCTAAAGAACAAATCATGAGGATTATTATATTACTACCTAATAGATGGAGAGGAACCTCTATCTCAATTAGAGAATCATGTGACATTATCAAGTTAACTATCAAATAACTCATTGAAAAACTGATGATGTATGAAGAGGAACTCAAAGTAAATCAAGAGGAGGAGGATGAACCAAAGAGGAAGTCTGTAGCTTTCAAGACTACTTCCTCTAAAAATAAAGACAAAAAGAAAATTCAAGATGTTGCTGAAATCTCTAGTAGTGAAGAATCAGCTTCAGATAGTGATTAATAAATGGCCCATCTGGCTAAAAGATTCAAGAAATTTTATAGGAAAAATAAGTTTTTCAAAAAGCCCAATTACAAAGGAAAGTGTGATAACAAGGTAATTTGGAAAAGGATTATAAGAGAAATGATAAATCAGAAGAGATAGTGTACTGCAAATGAAAAATTAAAGGACATGTCAAACCTAACTGTCCAAAGCTCAAATATAAAAGGAATTATGAGAACAAGGATAGAAAATATGAGAAAGCCATGAAGGCCACCTAGAGTGCCTCTGAGGATAGCTCCAATGAATTTGACTCTTATCATGATGATAAAGAAGATATGGAAAATATGTGTTTTATGATAAACACATCTAAGGTAATCTTAGAGTCTCTTGTTCAACATTATCACTATTCTGAAAATGAAAGTGAGTTTGAGAATATCTCAAGTGAAGAATTATTTGAATATTAAAACATGCTGGAAGAGACATGTAAGTAATTAAAAAATAAATATAAATATTTAAAGAAACAACATTATCTTACTATAACTATTAAATATGAACTAACTACTAAAAAAGAGAAGAATGTTCAACTACTCAAGGAAAACAATGAGTTAAAAATGTCTAATAAGGAATTAAAGAAGGATCTTGAAAATTTTACCAATGGTAAAAACACACTTACACAAATTCTTGGTAAATAGATAGCTCCTAAGTATACTTATAGAATAGGATATCAACCAAGACAAAGGAATTTACCAAAGACATGTTTTATAACCAAAAATGGAAAATCTGCTTCTTTATTCAAAAGCCAGAATTTTACTATAATCTCTAGTTCTAAAAATTATTTTACTGCATCCATTTCTTCTTGACCAAACAGAGTTTATTTTTAAGATAATCTATATTCTGCATATAGGAAACCCATAAAACAATTATTGGTTCCTAAATATTTTATTACTAATGTTTGTGTACCCATACAAATATGGTTACCAAAATCGTTTCTTAGATAAATTGTTTTGTAGGTAAACTACCTAAAGAGTTCCTGTAGAAATCTATGGTACATGGACAGTGGGTGTTCAAGACACATGACAGGGGACTAATCAATATTTAAAAGTCTTATAAAAATTGATGGAGGACATGTCACATTTGGTGATAATGGTAAAGGAAAAGTCATCGGCCTAAGCTAGATTAGTAACCCTAACTCTATTTCAATTTCCAAAGTACTTTATGTTTATGGATTAAAGTATAATCTTATTAGAATTTCTTAACTATGTGATGATGGATTTAATTTAAAATTTAAAAATTATTTATACCATGTTTTTTATACCAAGAATAACTTAGCATTTACTGATCTTAGAAATGATAATGTGTATGCTATAAATTTAGACACACTATCCTCACAGAATGTTTCTTGTCTAAGTGTTTTTCACAAAGAGTCTTGGATTTGGCATAGAAGACTAGAACATTGTAATATACACTCCCTTAAGAAGTTAACCATAAAATATTTAGTTAAAGACCTTCCCAAATTGGAGTTTCTATACAATAAAGTGTGCAATCCTTGTCAAAAAGGAAAGAAACATAAAATCTCTTTCAAATCAAAGAAATAAGTATCAACTTCTCAGCCTTTAGAGTTAGTTCACATGGATTTATTTAAACCTTCTCAAGTTTCTAGTTTAAATGGTAAGAACTGTGTCTATGTTATTTTATATGATTATTCTAAGTATACTTGGACTTATTTCTTTTCTCACAAAAGTGAAGCATGTACTTACTTCACCAAGTATGCTAAAACTGTAGAAAATCTTAGTGAACTTAGAATTAAATCTCTAAGAAGTGATCATGGAAGTGAGTTTAAAAATAAAGACTTTGAATCTTTTTACTCATACAATGGATATAGTCATAACTTCTCTTCCCCTAGGAAACCTCAACAAAATGGAGTTGTAGAAATAAGAAATAGGACCTTGCAAGAAATTTCTAGAATAATGATTAATGAATATGACCTACCAATTTACTTCTGGGATGAAGCTATTAATACAAATTGTTATATAATAAATAGAGTCTTAATCAGACCTATCCTTAAGAATAATCCCTATGATTTATGGAATAATAGGAAACCCAAAGTAAGTTATTTTAAAGTGTTTGGATGTAAAGTTTATATTTTGAACACTTAATACAATCTAGAAAAATTCACATCCAAAAGTTATGAAGGAATATTTCTAGGTTATTCAACCTTTAGTAAAGCCTATAGAGTCTTTAATAATAGAACCAAGTATGTGGAAGAATCTGTACATATCAAATCTGATTAAGCAGATCCACATGGTCCTAGTACCTCTCTAGACAACCTTGAAGATGATATATCAAATCTATAAATAAATGAAAATTTATCTAATCCTTATGTCAAGCAATATGTGAAATCAAACAATTTTGGAAATTCTCTAGAATCTAGCCATAATGAACCAAATCAAAATTATGAACCTGAAATAACTAGTCCTACCTTTTCCAGACCAACTAGAACCCTTAACAACCATCCCTTAGATGTTGTTTTTGGAAACTTAGATAAAGGAACACAAACTAGATCTTCTCTTAAAAAATCAGGTTGAACATCAAGCCTTCTTGTCATAGATCAAACCTAAAAATATCAATGATGCAATCAATAATGAATTTTGGGTGATTTATATGCAAGAAAAACTCAATAAATTTGAAATAAATAAAGTTTGGAAACCTGTGGATAGACCCAAAGACACCTTGATCACAGGAAATAAGTGGGTGTTTATAAATAAAGTAGATAAATATGGTAATATTGTTAGAAACAAAGATAGATTAGTTGTGAAATGTTATATTCAAGAGGAAGGCATTGAAAATAAAGAAACTATTGCACCTATTTCTAGAATTGAATCCATCAAAATCCTGCTTTCTTATGCTTCCCATCTTTATTTAAAACTGTATCAAATGGATGTTAAGAGTGAATTCCTAAATGGATATATATTTGATGATGTTTTTATTTAACAACCCCCTAGTTTTACAAATCCTCATTTTCAAAATCATGTCTTCAAATTGAAAAAATCTTTATATGGTTTAAAACAAGCTCTAAGAGCTTGGTATGATTGATTAAGCAATTTTCTTATTTCAAAAGGTTTTACAAAATGAATTGATGATCCTACTATTTTTATAAAGAGAATGTTTAAAGATGGTCTAGTATTCCAAATCTATGTTGATGATATTATTTTTGGATCTTCAATAAATTATTTATGTATTGAATTTTCTAAAATGGTACAAAATGAATTTGAAATGAGTTTAAGGGGTGAACTCAAATTCTTTCTTGGATTTAAAATTTTTCAAAATAAATAAGGCATCACTTTAAATCAAAGTAAGTATGAAAAATATCTTTTAAAAATATTTGGATTTTATAGAATTAAAAGTAGTGACACTCCTATGAGTACTACTTGTAAGTTGGATCTTGATGAAGATGGTAAATCTGTTGATCAAACCACTTACAGAGGAATGATTGGAATCCTACTCTACTTGACTACTAGTAGGCCAGATATAATGTTTAGTGTGTTTATGTGTTCCTGTTTTCAAGATAATCCCAAAGAATCTCACTTGAATGTTGTTAAAAGAATTTTCAAATACCTCAAACATACTATCAATTTAGGCTTGTTTTATCCCAAAGGACAATCATTTGATATACTGAGTTATTATGATTCTGATTTTGGTGGATGTAAGTTAGATAGAAAGAGAACCTATGGGACATGTTACTTTTTGGGAAAATATTTGGTTTCATGGTGTAATAAGAAGCTAAATTCTATTTCATTATCTACTGTTGAAGCTGAATACATAGATACAGGTAGCTGTTGTGCACAAATTTTGTGGATTAAACACACTCTACTAGACTATGGATATTAATTTAGACATGTATCTATAAAATGTGACAACACAAGTTCTATTATCATTTCTATGAACCCAGTTTCTTAATCTAGAACAAAACATATTGATGTAAGACATCACTTTTTGAGAGATCATTATCAAAAGGGTGATATTAATTTAGAATTTATTGGCACTGAATATCATCTTGTTGATATATTCACTAATCCATTGAAATATAAAAGGATAAATTACATTATACATGAGTGGGGAATGATCAACTAGTAAGACCTTGTGTTTATCTTTCCTTTAATCTTTTTCTGTAAAGTTGTCATGCTGACTCCATTTTCATGATGACACCGTTGTCATGTCGACACCATTTTCATGTCGACACTATTGTCATTCTGACACCGTTTTTATGCTGACACGGTTGTCATACTGACATCATTGGTGTTATTTGAAATCTATCATACTGACATCGATGAATCATCACTTTTATATGTTGTATGTTTTTATCAAAAAAAAATTATTTCATTAATTGCAGTGAACCTGATTCACGATTTTGTGATTGTAAAATTGTAAAAGCCCTAAATGATATAAATTTGAATCGATCCACTCTACTCCCATTACTGCTACTCTCTCTCTCTCTTCCTTTCTCTTTCTCTACTCTTGACCTTTCACCTTATGAAATTCGAACTAAACTGATCGGAATGGAATAAGTAAAGTGATCTCTAGAAGAGGGTGAGTCTCATCCATCCAAGAAACAAAAAGGGGAATCAAGCAAATCGTCAGGTCCTACGAATCCTAGTCTGGTAAACTGTGTTGTAACTTAAAAGAAGGAAGTTTTAGTGAAATGGATCTTGGAGAGAAAATATTTGTTTTTGAAAGTGATGAAAGGACAAGGATGGATTGAATGGTTTGAAAATAATGAGAGTCTTTTATCGGAAGCTAGTGTATGAGTTTTATATGAATCTGGAACTTTTTCTGGAAAGAATTGATCTTTCATAGATGAAGTCGATTGTAAAAAGGAATAGAATCTCATTCTCTTCAATACATTGGGATGAATGTCTTAAGGTACCTCATGAAGGAAGGTTTGATGATTACCAAGGTACTTCTCCTCCTAAAAGTGAATTCTTATGTTATGAGACTGCTTCAAAAGAGATAACCGGAAATGAAGATCACAGGAGACCCATCACCTCATAATTGAATGGTGAATGCATAATTCTTTTTAAGTTTATTCAACATCAAAAAAATTTCAGGAAATGGGACTTTTCTTCTCTCAAGTATCAAGATATATACTTGGTTTATTTTCTTCAAAAAGATGTTAAATGGAATATTTTTATATATCTGATGGTACACATCAATGAGATGATAAAACCTGGGTGTAAGTCAAATTCTCTCTTCTATTCAAGAATGATTTCAGCTATACTTAAGGAGAAGGGATGTGTAAATGAATTTGAGGATGTGGTAGTTAATGAATGTAGTGGAATATTATTAAGCTATTACATCTGTAAAATAATGAAAATAAATTGGAACCCTTGGAAGAAATAATGGGTTGGTGATGAAGACAGATTTTATGAGAAGTTTAATCCCATAGATCATCCAGTTATACCAAGGGATCTAGTGGATCTTGGTCTCAGCCCAGATGAACAAGTAACCTATTCTTCATATAAGGAAGAGGAATCTGTTACCCCTATTAGAGATGTGGGATCACTAGTTGATGATCAAAGTGACCCAGACACTACTGGACCATCAAAAAAGAGTCTCTATTGGACCTGCAAGTCCACCTCTGGATTTACCCTCTCATGAACCTATTCTCAAATCCTCTGGTAGTGAATAAACTGAAGTTTAAGGCAGTGTAAAGTATGTTAGTTAATTTAATTAAGAAGATGAAGAGGAAGAAGCTGGTAGTGGTGAAAATTTTTCAGAATCGGAAAGGGAAGAAGGATATGAACAAGTTGAATATGATCAGAATAAAGATGGTAATAATGAAGAAAGCATTGAAAGTGAAAGTGACAGTGACTCTGGTCACCCTGATAAAATTATAGATGTTGTGAGTATGGAAGTTACTAAAGCTAATACTGGTGTCTCTATTGAGGGTGCTGCTCAAGAAGAAAATGTTGCTCCAGATGAACCTATTTCTCAAGTTGTGTACACTAGGAAAAGAACTAAACTTAAAGAAAATCAACCTATCCAAGTAACCTTGACTGAGGGGGAGCCATCTGTCCTAAGAGATGAAACTGAGGGGGAGCCTCAAGTAACAATTTCTCATGCTGATGAAGAGCATAAAATAGGAAGAGTAAGGCTTGATACTATTTCTCCTTTGGATTATAATATTCTTGTTGAATGGATAAGGAATCCTGGTTATGTAGCTTTGGGATTGGATTATGAATATTCTGATGATGATATTGTTTCCCTTTCTGTAAAGGAACCAGTGGATGAGACCAATTCTAGTGACTATTTCACTAAAACCGATTTTAAACAGTTCAAGGAAGAAATATGTTCCTTCATAAGAAACTCAGTGCAATCTCAAATGAGGTATGAGATTGATGAATCTAGGAGATAGAATACTAAGATGACTGAGAATTTGAAAGCAATCATATATGTGGTTGATGGTGTAAAGCATGATGGTGCTTATAGTTCTTCTCATGCTTTAACTAGTCTATCTCAAGAATATGCTGCTTCTATTTCAAAGTTAGTGATAAAAGAGATTCATCCAAATATAATCACAACTTCAGAGACAATTGTGACAAGAAATAACAGGATTTGAAATGATATAAAGAAGTTGACAACTAGGATCAATGATTTGACCACAGAGTATAGGAATACAATGGAAACAGTCATGAAAGGTCTTGAGAACCTCATTTCTCATTATAAATCTCTTGAGTTTTCCAAGATAAGAAAATAAGTTCAATATCTTGCATCCTATTCTCTAGCTTCAAGTTCTTCTCCACCTGCTTAGTCCTCTAAATCTATAGATCCTGTAGATCTTGCTACTATTAGTTTAGTGTTGAAAGAGGAGCTACAAGTTTAGACAAAGTAGAGGTTACTTCAGATAAAATGCATGATCATGTAAAGTATTATACAATGACTACTTCACAGACTCAGGAAGAATTGACCAAGATGATTAATTATCTTTTCTCCAAACTCATCACAAAGAACCAAATGAATAGTTTGTTCAAGTACTTGGCCAAAAATATTACTCTTCCTCTAGTGACAAAAGCCTTTAAGGATTAGATTCAGAAACTCAGAGAATTTACTCCTTTTTTGGATAAGTTTATAGAAAACAATTTTTATTTTGAAAAAGCTATGATAAATGGTGCAATGGTCATTTAATAATTAATAAAGGTGTTGAAACCATATCTTCATGTCCAAAGTGAATCCATTGTGGTCCCTCCTACTAAAATGCTTGGCTCTAATAGTTCTATGGATTCTTAACCTCAAATGTCAGTTTCTCAGGCCTTATCCCACATCATACCAGTCATCACAGCAATTGTTCCATCTCGGGTTCTTTCTCAATAAAGACCTACCCTTTCTTCTACAATTCCTAAAGGAGTTCATCTACCTCCTATCAAAATCCATTCAGACCCTCTTGTTCCTTATCATAACCCTCTTAATAAACCTTCTATTGATTCTTCTGATAAGGGGAAGGAACCCCTTGATCCAACCACTTGATCTTATCTTGTAGTGTGGACTGATTTTAATTTGATAGGGCTGCATCCGTGTATGTTTTTTTGGAAGTAATCAGTTTATGAATGTTATTTCATTGTTTCTACTTTACTTTTTCTTTTCTTTTCATGCCCTTTTCTCCTATCACTTTTTTCTAATCCCAAAGTGAGTTGAAATTTTAGAGAAATTTTATGAGATTTGATAATTCAATGATTTGATGCCATGATTTGTGATTATCAAAAGGGGGTAGATTATTGGCCCATAGATGTTGTTGGCCACTATCTCTAACTATAAAGGTTTTAATTATCACAAATCATGTCATATATTAACATATATCTTATCTTATGTTAAATCCTATATTATGACAAAAAATTATCTTGAATATCATATCATTTCATTCATATAACTATTTATGTGTGCTTAAGTCTAAACAAGCTTTTACTTGATTATCTATATGTAATTATGAGGCTTACCAGTATCTAACTTTGTTGAATTACAAGATAGACAAAACATCTAAAATTGTCTAAGTATGAGTCACTGACACCAATAGGAAGATGACTCACAATCATACATATGTCTTACTGACAGACAGATAAAACAGGCATGTTTTCTAAGTATGTGAAGCTGACACCGTTAGAAAAGACTCACCATTTCACATGCTACTGACACACACGACCTACCGTTAGTTCAAGTGACCTACCATTACATGATTCTACCGATGAAAGGACTCACCGATAGTTAAAATAAGTCACCGTTGGCTCAACTGCCTCACCGAAAGAAGGAAGGACTCACCATTGGTATGAGTCACCATTATTTCATCTGTCTCACCGATGAAAGGAGACACTAACACCCAGAGTCACTGATACCAATGGAAAGTACTCACCGATGCAGAGATTCACCGATACTGACAGACCGATACTGATAGATCGATGATGATAGACCAATGTCAATGATTCATTGATACTTATGACTCACCGATAGTCATAAAAACTTTTTTTATATTATTAATTAAATTTTATATCTAATGGTCATATTTAGACAAATTATTTTTTCTGACATTATTTAATGTTGTTTGTAGGACTATCAGTAGATAGTACGAGGTACATGAACGTGTGGGGATCTTCATGCATGCTAGAACTTGAAGTATAAAAGAATTACACATTGGATATTTTAATATACAATGAGGAATACGCTAAAAAGAAAAAGAGAACATAAGAACTACAAACTTCTGAAACTCTTGAGTTTTATTAAAAACACAAGAACTCAAAGCAAGAACATATAGGGACATCAACAAGACAAGAAAATCCTGCTGAACTACATTAACATCTTTCCAACAAGGATCTGAACACTTCACACTCCTCGAAACCAGATCACAAAGACTGCGATACTCTGTTTCAGAGCTGAATTTCAAAAGAGGACTCAAATTTCATTTCCAATATATCAAATGAGTCTAGATATTCATTACATAACACACAGAGACTTCTAAACCTTTATCTACATCTTTATATTTGTTGTGTTATTTTACTTACCTTTTTGAGCAGTGTGTGTATCTGTCTCTAACACACACATTGACTCCTATGAATAATTTGAGGATACTTAATATCCCCAAACTCACTCTCATTATTATCTTTGGTATCCCACATAAAACAGTAGAAGAGGTAAAGTGTGACATGTTTGTTGTTTTTCCCATGAATAACTGTGATAGAGGTCAAGTGTGACTTGGGAAGCTTTGTGTGCTACTGTGAACCCCGATCCATGGTGTGGATCAAACTATTTATTAAACTAAACTGTTTGGTGGTAAGTGATCACCAAGTGGAGAGGACTAAGTCTCAGCTTGAGATTGAACCTCTTGTTTATTTCTATTGTGTTTTACTCTATTTTATCACAATTTCATAAAACTAAATTGAACTTTGATAGTTATTTTAGCAAGTGTTTATATCTATTTTGAACAAGTAAGTTAGTTTCAAAAGTTATACTAATATTCATATTAGTATAGATGATAACTAATCAATCTTCTGATAAATTAATTGAACATTCAAGACTTTTATAAATTCACTACAAACTGACTTCGATTATATTTTTAAATGGGGGAAATTTTCAATGAACCAATTTTAACAGAAATTTTTATAGATACTCAATTCACACCCCCCCCCCCATCTTGAGTAATCTACTCTGACCAACAGCACATACTCTGAAAGTATCATCTCTTGAGGGATTTTTCTTAAAGAGTTGAAGTTGTGGTGAAAATAATTTCCATAAAAGAAAATGTGTTGGATCCCTTATCAAAACCCTTGTCTCAGTAGAAACATGATCTTCATGTGATAACAATCAAACTAAAATTCATTAGTAGTTATCTTTAGGCTAAGTGAGAATTTTTTAGAGTTGGTGTCCTAAAACTAACTATTTTTTAAATTATATTACTAATAATATTAAAATAATTAAATATTTAATATATCTTATCATATATTAATCACTATTCTACATTAATTTAATGATATAATGTCCTAGGGTATCTTTCATATCAAAATAGGTCATATAAGTGCCCCGTTATGATTGAACCTTGAGATTATATGATGATATCTCTTAAATATTTTGTCATATAGTTAGGATGATGAACTATAATGGGGCATATAGTTTTTTTACTATCAGTTGTGAGTAATCATAAGAGGATGAGGCTTTATCTCATGAAGTTCACACTTGGAGATCCCTAAGAAGATAGATTATAAGAACATACCCACCAATAGCAATTATGTATGTTTTCATGTCATCAGATATTCATATCTATGAATGTGTGTAATGGACCTTAGACTTAAAGATTATTATTAATACATGGTGTGACTCACGTACTTAGATGCATTGATAAAACTTGTGACACACTATATTAACACTAAGTAGGATATTTTGGGTACGTTGTGATCAGTATGTTATTAATGAATAAGTCGAGGAAGGGTTTGCACCTTCCATTTATAGAAGTTGATATCTTAGCCCTATGATTGGAATAGAACCATCAAAATAAATTCCATGTCCATGGTGATGTTGACATGTTTATTTTGGATAATCAAATAAATATATACCAATAATTAGGTTGGTGAAACATTTTTTAAACCATATCGATGAGATATTGAGACAAGGAATTATATTACACAATTTGTGATTGTATGTGGTTGTTGATGTTACGACATTAACTTCTTCCTCTTGGGTTCCTTGATCCATTTCTAGATAGTATTATTGGACTTTAAGCAAGACTTCTTAATGATAATGAGGTGGAATCCTAAAGGGTCACATACTAAGTGTTTTCATTGATCTCAATCAAATTTTATTTGAATTTAATTATTGGAATAAATATTATTCTCAAGTCTGGGGCATAATTTTATTCACTATTTATTGATCACATAAATTAAATAAATATTTATTCATGATGTAATTTTTTAATTATGAGAATATATAATATTTATTTATTTATTTATTGAATGAATATTTAATTAAATATTTATTTGGGTATTTGATAAATGTATAGGAGGACGAGAAGACCAATACGTGGCTCGACAATAAATATTAATTTAAAAGATGGTAAAATAATATTTATCATTGTTCCAGTTAGCACATGCCATGTGAAAATATTATTATTATTATTATTACATGGCATGGGTTTATTTAAAGGTTTAATATATTATTGAGGGACTTTGTGAAATGAAATAATATTTTAACCCTAACTCTATCTCTATAAATAAACTTATATGCCTATTGTGTTAGGAGTTATCAGTTATTAGAGAATCATTGTTCACAATTGAATCTAGTTCTCTCTCTCAAGACCGAATAATGCTCTAGGGTTTCTTCTCTCATGATTAAGATATTTTTCTCCCTCCTCCTTCTTCTCAAGAACTAGGATGAAATAAAATTTCATTGAGCCCAAAGGAATCAGTTAAATGATCAAGGAAAACACTACAAGATGATCGATCCACCATGATAGCTCTTGGAAATCCATCGAGGAGTTCAGAGATCAAAGGAGTGTGTGTGGATTAGCACTAGATGGATTCTATACTTGGATCCTATAAGCTCAATCAGAGTATACCAAAATGGTTTCATATGATCAAAATATTCATCAAAGAATGATCTCAAGACTGAGGTATTATTTATTCCTATCTATTTAAATTAATTATAAATTCAATATGAATGTTACTTTTGGTTTCAATGTGTTTTTCAAGTTTCATAAAAAAATATCATTATTCATGGCTATCATGTCATGTACATCATTAAATATCCATTGAATCTCACAATTTTTTAGTCAGTTAGGCCTTGATAACTACTTTCATTGCACCTAAAACCTATAAGTGGTACCTGGATATTTCCTTGTTTATACATTTTTTTATGTGTTGTGTGATAAATGGGTGATGGTAGGGTCATTTTAATGATCATTAATGGAACCAATTGTAATTTATGTTATGCATAAGAGATACTTAGGGGTAATATCATATAAAAATGGTGGTTTTTCCTTGGTGGAGATTTTCTAATTTGGTTGTGTGGTTTGAAGGCTTGTTGGGCATGATGTTTTGAATTGAGGGTAAAGTTTCTTGGGTTTGATGCTTGATGTGGTTCCTTAGAAATGTGTTGGGTGTAATTCATGTGATTGTGGGTGATGTTGATCACTGAGAATGGGTTAATGTGGTTCTCTAGTTTGATGTGGATAGTGTTGACCATTATAATATGTGGATATATAGACTCACCAATTTGTGGTTGTAGGTAGTTAGTGATTTCTTCTCATCATGGGTCCAAGGCCATTAGGATCATGTGCACGTAGGATAGGTGTCACACCCTGAACGCAGATGCCCTTATTTTACTTCTTTTTTTGGTCTCGGTTTGAATTTTTTTCAAAGTTTAATTGTGTTGACAGGTTTCGCACCGGTGCGCGGTCACCACATCATTAGTGGTGACTGTGTGTTCGGCCCGGGTGACCGTGTGTTTGCCCGACGTTTTAAATATTAAAAAAAAATTACGTTGACATTAATATAATTATTAGTATTAAATAGTTATAAATATTATTATTATTTTTATAAAGTTTTATTTCTATGGCGTTTTATTATTATTATTAAGATTTGATTTTTATTTATTTACTTATTAAATATTATTATTATTATTATTATTATTATTATTATTATTACTATTATTATTATGATAATAAAATGAAAACAAAAAAATTAAAAACTCTAACACCCCCTTCCCTTTTTCCCTCTCCACGCGAGCAGAACCCACCCCCCCCCCCCTTTTGCCCTAGTGCCGCCGCGCGGCTCCTCCCCGCCTTTCCCTCTGTCGGCCGTCCCGGCCTCCTCGTCACCGGCGTCCCGCTTCCCGGCCTCCGCGCACCCCCGGCCTCCGTCACGCCCAACTCCCAGCATCCCGGTCTCCCCCCCCCCCCCCCGCCGCGCCGACTCCCGGCGTCTCGGACCCCCCCCCCCTTCCTCCGTACTGACCTCCTCCAACCCGGCCGCCGCCTTCCACTCACCGGCCACCTCTTCCTGCTCCGGCCAGCGGTGCCTCTACCCTACTCCTGGTGACCTGAACCCCTCCTTGGCGATCTCCCTTTTCTGTCTCCGCCCTTGCTGGTAGAAACCTTCTCCGACGAACATACCCTCATCCCTTGCCGGTTTTATTATCCCCGTTGAGGATTTCCCCTGCCGCGATTGATGAAGGCATTGAGTTTTTCCATGGTTTTGGGTAAGAATTCTTCGATTTATTCCTGGTGGCTTAATTGTAGTTAGAATTTTTTTTATAATATTTAAGTTGATGGTATTTATTTAATGTGTTTTTGGACTTATTGCGTGTTTTTAAGGATACCATCACCATCTGAGGTGATGTTCTTCATCTACCATTTTTTTGCATGCATTTAATTTAATGTTGTTGTTATGTTTTGAATCCTTGGTATTTTACTTATAGTGTGAATAATTATTTTGGCATGCGATCTCACTTTGGTGCGCTTTCAAGGTTGATTGCACCTCTGCGCCGAGAAGAGGTTTATGCTGCTTCTTCTTTTGGATTATTTAAATCAATGTTTATGTGTTTTTTTTGTTATTTTCGTGGTTGATACAGCACTTATGCGAGGTATTTCTGTGATACTGTGATCGTCTTCTTGTGTGTTTTTCTCGTTGATTAGGGTGGGCCTCTTGACCGTAAGGCTTGGTTCTTCCCTCCGTCGAGCGGCGTCACGTGCACGCACCATTGAGGTAGGTTTCCCACTGTGTTGGCCGTTAAATTTAGAATTTATTTATTCCTTGTTCTTTTATTGATTTTTAGTAAATTTAAATTTAGTATTGAGTAGTTATTTATAGTGTGGTGATCTCCTGAAAATGAAAGCTGTTATTTCTAGCATTTCACTGAAATTGTTTTTTTTTTATTGTGTGTTTTCCTGGTGATATTGTTAAATGTATTGATTAGAGGAAATGCACGTTTGGCTTTTAAACATGATTTTGAAAACTTTAAGTGTGGTTCTTGCTTGTTGAAAAATGTTTTGCTTTGATGCGTGAATAAAAGTTTGGATTTCATTTGAGAAATAGTGTCCTTTAAAAAAGTGATTAAAGGTCCGTTTGGATCTTGATAAAAGTGGGATGCATTTGGATATTGGAAAATGATTTTACTTGTGATACCAATGTGTTTCAGTTTTAACATGCTGATTTGAGTTTCTTAAATGAAGTTCTAAGTGAGTTTCTGGTTTTCAATGTGATGGTGTGTGTTATGTCTTTTGGAAACTCTTTGGTATTAAATGGTTTAAATGTTAAATGATATGGAGGCCCTGTTGGAACTTTATTAAATGTGAAGTGATTATACATATATATATACGCACTTATGGGGAATCTCTACAGGAGGACTTCCCTTTGAGGGTTGTCGTGTAGCAGTGTCCGTGTAAGGGGTTGTCAAGTGTAGTGAGATGAGTCATGCGTGCGAGGGCCTCCCACTTAACCAGTATTATTAAAAACCATCGTGGGTTCTTGGGCGTCTTTTAGATAATCAAGTGACGGTTGTTGTCTAACCCCGATTAGACGGGTTAGTCCCCCCTTGGTAGGTAGGCCTTGTGGGGCGTGCCACTGGTTGGCTGTTAGGGCGGCCAGTTGGTTATTGACCGTGGAGTACCATGCCGGCAGGTAGTCTGAACCCAAGTATGTCCAGGGGCTTTCTAGGGATGTTTAGGATCACCCATGGTTATTGGATTTTTCCTTGATTGTATACTTTCAGTTTTTATTTACAGCTTATACTATTATACTTTGTGAAAATGGTTTTCAAATGAAAATGTGTTATTCTCTTTGTGTAAAATTTGAAAATGTAACACTTCTTTCTCTTTTAGAATGAATTTGGAACCAATGAAAGGAATTCATCTTTTGAAAAAGGATAAGGGTAATGTCTTGAGTTTTTATATTCAAGTGAAACATTAAGAAATCTTACTTTTATACATTGTAGTTCAAACCTGGAATTTTTAGATTCTTGATTTACTGGCAGTGTTTTGGGATTTGTTGTTGGGCTCACCTACTGAGTACCTTTTGTGCTCAGGCCTATCTTTTAGCATTTCGGTTGCAGGTTCCTTGTGTTCAGGTTTTCCTGTTTTGAGTCACTCAGTGATGGAGCGAAGCTGGTGTTTAGTTGGGTGGTGACCGTGAGGTCACGTGGAGGTATGGTTGTTGTGTAGTTTTGTTTCGGTTGTTAGTGTTGTCTGTTTTGTTTGTTTGGTTTTCTCTTACATATCCTGGTTTGTTTGGGCTAAATCATTCCCAATGATTAAAACGTGATGCCTGGCACTATTTTCCATCTCGGGGGGATCGGGAATGCCCCTCGGGACTTTCCGCGGACCGGCTCGGGTGACCAGTTCAGGGTCGACCCGGGTTGGTTCGTGAAAAAATGGTATCAGAGCAGGCCCTTGTTATTTGGGTTGTCCGGTAGGTGGATATTAGTACTGTCGGGACTCAAGAGGTAGGTACGGGAAGGACTTCATGAACCCTCGCCCATTACGCACCTCGAGTCGCCAGGGGTAGTCCGGTAATTATGTCTTTGTCTTTTTTTTGGTTTGTTTTGGATCAAGGGATGACAACGGAGACAAGCCGATGTTATATCATGATTTCACATGGAGTAGTGACCCATGTGGAGTCTGGGTACATGGTTTGAATTCCTCCTAGTGGTCGACGCTTACTTGGGACATGTCCCACTACCATGTCGCCAGGTTAGGCATGACTATTAGTCCCTCACTCTGGTGTTTGATGAAATTTGAGTGTTGTTTTTGTTCTGGTTGGTGTAAGTGCTTTGTTGGAAATGAAAAAGGGTTTTTGAAAATTGGACTAATTTCTTTTAAATGACTTTAAATGTATGAAATGGGTTTTAAAAACTGGAAGCTTTTGATTTGGAAATACGTTGTTTGCTTAGATTTGGTCGAGAATGGTTTGGGGAGAAACCTTAGGTCCTCTTTGTGAATGTTTGCACATGTGTGCGAATGCATGAAAAGTGCGTGTTGGTACGCGTATGAATGGAAAGTGGATGAAGACATGTGAAATGGTTCATGAGATTACCTGGGTGTGTATTTGAAATTAAAGGCTTGGCCTTGTCCTCTAAATTGGTTCTTAAATAGGGAAAATGGTTTTGGGAAGTGACTTTTGGTTTGAAAGTGGATTGGTTTTGGTCTTGAAAAGGGAAGTTTTGAAATTTAAAATGAAAAGGGGATTTTAAAAAGGGGATCTTATTTTGGGTTGCGTTTGTATTTGTTTGGTCTTTGTGATAGCTGTTTTGATGAAGGCACTTTTATTGATGTTGCTTCGGTTTGATGTTGGTCTTGACTCTGTGTTTTATATGTTGTTCAGAAAATGCCTCCCAGAAAGGTCCCCAGAGTTTTTGATGAGTCATGCCCAGTTTTTGGTCCTTATCGGACGTTGACTATCCTTCACGGTGATCAGGGTCTGTTAGAGACAGTAGAGCAATTTGAAGAGGTTTAGCGCATCTTTAGGGTATTGGGAACTCCCGATGTTGTTTGAGTGCATGATGTTTTGAGTCTGTTCGAAGGTCCAGCTTTGGACGAGTGAGAGTGGTTCGCCTCGCCATCACGATAAGTTGTGATGACTTGGGTTTTCTCTGGAGCTGTCTTCATCTGATGGTTTATACTTAAAAAGGGGAAGATGAAGAATATGGAAGAGCTCATGTGTGTTCTACATGACCAACAGATGTGAAAGCGTTTGTTGATAATTTCAAGGATCTTGTATCCCTTTTTCAGAGACAGCATTTCAGGATCTGATGAAGACTTCTCCCTTCAACGGGTGTCTTCGTCTAGAGATCAAGGAGAGAGTTCTCCCTTTTAGGGACCATCTTTTGAGAAGTTAGTGCATGAGGTGTTTTTAGCCGAGTTGGTCTCCGGAGCACAGACGATTGGCAATCCACTGTATCCAGTTGCTCATGAAGGTCTCCCATCTGACGAGCAGAGTGTGTCAGAAGGATCTATTTCCAAATAGTCATCTGTAGTGGCTCTGGCTTACAGTTCGTCGGACCGTCTAATGGTGTACCTTCGGTATGAACATTTGGGCATACAAATTCATCATGTCACACCCCTCCGAAGACGTGCCATCATTACAGGTGTCCAGATCATCTAGATAAGTTTTGCAGGAAGCATCACTTAAAGAGGACGCTATGATCGGAGAAAGTCAGTTCCTGACTGTGAGGCAGGAGATGCTCCATCCATCAGAGCCCCAGCCACAGGTCTCAGGGTGAAGCTCACGCACAGTCAGAATTTCACAGGGGTGTGAAGCCTCAGTTCAGGTTTTGTGTTCGGTGTTGGCAACAAAGCATTAGAGTTCCTTCCATTCTCGTTCTTCCACTGTTAAAGTTTTGGCGTTGTCATAGGTTCAATGTGTCGTCGTGAAGTTAGGATGAGTATGTTCGTTTGTAATCCAAACAGTCTATTTTTCCTGATTATGGTGTTCTGGATCATGCATTTTCTTAAAGGTGTGTTTGAATCTTTCGTGATTTGATCTCGGTTTGACTATGTTCGTTTGGATATGTAAGTATCTTTGGGAGAAACGACATTGTGGTTATGTTCGATTTTACTTCGTGGGTTAAGTTTATTATCGGAGGTTTTTCTCAGGTGTTCGGGGTTTTGGTCTAGGTTGAGACTTCCAAGTTTTGGTAGAGCTGTTTCACTCGTGTTATGGAGGTTAGTTTGGGGTAGTTGGGAGTTCCCGTGTCGGCCCCCCTCTCAGGGTGGTATGGTAGAGTGTTAAATTTTCTGCACAGGTTGAGTTCTTGTGGTGGGGAGAACCCCTTTGTGTTCTCCCCTCAGCCTCAGACTTTAGTTTTCTCTTGAATCGGTCGGGTGTGACCTGTGTAGAGTAAGGTCATCCCGAGAATCTCAGTTATCTTCGGTTCCTTTAGTTTTGTTTGGGCATGGACTTGAATCTTGACCGACTTTTGGCTTGGTGACTTTCCGGGGGCAGAAAGTGTCTGTGGTGGGGAGAATTGTCACACCCCGACCACAGATGCCATTATTTTACTTCTTTTTTTGGTCTCGGTTTGAATTTTTTTCAAAGTTTAATTGTGTTGACGGGTTTTGCGCCGGTGCGCAGTCATCGCATCGTTAGCGGTGACCGTGTGTTCGGCCCGGGTGACCGTGTGTTCGCCCGATGTTTTAAATATTAAAAAAAAATTACGTTTAAATTAATATAATTATTAGTATTAAATAGTTATAAATATTATTATTATTTTTATAAAGTTTTATTTCTATGACGTTTTATTATTATTATTAAGATTAGATTTTTATTTATTTACTTATTCAATCTTATTAATATTATTATTATTATTATTATTATTATTATTATGATAATAAAATGAAAAAAAATTTAAAAACCCTAACACCCCCTTCCCTATTGCCCTCTCTATGTCAACAGACCCCCCCCCCCTTTCTGCCCTAGTGTCGCCGCGCGGTTCCTCCCCGCCTTTCCCCCTGTCGGCCGTCCCGGCCTCCTCATCGCCGGCGTCCCACTTCCAGGCCTCCGCTGCTCCTCGTCCTCTGCGCGACCCCTGGCCTCCGTCGTGCCTGACTCCCGGCATCCCGGTCTCCCCTCCCCCCCACCGCGCCAACTCCTGGTGTCCCGGACCCCCCCTTCTGTTGCGCTGACCTCCTCCGACCCGGCCGCCGCCTTCCACTCACCGGCCACCTCTTCCCGCTCCGGCCAGCGGTGCCTCCGCCCTACTCCTGATGACCCAAACCCCTCCTTGGCGATCTCCCTTTTCTGTCGTCGCCCTTGCTGGTAGCAACCTTCTCCAACGAACGTGACCCCGTCCCTTTCCGGTTTTATTATCCCCATTGAGGATTTCCCCTGCCGCGATTGATGAAGGCGTTGAGTTTTTCCATGGTTTTGGGTAAGAATTCTTCGATTTCTTCCTGGTGGCTTAATTGTAGTTAGCATTTTTTTTATAATATTTAAGTTGATGGTATTTATTTAATGTGTGTTTGGACTTATTGCGTGTTTTTAAGGATACCATCACCATATGAGGTGATGTTATTCATCTACTATTTTGTTGCATGCATTTAATTTAATGTCGTTGTTATGTTTTTAATCCTTGGTATTTTACTTATAATGAAAATAATTATTTTGGCATGCGATCTCACTTTGGCACACTTTCAAGGTTGATTGCACCTATGCGCCGAGAGGAGGTTTGTGCTGCTTCTTCGTTTGGATTATTTAAATCAATGGTTATGTGTTTTTTTGTTATTTTTGTGGTTTCTATAGAGCTTATGCGAGGTAATTTCGTGATGCTGCGATCATCTGCTTGTGTGTTTTTCTCGTTGATTAGGGAGGGCATCTTGACCGCAAGGCTTGGTTCTTCCCTCCGCCGAGCAGCATCGCGTGAACGCACCATTGAGGTAGGTTTCCCACTGTGTTTGCCGTTAAATTTAGAATTTATTTATTCCTTGTTATTTTATTGATTTTTAGTAAATTTAAATGTAGTATTAAGTAGTTATTTATAGTGTGGTGATCTCCTGAAAATGAAAGCTGTTATTTCTAGCATTTCACTGAAAGTGTTTTTTTTGTTTTTTTTTAATTTTGTGTTTTCCTGGTGATATTTCTAAATGGATTTATTATAGGAAATGCTCGTTTGGCGTTTAAAATTGATTTTGAAAACTTTAAGTGTGGTTCTTGCTTGTTGAAAAATGTTTTGCTTTGATGCGTGAATAAAAGTTTGGATTTCATTTGAGAAATAGTGTCCTTTCAAAAAGTTATTAAAGGTCCATTTGGATCTTGATAAAAGTGGGGTGCATTTGGATATTGGAAAATGGTTTTACTTGTGATACCAATGTGTTTCAGTTTTAACATGCTGATTTGAGTTTCTTAAATGAAGTTCTAAGTGAGTTTCTGGTTTTGAATGTGATGGCGTGTGTTATGTCTTTTGGAAACGCTTTGGTATTAAATGGTTTAAATGTTAAATGATATGGAGGCCTGGTTGGAACTTTATTAAATGTGAAGTGATTATACATATATATATGTACTTATGGGGCATCTCTACAGGGGGACTTCCCTTTGAGGGTTGTCGTGTAGCGGTGTCCGTGTAAGGGGTTGGCAAGTGCGGTGAGATGAGTCACGTGTGCGAGGTCCTCCCACTTACACATTATTATTAAAAACCATCGTGGGTTCCTGGGAATCTTTTAGAGAATCGAGTGATGGTTGCTGGCTAACCCCGATTAGACGGGTTAGTCCCCCCTTGGTAGGTAGGCCTTGTTGGGCGTGCCACTGGTTGGCTGTTAGGGCAGCCAGTTGGTTATTGACTGTGGACTACCATGCCGGCAGTTAGTCTGAACCCGAGTACATCCAGGGGTTTTCTAGGGATTTTTAGGATCACCCATGGTTACCGGATTTTTCCTTGCTTGTTTACTTTCAGTTTTTCTTTACAGCTTATACTATTATACTTTGTGAAAATGGTTTTAAAATGAAAATGTGTTATTATCTTTGTGTAAAATTTGAAAATGTAACACTTATTTCTCTTTTAGAATGAATTTGGCACCAATGAAAGGAATTCATCTTTTAAAAAAAGATAAGGGTAATTTCTCGAGTTTTTATTTTCAAGTGAAACATTAAGAAAGCTTACTTTTATACATTGTAGTTCAAACCTGGAATTTGTAGATTCTTGATTTATTGGAAGTGTTTTGGGATTTGTTGTTGGTCTCACCTATTGAGTACCTTTTGTGCTCACACCTATCTTTTACCATTTCAGTTGCAGGTTCCTTGTGTTCAGGTTTTCCTGGTTTGAGTCGCTCAGTGATGGAGCGACGCTGGTGTTTAGTTGGGTGGTGATCGCGAGGTCACGTGGAGGTATGGTTGTTGTGTAGTTTTGTTTCGGTTGTTAGTGTTGTCTGTTTTGTTTGTTTGTTTTTCTCTTACAGATCCTGGTTTGTTTGGGCTAAATCATTCCCAACGATTAAAACGTGATTCCTGGCACTAGTTTCCATCTCGGGGGGATCGGGAACTCCCCTCGGGACTTTCCGCGGACCGGCTTGGGTGACCGGTTCAGGGTCGACCCGGGTTGGTTCGTGACAATAGGGGCAATGAGGTGGTTTTTATCACTAGTTTATTGATGGTATCTTACACATTTAAGTGGAATAAGGTGGAAAATTATGAGGTTCATTGATATATAGGAGGATACTCTGTAGTTTTCTACAGTTGGTGGTGAGTTAGACCATCGAATCGGAGTTAAAATATCTCTATATATGCGGGATATGTTAGAGATGATGAGTCAGACTTGGTAAAGTATGAGTGTTTTTATTCCATAGGTTTCATCAAGATATTAATACAATGATTGGTAAAGGTATCAAAAGACCATGTGTATTTTGATATAGGTGTTTTATGTGTTGTTGGGGAATTATGTTTGATTCAGTATAGTGAGGAAATGTGACACGAAAATAGTTGGATGTTTTAGGGAACTTCTAATGTCACAGGTTGTGGATGAATCATTCCACTCTAAAACTGGTTGAGGAAGGTAAAGGCTCACATGGGTCTAATCCAACATGGGTGGAGATTCTTGATTGGTGTGCTTTCATTATTATTTATTGTAATTTCATACACTTATAAACATATGGATATTATCTAGGGATATTATTGGTGGTGACCTACTGAGTTCATACTCACACCCTACATAGGATTTCCAGGATGCGTGTAGAATTTATTTATCATGATATAGGTAAGGGTAAGGGATCTTCATCAAGATTCTATTGGATATGGTTGTGAATATGGTTCATGATATGATAGTATGTTTTTGCAGAAAAACTGAGTGGTTCCTCAATGTCTGGTGGGTGGTTTATTTTGGTTACTTGTGTTGTACTTATGTGATCGGCCTATAGAAGATCCTGTTCATTTCTGTATGACTGGGATGTCATTATAGATGATAATATTACTTATTGTATGTATTTTTGAGCTTTTTGTTTCCTGTTATTTATAATTTCTCCCACTATTAGTGAGTTATTATTAGCGATATTCATAGGGTATAGTCTTCCCATTGTCACCTCTTATACTCTCACTGCTAGTTGATAGTATTTGGAGTACAGGGAGGTGTGCCTAAGATCTAGTGGATCTTTGATCTAGTTACTATAAATTGAGTTGGTTTGGAAAATTACATGCACAAAAGTGTGTTAGAGTTTATTGAAGAAATACTTTTTTATGGATATTCACAAAGTATTTCATGTGATGTGATACATTTTGAAGATGATAATAACTTTCTAAAAGTGTTTTGGAAATATCCAAAAGTATTTTGGATATGATTTCAAAAATTATTGTATATGATAAAATATAATATGGAATTGCACAAAGTCAATGTGTCTTTAGTGTAATTAGGATATTGATGGAGATATTCCCTATAAACTTTACACATGTGATGTGTTATGTATTATATCATACGGTGCGATATAGTTATGTCGTATGGTATGATATACATAAACCAATGAAATATCATATTCTTTGGATTAGGAATATCATAATACATGATATAGTGATATCATACTGTTACCTCGTATTATACTGTGTGTGTGTGCGCATGCGTATGTGCACATCACAAATATTGTGATATTTGTTAATTATATTATATAATTAACAAAGGTAGACAATAAATAAGGATTAATTCCTAGGTATTATTCCAAATTGTATATCATTAACTATAGATGTTTCATATGAGTAAATTAATGGGAGATTCAATGATGTATTTAAGTGTTGAATTCATACGATTGAAGGTTACAAAGCATTTGTAACTGAAGTAAATACTCAAAAATTTCATAACATTCTAGTAAATGTCATGAAGGCTTAGGGAGAATCCTCAAGGCCTATATAAAGAGGCCAAAGGACATGAAAAATTTATCCCATCCTTCTACCAACTATCCCTTACAAATATCTATTTCCCTTTCTTTACACCAAGTGGTACTATAATACCATGGAATCAAGGATGATCGCACCCAAACATTGGGTGAATCATCAACCCATGGATACACCTAAGAGAAAGGAGTCCTTTGACTGCTTCTAAGTTATCCTCATCAAGATGTGTGACTGAAGATGGTTGATTGTTAATTATTAGGTAGTAAGTTATGTTCTTCATTTAGTTTATTCATTGTTTTGGATTTAATAATGGATAAGATCTTGGAATAGGTTTATTTTTCTTCTGTTGATTGAATAATTTTTATTTGGTTCTGAGAAACCCATCAATGAGATGTGTTATGGATGGATTGGGGATATTAATTAATTATCTTATTTAATACACTGATTCATGAATCAAGTAGTCTTACAATATTGATTAACATGTTTCTTTATAAGTTTATATACTCTCTATAATCATGCAGTAATGGTTTTTGTGATATTTTTCTTTGATTTTATTTGAATTTGGATGTCAAAGGGGGAGAAGCAATGGCTCTAATTCACAAAAAAATCCAAATTATAAACCTATGAACAAATTCATGTATAAAACCAAATCCATGGGGTCCAATAATAAGAATCTTATTTAAATATCAATGGTGCACAACCAAAATTACTTCCTAAATCATAAATATTACTTTTTACCCTTTACATGTGAAATGATCAAAATGCCCCTAATAATTTCACAAAATAAGATGATAAAAATTTTTAGGTCACTTAAAATTAACTCACTATTTGATTAACTATTTAATTACTTATTATATATTCACTTTATGACCCCCCCCCCCAGAGGTGTAGCCTAGTGGTTTCACCTTTGCAGGGTCTCAAGAAGGTTTTGAGTTTGAGTCTCCCCAAGTACTTTGTAGGCATGGGTAGATTTTCTTTTTACTTTGTAATTCCCCCTCCACAACCATTTTTAAATATATTCACTTTATGATTTAATTGATTTTGTACTATATCTATTTACAAAATCAATATAGAAACATTAAAAAAATTCATAGCACAACTTACCATTACCAAAAAATTTACAAAGACAAGACTATTGTCAAGAACCAACTTGAATAACCCACTCAATTGGAACCTGAATCAGCTCTAACATAGCCTAAAGGGAATTTCTAATCCCCACGGGATGGTGAATAGCACATGGGAATTAAAAAAATCAAGATCAAATTATTTCAACACAAGAATAACTCAACATGATGAAAACAGTGGGAAGAATCCATAAACATTCGGTATACCAATAGTTGGACATACTTATATTGTTCCAACATATCTCAGTTTTTAATGTGTTTTTATGATTCATAAAATACATTTTAACATTATAATGAGTTTATCTTAAGTGTATCAGTTTTATCTCTAACTCTTTTTATAATTCATGAGCTACATTTTGGATAAATATCAAAGAAATTTATCTTACACTGAAAATTTATCTTACATGTAACATAATAATTATATGAAGATATTTTTGTATCTTCACCAAAGACTTTAATCTATTATAAAGTTCTTTTTCTATGGAAACTTGGTTTAGAAAGTATACAAAAGATATTTTCTTATGAAGGAAGAAAATTTTCTGCTGCATGTTCATATCTAGAAAGATAAGTAAGAAAAAAACTTTATTTTATGAGGAGGAAATTCATAAAAAAATTACCCTACAGTCATTAGTAGACTTTATTAATCTTAAGAAATTTAATGATCATATTATGAAAGAATTTATCTTATTCAAACTATGAATACATATCATCCTACTAGCATAATATATGATTTATTTTATCTTACATAGCTATTCACAAATTTATCTTATGAGAACAGTACTATGATATGTGTATCCTGCAAAGATCAAGTTATCCCATATAATGTCATGATTATACTTGTAACATTGCTTTAATATATAAATAATTCATTTTGTGCTTTTAAGTTTATCATAAAAGGATTTTTCTAAATTATGAAAGAATGATTTAATCAGAATGTATTTTTTTCAAGAATGGAAAAATCCAATGAATAATTTTTCTGATATATCTACCTCATAAGGTTATTCTATATTTGTAAAGGAAGGACACATTATTAAGATTTTTTCTCATAAAATATTTAAATGTATCATTCACTCGAGAATTGTGTTTTTTGAGTGTGCTTATTCAAAAAAGTGATATAAATAGGAAAGTTAGCTACTGTAAAGATATATGTAACATATACATGTATGTATAAACACATGAAAAACACAAAGAACAAATGCATGTATATAGAAGAAATCTTATACATTATCATCTCAACATTTATGTGTTGTGATTACAATTTTATCTACTATAATAAAAAAAACCTCCATATCTATGCTTTTAAGATCATCATATTCTCTAGATGTGTCTTTATCTACTATTAGTTTCTACTTGCAACTATGTGCTACAATGATTCCTTAAATTTCATTAATCTCTATTTTATTTTCACTCATTATAATTAAGTATGTTAAGGTTGTAGTTAGTCATTGTAATGGGAGATCCTAGTTAAAATATCTTAGACCTTTGTAACATGTAATAGCTTCTTTCACTCAGCTAGTAGCCCCTAGAAAAAGGGATGTCATAGTGAAAATAACCAAACTCATAGAATAGAGTGTTGGTGGAGTGTATTAGGGGATTTATATTCTTTGAACCACTATAAATATCTTGTATTCAATATCTTTCCTCTAAGATTTTATATTTCTTATACCTGCTTCTATTAATAAAAATATTGGACCTTGTATACCTTGAAGAGTGTCACGACCCGTCCTTGGGGCCCGTGTCGTGACTACCCCAAGCCTGCCTTCCATAGGCCAGGGGCTGGCGACTAGCACCAAAGGCGTAAATCCCAATAAAAGGGAAGGCATTTCCTTTCATAAAGTAAACAAAAACACAACAGAGTACGCAAGTGAAGTAAGCACTAAGTAAAACTAAGTACAAGGTAAGTGCTGAAAGTAAATGGGCCAGTATAAAAACTCAACTGAAAGTACAGGGAAACAAAAAGGAAAGTACAATAGCAGTAAGTAAAACAGCGACACCGAGTCACCCTCTAGAAGTCCCACCTGAAGGGTGGGTACAGATAGTATCCTCAGCTCCTCGGGTCCGGCCATCCGCTCTGTGTACGTCCTGCCAAGTGGTCCACCTCCGGGTACCGTCCAGCTCCACAAGCCTCCACCTCGATCAGCACTGTCCGTCGTCTGCATCCAACACAACGTAGTTCAGTCATAGCCCGTGCAGGGGTGAGTATACGATACTCAGTAGGGACCTCGAGACCCCCGAAGGTCTCTCCGAATCCACGAAGGATAAACCACAAAGGAAATATACAATCACGAAGTATCAACCGACATTACTTAGGTATATGACCATACATATACCTAAGTCATCAATTACAAACGGCTCCAACTCTCAATACCAAGTACAACCTAGTCCACACAAGAAAACACAACCCAGTCCACACAGGAAGCACAACCCAATCCACACAAGAAAGCACAACCCAATCCACACAGAAAAGCAAGTCAATCACATCGATGATAATGATTGAGAATCAAGAATCATTTCACACAGTTATACAATTTCTTATAGTGATAGAGATGATCAGATGTATCCACTGATTCATCTAAGCTGTCGGACTCACATAGGATACAAGACCAGCTACTCTGCCGAACCCACCTAGGATACAAGTACAGAGGTCATACTACCGGACCCACGTAGGATACAAGAACAGTAGTCATCACTATCAGACCCATAGAGGATCCCAGTACAGTCTTCCTCGCTGCCGAACCCATGGAGGATCCAATTACAGTCGTCCTCGCTGCCGAACCCACAGAGGATCCAAGTACAGTCGTCACCGTCGCAGTCGCAGCCAGATCTAGGGTTCCTGCACACAGCATTCTCGATTTCAGGAGGGTTCGCTCCTCGAGCAAAAGAGTCGATACATCAACTGTCACTAAGCCCAAAGTTTATGTATCCCAAAGTTCTATCTCGACAAAATAAACCCAACGCGACAGATGGTGCGTCAATCGGGCGTCCGGTCTGAGAGTTATTGGCTTTTCCGTTCCAGGGGCCCAGTTGGTTTTTTAAGCTAAAACCAACCCGACCATACTCCAGCTACATCCAAACCTCAATTGGAGTAATCCAAAAGGACCATATCAACAAAATTATCCCAATGCAATTGACGTCACTTCAATCGGATGTCCGGTCCTTGAGATATAAGCGTGTCCGCTCCAAGGGCCCGGTTGGTTTTGATTTCGAACCAACCCGATTGTACCCAAACTTTTCTGAAACATTGATTGTAATATACCAAAACAACCGTCTCAATCCAAGGATTCCTACTCAATTGACGGTGCATAGATCTGAGGTCCGTAACTCAAGTTATGGGAGAAAGACCAAAAATAGTCCGAAGTGGGGGGGTCTGGGCCCGGTCCGACCCGGCCCAACCCCCCCAAGGTCAGCTCGAACCGAGTCTGGGTCTGGCCAGGGAGGGTGCGGCCCGGCCCGGCTGGATGCGGCTCAGCCCGGTCCGCGCGACCCGCCCCGTCCCGGCCGGGGGGTGCGCTGGCTCGGCCAGCGGGCCGAGCAGGGGGGACACGGTCCCCCCTTTGCGTTCCATGGACGCGGCGACCGACGACGTGTCTCCCCTGGATCTCGCGTGGTCGTGGGAACCCATGCCTCTCCGCCGCGGATTCAGCTGCAGCGGGATCTTGCCGGCAACGCGCCGGCGAACCGCGCTGCCGGTGACTTCCGCGGACCACTGGAGTCATTCCGGTGGTCCGATTTTTCTCCTGCCTACGCCTACTGTCACCTCGGGACCCGTACATCACTGCAAAGGTCTCGAATCGCCATTTCGGTCCTGCTTTGTCATCGCCAATTATTTCGTACATCAATAACAAAGCAGCAGTTGGTTTAGACTTGTTCGTTAGTCCGCACCCACCGTGTTAGTGATTCTAAACATCACCAAAAATAATAATTACCAAGCACGAGGGTATAATTCTCATAAGAAGTAATATACAAATTTCCCCCTACCTCAACAGTTGATGTCAGACGTCGGCATCGCGGTAGATGGCATCGTGGGGAAGAGGATCGTAGGCATCGTCGGAGCACACTGAGGAGGAAGCGGCGTCTCTCCTCTTTTTACGGAGAAGAGAAAGGGTGGCGCGTCATTGATCTTCGAGGAATCGGCGTTCTTCGTCGTTCTTTGTCGGAGATCGGCGTTCTTCCAAAAGCTCCAAATCTCTACCGCACAACGAACGTTCTTAACCCAAATTAAATAATAGGTTCCTCCTATTATTTAATTACACACACAAATAAACTCCCAGAATTAATTCACCACATTTAATAACGTGATGACAATTAATTTAAGAAGGGAGAGAGAAGGTTCCTCGTTATTAAACGTGTTGGCAGTTAAATGGGGGTTTTGCCAATTAATGGGGGGTTCTTAATGGTTTTGGTAGAAATTAAATGGTGGGGATCATGTGTTCCCCACCTCTCTAACATCCACACTTGGGTAATTAAGTGTCTGTGGGCCCCACACCCTTAACTACCCATGGGAGGTAAAACCCACTTAAAGAATATAAATTGTTCTGACAATTTTTATTTACTTCTTAAATAAACCCCCCAAAATTATCTTCTCCTCCTTTGCGAATATAACTATGGTAAGTGTCCCCTTAAGCAATTACCAGCGCTGCGAGTTCATCGGTGCCCTCGTATTTTAATTCTGAGCACTGGTCCAAAAGATAGAAAAACCCACTCGTTCATTCACTGAACGTACCCGAGCTAAACTTCGGAAATTGATTCTGGGCACACCGGGCCTCGGAATCAAGTGTCGTCAAAAGCCACAGACTCTTAAAATTCCAAAGTATTTTATAAAAATATTCCTTGAAATTTATGGGTCTTTACAAAGAGGTTGGTTTTTAAAAGTTAATAAATTTTTAGGAACTCAATTCACACCCCTCTTGAGTTTTAGTTATCCATTCTATAGGTAAACAATTGGTATAATATCTCATGAATCTTGAGTTCATAGATATAAAAGGATGAAGTCCAAATATCTTCTTTCAAATGGATATTATTGATGATAACAAATAAGTTATGTCAATTGTTAGAGATATTTATTTTAATGGTGAAAATTATGGTTATTAGAAGGTGTGAATGACCATTTATTTGAAGATCCATGGATTAAAGATTTATCTTAAAGCAGTGAATCCTTGTGAAATTCCAAAAACCCAACCAAAAACTTGGGATGCTGATACAGAAGTAATCTATGACCTGAATTATATAGCAATGAATGCTATTGTCTATAGAATAGGTACAGATGAGTTTAACTAAGTTTCTCAATGTCAAATAGTCCATGAAATGTGGACCACTATAGTAGTTTCCTATGAGGGTAAAAACAATGTGAATACCCTTAGATATGATACTTCCAAACTTAATTTCGACACCTTTATAATGGATGAAGGGGAAATAATTACTTAGTATAATGGAAGACTCACTGAGACTATGAATAATGTCGCTTCTCTAGGAACACCAATTACTAAGCTCGAGTAATCATTGAAAGTTTTAAGAGTTTTACCACCAGAGTGTAGTGAAATCTTAGTTTCCATCAGACAATCTATAGAGGTTAATAATTTTAAAATAAAATATCACATTTAATACTTATTATGTATGAGACATAAATGGAAGATAAAGTTATAGAATATAAAATGCTTAAGAAATAAAATTCTACTTTTAAGGTTTCTACTTTTAAAGATAAAAAATAACAAGGGTATACATATCTATAAATCATCTGAAGAATAAAATTCCTCAATTAATTATGGATTAGATAATGAACTTGAAAAGTTTTCTAGAATGTTCAAAAAATTATATAATAAAAGAATAGTTTTCAAAAAACCTTTCAACAAGTCTAATAAGTATGGTAAATTTTCTAAATAAGTAAGATGTTGTGAGTGCAAAAATTTTGGACACATTAATCTAGAATTTACTCAATTGAAAGAAAATAAAAAGCATGATAAAAATTCTTTCAATAAGAACAGATATAAGAATAAATCCAATAATTCTATGAAATCCACATTGAGTGCTTTTGAAGAATCTAGTGATTATTTATCTTCATAATCAAAATCTAAAATATCCAATCAAAAATCCAACATGTGTTTCATGTAAAATTTAGATGATATAACAAACCACATGAAAAACCATGCAAAATTTTTTATAGAAAGTTTTTTTTTTCAAGGCATATGAGTGGAGATTTCTCAAACTTTCACTCAATATCTAATATTGATAGAGATTGTGTAACATTTTGTGACAATACAAAATGAAAAAATGTTGGAATTGGATTGGTTGGAAATACATATTCTATCCTAATTAACAAAGTACTCTATATTGAAGTACTAAAGCACAAAATGATAAGTATTTCTCAACTTCATGATGATGGTTATTAAGTTTATTTCTCTAATAATGCATTCTTATTTTTTAAAGAAAAAACTATTAATTTTTTATCACCTAGAATAGATAATTTATATACTTTAGATCTCAATTATTTGTGTATAAAGAATTTAAATTATTTAAATGTTGAAATTAAGGAATCTTGGATTTGGAATAAAATACTTGGACATTGTAATGTTCATTATTTGAGAAAATTATCTAAAAGAAATTTGATTTTTAATTTTCCTAATATTAAATTGGATAAAAAGAAACTATGTGATGCATGAAAAATGGGTAAGAAACACAAGTCATATTTTAAACCAATTAAAGAGTTTTCTACTTCTAGATCCCTATAGTTTATTCATATGGATATTTTAGGGCCTACTAAAATAGATATCTTTGTTGGAAAATAATTTTCTATGTTTTGGTTGATGATTTTTCAATATTTACTTGGGTTTGTTTCTTAATATTTAAAAGTAAATCTTGTTCTAGTTTTATTGATTTCTACAAACTTGTTCAAAATGTAAAATTTTCCAAAATTAAGACTTTGATAAGTGACCATGGAAAAGAATTTTAGAATCATGTATTTAATTCATTCTTCTCAAAATATAGTATTAAATAAATTTTTTATGCCCCCAGGACACTAAAACATAATGGTGTTGTTGAAATAAGTAATAGGTCCTTGAAAGAAATTTCTAAAACAGTGTTATGTGAATATAACATGCCTACTTATTTTTTGTTTGAATCTTTTAAAATGGTATTTTATGTCATTAATAGAGTTATGATAAGGACTATATTAATGAAAACACCCTATAAGTTGTAGAATAATATAAAATCAAAGCTAGGGTACTTTAAAGTATATAGATGAAAGGTTTATAACTTAAACACCAAAAAAAATATTGGTAAATTTGATCCAAAATATAATGAATGTATCTTCATAGGTTATTATACTACTTCCAAAACTTATAGATTTTTCAAAAAAAGGGTCAAGTATTTTTGAAGTGTCAACTCATGTGAAGTTTGATGAAAGTGATCCTTTTGACTACAAATTAACTCAAGTTGATGATTTGAGTAATTATTTTAAGTACATGAGACCTAAAGCTCTTTTTAAAAATAATAAGGATGATTATTTGGAACTTTATTATTTTAAAATAAATCATGTAAGGGTTGATACTAGTGACCCAGAAAGTTTGTTACCTATAAAACCTAGAAACCTTAAGGATTGTCCTCTAGAAAAATATATAGGAAACATATATTAAGGGGTTATAAATAGAATAAATCTGGAAAATATAGCATAATTATTTTCCTTTTTATCCTAGCTAGAACCTAAAACTATAGAATAAGCCTTACTCGATGAGAGTTGGGTTTTATCAATTCAAGAAAAGTTAAACCAATTCAAGAGGAACAAGGTATGGGAATTAGTCGATAGGCCCTATGACTATCCTGTTATTGGAAATAAATGAGTATTTAGAAACAAATAATATGATCATGGTGTGATCTCCATGAATAAATATGGATCAGTTCCAAAATGTTACAATCAAGAAGAAGGAATAGATTATGAAGATACATTTTCCCTTGTAGCTAGATTAGAAGAAATTAGAATATTTCTAGCATATGAATCATATATTAATTGTAAATTATATCATATGGATGTTAAATATTCATTTATACATGGATTTTTAATGTAGGAATTTTATTTTTAATAACCTTTTGGTTTTGAAGACCCTCATTTTCAAAATTTTATTTTTAAACTTACTAAATCTCTCTGTGGACTTAAACAAGAACCTAGAGCATAGTATGAGAGATTGATCTATTTTATTTTATCAAATGGTTTTTCAATAGGAAATATGGATCCTAAATTATTTAATAAAATTTCATCTTCAGATATTTTTTTAGTAATAATATATGTTTTTTATGCTATTTTTAGGTCAACAAACCAAAAATTGTGTAATGATTTTTCAAAACTTATGAAAAAAAATAATTTGAAATGAGTATGATGGGTGAGTTAAACTATTTTTTTGGATTTAAAATTTCTTAAAAATATTTTTAAAATATATTAAATCAAATAAAATACTTACTTGATTTACTTAAAAAGTTTATACTTGAAAACAATAATACATATACAACTCTTATGAGCTCCAATATTAAAATTGATATGGATGAGGCTAGAAAACTAGTAGACAACAAGTTATATAGAGGAATCATTAGAATTTTTATTTATATTAATAAAATTAGACTAGACATTATGTTTTCAGTATGTATTTGTGTTAGAATTCAATATAATCCAAAATAATCTCATTTAAATGCTGCAAAAACAATTTTAAGATATTTAAAAAGAATTGTTTATATCTCTTTACTTCTTTAAAAAAATTGATTTTAATTTAACTTCATATTCCGATGATGATTTTGGTGTTTGTATACTAGATAGGAAGATAACCTCAGTAACCTTTCATTTTCTTGGTAAATTGTTATTATCATGGTCGAGTAAGGAACAACACACTGTATCATTATCAACTGTTAAAACTGAATATATTGAAGCTAGAAGTTGTTGAGCACAAGTGTTGTAGATGAAACACACCCTAATGTATTTTTTATTCAATTTTAATTGTTTTATAATAAAATATGATAACATAAGTGATTTCAAAAAAATTAAGAATCTAATAAACCAATCTAGAAAAAATCTCATTGATTTAAGGAATCATTTATTGAGAGATCATGCACAAAAATGTGATATCTCTTTAGAATTTGTTTGCATGGAAAACCAATTAGAAGATATTTTACAAAATATTTATCTACAGTCATATTTGAGTTTATCAAATCCAAATTAGGTTTGTATGATTTTACTTAATTTTATTTTACTTAATGTTATAAGACTAAATGATTGTAGATCAATATTTAGTAAATATTTTATTTTCTTTACTTCATTTAAGACTTATCAATGCCGATTTGAGTATTATTCATATCCTAGTAGTACATGTAAGTTATTTTTGTAATGATTAATCTACACATATCATAGTGCAACCCATTATTTTCCCCAAAAAATAATGTAAATTAGTTCTATACATAAAATCCTTACGACACTCTAAAGCTTTGTCTCCTTGCCACACAAACAATTATTTCCTAAACCTAAATGATAAAACACATTTTTATAGAATATTTTATTGATATTAAATGATAAAATTTCCTATCATTGTGTTAAATATGTTTATTTATAAAATATTTTGGACTAGATCATTCATTTGTAAATTTGATGGAAATTCCAGTTTTACCCTTTATAGTAAACAGTAGTATTTCAAAGATAAATATTTTACTCTTTATTATTTTAACTTTAAATTGTGAAAATGTGTTCCTGACTTAATGGTATACAACTTTTGTTCAGGAAATTGGAGCTAAATCGTGCATTTGGTTGGACTAAATAGACCATGAATTCAAAGGTGGTCTGGACCTGCCATATTGGACATTGGTTCTGTATTTGGGTCATAACTTCTTCATAAAAAAAATTTATTGGGCCCAAATTTTGAGAGGATCTCTCAAACCCAATTTTTAACAAATAATTCTTCTGGAAGAATAGTTGTTTCACACGTTTTGGAGGTCAAATGGGTGGTGCAAGTTGGCTTAAAATATTTGGCCGAGATTCCCCATTCACACTTGAAACCTATTTAAACCTAGACTCACATCCACTCTATAAATTAGTATTTTTCTCATTTGGAGGGGTTGTTAATTGAATTAGTAAGTTTAGGAAAGATTATAAGTGGATACACTCCAATTATCCAACCATTTCAACAGGGGTATCTCTTGAAGCAAGGATCCCTTCGACGAAGCCTTCTTCTTCGTGTTGTAATGCTTTTTTTTTGTGTAATAAACTTATTTGTTATTATTTTATTTATTATTTTTCTTCTATTTTGTTAAAATTTATTCTTCTATTAATATTTATAATTGTTATGGAATCAATAGTAGAGACTATATTGGGTTATACCCTCTCTAAACCTTTACAAATGCAAAACTTTTCTACAATGACTACACTACCCATGGAAGAGTAGTTCTTTTTAGTAATCGATCTACCTCTCACCTCCTTCATTAATTTATTTTAAATAAATGAGATACTTTAATTAACATAATATTATATATTAATTTAGTTTTTAATTTAAATGAAACTAATCAATAAATTGAACAATAAACACAAATCACGTGAGGTCGAGAATTGTGTGAATCGTGAGAGCGTGAACTTAATTGGTAATTCAAAACCACATGGGATCAATTTGTAGTGTTCAAATATAATCCCTAAACTCAATTAATTATAATTTAAAGATAGTATATTTTCCTTAATTTACCACTTAACATAATCTAACATTATAACATCAATCAAAGTAGGGTGTTGCAATTGCATGTTCCGAAGTTAGCCTAGGGTTAAATTCACTTCATCATTATGGTATAGTTAATTCTCATAGGGTTCAAGATTTAAAAAATTAAGGGACCATAATTAAGTGGATATTAATTTTAATTATAATTATTAATAAATTATTGAAGAGGTTTAGTTATATTGATTACTCCTTTTAAAATATTTTCTAAAAAAACATCTTCTTCTTGTGAATTTTTAATCGAATGTTATTTCAAAAATAAAAACCAAAAAAATTATACAATCTTCTTCCAGCAAAATTATTCTAGATTTATGAATGGTAAAAAAAACCCCAACATCCTTTAAAGTAGTTTTATTATTCCATTTTATGTTATTTTCAAAATACCTTTAATATGTTTTCAAATTTACTTTCTCCTTTGAGAGACGACCTTGGTCAGCCACTCTGCTGCACCTAAGTACCCAAAAACCACTAATCATTTGAGGTCACCCACGACAGCGCCTTTAACTAAACCTCTGAATCCTTCTTCAATGGAAAAATCTAAGAGAACATATGGTGAAAACTCTATCAAATCCAAGCACTCAAGTACCATAATAATAGTTTTAAGTGGAAGAGGAATTGATTTCAGCTAACTATATGGAATGGATATGTTTCTCAAAAAGGTAATAAATAATCAAGGATAGGAGTTTGTTTTTTTATGAGAAGAGAACCGATTTTTTCTTTGAAAAATAAGTGTGTGAATTTTATGAAATATTTTTATTTAATTTTAGTGATAGTGAAGATTTTGTTACAATAAATATGAACCAAAATGATATTTTGATAACATCAATGGAAATGTCTGATGCTTTAAAATATCCTTATAAAGTTTATTCTGACTTCATTACATCTTTAGATTCTATATAAAAAGTGATTCCTACAAAGATAATGAATTCTCAATTTATAATGGATTATGTTAAAAATAATCAAGTTAAAGACCTAGAATTTAAAAAGGAAAGTTCTGGTGAAGTTTATTCAGTTTGGAATAGCTCATAAAATGGTGAGTTTGAAAATATTTTACTTCAAGATGTTAAGTTTTTATATCTGTTTATGATATAGAAACCTATGAATTTTTAATGATATATTATGAAATACATGTGTCATATTTAAAACAAATCAATAATTTTTTACCCCTTTAGAAAGTTGTTAACATTGGTTTTTGGTAAAACTGATGTTTGTTTGGATGAAATCACTGCCACACTTTGTCATGGTATAATAACATTGAATGTTGGTGTGTTAAAATGAAGTTTATTTTACTAGAATTCATTATTGAATAATTTTTTCCCAATCAGTTTAGATGAAGAGGTTGAGATATACCCTACAAATATTCATGGGGCGTCTTTTCATAGTGTGGTTGTTTGTGAAATTTATGTTCAAGTGGACACTAGTTTTTATGCACCATAAATAAAACCTGATACAAGTGTACAAGTATAAGAACAATTGGATATTTAGACTCTTGCTGATAGACAATGGAGAGTTAGAGTTTTCATATAATGTTATATTCGAAGTGAGGAGGAAAATTATCCTAAAGTTCAGTCTAAACCTACTTAATTTATTTTAGATGCTCCTAGTCTTTCTAATATTCCATTCATTTATATCACAATATAAGGATTGTCTTTAAACATGAAAATAATAATAAGTGTTTTCCAAGAGAAAATTATCTCCATAGCATCTAGAGCTGCTCCACTTTTTCAAATCTCTCTACTAGAAGTAACCAATATAAGAAGTAAAATAAAGATTGTTGATTTTGTTAGAAGTGATCTTATTGGTGATGATGAGTAATAAATGGTTCAAATAGATTAATACACCATGATTATTACAAAGAAAATATATAGTTCAAAATCTATTAAACCATCCCATGAAGAAATATTATCCCGAGTTGATCTAAATCGTGAATATCCAAGTGGAGAAGGGAACCAAGACACTTTTTCCCCTATTCAAGAACCCTGGTATAGCCCTTATATTCCTATGGAAGAGAGTAATTATATTGATGTAGGAGTATAAACCAATTACTTATAGATAATGACTAAAGTGGACTCTTTGAAAAATCAGGTTTCTAAGTCCATAACAAAAATAAGAACTCTCTGAGAACATTCCTTATCAAAGAATTATTTTGGTCAGTTAAGAATATTGATCAATTTAGTTATTGAAAGAGTTAGAGAGATTCCTTTGCAGAATCATTGGCACTGATACATGTAGATAAATCCACCATATAATAAAATTTTCAAGAAGTGTCACATGCCATAGATACATTAACTTCAATAATAGCCTCTATGTAATATGAAATTATGTCTAAGTAAATGTAAAAAGACCTTTATAGATGTGTGTTTATTGCAATTAGAATAATTATTATAATTCCTCGTCACATTATAACAAAAATTGATCAATATTAGAAATAAATTAGTGCTATTTTTAAATAGAAGATGCCAGTAATTTAGTACATTTTTTAAAAGACCCAAAAGGATGTCAGTTTTACTATAACCTCCTTGGGAAAAATGGATGGATCATTGGACAATAATTTTGAAGTACTGGAATAGTGGTTTTGAAATATTCAACATCTAGTTATGGGAAAATTGATATGGGGCTATTTATAATTAGAAGAATAAGCATATGTATTTTCTAAATCTGAAGAATGATGGACTTCTTCAAAGGGAAAATAATTTTTTGTTCCATCATATGATTCTTCTCTTATTGTTGGTTTGGGAAGTTTATCTAATAGTTTTAAGTATTAAAGAAGGTAGTTAAAAAAATTCTAAGAAAGGGGATCTGTAGAACTTTTTTTGTAAATTTATCTCAGAGAGTGTGGAATGGTTTTACTATTCTATTGTACTTATGAAAAAATGATGTGGTGAAATGACTTAACATGTGTGTGGATGCACTCTTCTATCTCAATGATAGATGCTCTCTTAGACCCACAATTTCATATCATCATGCCAGAACCTCTCCAAGATTTAAAGAAATATTTGATCCAACTTAAGTCTATTAAAGGGATAATATCAGGTTTTTAGAAGAATTTTTTTTACCTCTACCAAACCCTCTTCTAAGATATCCTTTATCCCTGTACATAACTTTGATTTGGAACAGGATCAGTAAACAACTCTCGACATTCAGTCCACTAAAGTAAGGATCGAGGTGAAAGATCTATACTTGGAGGATCTTTACTTATGTTGTCCGATGTTGTTGGAGAAATTTATAATGATCTTATTCCAATATCATCACTACTATTTAGACAACCTCAATCGTTTAAAATTACACAACTGAAACATAAACCTATAATATCCTAACTCAGGAGACATTAAACGGTTCTCCAAGCGGTCCACATAGGCTCAAGCTCACCTCCCCATATTCCAAAGGCTTACAACTAGTAGTGAGGGACTAGGGTCTGTTTGTAGGGAGACTATACCCACATATCAAAGTGTAACACATCGGTATAAATACATTAGTAAATAGAGAAATCATGATATAAATCACTAACAGAATATAAACATCCCTAAGACTATAATAATAAATAATCCAAAGCATTGATATATAATATTATGATCATGTCATGTATCTACAAAGAATTAAAATGTGTATACATGCATCTAGTATAATACATGTATCAAAAGGTACAAAAAGAACAAAAAGAACTATCTCTAGATAGCATCATGAGCCTATCTTGGTCATGTTCTCCCCTACTCATGTGCACAACCAATCAAGAATCATATAGTGGATGATTTCCTTGGTCCCTACCTACATCTGTAAAGTATGTTCGGGTACCCAATAGCAGCCCAAATAGGGTGTGAGATAACACTCAATTGGACACCACCAACAATGTCTATAAAAAATCCAATATGTGTAATATAAACAAAATAAGTGTGAATTATATCATAGGTATAATAGTAATAAAAGTAAAGTGATGCAATCCAAGTGATATTGTCTAGACTACCAAGGCTCCCTATAAACAATATTCAATCTCCCAAAAATAAGGGCAGCTGTAAAGAATACATAAACAAGTGTAATACTAGTATTCTACAACTGAAATTTGATACCCATACCAGGGCTATCTATAATCATATAAAAATATTCACCATTTTCATTTTGTATAACCAAGTTTCAATATCCACAACAGTCACACCATGTAATCCAATGCAAATCATCCACAATGTTCACACCATGTAATAAAGTGTAAATCATCCACAATGGAAACAACATGTAATCAAGTGTAAATCATCCACAATGGTAATGTCTTGTAATCAATTTTTATACCACAAACGTCCTGATCCAAAGTATAGAAGACCAAGGTATCCCCATCAAGTCCCACAAGCATCTCAATGGAAACTCGGTAAAGACTTGGGTGGATTCTAGGAAGAATTTCAGCAGATCGTGTCAAATACGAGTCCAAGAAATCCAAATCCAAGGGGTATCAAGGCCCATGGTATCCTATGGAATCAATACCTAAGGAGTAAATAGGTCCCAGGAATACACTACAGTAAAAATATATGGAGTATAAATTTTCACGAAATCTAATGGAATCGGGATCTAAGGAGATCATACATGGAATCCACTACCATTTCAATCATCATCTCATTTCATTCAAAAAACATAACTAATAAAATTCCATGATTTCATCCAACTCATTTAATAATTTCCATTTAAACAATTAAATTAGTTTATGTCATGTAATCACAAGGAAAGGAGGAATAACAATCTTTTAATCATTCATTCAATTCTCATTTAATTTTTCAAGGCTCCCAAAATTAGTGGCAAGCTCACATGAACCCAGTGGGGTGGTATAAAATAGGGAATATAAAAATTCACACCCCATGGATATCCTGGGTTGGGGCTAACAACCTCTAAAAATCTCAAAGGTGCTAGTGTGAAACTTAAATAGGTTCTATTTCATTCAATAAAATCATTAAATTCATTTTAGGGGAAATGTTGTAAATTATGGCATGTAGAACAATAGAAATTATACTTATAAAAAACCTAACCTAGAGGGAAAGGTGTAGACCACCTACCATATACACATGGTAGATTACTCTTCCATTATCAACCTATGATTTATTCTAGATTGGAAGAAAAATAAAGAATAGATAAAAATCATGGAAATAGGGCATATTATATTACACCTAAATAAATCTGTTGATATGAAGATAAATGAAGAATGACACAAGAGGAATATATAACATAGCGACATGGATCTAACATTATTATTGGTACTTAAATCATGCATCATATTAGAAAGTTTCACCATAGCCTAGATTAGGCTTGAAGAGGCTCACCAATGGGAGAAGAAGAGGCCACTGTTAGAGGAAAATTGAGAAATAAGAGGAGGGTTTGAGTTTTAATTGAAGTAAGGGAAAAATGGTAATTTCTTCTAAAAACACAGCTTCTCATGGTTTGGTTTCATGGTTATCCAAATCGTACACTAACCATGTGCCCTTATCTTCCTCAAGGGGTGCCTCTCAAAGTTATGGTGCATGGTTAGACAAATAGTGCACTGACTGTGCATTAATCCTTTGTCAAAAACTGCAGATCCCCCACGCGGGCGTGCTCCTCTGGCTACATAGTTTCCTCAAACTGTTTGTTCTTTCTATGGCCACTGTCCTACCCTACACAGTTTCCTTAAACCATGCGGCCTAGTTCTTATAGTTTCTACTAACCATACAGCCCAACTACCTTTTCTAAAAACCCAGTATTCTGGCTCCAATAAAGACCCAAATGCCCCCCAAAACTCTTGTGAACTCATCAGGAATTTACATTGGGACAAAAAAATTATTCAAACTGAAAAAAAATATCTACACCTCAAGAAAAACCAAGGATCTTACAATATTTTTTCCTTAAAGTAATTTTTCCCTGAATTACCCTTCCAAGGGTGGTCAAGAATTTCCTGACAATAACTTCAGCCAGTGATCATGTACGTCAGCCTCCCACTCCCAAGTCTTATCCTATAAATGTTCATGATACCATATCGCCCATACTAGAGAAACTGGCCATCCTCAGAGAACATTCATGCTCATATCAACAACACAAATAGGATGCTCCTAAAAGGACGCATCTACCTATAACTCCACTTCATTCAGTTGTAGAGTTTATGATGGTTCTAAGTGATAATGGCATACTAAGATACATGGAATACATCATGCATAGATCAGTACCTCTGAGGTAACTGTAATAGATAGGATATCAGACCAACTCTATCCAGAATCTCGAACGTCCCAACATATCACAGTGAAAGATTAACCTATCTCCTAATTCTTATGTGCCCCAGCCTCATTGAGATACATAAAAAGACCTAATCCCCAACCTCAAACTCCATAGGTTTTCAACAGTGATCAGAAAAATATTTATATCTCAAAATTTCAGTATCCATCCATTTCTGAATCAATTGGACCTACTCTAAAGTATCCTACATAAGATGAGGTCTGAGCAGCATTACCTCTCCTGTCTCTAACCAACATAGGGGTGATCATAATGGTCTACCATATAAATCCTCATAGGGTTTCATTTGTATCATCATCTGATAGCTATTGTTATAGGTGAAATTAACTAGGGGTATATGCCTCTCTCAAGATCCCATGAAATCAAGGATGCATGCTCTAAGAATTTCCTCTATAACTTGTATAGTGATCTCTAAATGAAAATCATTCTGGGGTTTATATGTTGTGATCATAATCACCTATGTACCAAATTCCCTCTGTAAACACTGCCAAAAAGAGTATAAAGTGGGTTTCCCTATTTGATACCATGGTCTGAGAAACCCCATGAATTCTCACTATCTCTCAGATATAAAATCTTCTAATCTCATCACTGGTCTCCATGATCGGTAGGAAATGAGTGACCTTTGTGATCCTATCCACAATAACCCACACTGCATCACTGCCTTGAGGTGACCTCGGTAACTCGGTCATGAAATCCATTGAAAAATCTTCCCATTTCCACTCAAGAATGGTTAACTACTATAAAATATCATCTTTTCACTGGTGTTATTCCTTCACCTACTGACAGGTGGAACACCTCATGACAAAACCAACTACCTCTCATTTCATACCCAGCCACCAATACTGGCGATGAAAATCATGATACATCTTGGTAACGATGGGATGTACTGCCCAAACTAAGGCATGAAAATCTCACATTATCACCTCATTTATGTCTTCTAGAACTTAAATGCTACCATGAATATGTAGAATTATATCCAATCTCATATTCCAACTAGGTGGCGGGTCCTCACCTACCACACTCTTCCGTAGGACTAGGCCCTTGGAATCATATAATTGTCTCATCCTCACTCTATCCATAAGAGTGGAAGACAGCACTATGGATGAGAGAAAAGATGGACTCTAACTATCCTTCACCTCCAAGTGCATATTTGAGAATAATTCTATAATCTTCTACTTGCTACTGGCCTCCTGAACTACATGTATCTGAGTCCTCCTACTCAGTGCATCAGTAACTACATTGACCATTTCAGGCATATTGGAAAGTTCAAAGTCAAACGACTATAGGTACTCAACCCATTTTCATTGCATCAGATTAAATTTTTGTTGTGTAAATATATGTTTGAGTATTTTTTGGTCCGTGTACACCACAAAATGCTCTCCTAGTAAATGTTCTTCCAGCAGCACAAGGCATGTACCACAGCAGCTAACTCGAGATCGTGAGTCGGGTAATTCCTCTTGTATGGGCTCAACTAACAAGAACCATATAACACAACTCACTCCTCCTACATCAAAACTCATCCTATCCTAGTGCCTAGTGTGTCACAATATAAAGTATATCTCTTACCTCTCTCTGGAATAATTAGGATCGGCATTGAGTTCAATCTCCCTTGCATCTTTTGAAAGGATTCCTTATAGGTATTTTTTCATAAAAACTTCACACCCTTCTTAGTCAAACCCATAAGATGTGTTTCTAATAATGATAATTCTTGTATGAAATTTTTTTAATATCCATCTATCTCTAAGAAACTTCATATATAAAATATTTTATTGGGATTATCCCAGGAAACTACAGCTATAACCTTCTCTATGTCAACTGATACTCTTGTATCTGAGATAATATGACCCAGTAAGTGAATCTTATTCATCCAAAAGTGTCACTTTGTGAGATTAGTATATAGCTGATCCTCTCTCAATGTATCCAAATTTATATCAAGATGTTTGGAATGGTCATGTCTATTGTGATAATACACCAACATATCATCCATGAATACCACCACAAATGAATCTAGATAATCATAGAAAACTCGATTCATCAACTCTATGAAAATTGTTAGCATGTTCATGAGACCGAATAGCATAACTAGATACTCATATAGACCATGACTTGTATGAAAAATTGTATGAGGTATGGCTGCAAGACGAACACATACTTAGTGATAAACCTTACTTCTCAAAGCTGGTCAAAGAAATCATCAATCTATGTTAATGGATATCAGTTCTTAACCATCAAATGGTTCAGTTTTTGATAATCCACACATATCTTAAGGGTATCATCCACCTTTTTCGCAAAAAGGACAAGTGAACCCCATGAAGAAGTACTAGGTCAGATAAACCTCTTTGCCTCCAAGTCCTCTAACTTTCACTTGATCTCATGAAACTCTATAGTAGTTATCCTATAAGGAGGAATGGATATCGATGTAGCTGCTACCACTATATAAATAGATAACTCCGCCTCTCTCTATGGAGGTAAAATAGAAAATTCATCAAGGAAAATGTCCCTGAAACAATAAACCACTGAAGAGAAATATGCCTGACACATTACCTGATCATATAGATATAAACTATAAATCTGGGTTATCATCCTGCCCATCCCACAATTTTATAGTCTAGCTCGGATTTCTTGTACATACCATTCACCCTTTTGAATAAAAACTCCACCCTCTGGTGATGTGAAGGTCACCCTATGATGATAAAAATCAACATGGGATCAATGAGAAACTAGTCATTCTATCTTGAGTGTGAAATAAAAATCTACCATCTCAAGGAAAAAATATTACATATGAAGTGACACCCACCAATATCAAGGGGGAACTCCCTAAACCGGCATAAACCCTCTATTATAATCCCCAAAAGAGTTTCAAGTTTCATTAAGCCCTTAGAAAACTGAACAATGAGACCAAGGCTCCCAACCATAGGTACAGATATGAAATAATGTGATGTACCTCTATTGAAAAGAGAAGATAATAGAGTAGAGGCTGCTAAGATCATACCTCTCGCCATAGAGGGCCCAAAATTCTACTTCTTAGGGGTAGTCTGTATAGAATATATCTGGCCTAAACCGTGACCCTGTTAAATAACCTCACTACCTGGAGAAAGCCCACTTTGTTGTCTTGGTACAGCTGGTGTTTGGTTGGTTCAACCACGAACACCACCTCATCCTGAATGTATGGTACTACTCTAGCTTCTATCTTGATGTGGAGCTATGAATACCACTCATGAACTTGGATTTGGATTTGATCCTCATCCACTAACTACTAGAGAGAAGGTACTACATAAATGTTGTACATGGATCATCCTGCAGCAATCTCAGCACTCGATTGGGTCTCTATCACACTATTTTCTCATATGTCCATATCTCCCATGTTGGTGACAAAAGATATCACTACTAGAACTTGCAACTTTTCTGGTACTCCCCTCACGAAAATCCTCAAAACGGAACTTCCTTCCATTGGAAGCTAAACCAATGGGTCGAGAGGCTGAATTTCCCTACTATACATACCCAGATTCCCTTAGGTTCCACTTAGTAATTAGAACCTAATTCACAATCTCAGTACTATTAGTTAGATGAAACATGTTTACCTGTGATCAAATGGAATACCTTCCTCAAATTGTCTCACCCTCGATGTTTTATCATCAAGATAAATCTACGCAAAATGTTAAAGCTTTGTAAAGCATGTCGAGTACTCCATAACAGTCATTGTGCCCTACTCCATATGCATAAACTCACTAGTCCTTTCAGTACTCAAGGTATTAAGAAATAAGTAATTGTAAAACCTAGATTGGAAGTCCCTCTAAACCATATCTCAGAGTATATTATCCTGGTTCAAAATATCCCACCAGTGCTTAGCTGCTCCTTGAAGCATATATGTCATGACCTTCACTCTCCTCTTAAGAACTTTCTACAGATGATCAAAGATATAAAAGATAGTCTCAAGCCACAGATCAGTATCATGTGGACCTTTATCCCCTAAAAACATGGGCATATTCTACTATTGGAACGCACATGGAAGCTCTTCCATAGATGAGGTGGGCTACAGGGCTCACTGAATGGTTTGCATAAAGCACATACAACTCTCTCGAAACTGTATCCCGTCACTCTATTTGGCACCAAAACTGGTTCCTTAGATGGAACTATAATAGGATCTACCGGTAGCCCATATCTACCACATACGGAGCCTAGTCATTATCACCCTCCTAGCATACGACTAGAGGTTTTCATGGTCACATATCTCTAAAATGTCAAACACATGACTCGTAAAAGATCTATAATGAAAAATTCATAGATAAAAGCATAGAAAAATTCAAATCCTTCCTAAAAACAAGTCACACCCCTCTATCTACTTCTAAATCTATGATTGGGTAAAAAGGAAGAGTCATAAAAAGCACCAGAGACATTGCCTACCACCCACTCTAAATTTAGGTCAAGGTTAAGTTCTATGTTTTCCATAAATTCAATTTCATTTAATTTCTATATTTATTATACAATTATATTCAAATGGTTGAACCAAATGGTTCACCACTTCATGAACTGAAATATGGCTTCCACTTAACCCAAACCATAACACGTTCCAGTCCATGTGACCAAAGGTCCATGACTCAATGTTCCATAGTTGACTACTTAGGATTTATATTGTATCCTAAGTAGGAAAAAATTGTTTAGGTTACGATAAGCACTCTAAGTACCAACTATGTTTCTCAATTTCCTGTATAAATTATTTATCCAAATCACATATATATATATATATATATATATCACACAAGGAACACATTATAATGTCATGCAGTCAATCAATGTATCCTATATGACATTTCATAATGCATGGCATGTGAATCCTATAAAGTTCCTAAAATGATTCATGAGATGCATACCCACATTTCATTATGTAAAAATGAAACCCATCATCATTATGAACCTCAAACAATAAGTGTGTCACCCAATAGTTAAATCAAATCAACTGTAATAAGAAAAATACATAAAAATATGTTTCATTTCAGGAAATTTGTATTTTCATGTACGTGGGTTAGCTACTCCTAAGTACAGCTCATTTCCATGTTACAATATATTCTTAATCCCTATTTGTTTTCTAAAAACCTAAAGAAACCATAAAAATAATTTCTTTGATACCACTTTGTAATGTCCTAACCCAGGAGCCACTAAACATTTCCCCGAGCAGGTGGGTCACGGGGCCTTAATCACAACTCCTCGTATGCCAATGGCTACTAACTAGTAGCGAGGGATTATGGTGTGTTTATGGGGAGACTATTCCCTCATGTTAGAGTGTAATGTAGTGGTATAAATACATCATTAAATAGTAAAAGAATAATATAAATTACTGAAATAATATAAACATCTAGAAGACTGTAATAATAAATAAGACAAAGTAGTAAATATACAATATGATGATCATTTCATGTCTCTACAAAGAAGGAAAACAGGTATATAAAAATCTAGTACAATACATATATCAAAAGTTATAAAAATACCAGAAAGTACTTTCTCCAGATATCATCACGAGCCTAGCTTGGTCATATGCTCTCCTAATTCTGTGCATAACCAATCAAGAATCATATAGTGGGAATTTGACCCAATCCCTACCTACAACCATGAAGTATGTTCGAGTACCCAACGGTTTCCTGAATAGGGTGTGAGATAATAATTAGTAGGACACCACCAATGGTGTCTATAAAAAATACAGTCTGTGTTATATAAAAAAGAAATTTGCAGTATACCACAGTTGTAACAGTAATAAAAGTAAAGTGATTCAAGTCAATTGATGTTTTCCATCCTACCAATGATCCCTGTAAATAATATTCAAGCTCCCAAAAACAAGGGAAGATTTAAAGAATACATAAACATGTATAATACTGATAGTCTACAAATGAAATTTGATACCCATATAAGGGATATCTATAAGCATAGAAAAATAATCACCACATCCTTGTCTTATAACCAAGTGTTAATATCCACAATGGTCACGTCGTGTAATCCAATGTAAAGCATCCACAATGGCCACACCATGTGATCAGGTGTAAAGAATCCAAAACATCTATGTCGTGTAATCAAGTGTAAAGAATCCACAATAGCCATGTTGTGTAATCAAGTGTCAGACCATGAAGGGTTGGATCCAAGGTATAAAATACCAAGGCATACTCATCAATTATTAGGATCGTCTCAATGGAAACTAGGTAAAGACTTTGGTGGAGTCTAAAGAGAATTTCAACATAGCTTGTCCAATTTGATTCCAAGAAAGCTAGATCTAAGGGTTAGTAAGGCCCATGGAATCCTATAGAATCAGGATCCAAGGATTAAATAGGTCCAAGGAATACAATACTGTAAATAATATCCATGGAGTATAAATTTCCATGAAATCTATTGGAATCAAGGTCCAAGGATCTTATCCAAGGAATCCACTACCATTTCAATCATCATCTCATTTCATTCAAAAATTCGTAACTAATAACATTCCATGAGTTTATCCAAATCATTTAAAAATTTCCATTTAAATAATTAAATAATTTCATATCATGTAACCATGTGTCAAGAAGGCATAATCTTATCCTAATAATTCATTCAATTATCATTTAATTTATCAAGGCTCTCAAAATTAGTGGTGATCTCACACGCACCCAACAGGGTGGTATAAATTAGTGTAGATATAAAGGAACACACCATGGGTATCCTAGGTCAGGGATAACAACCTCCAAAAAACTCAAAGGTACTAGTTGGAAACTTAAACAGGTTTCAATTCATTCAATCAATACATTCAATTCATTTTAGGGGAAACTCCAGAAATTCCAATGTGCGGCAGCACCAAACATAGTGGGAAAGGTATAGACTATCTACTGTATACACATGGTAGAGTACTCATCTAGTATTGACCTCTGATTCAATCTAGATCAAAATAAAAACAAAGTACAAACAAAAAAATCTAGAAATAGGGAATATTAGCTTGAACCTAAATAACTATATCGATATGAAGATAATTGAAGAATGGAAAAAAATGAATATACTGATTATTGGTATAGATCCAATGAGATGATTGGAACTTGAATCGGGAATCAGATCATAAAGTTACACCATATCCTAGCTTAGGGTTGAAGAGGCTCACCAATGGGATAAGAAGATTCCATCGCTGTAGGAAAATAGAGAAATAAGAGGAGGGTTTGAGTTTTAATTGAAGTAAGGTAAAATGGTAATTTTAGATAAAAAAATAGGGTCACATGGTTTGAACACATGATTAGACAAACTATGTGCCAACTGTGTGCCCTTATCTACCTCAAGGGGGACCTGACACGATCATGGCGCATAGTTAGACAAAACTGTGCATCGACCATGCATAATCCTTTGACAAAAACTATAAATCCCCCCACATGGGCGTACACCTTAGGTTTCACAGTTTCCTCAAACCGTACATCCTTTCTCTGGCCTCTATCCATCCCCACATGGTTTCCTCAAACCATGCATCTTGGGTCGCATGGTTTATACTAACTATGAAACCCAACTTCCTTTTCCAAAAACTTATACTTCGGGCTCCGAACAAGCCCTAGACACCACTAAAACTCTCGTAACCTCATTGACCATTTACATTATTCCAAAAAAAAAGTATTCAAAATGAAAATAAAAATATTCTCAACTCAATAAAAACCCAGTATCTTACAATCTTCTCCCCTTAAATAAATTCATCCCTAAATTACCCTTCCAATGGTGGTCAAGAATCACTTGAGAATAACTTTGTACACTGATCACATACATCAGCCTACCACTCCTAAGTCGTATCCTATAAATGTCCATGCTACCATAGCACCCATACTAGAGGAACTGACCTACCTTGGAGAACCTTCGTGCTCCTGTCAACAACACAAATATGATGCTCCTCAAATGATGCATTTACCTGTAACTCCACCTTATCCATCTATAGAGTGTGAGATGGTTCTAAGTTATAATGTCCTAGCTGAGATAAATGAAAGATTTCATGCATAGCTTGGTACCTCTGAGGTAACTTCAATTAATATGCTACCAGTCTAACTCTCTCTAGAATCTTGAATGTACCAACATATCAAGGTGAAATCTTACCCTATACCTCAATCCATTTATGCCCTAGACTCTATGAGATACATAAAAAGACTTGATCCCTAACCTCGAACTCCAAATCTCATTGACAGAAATTGTCATAAGATTTGTACCTCGACAGTGTGGTATCCATCCATTTTTGAATCAATTTGATCTTCTTTGAAGTCTCCTACATGAGATGTGGTCCGAGCAGCATTGCCTCTCCTACCTCTAACTAGCACAGGGGTTACTGGAATGGCCTACTATAAAAATCCTCATAGGGTGTCATCTGTATCGTCACCTGATATCTATTGTTGTAGGTGAACTAAAATAAGGGTATATTCCTCTCCCAAGAGCCCCAAAAATAAAGTAAGCATGCTCTAATCATTTACTATAGAACTTTTATAGTGTTCTCTGACTTACCATCAGTATTAGGGCAGTATATTATGCTCAGAAGCACCTGTGTACCCAACGATCTCTGTAAACACTTCCATAAATGAGATATAAATTGAGTATCCCTATATAATACCATAGTATAAGGAACCCCATGAAGTATCTTTGTATCTTGGACATAAAATATTCCAATCTCATCTACTAAGAAGGTATCCCTAATCAGCAGGAAATGAGTGACCTTTGTGAGACTATCCACAACTACCCACATTAGATCACTACCTCGAGGTGACCTCAGTAACCTAGTCATGAAATCCATCACAACATCTTCCCATTTCCAATCTAGAATAGGTAACTATTGTAAAATACTAGCTAGTCACTGGTGTTCTATCTTCGCCTGCTAACAGGTGGAACACCTCGTGAAAAAACCATCTACCTATCACTTCATACCTAGACACCAATACTGGCTATGGAAATCATGATACATCTTCATAATGTCAAGATGTACTTCCCAAACTGAGGCATGAAACTCTCACATAATCTCCTCACGTGTATCTTTTGAAACCCAAATACAGCCATGAATACACAAAATTTCATCCTTACCCACAGTCCAACCAAAAGGTGGGTCCTCACCTTCCACACTCTCCCTTAGAAATAGGCCCTCAGCATCAGGTAACTATATCATCCTCACTCCATAAAGAAGATTGTATGAGATAAAAGAATTCCTCTGATCATCTTGTGCCTCCAAATTCATCTCTGAGAATAAGTCCATGAGTTTACACTCGCTACTGGCCTCCTGAACTTCCTATATCTGAGTCTTTCTTAGTGCATCGGCAACTGTATTTCCCTTTCCAAGTGTATAGGAAAGCTATAAGTCAAAAAACTATAGGTAATCAACCCATATTCATTGATTTAGATTCAAGTAATGTTGTGTAAATATATACTTAAGGATTTTGTGGTCTTTGTACATCAAAAAACACTCTCTTGGTAAATAGTGCCTTTAACGGTGTAAGGTATGTACCACAATGGCTAACTCGAGATTGTGTATTGGGAAATTCCTCTCATGTGTCCTTAATTGATGAGACTCGTATTCCATGAATCACTCATCCTACAAAAAAACTACTCCTACCCCAATACTTGATGTGTCACAATATACAATATATCTCCTACCCATCTCTAGTGGAATCAGGACCGACGTTGAAGTTAGTCTCCCTTTCATCTCTTGAAAGGCTATCTCACAAGTATTTGTCCATAAAAATATCACACCCTACTTATTAAATCTCATAATATGTGTTTATAAGCATGATAAGTTCTATATAAAATTATTATAATATACAGTTAGCCCCAAGAAAGTCCATATGTCAAAGACGTTATTGGGATACTCCCAGGAAACTATATCTCTCACCTTCTTTGGGTGAACTGATAATCTTGTCTATGAGATAATATGACCTAGAAAGTGAATCTTATCCATATAGAAGTTCCACTTTGTGAGTTTATAATATAATGTATGCTCTCTCAGTGTATCCAAAATGATCTCAAGATGTTTTGGAATGGTCGTGTCGATTGTGAGAATACACCAAGATATCGTCCATGAATACCACCACAAACAAATCCAGATGAGGATAGAAAATTTATTTCATCAACTCCATGAAAACTGTTGGATCATTCATGATACTGAATGACATAATCAAATACCTATATATACCATACCTGCTATGAAAAGTTTTATGAGGTATGTATGCAAGCCAAACACGTACCTGGTGATAACTTGACCTCAAATCAATCATCGAGAAAATCCAAGCTACTCATAGATGGTTGAAGGGGTTATTTATCCATTGAAAGGGATATTGGTTCTTAACCATCAACTATTTAAATTTCTAGTAATACACACATGGACTAAGGTTACTATCCACTTTTTCACAAAAATGGTCGGTGAACCCCATAGAAAAGTATTGGATCGAATAAACCTATTTGCCTCCAAGTCATCTAGCTTCCTATTGAGATAATAGAACTCTATAGTGGTTATCCTATAAGGAGTAATAGATATTAGTGAAGCTTATAGAACTAGCTTGATAGTGAACTCCACCTCTCTCTTAGGAGGTAAACCAGAAAATTCATCTAGGAAAAAATCTCTGAAATGATCAACCATTAAAGGGAAATCTGCCTGACGCATTCCCTGGTCATACAGATATAAACTAGAAATATGGTCTATCATCCCACCCATCCCAAAATTCTCTAGTCCATATCATCTCACTTGGACATCCCATTCAACCTTGTGAGTAGAAACTTTACCCTCTGGTGATGTGAAGGTCACCCAACAGTGATAGAAATCGACATGTTCTTGATAAGAAACTAGCCAGTCCATCCAATGTATGACATCAAGCACTGTCATCTTGAGGAAAAAAATATTCCATATGAATTGAAACCCACCAATATCAAGGGATAACTCCATGAACTGGGTTACACCCTCCATTTTAATCCCCAAAAAAGTTTTGAGTGTCATGACGCCCTCAGAAAACTGAACAATGAGCCTAAGGATCTCCACCACAGATGCATATATGAAATAATTTTATGCACCTGTATCAAAAATAATTGATAATAGAGTAGAGGATACTAATATCATACCTATCACCATAGACATCCTGAATTTATGCTCCTCAAGGGTAGGTTGTACATAATATATATGATCTAAATCACTTACCTATAAAACAACCTCACTACCCAGAGAAGGCCCACTATGTTGTCTAGGTACAACTAGTGTCTAGATTCCTTGACCATAACCACCACCTAGGCTTGAATGACTGGAACTACTCCAGCTCCCAACCTACAATGAAGCTGTGAATCCAACTCTTGAACTTGGAGTCGGAGTCAATCCCCTTACACTGACTTATAAATGTAAGGTCCTACAGAAACTTTGTACGTGGCCCATCCTACCACAAACTCATCACTCAACTAGGTCTCTATCACACTAGTTTCTCATATGTCCTTGTCTCCCACACTGGTGATAGAATATAGTACTCACAGCTTGGTTGGTACTCTCCTTGTGAGAAACCTCAAAATATCACTTCCTTCTTGCCTGATGTTATGCTCCTCAGTGGTAGGTTGTATAGAGTATATATGGCCTAAACCATAGCCCTATGAAACAACCTCACTACCCAGAGAAAGACCATTCTATTCTCTAGTTTCAACTTGTGTCTAGCTTCCTCGACCATGACCACAACCTAGGCCTAAATGAATGTCACTAATCCTTCTGCCATCCTAGTATGAAGTTTTTAATCCCACTCCTAAACTTTGATTCAAATTCAATACCCTTCCACTAACTGTTGGAGGGAAGGTCCTGTAGAAACTCTATGCGTTGCCCATTCTACTGCAAGATAGGCACTCAACTAGGTCTTTATCACACTAGTTTCTCATATGTCCCTATCTCCCACACTATTGATAGAAGACATCACTACTAGCACTCATATCATGAATGGTACTCCCCTTATGAGAAGCCTCTAAATGGAACTTCCTTCCACTAGAAGATGGACCACTAGGTCAAGAGGCTGAACTGCCCAGCTCTATGACCCAAACTTCCCTCAGGTTTATCTCAGTAATCAATGCCTAATTCTCTATCTCAATAATATTATTTGGATGAAACACATTTACCTATGATAAAACATCATGCTTGAGACCTTCCTTGAAGCATCTATCCCTTAATGGATCATCAGCAAGATAAATCGGCACAAAATGTTGAAGCTCTGTAAAGCGTGCTAAATACTCCATAACAGTCATAGTGCCCTACTCCAAATGCATAAAATCATTGTACCTTTCATAAATTAGGGTCTTAGAAAATAATTAATCATAAAAACTAGATTTTAAATCCCTCCAAACCATAACTTGGGGCATATCAATCTAGTTCAAAACATCCTACCAACGCTTAGCTGATCCTCGAAGCATATATGTCGTGAGCTTTACTCTCCTCTCAGGAGGTGTCTCTAGATGATCAATTATAGACAAGATAGTCTCAATCCATAGCTCAATATCCTTTGGAACTCCATCCCCTAAAAACATGGGTGGATGATGCTATTGGAACACACGCGTCAACTCTGCCATAGACGAGGCAGGCTACAAGGCTCCCTGAACGGTATGTATAAAGTACATAAAAATCTCATGGAAATGTGCCTTAGAACTTGTATCTGGTACTACAACTAGTTCCTTATCTATAATTGTAAGATAATATATTGGTATCTCATGGACCACCACCTCCAGATCATGGTCATCGCCACCCTCTTGGTGTACGATTAGAGGTCGTTTTGGTGGAATATCTCTACAAATCCAAACACACACCTCGAAAAAGATCAATAATGAAAATTTCATAGCTAAAAGTGTCGGACTAGTCGAATTCATCCAAAAAACAAGCCACACCCCTCTGCCTACTCCTAAATCCATGAATGGGTAAAAATTAACAATCATAAAAATCACCAGAAACGCTGCCTACTGCCAAATCTAAAGTCAGGTCAAGGTCAAGTTCTTTGTTTTCCAAAACAAATCAATTTCATTTAATTTCCATATTTATTTTACAATTATCTTCAAATGGTTGAACTAAATGGGTCACCAAATCTGCTCCATAAGGGCCCATACACCTCATGAATCGAAATATGGCATCCGCTTAACCCAAACCATAACACGTTCCAATCCATGTGACCAATGGTCCATGACTCAACGTGTCATAGTTGACTGCATAGGATTTCTATTGTATCCTAAGCAGGAAAACACTGTTTAGGTTACAACATGCACTCTAAGTACCAACTATGTTTCTAAATTCTATGCATAAATCATTTATCCAAATCACATATATATCACACAAGGTACACATCATAATTTCATTCAGTCAAGAAATGCATCCTATATGTCATGGCATAATGCATGGCATGTGAATCCTTTAAAGTTTCTAAAATAATGCATGAGATGCATACCCTCATCTTGTCAGAAAACAATGAAATCCATAATCATAAGGAACGTCAAACAGTAAGTGTGTCACCCCACGGTGGAATCAAATCAACTATAATAAGAAAATCCAAAAAAACATGTTCCATTTCTGGAAATTTGGATTTTCATGTATGTGGGTTAGCTACTCCCAGGAAGAGCTCATTACCAAATTACAATATCTTCCCAATCCTTGTTTATTGTATCAAAATAGTAAATAAACCAAAAAAAATAACTTCTCTGATATCACTTTGTAACATTCATACCCAGGAGCCACTAAACGGTGCCCTGAGCTGGTGGGTCACATGACCTCAAGAACACCTCCTCGTATATCAGAGGTTTCCAACTAGAAGTGAGGGTTAGGGGTGTGTCTATGAGGAGACTATTCCATCATGTCTTAGTGTAACATGGTGGTATAAATACATCATTCAATAGTAGAATCATAATATAAATCATTGACATATAATAAACATCCAGAAGACTATAATAATAAATAATCCAAAGAAGTCATATAAAATATGATGATCCTTTCATGTCTCTAAAAATTAGGAAAATAGGTATATAGGCATCCAATACAATACATGTAACAAAAGGAATAAAAATATTAAAAATTAATATCACAAAATAGCATCACATGCCTATATCAGTCTTGTGTTCCCCTTATCCTATGCACAACCAATCAAACATCATACAGTAGGTGCTTTCCCCTGGTCCATACCTATACCCATGAAGTCTGTCTGGGAACCCAATGGTAGCCCGAACAGGGTGTGAGATAACACTCATTAGGCCACCACCAATGGTTTCTATAACAAATCCAGTCTTTGTAATATAAACAAAATAAATGTGCAGTATATCATAGGTATGATAGTAATAAAAATTAAGTTATCTAATCTAAGTGATATTTTCCAGCCTACCAAGGATCCTTGTAAATAATATTCAATCTCTAAAAAACAAGGGTATTTTTAAATCATACATAAACAAGTGTAATACTGATAGTTTACAACTAAAATATGATACCCATACCTAGGCTATCTGTAAGCATGGAAAAATATTCACCATGGCCATGTTGTATAACCAAGTGTCATTATCCACAATGGCCACACTGTGAAATCCAATGTAAAGCATCCACAATGGACACATCGTGTAATCAAGTGTAAAGCATACACAATGACCACACTGTGTAATCAAGTGTAAAGCATCCATAATAGACACATCGTGTAATCAAGGGTAAAGCATCCAAAATGTCCATTCCATGTAATCAAGTGTCAGACCGCAAAGGTCCTGATCTAAGGTATAGAAGACCAAGAAATCCTCGTCAATTCCCAGGAGAATCATGATGGAAACTCAGTAAAGACTTGGGTGGATTCCAAGGATCATGTTAATAGAGCATGTCCAATGTGAGTCCAAGAAATCTGAATCCAAGGGGAAGCAAGGCTCATGTCATCCTATGAAATCAGGACCCAAGGAGTAAATAAGTCCAAGGCATACACTACCATAAACAAGATATGTGGAGTAGAAATTTCCACATCATCTAATAGAATTAGGATCCAAGGATATCATCCAAGGAATCCACTACCATTTCAATCATCATATCATTTAATTCAAAAATTCATAAATAATCACATTCCATGAGTTCATCCAACTCATTTAACAATTTCCATTTGAATATTAAATCAGTTCTCATTATATAATCACATGGAAATGAGGCATAACCTTCTCCAAATCATTCATTCAATTATCATTTAATTTATCAGGGATCCCAAAATTAGTGGTGAGCTCACACACACCCAGTAGGGTGGTATAAAATATGGTAGATACAAAGGAACACCGCATGGGTGGCCTAGTTTGGGGATAACAACCTCAAACAATCTCAAAGGTACAAGTAGGAAACATAAACAGGTTTGAATTCATTTAATCAAAGCATTCAATTCATTTTAGGGGAAATGACATAAATTCCAGCAGATAGTAAAATAAAAACTATGCTTATAAAACACCAAACCTATAGAGAAAGGTATAGACTAGCTACTGTATACAAATGGTAGAGTACTCATCCAGTATCATCCTATGATTCGGTCCATATTATAAGAAAAATGAAGAATGGATGAAAATACTAGAAATAGGAAATATTATCTTGCACCTAAATAACTTCATCTATATGAAGATAAATGAAGAACGGAATAAGAGTAATATAGAACTTTTTGATGTGGATCCAACGAGCCGATCGACACTTGTATCGGGCGTCGAATCAGATTATTACACTATATCCTAGATTAGGCTTGAAGAGTCTCACCAATGGGAGAAGAATAGGTCACCACTAGAGTAAAATAGAGAAATAATATGAGGGTTTTAGTTTTAATTGAAGTAATGTAAAATGGTAATTTTGCCTCAAAACACTGGATCACACGGTTTGGTCGCACGGTTGGCCAATTTTTGTACCAATTGTGCACCCTTATCTGCTTCAAGGGGGACATCGCCTAGTCATGGAACATGGTTAGAAAAATCATTCACCAAACATGCATTAAGCCTCTATCAAAAAATACAAATCCCCCTGCATGGTTGTGTGCCTCAGGTTGCACGGTTTCCTCAAACCGTGCAGCCTGGTTTGCACGGTTTCTACTAACCGTGTGGCCCAACTGCCTTTTCCAAAAACCTAGGCTCCATGCTCCGAACAAGCACCAGACTCCCTCAAAACTCTTGTGACCTCATCAATAATTTACATTAATCTAAAAATAATCATTCAAACTAAAAACAAAACGATATTCACCTAAAGAAAAACCTAGGATCTTACATAACCAATGCCACAAAACTTACTTACTTTCTTCATTGGGTTGTTTAAATTGAATGAAGCCTATTAAACATTTGGATAATTATTTAAACATTATAATGGTTGTTTAATTATAGTTTTTTTCATGTTTTAAATTTTTTTTATATTGAATGTTTTATTTTCGTACTTCTTTAATTTTTTTAAGTGTTATTTATCTTTTTTTACTACTGTCTCTTATTTATTTACTTTCAAAATGATTCTAACTTTTTTTCTTTACTCAAATTGATTGTTATTTTTTTCAATTGTTATGTTTTTATTTTTTTCTTCAAATTTATTGTTTGAACTATTATTTCCCTGTGTTTTATTTTCTATATTATTTATCTTATTTTTATTCTCTCACTTATTACAAGTTCATGCTGGATTTTGTATATATTTTATTGTTCTAACTATTTACACTTGTTCATGTTCCATAATGATTGTATTATTTTTTCTTATCCTGCTTATTTTTTATATCACAAAAAGGGGGATAAAGAGAAGGAAAATACAAAAAATAAAATCTCTTTTAATAAATTTACAATTTGTGTTTATCATTCAATGGGTTTTTTTATCATCAAAAAGGGCGGGATTATTTGAAATACTTATGTTGTTCCAAAATATCTCAATTTTTTATATGTTTTGATGATTAACAAAATCCCTATTAATATTCTAATGATTTTATCTTAAATGTTTCAGTTTTATTTGTAACTCTTTTTATAATTCATGAACTTCTTTTTGGATAAATCTCAAAGAAATTTATATTATGATGAAAATTTATCTTCACATAACATAATCATTATACGAAGAGATTTCTATATCTTCACCAAAGTCTTGAATACCTATTGAAGTTTTTATTCTATGGAAGCTTAGTTTAGAAAGTATACAAAAGATATTATCTTATGAAGGAAGGAAATTTTTTGTTGTGTGTTTGGAGCCAAAAAAATCAATAAAAAAATACTTTATCTTATGAAGAGGACATTTGTAAAAGAATTATATTACGGTCATTAGTAGAAATTATTCCTATTAAATAATTAAATGATAATCTTATAAAAGAATTTATCTTATTCAAACTATGAATACATATTATCCTACTCAACACAATATATAAAGTATTTTATCTTACGAAGTTATCCATAAATTTATATTACGAGAGTAGTACTATCAGACCCTTATCCTACAAAGATCAAACAATCCCATATACTGACATGATTATACTTATAATGTCAGTGTAATCTCTCGATAAGTCATTTCATGCTTTTAAGAATATCAGAAATAGATTTGTTTAAATAAGGAAAGAACAATTTAGTTGGAATGTCTTTTTTTTAAGAATGGAAAAATTCGATGAAGAAGTTTTCTGACATCTCTGACTCAAGAGGCTATTCCATATTTGGAAAAGGAAGGACACATAATTAAGAGTATGTATCATCAACTTTTCAAAGGTATCGTTCACTCGATAGTTATGATTATCGAGTGTGCTTATTCAAAAAGGAGACATAAATAGGAAAGTTAGCTACTATAGAGATATATATAACATAGACATGTACGTATGAATTCATGAACAACATGAAATAAAAACATTTTTAAAAAGAATAAATCTCATATGTTCTCAACTCAACATTTGTGTGGTGTGCTTACAATTTTATCTATTATAGTCGAAGAACCTCTAGATATGTATTATAAAGATCATCATCTTATATGGATGTGTATTTATATGTTGTTAGTTATTGTTTGAAAATGTGTGTTTCAATGATTCATTAAATTTCATTCATCTCTATTTTATCTGCACTCGTTGTAATTAAGAGTGTTAAGGTCATGGTTAGGCCTTGTAAAGGGAGAGTCTGGTTAAAACCTCTTAGACCTTTGTAATAAGTAACAGCTACTTACACTCAGCTGGGAGCACATGGAAAAAGGGTTTTCATAGTGAAAATCATCAAAATCATGGAGTAGAGTTTTGGTGGAGTGGGATAGGGGATTTTTATTTCCCTAACCACTATAAATCTCTTATGTTCAATCTTTTTCCTCTAATATTTTATATTTTTGCTGCCTACTTTTGTTAAGGAAAATATTGGACCCCACATACCTTGAAAAGAGTGGTTTTTAAAAGTTAACAAATTTTTGGGAACTCAATTCACCCCCCCCCCTCTTGAGTTTTCAGTTAGTCATTCTCTAGGACAACACCAATACAGTCATCACGAGTAAAGTACAACAAGATAGGCAAGTAAAAAACCTTGAAACGAAACATCAAGCCCAAAAAAACACATGAACCAATATATCCTAAAAACATATGGATCAAAAAATCCATTTATCACCTCTAAATCCTAAGGTCCTGCTATCAAGAACACCCATTGTCTCCAAGCAGTGCTTTCCCTTTTCCTGGTCCTGCCAAAAGAAAGTCTACAAATGTACAAAGGAAAAACTGTGGTGTAAGCAACACTATCCTAGTATGTAATGTTCCAGAAATTCTGTATAAATTTTTTTAATTATATGGAATTATTTCCAAACCATGAAATCTGACGACGCGCGATTTCGAGGCCTGGAATTCTTGGAATGATCCGTAAAAGTTTGGTTGAGTTTTAATTAGCACACGTAAGCAGTTTTCTTAAAAAAGTGGAATAAATCTTAAACGATAACTCAGATCAGAAATCTGAGGGCACCGTTGCATTCAGGATGGCGGGTTTACCCTAGGTGCGACTTAAGTTTAGTTGGCGTGAGCCTCCTGTGAGAAAACCAAAAAATGGCATAACCGTAAATAAAATAATTAAATAAATTATTTTATTTTTCAAATGCTCATAACTCAAAAACGGTAGCTCGGAATAAAAATTTGAAACCGCCATTGAGCTCGTGGGGGAATGCTTTATTTAAGCAGATACTAACTTTGGTCGGCGCAGGCCACCAGTGAAAATTAGTTTTTGGCTGTAAATAAAATAATTAAGTGACAATTATTTTATTGTAAAATCTGTAACTTTTAAACTGTAACTTGAATTGGAAATCCGAGAGTACCATTGGGTTGGTTGGGGCGTGTTTCATTTGGTCAGAGCCTAACCTCGACCGGCACGGGTCGAGGGTGACTGTTAATAATTTTCCAAACTTTTTTTCGGGTACGTTTAGTAAACGCGCAAGCGGCATTTTGTAAATTTTGACCCGATGCTCAGAATTTAAATCTGATGACACCATTGAACTCGCAGTGCTAATATTCTCTTAATGAGACTTTTACCTCAATGGTAGTTGGTCGAGGGTGAAGGTTAGTTTTGTGCTTTTTCATGGGAATAAAAATAAAATAAACTTTTATTTTTATCCTCCCAACTGAATGTTAAAGAGGTGGGGGCCACCTGAACTAAAACCCCCTTTTGTGAATTCATGGTGGTGGGGACCACCCAAACCCCCTCTTAAATGTGGGTAATTCCCTTGGAATCCTCCCAATTAATTGGGTCAACGTAAATTAATTGGCTTGACCCTTTTTAAATACTAAGTAATAGTGTCGTTGGAATTTAGGAAGGTTCCTAATAAATGAACCGTCATAAATTCCACGATCGTTACTTACCTTCCCCCATATCCTATTTATATGGAGCTTGGGAGGAGGATTTGGGACAGCTTCACTAAGCGACGAAGCGCTGCTAAAGTGTTTCGATGCCCAACACTTGGAGAAACATTATGCTTCTCCAACGAAGAACTTCTTCAACGAAGAATGCACTCCAGAATTGAGGAACGATGACAATGTTCGAATCGACTTTGGAAGCGTGACTGCGGAAGCAATGATTGTGTGCATCCTCTTCGCCTTCGCTGTTTCCATCTCACGACCTCCATCAACAAACCTTCGAGGTAGGGGTTTAATTATGTGTGATTATGGATTCCCATGTTCTTCCCTTCTAAACAAAGAACGCGGATCAAATCTCTAACTAGTTGATACGTGTATGATTTCCTTTTGCGGGTTTGGGAATAATCATTGTCGGGGGTTGTAGAGTTTGATGTTCTTCATTCAAGTTTTTTGTTGAGCCACTTGCTACCGCTCTAACACAGAGGGTGCGGGCCAAACAAACATGGCCTGACCCCTCCGTTGTTCTTCATTATTGGTGTGTTCTTCACGATGCAAGAAGGCGGATTTTGTGTCATAGTGACGAACGAAGGGCGGCCGGTCAAGCCGGTCGCCGGCGAAGGAACGACACACGACCGCACCGCACAACCAGCCACAGCAGACCACCGCCCCGCGGCCTCCGTCGTCCAGCGGCCTCGCCGCCCCGCGGCACTCCACGACCACCGCAGCCTCGCCGCCCCACCGAACTCCACGGCCCCCGTAGCCCCGCTGCCCTGTGGCCCTCCGCGGCCCCAGTGTCCCCGCCGCATCATGGCCCTCCTCCGCCCTGCGGCCTCTGCCGCCCCGCGGTCTCCGCCGCCCCGCAGCCTCAGCGGCCTTCACCGCCCCGCAGCCTCTGCCGCCCCGCGGCCTCCGCCGCCCCATGCCGCCCAATGCGGGTCGGGACGCCCAGCGCAAGGCCGCAGCATGGGCCAAGCCGCACCACGGGCTGGGCCAGACCCAGCGGGTCAGGCTAGGTCGGTCTGACCGGGTCGGACCGGACCCGAACCCACTTCGACCCATTTACGCTCTTTTGGTCATAACTTTGGCACCGGACGTCTGTTTAAAAAACTGTCTACGGCGCCAGAAACCCTAGAGTGAGATGGTCCCTTTGGTATACCCCAATTTAGATTTGGATAAAGTTGTGATATGGTCAGGTTGGATCGAGCACGAATCCAACCGGGCCATCAGAACTAAAAGGATAATAACTTACAGACCGGGTGTCCGATTGACACACTGTCTATTGCGTTGAGACCCCTATGATGTGTTGGTACTTTGAGTTAATTATTTGTGTTAATTCATGGAAGTTTGAGTATCTACCGGTGGCTTGAGGAGCCGACCCTCCCGGAGACGAGCAAGCTTAGTGCGGGAACCCAGTAGTTGGCTGTGACGTGAAGAATGAATAGTGATCATGTGTGGGTCAACACCGAGCGATCCTGTGTGGGTCAGCACCTAGAGATCTTGTGTGGGTGAGAACCGAGAGATCCTGTGTGGGTCATCACCGAGCGATCCTGTGTGGCTCAGCACCTAGCGATCCTGTGTGGGTCAGCACCGAGCAATCCTGTGTGGGTCAGCACCGAGCGATCCTGTGTGGGTCAACACCTAGAGATCCTATGTGGGTCTGACAATGTACTGACGATGTACTACGATCTTCTGTGGGTCTGATTATGGTTTAGGATTCTTCGTGGGTCTGCCTATTAACAGAGTAAGATGATTCAGTAGTTACATTTAATCATCGCTACTACTATACTTAATTTATACCTGGTGTGAGCTGAGTCTATACCTGAGCGGTACTTTCGTTTGTCATAATACCTTGGTGGTATTATTCTGTGTGGCATACCTAAGTGGTACTTACCATCGTGGTACTCCTTCCTTTGTGGAACAGTTGAGCTTTGGGCTTTTGAGTTGGACTCTATGTTTCCTCGTGATTGAGACGGGTATACTTGATAACTTAGGTATATGTATGGGCATATACCTAAGTAGGGTTGTCAGCTGATTTCATGCTTTGTGGTTATCCTTTGAGGATTTTTTGAGACCTTGCGGTTCTTGGGATCCCTACTGAGTATCATCATACTCACTCCTGCACGGGATATGCCCGCACTTCGTTGTGTTTGGTGCAGACGACGGACAGCGCTGACTGAGGACGAGAGTACCGGGACTAGAGGTAGCTCAGAGATGGACCTTAAACGAGGCATACCGCAGAGACGACCGATCGAGAGTTGTACCTACCCTTCAGGTAGGATCCTGGGCAGGTGTTCACAGGAGTTGTTCCAGTTTACTTGTACTTTCAGTTTCTTGTACTTTCAGTTTCTTGTACTTTCCAGTTGGGCTTGTATTCTGGCCCCTTTTACTTACTGCACTCACTCTGTTTACTATTCAGTTTACTTGAGTTTGTATATTTTTGTGTGATTGGTTTCCTGTGCTTACATGTTATAAAGGTAATGCCTTCCTAGTTTTAGGGAATATGCCTTCGGTGCTAGTCGCCAGCCCCTAGCCTATGGAAGGTGGGCTTAGGGTAGTCACGACACGGGCCCCGGGGGATGGGTCGTGACAAATTGGTATCATAGGAGTCAAATCTACCATATAACATTGGACTCTGATATTTTTAACTGCAATAGTGTTAAGTGTAGTGAGTGTGGTTATCAGTTTAGGGAATCCAGTGTTAGTGCGGTGGCCGACGTATCCATACACCAGGACCCTGACTTCTGATTTCTAACTCAGTGCATGAAAACATTGATTGCATGTGTTCTTGGAAAAGTTTTCTTTTCGATTTCTTTGATTCATCTCACCAGGTATAACTTAATAAATGTGTCACACCTGTTCCTTATCAGGATTTCGCTGCATAGACAGCCATCTAGGATTCCCGAGAGAGTACACGATGATGGTCACCAAGCGACGAGGCTCCGGTGTAGGGTCCTCTTACTATGTTGGCACCTTCGGGTGGTGTACCAGAAGCACCACCACCCGTTGGGCAGTAGTTACCACCAGATTCACTGGAAGACGGTGCATGCTGACTAAGTGCATTGCACAAGTTCCAGCAGCAGAGGCCTCCAAGGTTTCGAGGCGTGACAGTTTCCCACGCAGCTGAGGGCTGGCTGGAGGCGGTTTCTAGAGCTTTCCGCCTAGTTGATACACTATTAGAGCATATGGTGATCTTAGATACTAGTATTTTTCAGTGAGTGACCATGAGGATGGTCCGAATAGTGATGAGGCTTTAGTATATGGACCATTACCTGAGATAGTACCTTCGGGTAGTGTGTCAACTATATCACTACCCATTGGTTAATAGTTACAACCGGCAGTACCGGTAAAGGACACATATAGGCTTAGTTCCTTACGCGAGTTTCAGCATCAGATACCCCTCAGGTTCCGAGGTGAGCCCGAATCACAGGTGGCTGAGGACTAGCTTGAGGAGGTGGTTGAGAGCTTCTACAGCTTCGGCAGGACGACGTGTTGGTAGCTGAGTATTCATCGAGGCGTACCGACCTTTCCTAGTACTCGATTAATACGATATAATCAGTGCTTCAGGGCTCGAACTTCCAAGCGAGGTGTTTTTAAGGACAACCGAGCTAGAACTATTCCTCTATGCATTCCTACTTATGTTAGGGTGCTAGAGAGAACCTTTGTGGTTGAATGTTCTTTGGTTGAGCAGATATAGCCAGTGAATGTTAGCAGTGGGAAAGCAAGAAACTAGTGCCAGTCTCAGAGACTTGGGCATGTAAGATATTTCGGGAAGAGGATGTGACAGGGATAGATGAATCAGCAGGGAAGCAGACATGGAAGTCGAGCTAGGAGAGCAGTATGAGGTGGTGTACATTTCAACATGTCACAACCACCCCCCTTTTTGTGGACCCCACCAGGCTCAAGGAGCTAGAGGACAGGGGAAGAGAGTTGCTGCATGTGGTCAAGGAGTGCGACCAAAGGGCTCTAGGAATGATTCGAGGTACAGTCTGTGTCTACTACTAGTTTTTGTATCAATAGACATAGGTACCAATCATTCCTTCCTTCCAAGAATCTTGTCTAAGACCTAGAGTTTCTGTTTAAACCATTGACTTGACCCTCACGTCTGGAGATACCTTTGGGAGGAGACTCGATAATCACACATACGCCGACGGTATGATCTGACCCTTAAGGAGAGAGTTTCGGTTGGAACCTCTTGGTGGCAGCATCGAGGCCTTACGATGTTATTTTGGGTATAGACTGGGCATCCACAGTTCATTCTCAGATTGACTGTATTAGGAAAAAAGGTTTTTGTTTACCTACAACATTGGAATGGGGTTTTCCTTGGTCGGCGAAAAAGGAAACATGGGAAGCACAGGATAAACTCATGCATAGGAGTTTTGAGTTTTCAGTTCCAAACAAGAGTGGCAGGAAATGGGGACATCTTTTCAAAAGATGTTTCCAGGAATACCTCCATAAATTGAGAGGGAAGTCTGCTTTGGCTAGGTACTACCGGTGATTTGTACCGATTTCTCCAGAGTTGCAATACCTTTATCATTGTTGACAAAGAAGGGGAAACCCTTCGTGTGGTCGGAGAGATGCCAGTGGAGTTTTCAGGAGTTGAGGCATAGGCTGACTAATGCCCCCATCTTGAGGCTACCGGAGGAGGGTGTAGGGTACGTAGTCTACTGCGACGCATTATGGACCGGACTCAGATGTGTCCTGATGCATAAGCAAGCAATGATCGCATATGGTTCTCCGTAGATGATACATCATGAGAAGAACTACGCTACCCATGACCTAGAGTTAGCAGTAGTGGTCTTAGCCTTGAAGATGTGTCGACATTACTTGATGGGCTAATGTTTTACAGTGTACTCTGATCATAAGAGTCTCAGGTATATCTTCTCTCAGAAGGACCTGAACCTAAGACAGTGAAGTTGTCTTGAGTTCCTCCAGGACTATGACTTCGAGATAGTCTATACTCCTAGGAAGGGGAACGTTGTAGCAGATACACTCAGCAAGAGGTCTGGTATACAGCTGCTAGGTGAGGCGATGGAGCAGCTGGACGCTTTGTAGATATCCTTTGTGGATCGAGATGGGGCAGCTTTTCTTCAGTCTCTTACAGTCACTCCCCACTCCTTCTGCGATTCAGGGAGGTGCGGTGTGGAGACGCTGACTGTGAGGCTCGATGTGATCAGATATCCATAGGGCAAGCACCTGATGGATTTTCTGAAGGTGGGGAGCACGTCATCCTCTTCAAAGGACGTACTGTGGTACCAGTGTCACTTCGGGAGGAAGTGTTGAGGGAGTTCCACATATCCCCTCTAGCGGTACATCCAGGAGTGGCGAAGATGTATCGGGATCTCCGACGACAGCACTGGTGGATGGGAATGAAGAAAGCAGTTGCATAGTTTGTCTCTTGATGCCTCGCTTGTCAGTAAGTGAAGGCAGAGCATTAGGTACCAATAGGCTTGGTTCAGCCTTTGGAGGTCCCAGAGTGGAAGTGGGATGGGATATTCATGGACTCCATGATAGGACTTCCACGTACATCCAGGGGACATGACTCGATTTGGGTGATCTTCGACCGACTCACCAAGTCGGCCCACTTCCTTCCGATCAAAGAGTAAGGTTCAGTAGAGAGCTTGTGACACCTCTATGTGCAGAAGATTGTGCGGCTACATGGAGTACCCTCAAAGATTGTCTCTGCTCATGATGCACGTTTTACTTCCCGGTTATGGAAGGGGTTGTAGTAGGCTTTAGGGATGCAGCTTCGTTTGAGCACCGCCTTCCATCCTCAGATGGATGGTCATACTGAGCGGACCATTTAGACCCTTGAGTACATGTTGCGTGCTTGCGTCTTTGACTTCGGTCTCAATTGGGAGGATCACTTGCCTTTGGTGGAGTTTTCATACAACAACAGATATCACTCCACCATTGGGATGGAACCTTTTGAGGTATTGTACGGGTGACCTTGCAGATCACCTTTGTGCTGGACTGACTCAGGGGAGTCAGCACTAGTGGGACCGGAGATGGTGTGGGATACCACAGAGAAAGTGCAGATAATCCAGAAGTAGATAAAGACTGCACAGAGTAGGCATAAGTCTCATGCCGATAGGAGACGGAGACCTCTAGAGTTTGAGGATGCTGACCACGTTTTTTATGGGTCTCACCCCGACGAGGTTTGCGGAGATTTTGCCAAGGTGGCAAGTTATCTCCGAGGTTCATCGGACCCTTCCAGGTCCTCAGCAGAGTTGGCGAGGTGGCTTACCGTTTAGCTCTTCCACCTCAGTTGCGTCGGGTGCACGACGTCTTTCATGTATCTCAACTGAGGAGATATGTGCACGAATCTTCTCACATCATCGACCACGGTGAGCTGGACGTCGACGATGGGGCGACTTTTACGGAGGTTCGAGTAAAGATTGAGGATCAATAGGATCGGGTCCTTTGTGGGAGGTCGATACCCCTGGTGCGTGTTCGCTGGCAGCACGGGAACCTCCAGGAGAGCACATGGGAGTGGGAGGCTCAGATTCATGCTTAGTACCCTCTTTTGGTTGTTTTTCCTTTGTTTTGGCTTTCAGGGATGTAAATACCTGAGGTGGGGAGAATGTAATGTCCTGGAAATTCCGTATAAATTTTTTTAATTATATGGAATTATTTCGAGATCGCGGAATCTGGCGGTGCGCGATTCTGAGGTCTGGAGTGCCCGGAATGATCCGTCTAAGTTTGGTTGAGTTTTAATTAGCACGTGTAAGCAGTTTTCCTAAAAAAAGTGGAATAAATCTTAAAGGGTAACTCGGATCAAAAATATGAGGGCACCGTTGCATTCAGGATGGTGGGTTTACCCTAGGCACGACTTAAGTTTAGTCGGCGTGGGCCTCCTGTGAGAAAACCCCAAAATGGCATAACCGTAAATAAAATAAATAAATAAATTATTTTATTTTTCAAATGCTTATAACTCACAAACGGTAGCTCAGATTGAAAATCTGAGACTACCGCTGAACTCGTGGGGGCATGCTTTATTTAAGAAGATACTAACTTTGGTCGGCGCGGGCCACCAGTGAAAGTTAGTTTTTTGTTGTAAATAAAATAATTAAGTAACAATTATTTTATTGTAAAATTCATAACTTTTAAATGGTAACTCGAATTGAAAATCTGAGAGTACCATTGGGTTTGTTGGGGCGTGTTTCACTTAGGCAGAGCCTAACCTCGACCGGCGCGGGTCGAGGCGGATTGTTAATAATTTTCCGAACATTTTTTTGGGTACGTTCAGTAAACGCACAAGCGGTGTTTTGTAACTTTTGACCCGGTGCTCGGAATTGAAATCTGAGGACACCGTTAAACTCACGGTGCCGATATTCACTTAATGAGACTTTCACTTCGACGGTAGTTGGTCGAGGGTGAAAGATAGTTTTGTGCTTTTTCGTGGGAATAAAAATAAAATAAACTTTTATTTTTATTCTCCCAGCTGAATGTTAAAGAGGTGGGGACCACCTGAACTAAAACTCCCTTTTTCTGAATTCATGGTGGTAGGGGACCACCCGAAGCCCTCTTAAATGTGGGGAAGTCCCTTGGAATCCTCCCAATTAATTGCACCAATGTAAATTAATTGGCTTTACCCTTTTTAAATACTAAGTAATAGCGTCGTTGGAATTTTAGAAGGTTCATAATAAATGAACCGTCATAAATTCCAAGATCGTTACTTACCTTCTCCCATCTCCTATTTATATGGAGCTTGGGAGGAGGATTTGGGACAGTTTCACTAAGCGACGAAGCGCTGTGTTAGGTCCACTAGGCTGGATACCCTGAGAGGGGGGGTGAATCAGGGTATGACTAATTAAAAATTAATGCTCGTTCTGATCTTGTTTCGCTGTTAAGCAAAACAATCTTCTCTCTTTTCCCTGCTGCACGATATAAACAGAATGTAAAGCAAGCACAGGACACAGCAATTTTACTTGGTTCACCGCTAAGGGCTACGTCCAAGGAGTATACGCCGACAGGTTGCCGGTCGTACCAAATTCCACTAATCTTCACTAGCTGTGGATTACAAGGTTCGGGCTAGATCACTTCTATGCCCAGGCTCACTGCCTTTACAATGTTTAGGGTCAGCTCACTGCTTTCCCAAGGGTCACTCCCTATTTCTCTCTCTCTGGCTCACTACCGGTGGAGAGGATCACCTTTTTCCTCTTCCTAAGCTCACTGCTCTTGGAAGGGATTAACTCACAGTTTATAGACCTGTAGGTCTCTTCATTTCCATTAAAGAGTGCATCTTCCTCTGTATGTAGATGCTCTTTTGAAGTTCAACTTTCACCCGTAGATGAATACCCCTTTGCCACTATCCACTGGGCAACCAACCTTTGGAAAGACCTTCGCAAAGCACCCTACAATGCGAGGCTCCCAATTTCGCGAAGCTCAAACAAGCCTTCGCGAAGCTCCTGCCTTTTCGCGAAGCTCAATCGCGAAGCTCCTTCGCGAAGCACTCTCGCGATGCTCAAGCCGTCGCAAAGCAACAACCCTCGCGAAGCTAAGTAAGCCAACGCGGAGCTCGCAGGTTTCGCGGAGCTACAATAGCCGCCGCGAAGCACCTCTTTCGCGAAGCACACTGGCTCCGCGAACCACCTTCGCAAATCGAGAGCAAAGTATTTTCTCTGAAAATTCTCTCTCTGCTTCGCCTGAAGGGGTCGGCCTCTATTTATAGGCGATTCCACCGACCCTCGTCCCTTCCGCGCGAAGTCAACGCCACGTCATCTCAAATCGCGAAGCTCCAAAGTTTCTGTCGGAATTCTGTCCAAAATCGCGAAGCTCTACGGCAATCTTCCATTCGCGGAGCTTGACGTAGTCGCGATGAATCACCGTCAACTTACCTTCGCGGAGCGCGCCTTTGCCGCGAAGCTCCCTCGCGAAGCCCAACATTCCTTCGCGCCTTCGCCGCGATGTTCTCTCGCAAAGCCCTTCTCCGCCGCGATGCGCTTCAGCCTCTGCCATTCGCGAAGCTTGACGTAATCGCGAAGCATCACCGCCTCCATTCTTCTGGTCTTCGCGATTTCCAAACCATGCATCCTATCATCGCGAAATTCATGCCTTTGCCATATTAAATTGTGCTCTTCATTGAAATCCTCTTTTCGCGATGCTCACCAAACTCCAAATTTTGGACCCCAAAAATTTGGCAAACACTGGGAAACGGCGCCACCTTGTACTGCTCTTTTGAACCGCCTCCAGATTGTCCTTTCCTTTGTCATAGTTCATTGTCAACATGTAATGTCAACAACTTCTCGGGAACTTCGACAAATATCCATGAAAACCTGCTTTGTCAACAAACACAATCAACCCAAAAATGCTGCAATGTTACCTTGAGGGATTTTTGCCCAACAATCTCCCCCTTTGGGTTTGTTGACAACTCTTCACAACTCTGCTCAGAAATATTTTCTGCACTTTGATACCTCACTGAGTCTTCTTCCAGCTGCTACCACCATTCGCCTCTTGCGATTATGATAGCGTTCAAGGATTCACTTAACATGTACTCTAAGCCCACATGAGCAATGCTCGGCGTGAGAAACAAGAGTAGTATGAAAAGTTCATCAATGAATCACTTCATGTCAGACCCCAATTGTCGATTCCACCCTGATACCAATTCTTAAAATAAAACCAGTTGTTGAACCACACTGATACCAATTGGTGAATTCTTAAGTTGATACCAATTGTTGATAGCTGGACACCGTCTCACACCATTCCAACACCACTGTTCTGCTTTTATCACGATCATTAGCTGTCGTGATTTCTATGATTTGATCGATCACGTCTAGCATCGTCAGATTTCATACACTCCCCCTTTCTCATTGCTCCCCCTTTCTGGCTGCTCCACCTGTCAGCTTCTCCCCGTATCAATTATGATTTATCAAATCTCCGCACTATTTTCTCTCTTGAACTAACACTTTTCTCCCCCTTTGTCAAGCACTTGTCAAGCACTTTTCTCCCCCTTTGTCAACGAACCCAAAGGTCACGCCTTTGTAGTCTGTAACATAGTAGAGAACACATATCAGCGCATTAGGGAAAAACACACCATACCTCGGGGAGAGGGGGGGGGGGCCACATCCACTCTATTTCAAGTGTGGGGAGTCGACTGAACTCCCAGAGCCAGTCGATGCCTCTCAAATGCTACCTTGGGTAAGGCCTTTGTCAGAATGTCTGCAACCTGCAGCTCTGTAGGCACATACTCCAACTTCACGATCCCCTGCTCAACCTTCTCCTTGATAAAGTGATACTTAATCTCAATGTGCTTTGTCCTTGAATGATGGACGGGATTTTTGCTAAGATTTATAGCACTTGAGTTGTCGCACTGGATTCCGATCGGAGACTTCACTTCAACTCCCATATCTTCAAGCTGCTGCTTCATCCACAATAACTGTGTGCATGCTTGAGTGGCCGCAATATACTCAGCTTCTGCGGTGCTTAATGAAATGCAATCCTACTTCTTGCTCAACCAAGCAATACATAGTCCGCCAAGATAAAATGCACCTCCAGATGTTGATTTTCTATCATCTGCTGAACCGGCCCAGTCTGCATCAGTGTACCCCAATAACTCTGTCTGAGATTTGTCATTGTATGTCAAGCCGAAGTCCACCGTGCCCTTAATATACCGAAGTATTCTTTTCACTGCGAGCATGTGACTTTCCTTGGGATTACTCTGATATCTCGCTGCTTGGCATGTGGCGAAAACAATATCAGGCCTTGTTGCGGTTAAGTACAACAGACTTCCAATGATTTGCCTGTATTCTGTGATATTAACTGCCTTGCCATCCTCATCTTTTGATAATTTCATCCGGGTAGCCACCGGAGTCTTCATCTCCTTGGAATTTTCCATTCCAAACCTTCTTAGAACATCCTTGGCATATTTGGATTGAGAAATGAAAGTTCCATTCCTTCCTTGTGTCACCTGTAGACCAAGAAAAAATGTTAGCTCTCCAATCATTGACATTTCAAACTCATTTTTCATGAATTCGGAAAACTGTCTGCACTGAGCTTCATCTGATCCGCCAAAAATTATGTCATCGACATACACTAGCACCATCATCCTTTGATTACTGTCATTGCTGAAATAGAGGTTGTAGTCAACTCCTCCACGCTGGAAACCAAGCTTCTTCAAGTACTGATCAAGCCTTGAGTACCATGCCCTTGGTGCTTGTTTCAGCCCATACAACGCCTTCTTCAGCCTGCAAACTTTGTTCTCATCCTCATGAATGAGAAAACCATCTGGCTGCTCAATATACACCTCTTCTTCCAGAACCCCATTCAAGAATGCGGATTTGACATCCATCTGGAACACTTTGAACTTTCTTTGCACTGCTATGGCCAAAAATAATCTGATTGTCTCCAGCCTTGCAACCGGTGCAAATGTCTCATCAACATCTATTCCCTCTATCTGGGAGTATCCCTTGCACACTAGTCGTGCTTTGTTCCGAATCACTGTGCCATCTTCATTCATCTTGTTGCGATAGACCCATTTAGTCCCGATGACATTCTTGTCTGCTGGCCTCGAAACAATCTCCCATGTCTGGTTCTTCTCAATTTGATCAAGCTCTTCGTTCATGGGCTGAACCCAGTTTTCATCTTCAGCAGCATCAGAGAAACATTTCGGCTCCACTTGAGACAAAAACGATGCTTGCTGTGATGATTTCATTCTTCGAGTCTGAACTGGAGCTGTTTGATCACCAATGATATTCTGCCTATCAATTTCAGCTCGACTCTTTGGCTTTCTCACGGACACCGACTTGACACTTTCCTCTTCATCATCAGTATCTTCTTCTGAGTCAGCTTCTGCCACTTCTGCTCCCCCTGGGTTGCTTACCTCATCATCACTTTCATCCAGGAACTGTTCACTAGATCGTTGAATATTCTGTTCACTTTCAACTATAGTGACATCATTGCTTTCAATGATTTTTCCCAGCCTTTTGTTGAAACATTTATACGCTTTACTTTTCCCGGAATAGCCAAGGAATATCCCTTCATCTCCTCGTGCTTCAAACTTCCTATGATGTTCTTTGTTGAGAATGAAACACTTACTTCCAAAGATTCGAAAGTACTTTAGCGTTGGCTTCTTTCCGTACCAAAGTTCATACGGAGTCTTCCCTTGCTTCGGACATAACAGGGACCTGTTTGAAACATAGACCGATGTCAAAACTGCTTCCTTCCAAAATTTCTCCGGCAGGTCCTTATCAATAAGCATTGTTCTGGACATATTGTTGATGATCCGATTTCTCCTTTCAACTACTCCATTCTGTTGAGGAGTTCTTACTGATGAAACTTGATGCCTTATCCCATGTTTCTCAAGATAGTTTTCAACCTGATTGTTTGTAAATTCCGTACCGTTATCAGTACGAAACTTCAGAATTTTCTGCCCAAGCATCTTCTCTGATTCCCTCCTGTACTGCTTTATGCAACTGAACACCTCTGTCTTGTGGGTTATGATGAATACCCAGGCCATTCTGCTATAGTCATCAATGAAAAGAACATAGTACCTTTGCCCATTTATAGCTCGTGGTGAGATAGGTCCACATACATCAGCATGCACCAATTCGAGCACTCTAGTTGATTTCTGTTCCTTTGGCCTGTATGTCTTTCTGATGATTTTCCCTTGTTGACAAGCATCACACGTATGAGTGCGATCACGTGATAGTTTGGGAAGGTCTCTAGCAGCATCACATTTAACGAGATCCTCCATAGATGGTTGGCATAGATGACCAAGTCGCTTGTGCCACAGCTGGTTTTCTTCCTCTCTGGATAAAAGACAAGTATCTTCTTCCCCACTTACAAGATAGAGATTTCCCTTTGACCTTTTTCCCTGCAGAACAACTGCTCCATCTTTTCCTTTCACAACACACATCTTCTTGGTAAATTGGATAGAGTGCCCAGAGTCACATAGTTGACTGACACTGAGTAGATTATGACTGAGACCCTCTACTACCAAGACATCAGCACGTCTCATCTCTTTGCCCCCAAACTTGGCTTTCCCTGAGCCAACAATCTTCAGGCCTTCATCATTTCCAAATTTGACAACTCCTTCTTTGTCATATTTGATGCCTGTAACAAGATCCTTATTACCCGTCATGTGGGATGTGCAACCACTATCAAGGATCCAAACACCAGATCAATCTGATGCTTTAAGGGCAATCTCCGCCACTACAGCCTTCTCATTTTTCTTCTTCTTGGTCCATACTTTTTCTTTCACACTCGGCATGGATTGAGGCTTCTGTTCTTTCTCAGAGTATGATGGACCACCCTCATCTTGCAGAGCTGCAAATCTGTTCTGAACTTTTAACTCACTTGTTGGTTTATTGATCTGCTGCTTGCGAACATTTTGATTATTCTTTGACACATTTCTCTGAATGATTGATGTGCAATACCTAGCCATGTGTCCAAATCCTCCGCACCAAAAACAGTGTCCTTCAAAAAGTGTTCTGGAAAACTGTTCTCTGTTTGGCTGCCGTCTCTTCTCATGTTCCCTTCTGTATCTCTTGGCTATGGAACACACAAACTGTGAATGTCCCATTTTCCCACAGCAATAACACCTGATATAGGATGCATTCCCTCGTGATATTTCAGCACTGTGATTTCCCATTTGGGATCTCTGAATATTCTGATTCTGTTTTGTTCCCAAATCAACCTTCACTTTCGGGATGAGTGCTTGCGGTCTGACTGCAATTGTCGCCAATTTTTGTTCTTGACTAAACCCAGAAACGACCTTAACATCTGAGCTCAATTGCTGTTTCTTTCCTACTGAACTGCTAGGCTCCGCTTTCATCTTCTCTGTCTTCTGAATAGCCTGCTTTTCAGATATCACATTGGGGGTCAAGAGTTTATCTTGATCCTTGAGTTTTTGTCGCAGACTGACCACTTCTTCTTCAAGCTCTTTGATACATCTAACCTGCTCCTTTCCTGTGTTTGTCAGACAATCAATTTCCTTCTTTTGTTCCTCAATTTTAAGCTTATACTCAACAATATTTTCTGAGCTCTCTGGTGTTGAGGATTTTAGTCTTTCAATTTCTTCTAACAGCTCAGACTTTTCTTCATCCTGTTGTTGCATGTAGAGTTTGGCATCACGAACCACTTTATTGGCTTTCTTCGTTTTGGCTCTCCAAACATCTATCTCCTCAAGAGCTGCTTCCAATTCAGCTTCCATATCAATTCTCCCTTCAATTTCTTCTTCTTCTCTAGCATCAGCTTCTTCTCCCTTTTGAGAACTACCAGCAATTGCCACCAAGGCATTTACCCCACGATCTCTGCAATTTTCTATTTCCTCAACTTCTTCATCCTCAGACTCATCTGAACTTTCAAATTCTTGTGAAAGAAGATTCTTTTTCTTGAAGAAATTTCTCTTGAATTGTTTCTTCCCTTTCACAAAAGTTGAAGCCTTCTTTTTGGGAAATTCAACGTCATCATCATCATCATCATCTTGAAACTTCTTGGGGCATCTTGCCGCAAGATGACCAATCTTTCCACATCTAAAGCATGCTAGTGGAAGTTTACCTTTAAACTTTCCTCTTCCTCTTTGTAGATTCGAAGAAAGGAATGACATCACTTCATCTGTCTCTTCTTCTTCATTAGAATCTTCAATGGTGAGCTTCTTCATGGCCTTAAATGCCACCTCTTTAGACTTCCCCTTTTCCACAGCCTCATTATCATCGTTCCTCATTTCATATGCAACCAAGGTACTGTGCAAATTGTCCAATGTCAGCTCTTTTGGATCTTTATCTTCTAGTACTGAAACTTTCGGATTGAACCGAGGTGGAAGTTTCCTTAAGATGCGCTTTACAATCTTTATGTCTTCGATGACTTCTCCAAGACCTCGCATATCTTCCACAACAATGTTTACCCTGTCAAAGAATGCATCAACAGACTCATTCGGGTTCATTTTCAGATCTTCATATTTGTTCCACAACACCTGCAGCTTTGCCTCTCTGACTTTTGTGTCCCCTTCATATATATTCAAAAGCTTTTCCCACATGGAATGTGACGTTTTGCATGACATCACTTTTGTGTAGATGGGATTGGAAAGGGCTCCCCCTAAGGCATTGATTGCTTTGGAGTCAGCATCCAACTCTCTATGCTCAGCTTCTGATAAAGCACCACTGTTAATATCAGCTGTGATACCATGCATAGCTGCTGAAAACACATCCATTCCCAAGGATCGGAAATAGTGTTGCATCCGATTCTTCCATATCTGAAAATTATATCCGTCGAAGATCGGAATCCCTTTATGATTGGTTACCTCCATTGAGAGAAGAACAACTTTTCAACCTTTCGCTCTGATACCACTTGTTAGGTCCACTAGGCTGGATACCCTGAGAGGGGGGGTGAATCAGGGTATGACTAATTAAAAATTAATGCTCGTTCTGATCTTGTTTCGCTGTTAAGCAAAACAATCTTCTCTCTTTTCCCTGCTGCACGATATAAACAGAATGTAAAGCAAGCACAGGACACAGCAATTTTACTTGGTTCACCGCTAAGGGCTACGTCCAAGGAGTATACGCCGACAGGTTGCCGGTCGTACCAAATTCCACTAATCTTCACTAGCTGTGGATTACAAGGTTCGGGCTAGATCACTTCTATGCCCAGGCTCACTGCCTTTACAATGTTTAGGGTCAGCTCACTGCTTTCCCAAGGGTCACTCCCTATTTCTCTCTCTCTGGCTCACTACCGGTGGAGAGGATCACCTTTTTCCTCTTCCTAAGCTCACTGCTCTTGGAAGGGATTAACTCACAGTTTATAGACCTGTAGGTCTCTTCATTTCCATTAAGGAGTGCATCTTCCTCTGTATGTAGATGCTCTTTTGAAGTTCAACTTTCACCCGTAGATGAATACCCCTTTGCCACTATCCACTGGGCAACCAACCTTTGGAAAGACCTTCGCAAAGCACCCTACAATGCGAGGCTCCCAATTTCGCGAAGCTCAAACAAGCCTTCGCGAAGCTCCTGCCTTTTCGCGAAGCTCAATCGCGAAGCTCCTTCGCGAAGCACTCTCGCGATGCTCAAGCCGTCGCAAAGCAACAACCCTCGCGAAGCTAAGTAAGCCAACGCGGAGCTCGCAGGTTTCGCGGAGCTACAATAGCCGCCGCGAAGCACCTCTTTCGCGAAGCACACTGGCTCCGCGAACCACCTTCGCAAATCGAGAGCAAAGTATTTTCTCTGAAAATTCTCTCTCTGCTTCGCCTGAAGGGGTCGGCCTCTATTTATAGGCGATTCCACCAACCCTCGTCCCTTCCGCGCGAAGTCAACGCCACGTCATCTCAAATCGCGAAGCTCCAAAGTTTCTGTCGGAATTCTGTCCAAATCGCGAAGCTCTACGGCAATCTTCCATTCGCGGAGCTTGACGTAGTCGCGATGAATCACCGTCAACTTACCTTCGCGGAGCGCGCCTTTGCCGCGAAGCTCCCTCGCGAAGCCCAACATTCCTTCGCGCCTTCGCCGCGATGTTCTCTCGCAAAGCCCTTCTCCGCCGCGATGCGCTTCAGCCTCTGCCATTCGCGAAGCTTGACGTAATCGCGAAGCATCACCGCCTCCATTCTTCTGGTCTTCGCGATTTCCAAACCATGCATCTTATCATCGCGAAATTCATGCCTTTGCCATATTAAATTGTGCTCTTCATTGAAATCCTCTTTTCGCGATGCTCACCAAACTCCAAATTTTGGACCCCAAAAATTTGGCAAACACTGGGAAACGGCGCCACCTTGTACTGCTCTTTTGAACCGCCTCCAGATTGTCCTTTCCTTTGTCATAGTTCATTGTCAACATGTAATGTCAACAACTTCTCGGGAACTTCGACAAATATCCATGAAAACCTGCTTTGTCAACAAACACAATCAACCCAAAAATGCTGCAATGTTACCTTGAGGGATTTTTGCCCAACACGCTGCTAAAGTGTCACGACACCCAACACTTGGAGAAACATTACGCTTCTCCAACAAAGAACTTCTTCAACGAAGAACGCACTTCGGAATTGAGGAACGAGGATGACGTTCAAACCGACTTCAGAAGCGTGACTGCGGAAGCAACGATCGTGGGCATCCTCTTTGCCTTCGCTGTTTCCATATCACAACCTCTGTCAACAAACCTTCGAGGTAGGGGTTTAATTATGTGTGATTATGGATTCTCATATTCTTCCTTTCTAAACAAAGAACGCAGATCAACTCTCTAACTAGTTGATCCGCAGATGATTTCTTTTTGTAGGTTTGGGGATAATCATTATCAGGGGTTGTAGAGTTTGATGCTCTTCATTCAAGGTTTTTGTTGATCCGCTTGCTACCGCTCTAACACGGAGGGTACGGGCCAAACAAACATGGCCCAACCCCTCCGTCGTTCTTCATTAGTAGTGTGTTCTTCACGATGGAAGAAGGCGGCTTTTGTGCCACGACGACGAACGAAGGGTGGCCGGTCAAGCCGGCCGCCGGCGCAGGCATGGCGCGCGACCGTGCCGCACGACCAGCCACGGAGGACCGCCACCCCGCGGCCCTCCGCGACCCCCGTGGCCTCGCCGCCCCGCGGCCTCCGCCACCCCGCGGCCTCTACTGTCACTGCCGCCCCGCGACCTCCGTAGCCCCGCAGCCTTCGCGCCTCCCCGCACCACCCAGGTCGGGCCACCAGGACGGGTCACCCAATGCGGGTCAGGCCGAGCCGCACCGCGGGCCGGGGCACACCACGGGCCGGTTCGGTCCGACCGGGTCGGACCGGACCCGGACCCACTTCGACCCATTTACGCTCTTTTGGTAATAATTTTGGCACTGGACGTCCGTTTGACGAACCATCTGCGACGCAGAAAACCATGGAGCGAGACGGTCCCTTTGGTATACCCCACTTGAAATTTGGATAAAGTTGCGATACAATCGGGTTGGATTGAGCACGAATCGAACTGGGCCCTCGGGACTAAAAAGGCTAATAACTTACAGACCGGGCGTCCGATTGACGCACCGTCTATTGCGTTGAGAACCCTATGACGTGGTGGTCCTTTGGGTTACTTCTTTGTGGGACTTCGTGGCAGTTGGAGTATCGACCAGTGGCTTGAGGAGCAGACCCTTCCAGAGACGAGCAAACTTAGTGTGGGAACCCAGTAGCTGGTTGTGACGTGAAGAATGAATAGTGATCCTGTGTGGGTCAATGTGGGTCAGCACCGAGCGATCCTGTGTGGGTCAGCACCGAGCGATCATATGTGGGTCAGCACCGAGCGATCCTGTGTGGGTCAGCACCTAGCGATCATATGCGGGTCAGCACTGAGCAATCCTGTGTGGGTCAGCACCGAGCAATCCTGTGTGGGTCAGCACCTAGAGATCCTATGTGGGTCTGACGACGTACTGACGATGTACTATGATCCTCTGTGGGTTTGATGATGGTATAGGATCCTTCGTGGGTCTGTCTCTTAACAGAGTAAGTTGATTCAATAGTTACATCTAATCATCTCTACTACTGTACTTAAGTTATACCTAGTGTGAGATGAGTCCATACCTGAGCGGTACTTTCCTTTGTCGTAATACCTTGGTGGTATTCTTCTGTGTGGCGTACCTGAGTGGTACTTACCATCGTGGTACTCCTTCCTTTGTGGAACAGTTGAGCTTTGGGCTTTTGAGTTGGACTATGTGTTTCCTCATGATTGAGATGGGTATACTTGATAACTTTGGTATATGTATGGGCATATACCTAAGTAGGGTTGTCAGTTGATTTCATGCTTTGTGGTTATCCTTTGAGGATTTTGTGAGACCTTGAGGGCATCGGGGTCCCTACTGAGTATCATTGTACTCACCCTTACACGGGTTATGCCCGCACTTCGTTGTGTTTGGTGCAGACGACGGACAGCGCTGACTGAGGACGAGAGTACCAGGACTGGAGGTAGCTCGGAGGTGGACCTTAGATAAGGCGTACCGTAAAGACGACCGATCGAGAGTTGTACCTACCCTTCAGGTAGGATCCTGGGCGGGTGTTCACAGGAGCTGTTCCAGTTTACTTGTAATTTCAATTTCTTTTACTTTCCAGTTGGGCTTGTATTCTGGGCCCCTTTTACTTACTGCACTCACTCTGTTTACTATTCAGTTTACTTGAGTTTGTATCTTGTTATGTGCTTGGTTGCATGTGCTTACAGGTTATAAAGGCAATGTCTTCCCAGTTTTAGGGAATACGCCTTCGGTGCTAGTCGCCAGCCCCTAGCCTATGGAAGGCAGGCTTCAGGTAGTCACAGCACGGGCCCCGGGGGACGGGTCGTGACATGGTAGGATCCCACCAAAACATTACATAAGCAATCCATATCGAAGAAACCAAATAAGCTTCATTTCAAATAAAAACATGTCATGATAAATCTTTTCATAATTCATAATAAAACATGTTTTTCAAAACATCTCAAAAGGCAAGAATAAAGCGGGTACAAATAAGCATTTCCATCAAAACAAGCATGAGTCGGCATCTCAATCAAAATAGACATGAGTAAATCATTTTATAAACACTAGCATGTATAAATCATTTTCAATCAAAGCATCGTGGTTACAATGCCCAGGGATAGTTCAATGCTTAAGGATCCTCACACATCACAATGAAATACATCTCCAGGTGTGCACAAATCCCTAGATCTCAGACCTAGGGGGAATAAGAGTCTGCACCAATGAATTAACTCCCAGCCCTTATCATGTTTAGTATCATTGTCATCATCAATTCATGGATAGGTAGAGCTAATACATGCATAGCATGTTTGTCCTGGACTACCCACCTAACTACCCAGACTCCCATGTGCTTCAAGTCAATCAATCAAGGGGAAAATCATTCACCTCAAATTAGTTCATTAGTCATCGTCCAAGCATCCCCAAATCAAATTTTCAAACATGTCATTTCATTTCAAAAAACTGCATCAAAAGGTTTTCATCAAAACTTATGCCATTCAAAATAATTCATTTCAAAAAAACATTTCATGCCTTCTTTTCTCAAAAATCATCATCAAAGTCATTCTTCAAATCATTCATTTCAATTCAATATCATTTTCTGAAAATCAACACTTTATTTAAAAATTCGTTGTCAAAGAGATTTTATCACACACACACCATGTCATTTCGAAAACATTTATCAAAAGTCTCAAATCATGGTTTGGAAATCAATTGGAAATCCATTTCAAATCAGACAAGCAACAATGGCTTTAATTTGTATGAATTGTCTTACAAAACCACCTACCCTAATCATGGTATCGCCAAACACCCAACACGGGATCCACACTCAGGGAGAGATGGAAGGTGAGAACCAATCAAGAGAGAGAATCCTAGAAACAAGAATCACAAATCAAGATCCAAATCCATCAACGACACAAGGATCCACCACTCTCAAAGGAGGAGATAGATGAGGAAAGGAGAAATCACAATTATATCTAGGTTATACTTACCGAAAGAGATCCAATGCTTCAATCGGCACTTCGGTCCGTGAAGATTTGAGGTTGGAATGGCTAAAATTGCCTCAAGAGAGCCTTCAAGGTCGTAGGGTTTGAATGAGGTTTGAAGGAGAAGAGATTAGAGTTAAAATGGGGGGTTTAGGAATTAAAATCAGAAAATCAGAAAAAATATTTTGCGTTGCACAGCTTGTCAAACCGTGCGCTCCTTTCTGAGCTACTAAAAGAGTCACGCGGTTTAGTCGTACAGTTTGACAAATTGTGCACCAACTATGCAAAATGTCTATGTCGGGAGTCGCACGGTTTGAGGGGAAGGTCGCACAATTTTCCCCAACCGAACGCTCTCCCCTAAAACTTCAACCCAAGCTGCACGGTTTCCTAGGTACCTGCACGGTTTGCTCTAATTGTGTGTCAACCGTGCACAATCCCAGAAACCTCTAAAAACATTCAAAAGTCGCCCAAAACGACTCGTGAAGAGACTCAAACAAAGGATGGTGACAACAAAGGAATGTAAGTACCTGAAAGCAAGAATCGGGGTGTTACAACTGTGTTATGTCATAATTAAATAACCAATTAACACAGCCCGATTTCCATAAAGGTTCAAATAATAAATCACACGAGCTTAATCACTCAACTCATAAATCCTTAATTCGTTCTTCTATAAAATTTCAAATTTAACACCCATATATACACATCTCAAAATAATTTAAAAACCCTTTATTTAAATAAATGAAGTTCATCAACATCCTCCACAAAACCATTTCAAGACAAAACCAAATTAGTCTTGCAATGTTTAAAAATCAATATGTTCTAAATTTACATTTTCAAAACAAAACATGAAATGTCTTGTTTTGCACCACCAGTATAAACAAATCCCTTCAACACGCATAAAACAATAAAAGTACTATTAGAAACATCATCATGGAAACTTTCTCCCAAATTTCAAAAACAAAACATATTTTTAAAGTCACAATTTTATTTTTTAAAAGCACTTGTTTTTTCAACCATAATTATCAAAATCAACTTTTACCCATTCATACAAAAACAAATTTAATCTCACTCTAATTTCTCTGTTTGTATCTATGTAAATCATTCTCGTTAAAACCCTTCTTCAGCCTAATTAGTTTCCATTTAGACTTACAAGTAAATATGTGTGGGTGGTCTATGCCTAGGGTTTAAATCATGTCAAGATTCAAATCCTAACAACCCCTTCGAAAGGATTTCTAAGTCATTTATGACCAACAACACAGGTTGCGTACATGATAGCACAGTATATAAACATGAGGACAGGACGATAGGGCATTCAGGTAGTGTAATTGATTTCAAACCACAGTCTTTTCAAGCCATAAAATTGTAATGCATGGATCAAGAAGTATATCAACTCTTGAAGAGGAGTGTGAAGTGTCCTTACTGGAATGAAGGTGTGTGTTGTTTGCTTTGATTATAACCTTCAAAATACAACTGTGATGTGTGTTGTCCTTACAGAATGTTATGCATAAAAATGTGAACACTCAAACGGCATGCCCATCACAAAAATATATATATATATTTAACATCTAGGATAAAATATATCAACCGTGATATCAAGACAAAATACACCTGTGATGTGGCTTAAACACAACTCCTAAATACTTCCACAAACCAAAGAGAAACGCTGCTGCAAATCATAATAAAATCTGTGTACCAAGAAGGTAATAAAATCCAAAATCCAATCCACACATCCAGAAAGCTTCAAATCATCTACTGCTGGGCACACTGGACCCTCTGTGCGCCGCCCCCATGAAGATCATCGTCTTCCTCATAGGCCTCCTGCGCATGCGCCTGCTGCTTCCTGCGCATCTCCTCCTCAATATTGACATCATGCAGGGTGGTTTCCTCGCATTCATCCAGCTCCATGTCACTTAGCTGGGGCGAAGCTCTGGGAGGAAGAACCGTCTCCAGGGCCTTGAACTGCTCTCGGGACAGAGATTCAGGGAACTCAACACTGAAGTGGATGTACATTTTCCCCCTCATGAATGGCCTCTGGTACACCGGCATGCCCTCATCGTTAATGGCTTTGTATTGATCTGCATTCAAGGAAAAAGAAAACCGAAAGCATTCAAAACCAAACACAGCCTACGATTCTCATTCAATTACTTCAAAGACTGATGTTTTAGAGCGCTCACCGTGCTTCACGACCTCCCCGGGCCGTGATTTGATAAGGAGCAGCCTGCCATCCAGATGAGTAATAACAAACTGGAAGCCACAGAGTGCCTCCCTGAGAGACAATGTGTGTTCCACAAATAAATCCTCTCCCTTTCGTTTGAACTTGGGATGCTCCTTCAGCTGGAGGACAAACACAATATCCCCTGTGACGGTATCAGGCTGCAAGAAACCAAACACTCGAGCATCATGATCCAAAAATGCACACAAAAGATCTAGGAATGGATAAATGAGAAGCAGTTATTAACAGTGTTCATAAAGCAAGGCATAACAAAGGGGATTGAGATTCCTATGGTCATACCGCTTCATCAGCTTCACCAGGGAATGTAATTTTCTGCCCATTTGCCATGCCTTTCTCCACAAAAACTTCAAGAACTTTCTTCTCTTGAACCACTTTCTCACCCTTGCAATTCGAGCATCGATCTTTATCATTGATAGACTCGCCGGTGCCCTTGCACTGGTTGCAGGGATGCTGCATCTGCTGGATCATACCAGGACCGAGTTGCCTGATAGAAACCTTCATCCCTGTCCCATGGCAGCTTGAGCATTCCATTGAAGCACCTGATTTAGAGCCCTTGCTGTAAAATCACAACACAGAGGTGAGAATTTTAAATTTACCATTACCTAGTTTGAACATTTATTTGTTTTTAATTTAAGAAACAGGTATAACGAATGTGGGCAAACTTTTTTTCCCATTACACCAGCATTCAATATAAAACAAAGACAGCCCACCTGATAAGAATAATATTTCTTCCCTGCTTCCTAGTTTAAAAAAATCCATGATCGTATTAAATTTAAGGTACCCATTAAACAAGAGGGATGAATTTGTTTCCTAGATGGTTTGACAAAATAATGCAGCACACGAACTGAATGGCGCTCACCAAATCAATGATAGTAAACTATTGAAAACCTAACTCAAAATGAAGGAAGGCCACAAATAGCAAAGACTAACCCCTTGCACTTGTAGCATATTACATTACGAGACAGGGACAGCTTCTTGGATGTCCCGTTGTACGTGTCCTCGAGAGAAACCTTCAAAGGATGAACAACATCCTCACCCTTCCTTTGTCTGCGTCCCCTGCTTCCTCCACTGCCTGGACAAAAAAAAAAATCAGTGATGGAAAATGTTGTTCATCTCTCCTGCTCAATAAGGATTTTGTTGATCAAAGTTTATAAACACCAATGCCCTTACCACCAAAAGGGCTGCCACCACCAAAGAAGGAATGAAAAATATCAAATGGGTCATGACCACCACCTCCTCCACTCATTCCTTCCTTGAGAGCATCCTCTCCATATTGGTCATATATCTCACGCTTCTCAGGATCACTCAAAACCTCATAAGCTTGAGCCAACTCTTTAAACTGTGAACCTCAAGAAAGATACAGCCTTTCAGCATATCAAAGTATGATGCTGATATAACCAAGTACAGAACAAAACATAAACCTTCCAGAAAATCTGATGTTGGTGCTTATAGATTTGAAATACCAGTTTATTGAATTTAGATCCAGGTTTTCAAGATTCAAGCAGAAATCATGATCGTAAATTCAACAGATAGTGCTGAGGGATAATCACATATGGAGGAGGGGGAAAAGTGAAATAAGAATAGCATAAGATTTGAAAAGGCAGCCTAAATAGGAACAAGCCTCTGGATTATGTCTACCGGATCGTCCGGAGTTTTTTTAACTTGAAATTTTTTTACCACGCCAAAATTGATAATAGACGGACGACCTGAGCAGTTTAGTCAAGCTAATATCAAAAACGAAATTTAATTTAATATAAACCAAAGATGAATCTAGGGTTTTAAGATGGAATTTCAAATCCATGAAGTTGAACTCGAATCTGAAACCAAAAACGGTGGTGAAATCATAAAAGGAAAATCAAAATATATATGATAATCAATAATAAAATCGGAACCTTTTCCGGATCACCACCCTTGTCCGGGTGGTTCTTGATCGCCGCTTTTTTATAGGCTTTCTTCAGATCATCCTGCGAAGAATTCTTTGAGACTCCAAGAATCTCATAGTATTTCGTATTGTTGCTCTTCTTCGGCGCTCGCCCGAACATCTTTGGTCAATCTTTGTATCCTAAAAGAAACAGACCACGATAAGGAGAACTCGATAAAATTGAGCCAGCTTTACATTAATCCAGACAGATAAATAAGAGAACAATAAAAACCAGAATCTACGATGCACCGAGTGGACTCACGAATAAACGGTCGACGGAAGAAAGAACGAGCAGAGCGACGGCAGCGACAGAGGAAGGAAGACGGTGTGGCGATGGAAATATAAAGGGTCCAGATTAGAATGGGCAAGGATCCTCGAAAGATAGCTTCTGGAATTTCCCGGGAGGATCTGCACCGTCCGTTCAACCCACACGAGTTAATTGTTTATTTTCAAAAGTCTAGCTCATTAATAACTCGTTTGTTTATTAAACTCATTGCCTAAATTATATTGTATTATATTTTGAAAATACTCATTTAACTATCACCACTTGTTTAAATACATGTTTGTAGTTTCCAAATTTTAAAATTAACTTATAAATATATAGTTAATGAAATAATCATAATTAATTCAATTTGATACATATTTAAAATTAATTTATAAATTTAATATGAATTGAACTTAAAATATATAAATAAATTTTATAATTTTACTATTAGTTAAAAATATATCATCAATGTAATGACTCGGGTTTTGACCCAAAGGATTTCGAAATATTTCGAAAAATATTTTCGGAGTCGAGCGCTGAGTCGGCTCGAGAAGCCAGGGGCCGGGGAGCCTCGGTGTGGCGATATTCAAAATATTAAATATATTTTATCGCACGCGCGCAGTTTTGCTTGAAACTTAAATAACTCTCGTTCAGAGTCTCGGATCGGATTTCTGAGATCACAGTTGAGTCCGGAACATCGTGTTTACCTGAGACGCGACCTAAGGTCGTCTGCGTCAGGAGTTTTGTTCGGTGGCCATTTTGGTGATGTGGTGTTGAGAGAGAAATTAATTGGTTTTAATTTATGAAAACCAATTTCCCACCCCCCCCCCCAACCCTCATACGGGCCCGGCCCAACCAAGGAGAGTCGCATCTCTCCTTGTGACGACAATGAAATCGACGCCGATTTGAAGCATCGAATTGTCGTTAATCTCCGTTTTTTATGCAAATCATCAACAGATTGACGAGCAGCACGACCTGAGCGTCGTTCTTCATCCAAAGCTTGGGTGTTTCGCCAACGAGGTAGGCGGATTTGAGTTTTGGTCCTGATCCCTTTCGTTATGCATTGTTTTAAGGTTCTATAACTCAAATACAATTGCTTTTGATCCCTGCTAGGTAGATCTGTGAGTTTTGGAGAAGAACAGGGCGAATCGGGGCATTTTGCAGGTAATTCCCGACTGAAATTACCGTATACACAACACATAGTTTAGTGACACACGCCATGTAGCTCTTCCTGTTTGGGGAAAACAAACATTTTGGATTACACGCCGTGTATGGGTGTTACATGCCGTGTAGTGCCCTAAACAATGTGACCATGAGACATGACTTGGGTTAGCCGTGTGAAAATACATGGTTGTGTACTAACACACGACCAAGTGTTGGAACCGGGCATGCAGCGGAAGCCCCAAAAAGGTGGGTTTTTAAAAAATTTCCACCGATGATCGACGTAAACTTGTCGACTAGGTGAACAACATCCCGATCTTAACCGAGAACCACGCGTGAAGGATTTTAAGCACAAAATAAACCGTAAAATACATGCTTTAATTCTGAAGTCGTGCACGACGTCTGCTCGTCGTTGGCGATCGTTGCTCGAAGAAACCGACATCGAACTCCTCTAGATCATCCACACGCACTTCAAGAAATCCGCAGGAATGTCGTTCGTCGTAATCTGGGTGCTAGCGCGGAATTGCGACGACGTCTTCGATGCTCCAACGATCACCGCATCGCTTCGTTAATGATGTCTGAGAGAGTACTTGATCCAATCCACTTGGATCCAGAGCATCTCTCTCTCTAAGTTATGGGAGAGAGGAGAGGAGAGAGAAGCGCCATGAATAGTATTGGAAATCTTCTCCCCTCTTATATTTATAGTGGTTACTTAAAATACCCGGTATCGCCTCGCCGGCCCCGAATACTTAACGCGCTATCAACGACATTTTATGACTACTAAACTGAGTCATAAATATTATTATCTTTCACTTGTAATATATTAAAATATATTACGTGATAATAATTGAGTCATTAACTCGACTCGTCGCTACCATAAATTTTTTTCATGTATTTACTTAAAACTCATAAATACATTTAATAAATAAAATTTAATACTTATTATTCTAAACTCAAATAATATGAATTTGTTTATTAAATTGGTGATTGTTTTTCTTTGGACAAATCCCAGACCCTAGTGGTGGGGCCCACCATGTCCAAAACTCATATTCAACTGAATAGGGAAGATTCTTGAATACTTTATTGTGTGTGACCCTCTATGCCCTTATCTCGACAGCAGTGAATAGTATTAACAGACAAAGAGCGGGATCTAGCAACCCATCATGGCCCCTGAAAAGATAAATATTGTCACAACAGCGACAACCAACCCACGAACATGCACTGTGTAATATAATCTCTTTGTCTGTAATATCTTATAAAGCAGGACGCACTCACGTGTCATCACCATTTTCTTGCTTTATTGTTTGTTGATTTAACTGGACGAATTTACCTTTGACTGTCATGACCATGGTCTTATAAAGGTATTGTCATCCATATCAACATGGCCTGAGATATATTACCTTCATAACCTGAAAGCGAAAAATCCTTTCTTGACCATTCAACTAATGTCATGCCACCAATGACGCACCCAACACAAACTACCTCACCACGACTTCATTGTCATGGTTTTCATCTTGCATCAAAGTACGCAATCAAATAACATACATTGGTAATGACCTCAAGTCAGGAGACCATTACACATGATCGTAGATAGGAACGTCTAATGAAACCCGAAACATGTGGTGTTCCTATTGGCGGGTCAGTCCTCATGATCTCACTACTGGAGATCACCAATTGCAAACTTCATGAGAAGAAGCCTCAATGCTTATGAGCCCCCAACACCTAATAGTCAAACATCTACTGTGTCTAGTCAGTAAGATGTATCTAGACCATAGAACATATATTCAAGATTAATTTCATAGTATCTATAGGTTCTCATTATAGCATGGGAACTGCTATAACCTTTTGATACGATAATTAATCTTTAGACATTACCATTTCAATAGTGGACATAGAAAATTCCACACTATAATGGTAAGATGACATCATGTATAACTAACTGTATACACGATATGGTAATCAAAATCACTGAATAGTTGGGTCTAGGGAACCCACTATTTCAACACCAAGATACACGGACACGAGGTCCAGTACACAGACACGGGCAAACTACACAGGCAGGAGATCATTTATTCGAACACACCGTGTAGTATGGGATACACGACATGTGAGGGACATCTTTGGCCGATCCATGTAGAAGAGGAACACGGTCAGGGGCCGAGTGATGAGGGACACAACATGTACCTCCTCTACACGCCGTGTACCCCTATGCCACGAACCAATCCGGGTTGACCCTGAACTGGTCACCCAGCCCGCTTCATAACAAGTCCCGAGAGGCATTCCCGATCCTCCTAGTATGGTGACAAGCGCCGAGGGCATCAATTAGAGTGACAGGGGAATGTTTTCGCTAAAATATAAACAATAACTAAACAGTAAAAAGAAACGGACAACCCAACATACATTTATATAAAAGTTGAACTAAACATTAATTGTACATGAAACTAAAAGTACAACTGAACCAGAAAACTCAACTGACCAAACCTAATGACCAACTAACTCCATGTAACCCCACTAGTCACTCTCCGACACATCGATCAGGCGTTGCCCAAGGCGATCAAACTCAAGCTGAAACCTGCACAAGGGCCAAAAACAGAAGACTATAGGTGCGAGTATTAAAACTCAGTAGGTTAGCCCGATATTCTATTCCCAATGCACTTCCTTTAAAATAAAAGAAACATAAATTTCAAGTTTTAAATACAATATATAAAAGTATGTTTTCCAAACAAGGTTTCATGCTACAAACATTACAAAAAAAAATGCTTGCAAGTTTTCATAAACAAGAAATGCTAGTAACCAATTTCAAAGAGATGCAACTTCAAAATGAAAAAAGTTTTCAAGAAGGCTGCTTTAAAGAATGTACACTTTTAAATAGAACACACATGCTGCTGAATTTACAAACCAAATACACCATATGCCGATGGTGAGTACAAAATATCCAATGATCACAAGTCACGAGAACATCCCTAGACACTAGCTTGTTGTGGGCCTCAGGTACCTCATATCTCGATGAAAAGTAACCATAACAAATATTTGTTCTCATGCACAAGCCACTAGTAGGAAACAATACCCATAACCTAGTGGTCCCCAACATAATCATCATATTTTAGTTAGTGTTTTCATCATCAAACTTGCTACGTGAAACAAGGATGAAACCACTCTGGATCACTAGCATACTAGTACATTTCTGCCCACCTAGATAGTCGGGTTTCCCTCTTTGTGATCAATAAAGTTCCACATGCTATCACATACACTTTTCACAAGAAAATTTCATTTCCAAATAATACACGCACCAAACAGCCCTAAACCATTTTTAACATATCCTTCACGGGTCAATAAACCACTTAAAATTTTCATAAAACAATTTCAAAAATTATAATGAGGCTTTGCACATAAAATCCATTTAAAAATGATCCTTTAAGAACAAAAATCCACTAATTCCATATCAAACCAAAATTTTAATCCCCAAAACCATTTAATAAATCAATTTCATGAATCATAAAACGACCCCAATGACACAACATAGAATACACATGAAAACTAGTTTTACAAGAAAAATGCCAAACGAGCCTTTAATCATTCTTCACAAAAACAACATTTATCAAAAGAAACAATTACACTATTCATAAAGATGTGTAAACACACCATTTTAAACAACAAAACATTTAAATAAACCCCTTAAAAATTCAAGTTACACATTCAAAACCCATCCATTTCTATAGAGATGCCAAACGAGGCAATAATCGGAAACACATGACAAAACACCCTAAAAACCCATAATCATTTCATTATAAAACCCAAAACCAGATTATAACCCACATAAGGAACCCTAAAACATCGATTCACATGCTATCAACATTTTTCATAAGCTAAACCAATCATTTTATATCATCTTGAGCACACAAAATCCAACCGGGCACTTTCCCGAAAACGTGGAATGCAACATTTAATGAAACCAATTCTATTTAACACTAAAAAGGTTATAAAATAAAATTTTCTTGACAAAAATTTATTTAAATTTCTAAACCAGTTTCTAAACATCACAAACCAGGTGCAAAAAATAACAAAAAATTTAAACAAACAATTGGTGTGCACTCTTATAACAAAACAACACTACTTTTCACAAAACAAGGCATAAATACCACCTTACACACCAAATAAATTTATTCAAGGCTTATAAAACAATACTCATAATGTTTAGAGGCTGAAAATACCATTAAAAGGATGAATCTTAAATACAAATTACAAGTTCAATGGGAAACTTACCTCAAATCCTTAGCGGAATGGAAACACATACCCGATATCACCATCCGAGGGTTTATAAACCCTAAACCTATGAGGAACAACCCAAAATGAACAAAACCCCCATAAAAATCATGATATACAATAACCCTAGTTCTTTCATGACCATGGGAGAAGATAGAACCAAGAAATAATGGAAGGAGGAGGAGTAAGGAGGAGAAACCCTAAGGAAATAGAAGGAACAAGAGAGGAATTCACTTACTTGAGAAACTTTAAATAAATAACCCCAAATACACCAATATTTTAATCTCCAAGCAACCAAAATAGAAAGTTAGGTTTGAATAAGGCTGATGAGGTCGAGTGGGGATTGAAATGGGGAAAAAGAGTAAAAAATGAATGATTTATGAAAGAAACATATTCCCTTTGCAAATCTGGACGATTTGAGAAACCTTGAGGAAAATCTCCCTAATTCACAATGAAGATGAGATCCAAAGAGGGAAATGGATCATGGGGTTTCTACTAGGGTTTTTGGGCTCGAGTTATTGGTGGAATGACTGAAAAATGTTAAAAAATTAATGAGATATAAAAGAAATAAATTATTTCCTTAAATCTGGAAATGGACTCAAAGGTTGGCCCAATGCCTAAATAAATCACCCAAATCCACCATGATTATGAGTTCCTAATGGGTCCAAATGGATATGTTGGTTTGAATAGGTCGGGGGTGTGGGGTACAAGTGGGAAGTGTAATGGATGAAAAATGTTGAAAAATGAAGGAGTTATAAAAGAAAAATATTTTGTTTTTAAATCTGGAAATGAGCTCATGGTTTGGCCCAAATCTTGAAGTAACCCCCTTCTCTCCAAAAATGCCTAGGAAACTCACGAAAACAAAGAAATAATAGAAATTAAATGAAAAATACCTTTAAAAGAAGTCATGTATGTAGCAATTCTCCCCATCATAGAAACTTTCTGCCCCCGAAAAGCCATAACACTTTCCAGCTGAAAGATCAACACCTAAGGATTCCTTATCAACACGATCCAGCCTCTCAAGCCAAGGAAATATCATCCAACATCAATAAAACTTAAGCCTCTTGCCCAAAAAAAAAACACCAACTCACCACCACTTCCTAATAATCAATAGAAAGATCAAGCCACTGCCTCCACAACCTAGCCATGAACTAGATTGTTGGGCCTTCTCCCAATGAACCCAACGATCACCCAAACCAAAGTTCACTCACGAAATCCAAAAACTTGGGGGGGGGGTCTCCCCACTATAAAATCACAACTACCATCCAAAATTATATAATGTAATAAAAAACTTTCAAAGCATCGTGTGAAATTCAAAACAAATCATAAAACCTATTTTTTTAATCCAAAACATCCATGAGTCCCATTTTCAAATTAATCACGGAAAAGGTTTTAAATTAAAAAACTTCATGAAATGTATTTTCATTTTAAATCATTTCCCAATTTCTTTTTAAACCCTACTAATCTTGAAAACATTATACATGATATTCAAAATACTTTACAAATAATCCCCCAAAACCGGTTTTGGAATCAAAAAATTTCAATAAATGTACTTCTGTACAAAAAAAATTGAAGCACCAAACATAAACAAGCCATAATGTGGCACAACATACAAAATCTATTACAATAACACCAAAAAATCACTAAAACCTCCTTTGATCCATCTCCCATGGTGTAAATTTCATTAGGATCTATTGGAAATAAAAATAGGTTTACAAAATAAATCCAAAATTGATGCAAAGTTGTGTATGACTTGGTCACATGGTTTAGCTGACCATACACCAATCATACAATAGCATCTGAAAAATTTCTGAGACCACATGAATAGGCTCCATATATTTTTTCAGACCATGTGAGATGATGATGATACTTTGGTTCCTTCTTAATTTCATCCAAAATCTTAAATAAACCCCCCAAAGTATTTGATATAACTCAATGGGGATTTAATCATCATTATCAAAATAATTAAAATAGGAATCCAAATCAAAGATTGAAATAACAACTACCCATGGAAACAAAAGTTTTGTTATGAAAAGTGGTGATCAATAAAATACTCATGACCTACCTATTTATTACTGATGATGACCATATCTTCTTTATAATAATATATACTCCAAATAATAAGAGGACCCTCTAATACCATTTTGTAATGAACTGGCCCATATCGACCTGACATGTCACCCAACCCGGATCTCCACAAGCCCCAAAGAATGTCTCTAATTGTTGTTGTATGGTGAAAAGTGTCAGGGTATCAAATTATAACCATTGGTAATGGTTTCACCCTCCGAATATAAATAACCACATCAAGGACTCCACCCATAAATCCAACATGACTCATCTATATATCGGTCACTCATGCACAAAATAAATAGTTTCAATATAAACAAAATAACCAAACATAGTATAATATTTTAGAAATAATAAAAGGTCATAAATCACATCATCACATCATCACATAATAAAGTAATAAGAAGAATCCCAAGTATATAATAAACTAAAAGAAATATCTAGTCTAATAAGGATTATATATAAACATAAAAAAATATGACCAAACCTGGATCACTACTAAATACCTTCTTATGACCCAAAATCCCCCATACCATCCTATACCATCTATCATCAGACCAACTTGAACATTAACCAAGGTAAAAGAATATAACCTAGGCTCTTGAAAGTAAACATGAAATTTTCATACACCCATTGGTGTATGCATGGTGTGAACCAAACTGTTCCTAGTAGGATTTCACTAAGGAGTTTGTATAATTCATTTGAAAAGAAATTTTATTAATGATAGTTTAAAATATAAGTAGTGAATAGGTTTTTCAAAATAGAGTGTAAAGAAAAAGTGTAACATGCCATAACTTCTTTTATAAAACAACTTCCATTTTTATTTTAAAAGGAAATGCTTTAAAACTAAGGAAGAAAGGAGTTTCAAATCCATTAAAATAGAACTAATCCTTTTTCCCTTTTTTCCAAATCCATATCTCGAAACCACACCTTTAAATCAAACATCATTATTTTCTTTAATAATATACTTTCAAAACTATTTTTTAATTCATTTTGAATATAAACCAAAACCATAACTAAAATGCAATATAGAAACATAACATGCACCAAGATATCAATGGGAAATTGATAATAAGAAATAACTGAAGTAATAATGGGGATAAAAATAAGGCATGGGATGAGATCCTCTAATCAATATTCAATGAATTATAGATATCATGGGAAACTAATTAAGATCTATAATGGGTGATACTAGACCTAGTTCATCATATTACTCATTGGGACCCTATGTGAAATCAGATCATCTCATTTAGCTTCCCCTTTCAGGTCTCTCCACATATAAAATAGAACCCTGGTAGGGTGCTAATATCCTAGAGAAATATCCAGCTAACATACACTAAGCAAGCATCACATGCTGCTAGACCTTCCATTATTTACCTAAGTTCCAATGATAAATCAATCTAGTGGTGGTGTAAAATCAAAAGAATCACAAGAATCGATAAAAAATTATTTTAAATAAATCTCATATCACCTCCAAATCCAACTCCCTCACAAGAAATAACCTCTTTCACTACATCCATATCAAAAATAGAATACAAAAACCCTCCTTTGGGGATACAATTCAAATCAGGCATAATCAAAACAAGGGGAATAATCGATGGTCTGATACTCATTATAAAAATATCTCATATAAAGTGAAAATATACCTTTTCAGAAACCAACTAGGAATGACAAGTCATTTAAACCATTTAAAAATCGACTTTATCACCTTTTTTATAACCATTCTACGTGAAACCACACTTAAAATCATTTGTAAAACCAACTACCTTTTCATTCAAGTCATTTTAAAATCCATTAAACCAATTATATTTCAAAAAATCCTTGAAAATAATACCAAAACCCAAATGGGTTCAAATACCTTTTGTTTTATAAATTATTTTAAAAGAATCCATATAGGAATTACCACAAATGCTTGTCATTTAAACCAATTAATTAAAATTTATAAAACCATTATAAAACCTTTATTCTAAGAGAGAAAAACATTTATAACACTTTTTAAACCCATTATATCTATTAAATATTTATTTAATTTGATAAAAAAAGTTTTATAAAACACTAAGAACAAAATGACATGCTAATTAAAGTAAACACACAAAAATACCTACCTCAATCCAAGAATAACTGGTCGTGAAAGAGATATTAAAGGTGTAATTTCATGAAATGTCAAAAAAATCGTATAGATTTGATACAACATAGATATGAATAACTAATAACAAAATAATGAACACATAATTGTTCATAACAAGGAGTAAGAGGATCACCGGGAGGGGGTTGGCCGTGTCGGAGGAGGTGGGGAGGCCACCCAGGAGCAGCGTTGGTGGGGGGAGTTGAGGTGTCCCGCATTTGGTGGCAGCATCAGGGGAGGAGGATCCGAGATGAGAGCTCGCGGTGGGGTTGCCTCGTTCGGTGGCAGCAAGGGGAACCGTAGTGAGAGTCACCGTCGCAAGGGGCACTGTCATGAGGGCCACCATCGATGGAGGAGGATCGAGGGGAGGAGAGGTCATGATGGGCACCTTTAGGGAAGGAGGGTCATGTGCAGAGGGTATCAGGGAGGAGGGAGCTGCCATGAAGGTCGAGGGTTCGGAGGGTCGCGCGTAGAGGGTATCTGGGAGGAGGGTGCCTCCGTGAAGGTCAGAGGGTATTGGGGAGGAGGGTTCTGCAGTGAAGGTCGAGGGTTTGGAGGGTCACACACATAGAGTATTGAGGAGGAGGGAGGATAACCCAATGAGTTTTGAAAAAAAAAGAGAGGGCACATTTTAGCCACACCCGTATAATTCAATCGTGGCTATAAACAAGCTGTAGCCACGGACCTATAAAACCATGGATATATGTTCGTGGATATAACTTAAATTTCTAATAGTTCCTGAAAACCAACTAACTCCATGTAACCCCACTGGTCACTCTCCAACACATCAATCAGACGTCACCCAAGGAGATCAAACTCAAGATGAAACCTACACAAGGGCCAAAAATAGAAGAAGACTATAGGCATGAGTATTAAAATTCAGTAGGTTATCCTGATATTCTATTCCCAATGCACTTCCTTTAAAATAAAAGAAACATCAATTTCAAGTTTGAAATACAATATATAAAATTATGTTTTCCAAACAAGGTTCCATGCTGCAAACATTACAAAATAAAATACTTGTAATTTTTCATAAACAATAAATGATAGCAACCAATTTCAAAGAGATGCAACTTCAAAATGAAAACAGTTTTCAAGAAGGTTTCTTTAAAGAATGTACACTTTTAAATAGAACACAAATTCTATTGAATTTACCAATAAAACACATAGTATGCCGATAGTGAGTACAAAATATCCAATGATCATAAGTCACTGGAACATCCTTAGGTACTAGCTAGCTATGGGCCTCAGGTACCACGTATCTCAGTGAAAAGTAACCATAAAAAATATTCATTATCATGCAAGAACCACTAGTAGGGAACAATACCCATAACCTAGTGGTACCAAACATCATCACCATAGTTTAGTTAGTGTTGTCATCGTCAAACATGCTATGTGAAACAGGGACGAAACCACTCCAAATCACTAGCATACTAGTACACATCCCTGCCCACCTAGATACCTAGGTTTCCCTCTTTGAGATCAATAAAGTTCCACATGTTACCACATAAAATTTTCACATTAAAAATTCATTTCAAAATCATACATGCACCAAACATCCCTAAACTATGTTTCATATATCTTTCATGGGTCAATAAACCACTTAAAATTTTCATAAAACAATTTCAAGAAGTATAACGAGGATTTGCACATAAAATCCATTTAAAAATGCTACTTTAATTCCAAAAACCCACCAATACCATATGAAACCAAAATTTTCAGCCCCAACACCATTTAATAAATCAATTTCATTAATCATAAAATGACCCCAATGATACAACATGGAATACACATGAAAACCAGTTTTACAAGAAAAATGCCAAAGGGGCCTTTAAGAATTCTTCACAAAAATAACATTTATCAAAAGAAACAATTAAAATATTCATAAATAGTTGTATAAACACTATTTTAAGCAAAAAAACATTTACATAAACCCCTTAAAAATTCTGGTTACACATTCAAACCCCATCCATTTCTATAGAGATGCCAAATAGACAATTTATTAGGAACACATGCCAAAACACCCTAAAAACCCATACACATTTCATTATAAAACCCAAAACCAGATTAAAACCCTCATAATGAACCAAAAAAAAATTATTAACATGTTTCAAATATTTTTCATAATCCAAACTAATCATTTTATATGACCTTGAGTACACAAAATCCAACCAGGCACTTTCCCGAAAACATGGCATGCAACATTTAATGAAACCAATTCTATTTAACACTAAAAAGGTTATAAAATCATTTTTTCATGCCAAAAAATTATTTAAATTGATAAACCAAGTTCTAAATATCACAAACTAGGTGCTAAAAATAACAAAACATTTAAACAAACAATTGGTGTGCACTCTTATAACAAAACAACACTACTTTTCACAAAACAAGGCATAAACACCACCTTACACACCAAATAAAGTTATTTAAGGCTTATAAAACAATAATCAAAATGTTTATAAGTTGAAAATACCATAAAAAATATGAATCTTAAATAAAAAGGAAAATTCCAATGGGAAACCTACCTCAAATCCTTGGCGGAATGGAAACACACACCCGATATCACTATCCGAGGGTTTATAAACCCTAAACCTATGAAGAACAACCCCAAACAAACAAAAACCCCATAAAAATCATGGGATAACATAACCCTAGGTCTTTAATGACCATGGGATAAGATATAACCAATAAATAATGGAAGGATGACGAGGGAGGAAGAGAAACCCTATGTAAATGGAAGGAATAAGAGAGGAATTCATTTACCTAAGAAACTTTAAAGAAATCACCCCTAATATACCAATAGTTGAATCTAAATGCATCCAAAATTGAAATTTAGGTTTTAATAAGGATGAGGAGGTTGAGTGGGGACTAAAATGGGGAAAAAATAGTAAAAAATGAATGATTTATGTAAGAAACAAATTCCCTTTTCAAATTTGGACGATTTGAGAAACCTTGAGAAAATTCACCCTAATCCATGATGAAGATGAGCTCCAAAGAGGAAAAATGGAATATGGGGGTGTGCATAGGGTTTTTGGGCTTTAGTTATAGGTTTAATTACCAAAAAATGTTAAAAAAATGAATGATATATAAAATAAATAAATTATTTTCTTAAATCTGGAAATGAGCTCATAGGTTGACCCAATGCCTAAATAAATCACCCAAATCCACCATGATTATGAGTTCCTAAGGGGTCCAAATAGATATTTTGGTTTTAATAGGACAGGGGAGGTAAAGTGGGAAGTTTAGTGGGTGAAAAATGTTGAAAAAAGGAGTTATAGAAGAAACAAATTTTTTTTAAATCTAGAAATGAGCTCACAGTTTGGCCCAAATCTTGAAGTAACCACCATTTTCTCCAAAAATGCTTGGGAAACCCCCATAAACAAAGAAAGAATAAAAATTACATGAAAAATAACTTTTAAATAAGTCATGTATATGACACCCTACATGGGTTGGAACCCATGTGGACTAGATACACAGTCAGGTGCTCGGGGGGCTCACACGTCGTGTGTGCCCTAGTGCACGCTGTGTACTACTAGGAGATCCTTCACGGATCTTCCATCTTCTGTATATTATTCTTTGTGAATTGGATTTAGTATTGTGAGTAGTCCATCCTAATATGTTTTTTGTGTAAAGTGTGATGGTGGCCTCCGTTACGGCTTATGAGATACGAGGTGATGTGAATCGAGCAAGACACTTGTAGAGTGGCATTGAGACGATGTTAGAGATCAGTGTGGTTCGTATAGAGAGTCACTAGGAATATTACTCCTATAATAGACTAGGGATAAAGTTTTACTTACCTCTATGTTTAGGTGGATACATGACTTACATCGTGGGAGCGGGTTCGTTACCTTTGGGTAGTTTCCTCTAGGGGTGTTACTCCCCTGATGGACTAGGGTGCGAGTTTCCCCATGAAGTTCATGAAGGTAGAGTAGGTACTCCCCTATTGGATTAGTAAGTAATTCCTATATCTATGGAGTTAGTACTCCCCTATTGGATCAGGGCGCAAGTCCTCCATAGATGACATATAGATAAAGTGGGTACTTCCCTACCGAGTAGGGTGTGGGTCCTCTAATATAGAAGTCGGTACTCCCCTATTGTTCCATGGCATGGGTCCTCCATACATGTTGCTATGGTAGAGTTGGTACTCCCCTACCATGTTAGGGAGTGTGTCCTCAAGCCTGGGGTCAGTACTCCCATGTAATTTCAGGGTGCGGGTCTCCCATAGTGAACGAGTTGGTAGAGTCAGCACTCCCCTACCATTCCAGGGTGCGGGTCCTCTAGCCACTGAGTAGTAAAACCCTACCAGATTAGGGTGCAGTTCCTCAATTTATGAAGTGTTACTCCCCTGTCGTATTAGGGTACGAGTCATTATTGAGTAGTACCCCCTATTAGATTAGGGTGCGGGTCCTCACTTATGGAGTAGTACTCCCCCATCTCCGAGTAGAAGTGGGGTGCGAGTCCTCCCTTTGGAGTTGGATCTCCCTCGGCTGTTGGATACACTTATGAGGAGAGAGTCCTTCCACTTGATTTAAACGATACCTAGATAGGATCTAGTTCTCCCTCGATGGAATGAGGTGCAGGATAATTCTTACAAGAGTGATAGAGGTTTCACGGGCTAGTTAGGGGCAGTCTTCCCTCAATTGTGGGGTAGTGACGAGGTGTGAGTACCCCCATTCTCTCTTTTTAGAGAGGATGCACGCGGTGCATAGTTTGGAGCAGTGCTCCCTTAACTGTGTGCAGTGGTGAGGTGCAGGCCTCTTCACTTGGGTTTCTTTAGCTTGCGCTAGGCGCGAGGTAGCGACGACATGACCTTTAGTGCTGGGAACTAGAGTGGGACCTAATAATATGTTCCTAATGGAGTATATTCTCTTAGACGTACCATTAGGTATGTTAGGGTTGTTCCCAATGGAGGTAATCTCTTGAACGAGTTCCATATGGGATGACTGAGCTCGTGGAGTGTGTTCTACTAGTTTCATGTTACAGTTAGAGTCGATGAAGAGAATCATGTTGCTAGATATGATCTTGGAACCTCATAAGATTTAGAATCTAATAAGAATATATCTAGATTATTTATGGGAGTCCTTGTGGTGTTGTCACATGTTGGGGTTGACACCCCTTACAAATTGAGTTGACTTGTCATGTACAATTGAGGATGGTTCGAGATGGAGTTTCTCTATCGATTGGATTTCCCTATGGATAGGTCGAGAAAACTATTACCTTTCAATTTCTCCATTTTTATTTTGGGGTTTTTGGGGAACCTACTGAGTATTTTTATACTCACCCCTGCATGGGTTTTTCCCACACATGTTTTGTGTCTTGTATAGACCATAGAACTTTCGACAGAGTCTACAGAGGACCCGATGTAGGCAGAGCTTTGTGATCTAGATAGACTGAGGTGTTTACCAGAGTTTGGTCAAGGAGCTTTACAGCAGTTGTAGTTGACAACGATCCCCTCATTTTGAGCAGGTTGTAAACTTTTACAGTTTTCTTTGGTGGGTGTTGTTTTTTCCTTTTACAATTTCAGTACTTATTTTGTACTCTGGTTGTGGGATATAGATGTATGCATGCATTTGTTGCCTTTGGTTTTTATATTTCATCATTTTGTGATCTTGGAGATTTGTGTGTGTGTATAGGTACTTGAGAAATGCCTCCCATGTTAGTTATATGTATTCTCAGCTCTAGTTTTTAGCCCCTGGCCTATTGGAGGTGGGCTTGGGGAGTTGTGTCCCGAGCCTCGTCGGGTCGGGTCATGATAGAGTGGTATTAGAGGTGGTCGGTTCCCCATTGGAATCGTAGTGTCATGAGCTTGGTTTGGATTTAATAGAAACAATATTAGGATGTCTTGAGTTTAGATCTCAGTCCAGAGGTTATAGTGTTGGTGTGGTGGCCGACATATCCATTCACCGGGACTTTGATAACCTGATTTTCGACTCAGTACATTAGGATACTGGTCACTGGTAAATAAATGGTATGTACATCATATAGAATTGAGTTTTGGTTTTTCTTGTCCTTCTTGAGTTAGCTCCCCAGATATACTCTTTGAACATGGAACATCTTGATTTTATTTTAGGATACCTCTATGAAGATAGTTATAAAGGATTATACAGCATGATTGTGATGATGATCCTCCTAAAGATGAGGCTTCAGTATATATAACTGATTCTAAGGTGTTACCTCTGGGTGGTCTGCCGGTGGTGCCACCACCTGTTGAGCAGCAGGTTTTACAAATAGTTCAAGCTGAGGATGTTCATAGGCTGAGTGTGCTACATGAGTTCTAGAGGTAGCGACATCTGAGGTACCGAGGTGATCCAGACTCCTAGGTGGAAGTTGACTGGCTTGAGGCAGTCATGCGAGTTTTCCACTTAGTGAGGACACCTCTCGATCATATGGTGGTCCTAACGGAAAACCTTTTGCAGGGTTCAACTAGGTGATGGTGGAGTCTAGTGATACAAACTCATCACAAGGAAATTCTCACTTGGTAGGAGTTCGAGAGACTCTTTAGGGAAGAGTTTTACCCAGACACATTGAGATCAGTGTGTATCCAGGAGCTTCTGCAGCTTTGGTAGGGTAGCATGATAATGGCAGAGTTTTTGGTGAGGTTCATAGACTTGTTGCGATACTCCTTGGATATGGTTCATGATCCGTTATTCAGAGCACACTCCTTTTATTAGGGCTTGTGTTGGGAGATTAGGGAATATGTGATCTCACTATGAATTCCCACCCATGCGGGAGTTTTGGAGTGAGCTATGGTGGTGCACTAGTGTAGAAAACATTTTTTACGGCGGTTATTTTTTATTTTTTTATGTCGGATTTTGGCCGACATTATTACAGGAGACATTATAAACATTGTTTTTTATGTCGATTATTTTACAACCGATGTAAAAAACACAAATCCGAAGCATTTTTCATGTCAGTTGATAAAAATCCAACATGGAAAATGCTTCAGAGTCATGGTTTATTACATCTGTTATTTAATAACTGACATGGTATATACCCTTTCACATCAGTTATTATATAACCGACATCATAAATCACTCCTCCAAAGCGTTTATCACGTCAGTTATTTTTATAACTGACGTGATAAACCTATCTTCCAAGCGGTTTCCAACGTTGGTTATATAATAACCGACGTGAAAACATATCTATGATGTCAGTTATAAAATAACCGACATAAAAAAACTATCCATTTCCATTTATTACGTTGGTTTCCAAATAACCGACATTAAAACTAATCCCAATGCATTTTTTACATCGGTTATGAAATAACCGACGTAAAAAACAGTTTTTTTAAATAAAACCGATCAACTACTGCCATGCCCAGCCAAAATACCTGAAATAGACCAAAAAGTTACCAAAAATAGACCAAAACAGACCAGAACCCCCCCACCCCACTGGACAACCCCCACCACTGATCAACCACTGCTATTCCCTGCCAAAAGACCTGAAACAAACCAAAAACATACCAAAAACAGACAAAAAACACACCAAAAACAGACCAAAACCTGACCAAAAACAGACCAGAACCCCCCCACCCCACTGTACAGCCCCCACCACACCCCTGGACACCCACCCCACTGGACACCCCCAGACCAAAAACAGACCAAAACCCGACCAAAATCCTCCCACCCCACTGGACATCCCCTGTTACACCCCTCGCCCCCCCACATCCCTGGACTGCCCACACCCCCTGGACAGCCCCCCACACCCCTGGACAAACCCCCCCACCCTCCTCGACACCCCCACACCCTTGGACTTCCCCCACCCCCTAGACACCCCTACACCCCTGGACAACTCCCCCACCCTCCTGGATACCCTCACCCCCTGGACATCACTCCCACACCCCTGGACAGCCCTCCCACACCCCCAGAACCCCCCACCCCACTGGACAACCCCCACCACACCCCTGGACACCCCCACACCCTTGGACTACCCCCACCCCAGGGACACCCCCACACCCATGGACAACCCACACCCTCCTGGACACCCCCACCCCTTGGATATCACTCCCACACCCCTAGAAAGCCCTCCCACACCCCTAGAACCCCCACCCTCCTAGACACCCCCACCCCACTAAACAACACTCCCCTGGATAGCCCTCCCACACCCCTAGAACCCCCCCACTGGACTGCCCCCACACCCCTAGACACCCCCTGGACATCCCCCCACTCGCTTGGACATCCCTCCCACCCTACTTCCCACCCTCCCACCCTCCCACCCTCCCACCCCACTGGACAGACCCCACCACACCCCTGGACACCCCCACCTCAATGGACACCCCTAGACCAAAAAAAGACCAAAACCCAACCAAAACCAGAACATAACCCCCTCACCCCACTGGAAAACCCCCACCACACCCCTGGACACCCCCACACCCTGGACTGCCCCCACCCCCTGGACAACCCCTGGACAGCTGGTGTTGGGAGAGGAGGCGCTGCCATCCCTCGGGGGGCTGAACGCCGCTGGAAGGTACTCATCACTCTCACACCCCTGGAAACCCCCCCTCACCAATGGACAACCCTCCCACACCCTTGGAAACCCCCCTCACCCCAAATGACTCCCCCACACCCCTAGACACCCCCTGGATAGCCCCCATTCCCCTGGACATCCCTTCCACCCTCTTGGAAACACTCCCACCCCCTAGACCGCCCCCACTCTCATGGACACCCAGGACACCACCACCCCACCGGACAGCCCTCCCACACCCCTGAATACCCCCACCCCATCAGACCATGTTATCACATTTAAACATGGACCACCCACTACCCATTTTAATGTCTCTGATACATCTGATCTACCAAGAAAGGTCTTTTTAAACCATGACAAAAATGTTGTATTGTGCTCATTCAAAATCCACATTTCTTTCTTATTTGGATGACATTGTTTCAACTCATTAACATGAAATGTGATATACGGTTGAGCATCAGCTATGTTATTCAAGATGTATAATTCTAACTTCTTCATATGTTCGACTGACAGTAATTTGACTTTCAAGCCACGAATCCCATTTCCCTCATTATTAACTCGTTCATGGAGAGATAGAGGCAAACCTATGTGCTGCACCGCAACCAAGTAGCTCGTACAAAACTCTGCAACCTCCTCATAAATATACTTTTCAATAATGGAGGCTTTAGGTCGATATGGATTCTTAACATACCCCTTCAATATTTTTATATACCTTTCAAAAGGATACATCCAATGAATATATACAGGTCCACAAAGCTTTATTTCTCAAACCAGATGAATCATTAAATGCACCATTATATCAAAAAAAGGTTGGAGGAAAATACATTTATAATTGAAAAAGTATACAAATTGCATCCTTTTCCAAAATGTTCAAAGCATTCAAATTAATCACCTTATTACAAATTTAATTGAAAAAATAACACAACTTGATTATAGTCTTTCTGACATGGATGAGAAATATTCCACGCAATGCAACTGGTAGAAGTTGTTGCATCATAACATGACAATCATGAGATTTCATACCTATCAACTTCAAGTCCTTCAATGAGACAAATTTTTTTACATTTGAAGAATAACCTTGAGGCACTTTGATATCATGAAGACATTGAAAAAAGCTAATTTTCTCCCTCTTGGATAATGCATGACAAGCCGGGGGAAGAAATCTTCATCTTCCATTAGAAGTGAGAGCTAACTCCAAACGTATTCCCATTGATAGTAAGTCTAATATTGCATTCAACCCATCTTTTTTCTTTCCTTTAATATCTAATAATGTTCAAATAAAACTATCACATATATTCTTCTCCATGTGCATGGAATCAATATTATGTTTAACTTCATGATATCTCTAATATGGTAGCTCAAAACATATTGACATTTTCTTCCAAATATGTCTATCATTACCAGATTTTGGTGTCCTTACCAATGTCACATCAAGGTTTTCCACCCTCTCAAAATACAGATCAGGGGGTAAAGGTTTTGGAGAAATATCAAATTCTTGTGAGCCATTGAATACCTTTTTTAGTCTTCTATAATAGTGATCCATAGGCGAAAAATTTTGATGAACCATGTACACTGTTTTCCTCCCATTATGCAATTGACAATATGAAGTCTGTTGTTCACAAATTGGACATGCTTTATGGCCTTTAACACTGTATCCATACAAATTTCCATATGATGGGAAGTCATTTATAGTGAACATAAGCACTTCATGTAGTTGAAAATATTCCATTTTATAAGAATCATACACCCTAATACCATCCTCCCATAAAAGTTTCAAATCATCAATCAATGGTGACAATAAAACATCAATATCATTGCCGGGTTGCTTCGGACCAGAGATCATTATACTCAACATGACATATTTGCGCTTCATACAAACTTTAGGAGAGAGGTTGTAAATTACCAATAAAATAGGCCATGAACTATGTGTGCTATTGAGGGTTCGGTATGGATTCATTCCATCTGTGCACAACCCTAGTATGAGATTTCTAATTTCATTTCCAAATGTAGGATACTGCTCATCAATTTTCTTCTATTGTGGACAATCAGCTGGATGATGTATTTTTCCATCACATATCCGCTCATCAGTATGCCATCTTAACCTTTTTGCATCATGTAAATTAGCAAATAAATGTTTGAAATGATGAATTATAGGAAGATACCAAAATACCTTTGAAGGGATCTTTGTAATCTCTAAATCAGCCAGAGATTTTTCTTTCACCTTATACTGTGATGTCCCACATTTAGGACACTCTGACAGAAATTCATATTCCTTCCTATATATCATATAGTCATTCGGAAAGGCATGTATTTTCTTGTATCCCAATCCCATCGGGCATAATATTTTCTTATCCTTATAATGTGAATCTGGAAGATCGTTATCTTTTAGAAGAATGTCTTTCATCAATTGTAGCAGCTCTGTAAAACTTATGTCACTCCATACATGTTTCACCTTTAGGTTAATCAATCTTAACAACACTGACAAAATCGTAAAATCTGTACAATCAAGATACAATGGTTTTTCATCATCACCATATAGACGCGCAACTGTCAGTTCTATCTCAATTTGTTCTGCTGGAATATCACGAATCATTTCTTCAATTCCATCAGAGTTACCATCTTGTAAATCATCATCATCAGTAGATATGAAATTCCATCCAGTTTCACCATGCCAAATCCAAGGGCTGTAACTCAGATTAAAACCATAACAAATAAGATGATCTTTTATCTCTCTACTTTTCAACTTCTTCATATTCAAACATTTCAGGCATGGACAGAAACAAATTTCATTACTTGGAACATTTCTTTTAGCAAATTCCAAAAAGGAATCAACACCTTCCTCATATTCATTGCTCATTCGATGTGTCGTAATCCAACTTTGACTCATTATTACTTATAAAAAATATCAAAATTATACATCTTTTTAAGATAAGACAAATATATGTTTATATGAAAAATATCATAATTTGAATGTAAAAAAATTTGGAAATATAAAAAAAATCTATGCGTATTTAAAAAATATGCTTGAAAATGATTTTAAAAAGAAAATATAGTTAGATATAATAGTTTTAAATTCATCTTGGATCCTTTATTCTTAAGGTTCACAAATAATACATCCTGGTTCAACTGGATACCAAATCCACCTTTTCGTAAAAAAGAAATATGAAGTATAAATATTAAAATATGTATACATTCACTGCTGAAAATTACATAGATCCTAACGATTTGAAACCTCTGGATAGCCCCCACCCCTTGGATACCACCCCCACCCCCTTGGACACCACCCCCACCCCCTTAGACACCACCCCCACCCCCTTGGACACCCCCTGGACACCACCACCCCCTTGGAGAGCACCCCACCCCCTAGACACCACCCCCACCCCTTGGACACCCCCTGAACACCACCAACCCCTTGGACAACCCCCCCTTTGGACATCCCTCCCACCCCCTGGACAACCCCCACCCCTCTAGACAGCCCCCACCCCCTTGGACACCCCCACCCCTCCTGGAAACCACCCCACCCCTACCCCCTTGGACACCCCCTAGACACCCCAACCCCCTAGACACCCCCACCCCCTTAGACACCCCTTGGAACCCCCCCCCCCTGGATAGCCCCCCACCCCTCTGGACATCCCCCACCCCCTGGACAGCCCCCACCCCTCTAGACAGCCCCCGCCCCCTTAGAAACCCCACCCCTCCTAATAACCCTAGAACACATCGATTACTATAAAAACATCAATTTAAAAATGACCAAACATCCCTAATAATAGAAGGAATGAAGGAGAAGAATAAGTGGACAAAGAAGAAAAAAATAAACAAAGAATAAAGGAAGAAGAACATGGAATAAATAACTTATTTAAGGAAATCAAATTTCAATAGAAGGAAAGAATAAAACACCATAGCAGAGGGAATTCCATGGAATCCAAGAAAACCATGGGGCCTCCAATGGTTGATAGAAAATTGGAGAAAATGGAGTAAACCTAAGAATCAAATCAAATTTAAAATAAAAACTCAGATGGAGAAAATCACAGTGTAAAGCCTATAATCATGGCACAATGGGGTTAGGATAACTGCATCTTTGAAAACCACAACATGGTCTCCCCCATAACCCATAATTTTCTCATAGTCAATGAATGGTCAAAATATATATAACCAAATAGAATCATATTGCAACACCCCTCATCTTTTCATAATGCTTGAATCCCTAAAAAACATAGTGGGAACCTCAAGCTCCTTAAATATCCACAAATGTCCCCCTTATTCAATTTTAAAGAAATAATGGCTACATCATAGCACAACACTGACCACCATGATGGAACCACCATAAATTAAACAATGCTAATAAATTATAGCCTAATATCCATGAAACAATACAATCATCATGTCATAATCTCACAAACCACAATGCAATAGTCAATCCCAACTGACACTTATCCCCTACCCCCTTGGACACCACCCCCACCCCCTTGGACACCCCCTGGACACCACCACCCCCTTGGATAGCCCCCACCCCTCTGGACAGCCCCCCACCCCTCTGGACAGCCCCCACCCCCTGGACAACCCCCACCCCTCTAGACAGCCCCCACCCCCTTGGACACCCCACCCCTCCTAGAAATCACCCCCACCCCACCCCCTTGGACACCCCCCTGGACATCCCCAAGCCTCTGGACAGCCCCCCAGACAACCCCCCAAACCATCTGGACAGACCCCCACCCCCTTGGAAAGCCCCCACCCACCCCCTTGGACAACCCCCACCCCCTTCGACACCCCCACCCCCTTGGACCCCCCCACACCCATGGACTGCCCCCCACCTCCATGGACATGCTGAACACCCCCCAACCCTCTAGACAGCCCCCCTAACCCTCTGGACAACCCCACCCCCTTGGACACCTCCCGCACCCCCCTAGATACCACCCCACCCCCTTTGACATCCTCTGCACCCCCTTGGACAACCCCAACCCCCTTGGACAGTCCCACACCCCCTAGACACCCCCACCCCACTGGACAACCCAACCAACCCCCCTGGACACCCCCACCCACTTGCACAACCCCCCACCCCCTTGGAAACCCCCTGTACGCACACACACACATGACAGAACACACAAAAATTGTAAACTTGCATGATATCACTTCCATAGGTTTATTTTACCAGAAAATAATTTAGCATGGTATAGATAAACACTATGAAACTTACCATGATATCAAGAACAAAGAAAAATAACATCTCAAAAAATTAGTTTAGGGCATTGTGGAAAATAAAAATTGAAAAGGAGTCGTGTGAGGATTACTTGAGTGTTGTGAGTCAACCTGATAGATCTGATGATAATAAATATGAATAATGATGTTGAAAAAATGTTGCTAGAGGGCACGACTTCGACGAATCGTTTCTAGGTTTTCTGCGTGAGAGAGATGAGTCGTAGCTCGCCCGATCGAAGAAAGTAGAATGACTGAATACAGGGTGCGATAAATCACTTAAAAGATTTAGCACGTCAGTTATTTAATAACCAATGTGGTAAACTCTTTTTTTTAATGATTATAACGTTGCTTATTTAATAAATGATGTAGAAAAAAATTTATCATGTCATTTATAAAATAACAAATGTGATATATGTCACTTTATACCGACGTGATAAATTGTTGAGATTAGATTTATCACGTCGATTTTTTTATAACCAACGTGGTAAAGTGCCGATCTTTCCTTTATCACGTCGGTTATAAAATAACCGACGTGATAAAGCACGCCTGATTCTATTTTCACGTCGGTTATACAATAACTGACGTAAAAAAGCTAATCTCTGTATATTTTACATCAGTTATAAAATAACTGACGTAAAAAATGGTTCCTGATCGATATATCATGTTAGTTATAAAATAACCGACGTGATATATTGATCATTAAATCTTTGCACATTGGTTATATAGAACCAACATGAAAAATGATGATGTGTTAAATGTTTTTTCCACTAGTGGTGGGATATTTCTTGGCTAAGGAATAGGTGGATGTGACCCACAATAGTGGTCACGAGGATGAGGTGTCTGCAAGAGATGATAGAAAACATGTGACAAGATCACGGTGTGCAAGAGGCATACCCATGCCCATACATAGACATGTGGGTCTGTAGTGCAGGAGCAATGTTGAGGATCATATCAACAACAGGAGAAGTGATGTTATGCTTGCGATGACAAAGAGAATATCTCTAGAGATTGTCTGACCCATCACACTACTCAGAGGGAGCTGACCAACGAGCCAGAATGGCAGAGGCAGAGTTTGGATCAAGTAGTTCCACAAGGTGGTAGACAAGGCAGAGGAGTTGGTAGAGCGACAAGAGGTGGCAGACAGTTTGAGACATTTCCACCACCACCCCTAGGTGGTCCGCACTAGGCTCAGTGAGCTGGAGGATGTGAGTGAGGACAGCTACAGGCCATAGAGGCCTTTGATCTGGAAGCTCCAAGTATTAATACAGGTACAACATGTTCCCTTTATACTTTCTTTAGTAGCAATTGTTAGACACTATTGTGGGTATTATTTCTTCCTTCTCATGCTTGAGGTTTAACCAGGGTGACACGAGGCATCGGTAGAACCCCATGTTGGTAGTTGAAATAGAGGACCCATTAATACCCAATGTGTGTTTGGGTAGCCCCTTTTTTTTTAGTACCCTCATGTGTTTGGCATCATCTTTTTATGCGACACTCTCGAGGAGGATGTGGTACAACTTGATGTAGCTTTGAACTCACAAGGAAGGGGGATGTTTTCCACATCGAGACACATTTTTGTGATGCGATCAGAACCATGCGGGCGATTCAGTACTTCCCAAAGTGGATAGTATCGAGGTGCGGTGAACGAGTTCCTTAGACTTGCGTGTTGAGGGCAAGGTAATGCGATGAAGTTTCATAGCAGGTCCTATCCCTACCAGTGGAGTTTTTCCCACTTGACCCCTTTTAGATTAGTGTCATGGGGAGAGGTAGAGTCTTTCTTATAATCATTACGTAGTGGCAGAGTTAGAACCTACAATGTTTCCGTAGTATGTATTGGGTTCATATCATCCATGCTCAGCTGGGATTCCACTAGTGGGTGTGGTAGTGTTCTATTTTGGCAAGCTATGTTGCAGTTGGAGGTTTGTAGACGAAGGGCCTGGTAAGACCTAGTGTTTACTCTTGGGAAACCCTATTTTGTTCATGAATACCCTCGCATGTTCAAATTCAACCTTGAATGAAAAAACACTTAAAGATTCTATTGTACAGTCCATACATGGGTGGATGAACTATAGGGTTTCGTCGATATTTGAGCCAGGATAGCGAGGTGGTGTACTACTAGACCCCATGAATGCAGATGGGCCGTGGTGCTTAGTGCTTTCCCACCTATCATAGTTAAGGAGACATGTTACCATTTATTACATGATGTTGGCCTGGTAGACGTTGGGGATAAGAGTGGTTTAATATTTTTGGTTCCTCTGTGTGCATGCTTATGAGCAGCACACGAACCCTTGATGTGCTCACTAGCGCAGGTGCCGAGTGGGGAGCTCAGTTTCTTCCCTTATACTTAGGATTTTAGTTTTTGGGGATGAAAATCCCTAAGGTGGGGAGAATGTAATGACTCAGGTTTTGACCTGAAGGAATTTGGAATATTTCAGAAAATATTTCCAGAGCCATGCACTAAGTCGGCGTGGGTAGCCGGGGCCCGGGGAGCCTCAGTGCGACGATATTAAAAATATTAAATATATTTTTTCACGCACATGCAGTTTCACTTTAAACTTAAGTAAATCCCATTTGGATTCTTGGATTGGATTTATGAAACCATGTTTGAGTTCGGAATGTCGTGTTTACCCTAGGCGCGACCTAAAGTCGCCAGCGTCGAGAGTTTTGTTCATGGTTCATTTTGGTGACGTGACATTGAGAGAGAAATTAATTGGTTTTAATTTATTAAAACCAATTACCCCAACCCTCATACACTTACTACCCAACCAATGAGAGACACACCTATACTTCCTTTGGTGATGATGAAACTGATGCCGATTTGAAGCAACAAAGTGTCGTTAATCCCCATTTTTGATGCATATCATCAATAGATCGAGGAGCAGCATGATCCGAGTGCCGTTCTTCATCCAAAGCTTTAAAGTTTCACCAATTATGTAGGAATATTTGAGTTTTGGTCCCAATCCCTTTAGTTATGAATTTTTTTAAGGTTATAGAGCCCAAATACAATTGTTTTTGATCCCTACTAGGTAGATCTATTAGTTTTGGGGAAGAATAGGGAGAATCAGGGTGTTTTTCAGGTAATTCTCAACTGGAACTACCATCTAAACGACATGTAGTTTAGTGAAACATGCCATGTAACCCTTCCTATTCGGGTAAGATGAACATTTGGGACTACACTCCATGTATGGGTGTTACACGTTGAGTAGTGCCCTAAACCGTGTAACCATGGGACATGGCTTGGGTTGGATGTGTGAAAAATACATGGTCATGTACTAACACATGGAAAAGATACACATACACAGGGTCCGATACACGAAGACATGTTTTGATACACAAACACGGGCAAACTACATGGGCAGGAGGCCGTTTATCCGAACATGCCGTGTAGTATGGGATACATAGCATGTGAGGAACATGGTTGGACGGTCCGTGTATAAGAGGAACATGGACAGGGGCCAAGTAATGAGGGACATGAAATTTACCTCCTCTATATGCCATGTACCCCCACATGGGTTGGAACCCGTGTGGACTATATACACAGGTAGGTTCTTGGGCGGGCTCACACGCCGTGTGTGACCCGGTGCACGCCGTGAACTACTAGGAGATCCTATAGGGATATTCCGCCTTCCATATCTTCTTCTTTGGGACTTGGATTCAGGCTTGTGAATTTTCCATCTTGAGTGGTTTTCCATATATAGTGAAATGGTGGCCTCCGTTACAGTTTATGAGATATGGGGTGGCGGGAATCGAGCAAGACATTTATAGATAAAAACTGAGCTGATGTTGGAGATCGACGTGGTTCGTATAGAGAGTCTCTAGGATTATTACTCCCCTGATGGACTAGGGTGTGAGTTTTTCTTACCTATTTTCTTAGGTGGATACAGGACTCCCTATGTCATGGGTGCAGGTTCGTTACCTTTGGGTAGTTTCCTCCAAGGGCGTTACTCCCCTGATGCACTAGGGTTTGAGTTTCCTCGTGACGTTTGTGAAGGTAGAGTAGGTACTACCCTATTGGAGTAGGGAATAGGTACTCCATATTAGTACTCCACTATTGGATCATGGTACATGTCCTCCATATATGACATATATATAGAGTGGGTACTCCTTTACTAGGTAGGGTGCGGGTCCTTGATTATAGGAGTCAGTACTCCCCTATCATTCCAGGGCACAGGTCCTCCGTATGTGTTGTTCTTTCAGAGTCGGTACTCCCCTTCCATGTCTAGGATTAGTTACTCAAGCCTAGGGTTAGTAATCCCCTTCTGTTTTAGGGTGCGGGTCTCCTATAGTAAACGACTTGGTAGAGTCGGCACTCCCCTATCGTTCCAAAGTGCAGGTCCTCTAGCCACTGAGTAGTACTCCCCTACCAGGTTAGGGTGCAGGTCCTCGATTTACAAAGTGGTACTCCCTTGTCATATCAGGGCATGGGTCCTTCATGATTAGTACTCCCCTATTGGATTAGGGTAAGGGTCCTCTCTTATGGAGTATTACTCCCCCGTCTTTGAGTAGCAACAGGGAGCGGGTCCTCCCTTTGGAGTTGGATCTCCCTCAACTATTGGATATAGTTATGAGGAGTGGGACCTTCCACTTGATGTGAATGATACCCAGATAGGATCTAGTGATCCCTTGATGGAATAAGGTGAGGGTTACTCCTTACAGTAGCAACATAGGTTTCGTGGGTTAGTTAGGAGCAGTAGTCCCTCGACTGCGGGGCGGTGATGAGGCGTGATTCCCTTCGTTATCTCTTGTTAGAGAGAATATACATGGTGCATAGTATAGATCAGTGCTCCCTCAACTATGTGCAATGATGAGGGGTGGAACTCTTCACTTTGGTTTCTTTATCTTGTGCTAGGAACGAGGTAGCAATGATAGGACCTCTGGAGCTGGGCATTAGAGCGGAACCTAGTAAGATGTTCCCAATGGAGAAAATTCTCTTAGAAATACCATTATGAATGGTAGATTTTTTTCCTGATGAAGGGAATATCTCAGATGGGTTCCATCTGGGATGGATAAGCTCATGGAGTGTGTTCTCCTAGTTTTGTGTTACAGTTATAGTCTACAAAGATAATCCTATTTCTAGCTTTGAGGTTGGAAGCTCATGAGACTTAGTGTCTGAGATGATTATATCTAGATGATTTATGGGAGTCCTTGTGGTGTTGTCACATATCGGAGTTAACACCCCTTGTAGACCGAGATAACTTTTCATGTATAGCCGAGGATGGTTTGAGATGTAGTTTCTCTCTATATTGGGTTTCTCTCTGGCTAGGTCGATCAAAATGTTGCATTTCAATTGATCCCTTTTTTCTGTTGGGTTTTTTGGAGAACCTATCGAGTATTTTTATACTCACCCCTACACAGGATTTACCCACACATGTTTTGTGTCTTGTGCATACCAAAATCCTTTCAAAGGAGTCTATGGAGGACCCAAGGAAGATAGAGTTTAGTGATCTATATAGACCGAGGTGTTTACCAGAGCTTGGCCAATGGGATTTCTAGTAGTTTTAGTTGACAATGATCCCCTCTTTTTAAGCAGGTTAGATTCTATTACAGTTTTCTTTGGTGGGTGTTTTTTTCCCTTTTATGCTTTCAGTACTTCTGTTGTACTTTGGTATGGTATATAGATGTATTCATGCATGAGTTGCCTTTGGTTTTTACATTTTATCATTTTGTGAGCTTGGATATGTGTGAATGTGTATAGTTACTTAGGAAATACCTCCCATGTTAGTGATATACCTTATCAGCGCTAGTCTCCAGCCCCTGGCCTATTAGAGGTGGGCTTGGGGAGTTAATTCCCAGGCCCCGTCAGGTCGGTTCGTGATAGTCAATAAACTATACTCGAATATTAATTGAGTTTTGAATTTATTACCTCAAATTTATTAAAACAAATTAGATTAATTTTTACTCTAACCTTGTTTAAGCAGATTAAGAATTGGCAAATATTCAGTTAATGGATACCCATTGTTATCCATGGTTTTGATGGTATTTTTTTACTTTTAAAATGAAAATGAATATTTTATGAATTATCTTTAATTTAACTATTTCTAAAATTAAAAATTAATAATTGGTGCATTGAAAAAATAAAATAAAATATTTAGGGGCTTCTATAAATAAATAATATTATTTAATGTGAATGTTACAATTTCGATGAGTGGTGACTCTCATGATCTATATTAATATAGGTGGTAATATTTATGTCCATTCATCTCTCAAGATCTAGATCATGTCAATAATATTAGTCATTTGATCTTTCTTTGAGAATACATATCAATTCAGACAATCAATATTATTTACTTGTTAGTTATATATATGGTAACATGATAATAGAATGAAATTTTTTAGAATTATACATTTTTTTATATCTCTTGTATCTATCATTATTTACTTTTTATGTTGTGAGATATTTGTATTCATTCATCATCGATGCCACACTTCATCTATAATCAACATAATGATCCTAATTTTGAAATAATTTGTGGTTTCAATTGGCACAATACTCTTGATTTTATAACATGTTATAAAAACAATAATCTTCTCTACATTGAACTTCATGGTGGTTTTACCTCCATCACTATCATCAACTTGATATATTTTCCTCACAAAAATATTTGTTTCATGTTCTTCAGACACTACTTTTGTCATATCTCATCATGCAAGACTATTCAGTTGACTATCTACTTTTGGTGTCACCCATGAGTGACCATCACCATCAATGTATTCACCATTTTTATTTATTTTTGGTGAAACCAAAATAAGGTTTGTAATCATATAATTGTAAATAAGTTACAAAGTTATTATATTATAAATTTTCAAGTTATAATCATGTTTTTTTAAAATGAACAATTTTTATAAAAATTTAACCATTATAATTTCTTGAATAAACATTTCAAAATGAATATTATATATCAAGATTCATTATATATTTTTTAATTTTATATGTATGAAATATAAATTAAATTAATCATTCATGAAATACTGTGTAAATATAATAAATTTAATTCAATTGCACCAACTCATATTTTTTGCTTAATCAAAACACAACTCATTTTTTAGTTTTAGATTTTTGAGTCTCTAAAAAGAGTAAAATGATAATTTAACCATAGTAAATGACCTCAAATATTTTCCATGATAATTCCATCGGTCTTGGGACATGGTTTTTACCCTTGGGTAAATTTTTGGTAATTTTACATGAAACTTAGTCTTGTGGAATAATTAATAGTTACTCCTTAAGCATAAATATTTATATCTCTTAAACAAGAGTTTGGATGAAAATTATGACATTTATGTTGTGTCTAAAATGATGTGTTTTTTCTAGGAGATGTATAAATTACTTTCTTAGGGGATGATCATGTTGAATGAGCACTAAAATATTTAATGGAATATTTAAATTCAGGTGCATTTATCTTCCACATGGTTTCATTGTTAATAATCCATTATGAATGGATTAAATGAATTTAATAATAATTGAATGAGTTCAATAAATAAATTTCAATGAGAATTAACATATGTCAATATGTTGAATATGGATAACACATTTCATTAAATGAAACATTTCAAAGATGATTATATAAAGGGATGTGAACTATTCTATTGTGAACCACCAATTGCATGTAAGACACTTCTAGCTCTCTTCCTCCCCTTATCTTTTTCATCACCCTCAATAAAGATTCTAGCACATCTTCAAATGCATGATATTCCTCTGATTGAGATCAGGATCCCACAGTGGGAATTTTCTCCTCATAGGTAAGAGATCTTTGTTTGTTGATTCAGTGATCTTCCTCAAGCGTACTCCCTCCATCATGGAAGAAGAAAGTCAATGTAAACAAGAACCATGTATGATCTATTTTTCATATATTTTTATTTATGATGAATGTTTCTTCTATTCATGGATAGTTCCTTCTTGTTTGGGTATTATTCTGCTACCAAAGTATCATGTGACGATCCTCAAAAACCCAATAGAGTCACAAATCATGAAATTTTAGGTCTTAAATCAAACCATCAGAATATCTAAATAATCAATTATTTTTATATAATGTGGTAGAATTAGTGCATCCTCATGAGAGTGACATGGTAAACATGTGTCCTAGTGGTGATGTAATGGCCCGGACCTCCCCAGTCCATTACTTTGTCAAAATCTAGTGTTTGGGGTGTTCTGGGAGGTAATGGTAGCTCATTTAAAGAGTTTTCCAAATTTACAATTTTTACAATGGAAGGGTGCATCAATGAATCAATGTTAGTGACTCAGTGTTGGTAGCTCAACATTGGCAGGTAGGGGTGTCAGTGGGTCAGAGTGTTGGTGAGTTGAGGCATTGGTCGGTCGAGGCGTCGGTGAGTCGAGGCATCTGTAGGTTGAGGCGTCAGTTGGTCGAGGTGTCGGTAGGTTGAGGAATCAGTAGGATGGGAATTAGTGAGTGGATTTGGTGAGTGGCGTTGGTGAGTGATGTCGGTGAGTCATGTCGATGACTCATATCGGTGAGTTGTGTCGGTGACTTGTGTCAGTGACTCACCCATCAGTGAGTCATTTTCAATTTTTCCCAGTTTTCCCAATTTCACCCCTCTTACATTTTATTTGACGTAAATCAAGTTTAAAGCCTTTTTTGAGTGTTTTCAAGGTCGTTTCAAAGGATATTAATTATATATTTAATATACTAACACTCCCCAAACTTTGAAATAGTCAAACTGTGTGGTCTTGACCACAATACGACTTTAATGTCCATTGGAACCATTTTCTTATGTTGATATAGGATATGGATTTTCTAAAGCCTAGATCCTCTCTTCCTTTGAAACCTTCCATTTTCTATTGGTGCGCTCAGAACTTTTCTTCCCCAAGGAATCCTATGCCTGTGATATAGTAGTCTGTTCGGTTTTCCCCCGGAGTCTTTCCTGCCGCTTGCACAACCCCTATTTTTGGTGCAAGGAGGAATTTTTGATCGTCTGTTGTTCTAGGTAGGGATTCTTTTGTCTCTATTTATTTTGTGCATCATGGAGAGTGGGTGTACTCATGTTCCCTTATGAATAAAGTCAGAACCAAACTTAAAAAAGATAATAAGAAGTAATAAATAAGGGTCTGGGAAGATAACGATGATGATGACTTTGTTTTATATGTTATACTTGATCCCTATTATGAATTGTATGATTTGTCTTCTTCTAAAAATCACGATCATTGGTGGTATATTTTTTCCCACCATACTCATGAATACTTATTGTTAATATTCTATTGAATGACTATGAACATGAAAACTTGATTTATCATGTATACATGGTTAAATAAATGGATTCCATAGGAATGAACTTATCCTGTGATCTCCCATGAATAATGAAAGCAGAATTAAAGAATAGGTTTTGATAAATCTGAACACACCTTGCTATTTAGTGTGGCTGTGTGTAGTGTATGGGTCGATGTTTTGTATTGGTCATGTGGTGTTGTGGTTAGGAATGTGGTTGTGAGTATGGGGTGGTACAGGTGGTGTAGTGGAATCTCAGGTTGAGATATTAGTTGATTGTGGAATGCATGAACTTGTTATGCAGTGGGACTGCATCTGGGAAGTGGTTGGGTAGCGGGGCTGCATGATCAGGTTGTGTTATATTGATGTTACTTGGGTGTGCTGGGTGTGGTGTTGTTAAGCAGCGAGGCTGCCGAGTGTGGTGGTGATGAGGTGTGTTGGGGGTTTTCTTATTGATAGGAAGGATAGGGTGACATTACTTTGAATAATGATGGTGGCAGTGGTTGAATAGGTGTTCAAGAGAGGGGAGTGTGTAGTGGGACTGTAAGCTGGTTGAGTTTTGTTTCACCGGATATGGTGATTTTCGTGCATTGGGGCTTTAGAGGATGGTTTAGGAGGGATAATTTTTAATAAGGATGGTGTTACCCTACATTAGACTTTTTCTTATAGTTTCCAAAGACTTTTTTAAAGTGTGTGCGGGTTATGATGTTACTTGTGGTGTGTTGTTCTTGGTAGTTTCCCAGGTAGGGATGTAATAACTAGTAAATTTATATTAACGTCAAAATAATTGGGTGCCAAGCGGATTTCTTTTATTGAATTGTGAAGTGACCATCGTTTTTTATGATACGTTCATTTAGAGGTAGCAATACAGGTAGTTTTTAGGTTGGTTGTTTGTTTTGAAAACCCATAGGTTGGGCTGAGTTTTTGGTACCTATATATATGTATATATACTTGTATTTCCTTGTATTTTCTATATGCACCCCAACTATGTTGAGCACTACATGCCGAACACCCCACTATTATGGGGGAGGGTGTCCTTTACCAACATCCTAATGAGAGGATGGATGACTATTTATTGGTTCTTCTATGTTCCCTCTTCTAAGCATTGGTAGCCCAAGAATTTTTAGGCAGGTTGCGGTGCTGTTGTGAGACCCAGGTGTCTGCGGGCGAGGTGTGCTTCCCAAGTGTCTTCAAAATGAGATATGTTGTACTTTCCCAGGCATCTTCAGTATGAGGTTGTGGTTTTGTGGCCCAGGAGTCTGCAGGTGGGATGTGATGTGGTTTTGGCCTAGGTGTTTGTGGGAGTGATGTGGCATGTGGCCTAGGTGTGTATGGGAAGGTTGTGACAGTGGGGCTTGTGGAGGAGTGTGGTAGCATCAGGGCTTTCATCATTAGGGATGAGTAGTTAACTAGTTGGAAGTGGTGCGAGGTACCTAAATATCAACGTGCTTACTAATTTACTATTACTTAACTTGCATTATTTGGGGAGAATTCCTTGGTGAGGTTGGGGTGGATAATATACCTTGTTAGGTGCTTTTGAGTTTCTACTATTTTTCTCACAGGGGAATTAGTATACTTCTCCCACTTGTGCATGAGTGACTTTAGTTTTTCCTATTGAATATACTTGTATGCTCACCCTATATACATAAAACTATTTTTAGGTTTCCAGGGAGATAATGCAGACCGTGCTGGACCTTACTAGCTCAGACATTGGGATAGTTGTCATGTTGCTGCTTAGATTTGTTCTTTTGGTATTTACTTTGGAGTTTTTCATTGTATTTCTAGCAGTTTTTCTTTAAACATGCATGTGGGAGGGATTTTGGAATCTTATATATATATATATATATATCTTAGAACTATTTTGAGTTTTATACATCTTATCTCCTGATCTTAGTTACTATAAAAAGGGTAATGCATCCTATTTTTGTAAAATTTATATATCCTTAGTACTAGTCGCCACCCCAGGGCCTACTGGAGGTGGGAATCAGGGGTCATTATCTCTTTTTCATCTTGAAGAAGGAAGCTCATGATACTTTTCCATCCCTTCCCTCATCTTGAAGAATGAGGGTTGTGATAGAATAATATCAGAGGCAAGCTAAAAGATAAGATGGAGTTTGAAGTTAGGAATAGTGAGGATTTCATGATATAGTAGGGAAGTAGTGTTAGGCGATCTTGGTTCATGACATAGGCTAGGGAAGACTATCTAGGACATGATATTTTAGGTCCCCCTATAATCCGATGCAAGGACTCTGAGCTTATTAAACGACCAAGTGAGGCTACACCATTTGTAGGGTAGAGAATTTAGGAAAGGTATATGCATCATTATGACTTGTGTTCTTGTTTATTTTGGGTATTTCAGGGAAATTTAAATAAAAAATGAGTCAAAATTAATATTAAATAAATTCCATACTACTCGAGCATAGGAGTTACTTGTTTACCTTTCAGATATGACACCCGATCATCATCCATGGCGGTTTGAGAAGTGGAGGCCCAGCAGGCTGACCCGGTCAACCGACGGAGGGTTAACCCAGTAGGGGAGGATGATCAGTGGTAGAAGACCCTTCATTCTTTCCAACAGCAGACTCTGGGAAAGTATGAAGGCAATGTTTCAGATACAGATATAGATAATTGGCTTGAGGAGTTGGTGATCACTTTCATCTTGATCCGAGTTCTGATGGAGTACTGGGTTCCGTTGGCGGTTAGTCAGATGAGGGGAGATGAAAATTAGTGGTAGACTCTATACCTGGGAGATATAAAGGAGGGTGATGTTCTGTGGATTGATTTTGAGAAGGAGTTTTGGGCAGAATTCCTTTCTTCAATCATGAAGTTTGAGAAGAGATAGGAGCTACTCTCCCTATAGGAGGGGAGTATATCAGTATGGGAGTTGGGGATTAAGTTCAAGGATCTCCTTTGCTTTGACCCAGATCTCTTTCTGGATGAGGAGTCTCATGCGATATTCTTATAGGGGGAACTTCGTCCCTCTCTCTAGTATGTAGTTACTCCCTTCACCTTGTCGGCATACTTAGAGGTTTAAAAGAAGTATGAGGTAGTGGAAAATATGCACTCGTGAAGAGGTTTATCATGATAGGGATCCATACGAGTTCTTCAAAGGGGAAGGCTGTCAGTAGTAGGTCTCCAGTGTTAGGACCTTCTATGTTTTGGCCAGTGGGGAGCCGACCGCAATAGTTTCAGTTCCAACCTTTTGGTCCTCATCCTTTTCCTGTAGGCTTGGGAATGAGGTGTTTCGCTTGTAGAGGTCACATACACCTTTAAATTTAGTGCCTAGTTTGATCTTAGTATAGTAGAGGTGGGTAGGTTCAGTGTCCGCCTCATCAGCAGTTGCTGGTTAGGCCATTTCAGCAGCAAGGACAATAGGATCATGCTCCACCGAGGGGAGACAGAGCAGGCAGAGGCCAACCTCAGGGTGTTCTTTAGGGACCTCAACCCGAGTGTGGTTGGGGTGGCGGTCAACAACAGAGGGGTAGAAGATTTGGGTGTGGTTAGTTTCACACTGCAGAGGCAACATTTTTAGTAGTTTCAAAGATCATTTGAGGTATGATCATCTTGTTTAGTAATCTTGTTTGTGCCTTGTTTGATTCAAGAGCTTCATACTCCTTTGTTGAACTGAGTCTATCCCATGCTTTGGGACTGGATGTAGATAGAATTTCCATGCCCCTGCTGTTAAGTATTCTAGTCAGAGGTTAGACAAGCTTATTTGATATTTTTTGAGGATGTAGACTTATGTTGGGTCCGCATCAGTCCAATAGGGATCTATTTTTTCTATAAATGCATCCATACAACATTAACCTTGGCATCGACTGGTTGTACCCTGTGCATTCTATTATCAACTTCTTTTGGAGAAGAGTCGTGTTTTCTGATGTATATGGCCAACGTGTGGCTTTTGTTGGCGAGTGGAGATATCTGATGGGTAGTCGGCATGTGGAACCTTTTCTTTCCTTGTTGGCCAAGATATCAATAGATTTGGTAGATGCTGGGATCACGGGGGTTCCTAGAGTTATCGGGTAGTTCTTGGATGTTTTCCTCGAGGAGGTTGTGACTCTACCCCCTCAATGTGGCGTTGAGTTCAGAATAGACTTACAACCTAGTGCTAGTCCAATTTCAATGGATCCTTATCGGATGGAACCTTATGAGATGCAGGAGCTAAGGATTCAGATTAACGATATGATGAAGAAGGGATTTATCTAGCCTAGTGTGTCACTGTGGGGTGCTCTAGTCTTGTTTTCAAAGAAGGCATATGATGGTCTAAGGTTATGTATAGACTACCAAAGGTTGAATTAGGTAATAGTCAAGAACCGTTTCCCTCTCCCGAGGATAGAAGATATTTTCAACCAGCTGAGGGGGGAAAGTTGTTTTTTAAGATCAATCTATGGTCTGGGTATCACTAGTTGAGGGCGAATGAGGGTGACATCCCGAAGACTACTTTCAGGTGCAGGTATGGGCACTTTGAGTTCGTAGTTATGTCGTTCGGTGTTATGATCGCACCAACTGTGTTTATGGGACTTATGAACTCTGTCTTCTATGAGTTCTTGGACTAGTTCATTATCATGTTCATTGATGACATCCTGATCTACTCAAAGTTAGAGGGGGAGCATACCGAGTATCTCAGAACTGTCTTGGAGGTTCTTTGATGCCACCAGTTCTATGGGAAGTTGTCCAAGTGCAAGTTTTGTACATGGGAGGTCCAATTAATTGGACATGTGGTGTTTTATTAGGGTGTATAAGTGGACCCGTTGAAGGTCGAGGTAGTTGTTTCTTGGAAAAAAACCAATAATGTGGCAGAGGTTCACAGCTTTCTCAGTCTGGTAGACTATTACTGGAGATTTTTACCCGATTTCTCTCGAGTAGTAGCTCTGTTGATGGATCTGACTAGAAAAAGACAATATTTTGTGTGGAGTAAGTAGTGTCAGGCAGTGTTTGGCTATCTGAAGGGGAAGTTGGTCAGTGATTCAGTGCTTAGGTTGCCGGAGGAAGGGGTGATGTTCAATGTTTTTTGTGACACTTTCGGTCTGGGATTGGGATGTGTATTGATGCAAAAATGGGGAGTAATCTCTTACAAGTCTAGGTAGTTGCATCCCCATGAACGTAACTATGCCACCCATGATTTGGAGCTATCAACGATTGTGTTCGTGCTGAAGATGTGGCAACATTACCTCATTAGAGAGTTCTTTGTGGTCTTTACAGATCATAAGAGCTTGAGGTATATCTTTTCCCGACGAGACATGAACTTGGAATAGCAGAGCTAAATGGATTTTCTCTAGGATTATGATTTTTAGATCTCCTACACTTCAAGAAAGGGTAATATTGTGGCCGATGCTTTGAGTAGGAAGTCACATAAGGAGGTGGTTCAGAAATCTGTGGATGCTTGGAAGGCGATGGAGGATTTGACTATCTTGTACTTAGATGCATGAATGGATGGAGGCATAGGCTGTCTGTTTCAGATGACAGTCCAGTCATCTCTGAGGTAGAAAGTAGAGGGTCTCAGTGGGGAGACTCAGAGGCATAGGTAATGCATGATCGCATTGACCTGGGCGATGCTCTGGAGGGACAGTCAGAATCAGATACTATTCCATGAGAAGTTGTTTGTTCTAGTGGTGATGCATGAGGGAGTTCTCCATTAGTTTCATGGATCACCCCTAGAGGTACACCCAGGATTTTCCAAGATATACCGTGTCTTGAGGGAATAGTTCTGGTGGCCTGGGATGAAGTGGGCAATGGCGGAGTTTGTGGAAAAGTGCATAGTGTGCCAGTAGGTGAAGGCTGAGCACCGTGTTCCCTATGATTTTTTTAATCCCTTAGATATACCCAAGTGGAAGTGGGATAAAATCTAAATGGTTTTTTTTTCACAGGATTACCCAGGTATTAGGGATGATTCGATGTAATCTGGGTAGCAGTGGATCGGCTGACAAAATCAGCTCACTTCTTAGTGATCAAGGAGTCAAGAGCGGTGGATGACTTCACACAGAGGTATGTGGATGAGGTGGTGTGGATTCATGGGGTTACAAGATCCATATTATCATATCGGGATACACATTTTACCTCATGAGTCTGGAGGGGATTTCATCATGCTTTTGGAACTCAGTTATGTCTTAGCACTACTTTCCACCCTCAAACAGATGGGCAGATAGAGAGGACCATACATACGTTGGAGAACATATTGCAGACATGTGTTTTGGACTTTTTTATATCATGGGTATGAAACTTTACCTTGGTATATTTCGATTATAATAATAGTTATCACTCTTCCATTAGCAGGGTTTCATTCAAATATTTATACAGAAGGCCATGTCATTCACCTTTGTGCTGGATAGAAGTTGGGGAGGCAACTGTTCTTGGTCTAGATGTGGTGTAGAGTACAATAGATAAGGTGCATCTTGTCTATGAGAGGATTAAGGTAGCACATGTCTGAAAAAAGTCATATGCCGATCGTAGGACAAGACCCTTGGAGTTCGAGGTTGGGGACTGCGTGTTCTTAAAGGTTTCCCTTTAATGTGGGTAGTAGAGGTTTGGTAGATGGGGAAAACTTTCTTCCAAGTTCATTAGACCTTTTGAGGTATTGGGGTGAGTTGTCAAGGTGGAATACCAGTTGGTGTTTCCATTGTAGTTGAGGAGGATCCACAATGTATTTCATGTCTCCTAGCTTTTTTGGTATCTTCATGATGACTCCCATGTCATTGACTGGAGAGAGTTGGATATCGAGGATGACGCAATATTCATGGAGTGACTAGTGGAGGTCCAGGATCATTGGGATAAGATGCTTCATGGATGAACCGTTACTTTGGTTTGTGTGTTTTGGAGGCATGGTGTCCTATAGAAGAGTAGTTTGTAGCTAGAGACGCAAATGCGTGCCCAGTACCCGAAGTTGTTTTCGAGTTTTTCTTGTGTGTTTTAATTTGTGATGTAGTGCTTGAACCTTGTTTGTTATAATATGGTTTAATTCCTTGTTTTTTAGTGTGTGATGAAGTCCTAACATGTGAAAGGGGGATACCAGATTCCTAATTAAGACACATTAATTGAGATGCGATTAAACCTGTACAAGTGAGTCAGTGCCTCCCAGAGCGGATAATATCTTGACATAGAGGAAGGAATTAACTAATTCATGTGTTCAGATAGTTGGTGTTTGTGTGGGGTATCTTATGGATGTTTGGGTTAATAGATGTGGGAGGATTTGTTCTTGGATTTTGATGTTTTACTCCAACTTTCGAATAACACAAGGTGGTTTATCCATGAAAGGTATCTTACAGGGTGGTTGTTCAGACCCATCTTTATTTTGGGTTTGGTTTTGAATTCTTGAGGTAGATAATAGTTTGAGAGGTATATGATTTAATGGCCCATACCTCCCCAGTCCATTACTTTGTCAAAATCTAGTGTTTGTAGTGTTCTGGGAGGCAACGATAGCTGATTTCAAGAGTTACCAAATTTACAGTTTTTCCAACGGAAGGACGCGTCAGTGACTCAATGTTGATAACTTAGTGTTGGTAGTTCAGGCCATCAGTGATTCAGGGTGTCAATGAGTTGAGGCGTTGGTAGGTCAAGGAGTTAGTGAGTCGAGGCATCGATAGGTTGAGGTGTTGGTAGGTCAAGGCGTTGGTAGGACGGGTGTTGGTGAGTGGCGTTAGAAAGTGGTGTTAGTGAGTGGCATCAGTGAGCGGCATCAGTGAGTGACATTGGTGAATGGTGTTAGTGAGTGGAATCGGTGATTTGCGTCAGTGACTCGTGTCGGTGATTCATGTCGGTGACTTGTGTTGGTGACTCACCCATCAATGAGTCAATTTCAGTTTTTCCTAGTTTTTCCAGTTTCTCCCCTCCTATGTTTTATTTGACATAAATCAAGTTTAAAGCCTTGTTTGAGCATTTATAAGGTTGTTTCAAAGGATATTAATTATATATTTAATATCATAACACTCCCCAAACTTTGAAATAGTCAAACTATGTGGTCTTGAGCATGATCCAACTTTAATGGCCCTTGGAACCATTTCCTTCTGTTGATATAGGATCTGACTTTTCTAAAGTTGAGATCCTATCTTCCTTTGAATCCTTTTGTTTTCTCTTAGTGCACCCAGAACTTTTCTTCCCCGAGGAGTCATGAACCTATTATATAGTAGCCTGTTTGGTTTTCCCTTGGAGTCTTTCCCACTGCTTGCGCGACCCCCTATTTTTGGCGCAAGGAGGAATTTTTGATCATCTGTTATTCCAGGTAGGGATTCCTTAATCTCTCTTTCTTTTGTGCATCATGCGGGGTGGGTGTACTCATGTTCCCTTGTGAATATAGTTAGACCCAAACTTAATAAAGATAATAAGAAGTAATAAATAAGGGATTGGGAAGATAATGATGATGATGAATTTGTTTTACATATTATCCTTGATCCCTGTTGTGAATTGTATGGGTTTTCTTATCCTGAAAATCATGGTTGTTGGTGGTCTCTATTTGCACAATGTACTCATGAATACTGATTGTTAATCTTATGCTGAATGACTGTGAACATGAAAACTTGATTTATCACGTATACCCGGTTAAATAAATGGATTCCCCAGGAATGAACTTATTATGTGATCACCCCTGAATAATGAAAGTGGAATTAAGAAATGAGGGATGCTAAATCTAAAAACACATTGTTGTTTGGTGTGGTTGCATGCTATGTATGGGTCGATGTTTTGTTCTAGTTGTGTGGTGTTGTGGCTAGGAGTGTGGTTGTGAGTATGGGGTGGTACGAGTGGTGTAGTGGAATCTCAGGCTGAGAGATAAGTTGATTGTGAAATGGATGAACTTTTTATGTAGTGGGACTACATCTGGGAAGTGGTTGGGAAGTGGGGCTACAAGATCAGGCTGTGTTATATTGATGTTACTTGGGTGTGTCGGGTTTGGTGTTGTTATGCAGCGGGACTGCCGAGTGTGGTAGTGATGAGGTGTGTTGGGGGTTTGCTTGTTGATAGGAAGGACATAGAGACATTACTTTGAATAATAATGGTGGAAGTGGTTTAACAGATATTTAAGAGAGGGGAGTGTGTAGTGGGAATGCAAGCTGGTTGAGTTTTGTTTCATTGGATATGATGCTTTTCATGCGGCGGGGTTGCTGAGGATGGTTTAGGAGGGATAATTTTGAAGAAGGATGGGGTTACCTTGTGCGGGCCTTTTACCCGGAGTTTCTAGAGACTTTTGTTAAGTGTGTGTGGGTTATGATGTTACTTGTGGTGTGTTGTGTTCATTAGTTTCCCAGGTAGGGATGGAATAACCAGTAAATGCATATTAACATCCAAATAATTGGGCGTCAAGTGGATTTCTTTTATTTAATTGGTAAGTGACCGTCGTTCATTCTGATATGCGCATTTAGATCTAGAAGCCAAGGTAGTTTTGTGGGTTGGTTGTTTTTTTTGAAAACTCATAGGTTGGGTTGAGTGTTTGGTACCTATATATATATATATACACTTGTAGTTCTTTGTGTTTTCTATACGCATCCCACCCGTGTTGAGAACTACGTGCTGAACACCCCATTGTTATAGGAGAGGGTGTCCTTTCCCAACATCCCATTGGGAGGATAGATGACTGGTTATTGACTCTTCTATGCTCCCTATTCTAGGCATTGGTATCCCTATACTCTTTGAGCAAGTTGTGGTCCAATTGTGAGGCCCATGTGTCTATGGGTTAGGTGTGCTTCCCAGGTATCTTTGGGATGAGATATGTTGTACTTTCCTAGGTGTCTTTGGGATGAGGTCATGGTTTTGTGGACCAAGATTCTACAGGTAATATGTGATGTGGTTGTGGCCCAAGTGTTTGCGGTTGGGATGTGGTATGTGGCCCAGGTGTGTGTGGGAAGGTTGTGATAGTGGGTCTTGTGGAAGAGTGTGTTATAATTAGGCCATTTTCCATTTGGGACGAGCAGTTAACTAGTGGGAAGTGGTGCGGGGTACCTAAATATTGATGTGATTACTAATTTAGTTTTACTTGAATTTCATTATTTAGTGAGCATGCCTTGGTGAGGTTGGGGTGGATAATTTACCTTGTTATGTGATTTTGAGTTTCTACTATTTTTCTCATAGGGGCATTAGTATGATTCTACCACTTGTGCATGAGTGAATTTGGATTTTCCTACTGAGTATACTTGTATGATCACCCTATGTATATAAAACCGTTTTCAGGTTTCTAGGGAGATTACATAGACTGTGCTAGACCTTACTAGCTCTAACGTTCAGATAATTTCCACGTTGCTGCTTAGATTTGTTCTTTTGGTATTTACTTTGGAGTTTTTCATTGTATTTCTAGCTGTTTTACTTTAAACATGCATGAGGGATGGATTTTGGATTATTATTATATATATATATATTTATGTCTTGGAGTTATTTTGAGGTTGATACATCTTATCTTCTGATCTTGGTTACTATTAAAAGGGTAATGCCTCCCATTTTTGTGAGATTTTTATACCCTTGGTGCTAGTCTCCACCCTAGGGCCTACTGGAGGTGGTAATCAGGGGTCATTATCTCTTTTTCATCTTGAAGAAGGAAGGTCACGACACTTTTCCACTCCTTCCCTCATCTTGAAGAAGGAGGGTCGTGATAGGTGAAGACGTGACGTTGGAATATTCTAAAGAAAAAGTATTTTGGGATAGTTTACTTTCCATGATTATAGAAATTAAATGGAAAAGTAACTGAGGTTTTAATTATAAATTATTCATAGAATTAATGGGAGAATTATGGAAAACCATTATGGATAAATTGAAATCTCTATATAATTATCCATTAGAAAGAAGAATTTCCACTTTACATTCACTCTCCTTTCAGTGGAAAAATGAAAGAATCAAAGAAAAATATCTCTTTATCTCTATTTACATAATAAATAACAACTTATTCAGTTTTTCAACATTCTTCACAAAAGAGTAAATAACGAAGAATGAAGAATTTACATGGTGAATATTATCACACAATTTAGTGACAATGAACATGGATTTAAGAGATAATAATGAAGTGTTGGAAAATTTCCAATGAGGTAGAACACCATTCATTTTTTCCATTATGCTTTGTTTCTCTTCATATGAACCAATCCTCTTCCCCTCATGATCAGATCTGTAATAACCCAGACCACCCATGATCAAGATACTATCCACTTTGGACTCTACGACCCTCATAGTTTTATTTTACACAAGGTCATTTGGAAAAGGTCTCATGGGAAGAGAGGCATCCACACCACCTTACAAAGTGTGCTTCATTGGAGCGAGTATCCCACATCGGAGGATGTTGAGTAAAAATAACCTCTTTATAAGGTGGTGTGCATAACTCTCTCTTCACAAGGATTTTTTCAGGGGATCCCTGTGGAAAACATAACTGTGAGGGTCTTAGGGCCCAAAGCAAAAAATATCGTGATCGTGGGTGGTTTGGGTTGTTACAAATGGTATCAGAGTCAGTACCCAATCAATATTCTAGTGAGGACGTTGGGCCCTTGAGGTGGTGTGGGGTGGGGGGAGGGGTGTAAGGTGTAACACCCCAAGCTTCCACGGTACGCTTCTCTTTGAATAATACAATAGCATGTGTTGTATGCAACTTCGAGTTCTAACACACCACAACCAATCAAACTAGCCGTTATGAATAGAAATACCCAATTTTTGAAATTTTTGAAATTTTATCTTTCAAAATGGACTTCATTTTTGGATTCGGAATATCAAAATTATCTTAGGGTGGATTTTTGGTATTTTTCTGAAAACTTTCAATTTTTGATGAATAGTGAAAAACACTGAGTTATAGTTTAAAACTGAATTTTTATTTAAATAATTATTTATTATATTTAAATTTATTTTAGATCAAAATAGATACATAATAAAAATATAAGTTCAATGTAATTCATTGGAGTCAGTTTGTAATAATTTTAGATATATAAAAATTTTATTGAACTTTTCACCGTCTTTTACCCACCTCCTAGGAGAATTTGCAAATTCACATAAAACTAAATTTTACCGATTCTGTGAGTGGAATTTAAAAAATCCAAGATAAACGGTTGATATCATTAAGAAAAATGTGGTTCAATAATATAAAAGTAATTTTTGGTGAAAAGTAACTTTTTACTTTTATTTACCACGGTTAAAAGTAAATAGGGTAATTAAGGGTAAAAATGATATTATTATTACCCTAACACATGTCCCAATTCTATTGGGTAAGTATAATTCGACCAAAAACAACCTTATAATAAAATATAAACCTATTTGGCCTACTTGGATTAGATTAGGACATTTATTATTATTTAATTCAAAGAAGAGTTAAAAGAGTTAAAATCAAAGTTTAATAACTAAAACATTTTTAATATAGGGATACACATAAGATAAATTCAACTATAAATATTAGTTAGAAAGCTAAAATTATTTCATACATAATAGTATTTTATTTATATTTTTTAGACATTAAATAATTTAATTTATTTATGACATAATGATGATGCAGTAATTACCTAATTAATGAAGGATTAAAATAATTGACATTATAAATATCCAAATAAATGTAATTTGAGACTTTTATGAATTAAAATAATTTTCTAGGTTAATATGACATATTAGGGTTGGTTATATGAATTTTTTTTAAGTAATAATGTTGTTATGAAGTTATCAAAAACAAAATACAAAATAGTGTCAAAATTGACATAAAAGAGTTTTTAAAACAAATATTATATTATTAATTGATATTATATTCCTAAAAATATAAGGTTTGGACAAAAGACTTATATAATGATAGGTTTATTATTAATTAACCACTTGGGGTTATATTGGAAGTATATAGTAAGTTTATTAACCATATAATATAAAAATACAAAGAGGCATGGTAATTGTCAAACTATTTAACTAAGAGTTAAATCTAAAAGATAAAGTTAATATAGTGACCCAAACCTATCTAAAACCTATTGGTTGAGTGGTTTTAGACCCATCCCCACATTATAATTTAAATAATCCATTTTTAGCCATTATAAACCGAAAATTATGTTATTATAAAATAATATTTCTAGCTTTTCCTAAGGTGCCCCTCACCCCTCTTATAAAAGGGCACTCCCACTTCTCTATAATTCACACATTAAAATCCATTTGTATCGGCCAAACCCTACCCAAATACCCTCTAAACTGTTATAAATTAATCCTAAATCCCTTACTGTAGTTATAAATCCTACTTAAGGATCCCTTTTTATCAAATCAAAAGGAAGAACCCGAAGAAGAGGTAAATATTTCATCACCTCTTTCAAGTTCCTTTCTTCTTCCACTTCCTCTTTATTTGTTGTTTCCATTCTAAAATAATAACTCCAATATCTTCTATATATTGTGATGTTATTATAAATATGGTACAACCATAATCATTATTCTATCCATCCTTTGAATGACATGTCACCATACGTGCGTACGTACGGCTTACTGTCTCCACGTCGTGGTGTAATTGTTATTCAATACATTATTATTTAGATGGGTATAATAATGATGTGTAATTGATGTAAATAATAAATATAACATGATAATTATTCTGTATATATGATATACCATCCAATTATATATTATTTTAATATCAAAAGAATGATATTGTCTCTTGTGCGTATGTACGGATTACCGTCTCCACGAACGCGATGAGATTCGTTCCCCATCGTATACATTCAAGAATAATTTTCATTAGATGATTAAAAATAATGTTTAAATACTTAATATAATTCTGAATATGAATAAGATACATCCTATCCATAACAAACATTACTTACATAACAAAGCATATAAATGAAAATGAATCAGTTAACACCCAAAATGATGATAATACTGAGATATTATTAACAAAGCAATATTAAAAGATCATATATGATATCATATTAATTTATATGATCTTGTATAATTTAATAAAAATTATTTCACTATTATACAGTAGGTTAACCTACCCTTGACCAAGGAAAATTACAAGTTAAGGGTTAATTTCACAATCTCTTTATTATCCAAGGTTATTTATACATAATTATCTACTGGGACCTCTTTATAATCCACATCCATGTTTCTTAAAAATATATTTCAAAACATTTTTACTATTTACTAGACAATGGGGTAAAGTCATTTATACCTTTATTTTACCTTATATGTTTTGAAAGGAATCTTTCCATCGTTTTCCAAACAAGGTACCTTATGGCCTTTTCAACCAAATTAAGGTAAGAACGTTTTTTAACTTATACGGTGGGTGTGGCTATTTTCTACCATTATAACACCGTTGAAGCTTCCCTTACAAGTTTATAATAATATTTTAAAAATAAATGTTTTCTTTTATAATTATGCAACTTTAAATGATTTCAAAAAAAAAGAAAGAGACACTTCTCTCAAATAGTTTTGATTTCATCTATGCCAACATCCTTTGATGGATTTTATACTTATTTGAAGTCGATTCATTATGATACAAATATTACATATTTTATTTAAGTTTTTGTGATATGTTTGACTGTGGATGTGTTATTTTTATACCATTCATGGTTTATTGTTAAAGTATTGACATTTCGTATGCTAGTTTTAATACGAATATTTATGTTATATTTCAACCTTTTCATATGAGGAATGTATTGGACTTAGTAAGTGATGGGTGAAGCCCGCTATAGCTCCTCAATGCATTTTTAGGTCTCATGAGATAGATAGATGTGGAATTGGACAAGGCCTTTCCCAATTTTATATACTGGCTGAGGCCTTAATCATTTTTAGACGTCTTGGCCGAGGCCTTGACAAAATGTTTCAGAATGTACGACATTATACATTCCCTCATTATGAAAATAACATTGATTGTTCATGTGGTCATTCGAATAGTAGAATACCCATGATTATGTTTTATTATGTCATTATTTAATCATCTCATATTCCTTCCACAAAAATATTCATGTTTATTATTGGTAAAGGCATGTGGTTTCAATTATTCACCATGCTTAATATTTATGTTACCTTCCGCTATATTGCTTACCCTTACTAAGCATTTGAGCTCACCCCTTTATTATGTTTCATTTTTTCTAGGATACGAAGAAGTTAGTTATGAGTGACTTGCATGCATAATCTAGGAGGCTTAGATGTTTCTAATGGAATAAATTTGTGATGTATTTCTTTTCAAGTTGTAAATTTGAACTTATGTATTAATCTTGTTTCCAATAATACTAAACTGATCGGTCTTTCAAGACATGATTTCTTTGTGATCATGCCAATTTTATGTAATAATGCACTGACTCTGGGTAACTAGGGTCGGGGCATTACAGTTGGTATCATAGGAAGTTTAGTACAAACCTTGGAAACTAGATTTATATAAACTCTGATTAGAGAACATTATCCTAAGATAGAATTTGAGGATTTTTATAGAATAACTTCCTAGAATTTTGGTATTGTAGATATTTTGTGAGTTTTCCAAGCAATACATATTTTTCTAGATACAAGCAGGTAGAGGCGGCTCTGGAATAGATGTACCTAGGTGTAAAACCCAAAAACACCACTTTGAGCTAGACTCAAACGGGAACTGGTGCACGATAACGGGCCTTGCTGCACTCTTGGTTACAACACTCCCGGAGGATATGCTTAGGATAGTTCTCAATTTCCTTACAAAACATTATGAAGGGTTTATGAGTATATACTTCCTCAAAGAAAACATTTTTATGATTATGGATTATATCTATAAACTGTTCAATTTATGTTAAGTGTTTTACAAGTTTGGATTTATGTATTGCGATTCATAAACTAATCTAGTGCATGCCATTGTTTAGAAATGGAACATAGTGGAAGGAATGGAAACCATATTAATGCACGCACTTCATGTAGGGATTTCCCTCCTGATCAAGATAATTATAGTGGAGCTGGTGATACAATTGGTGTTGATCAGCTTATCACCATACTGGGAAAACTCACACAAGTTATGAATAATAACCTTACCCGTATGGAGCACCCTGATCCACAACGCAGAGGATCAATGTTAGACCGATTCATGAGACAACAACCACCAACATTAAATGGGGGTAAAAATCCATTAGTAGCTGAACAATGGATAAATTCCTTAGAGAAAATATTCCACGCCTTGGGGAGTAGCGAAATGGAAAAAGTTGTCATGGCAGTTTACCACCTCACTGGAGATGCTGATAAATGGTGGTCATTGATTCAAAACACAAAGGAAGATGATAAAGTATCAAATATGAAATGGAGGGATTTTAAAGAATTTTTTTAGAAAAATACTTTCCTCATGACCATTGAGCGGATATGGAAAGACAATTTCTGAGTCTGAGGCAAAAGGAGGATGAGAATGTCGCAAAGTATGAAGTTAACTTTACAAGGTTAGCAAGGCATGCTGCAGATTATATACATAACCCAAGAAGTAATATTGACCGTTTATTTTATGGGTTTAAACCATTTCTTCATCGATCATTAGTCTCACAATCCTTCTCGTCGTACAAAGATATTGTCTCATGTGCTATCAAGATAGAAAAAGAATTCTCTAAGTCTTACAACTTTAAAGCAAAGCAAGAGAAGAAGAGATCTGCTGAACACTCTGGGAAAGGAAATAATGAAACATGGAAGAAGGGAAGAATTGAATTTCCACCCTGTGATAATTGTGGAAGAAAGCACCCTGGTTCCTGTCTAAAAGGAAAAGGAGTTAGCTATAAATGTGGACAGAAAGACCATCTTGCTGGTGATTGTAAGGGAAAGAAAGATGCTACCAATGTTCAATGCTACAATTGCAGGTAGATGAGACATTATAAAAATGAATGTCCTAAGCGTTAGGGAAACTTAACTCAAAAAGGCCAAGGGATCAAGGTCAAGCTTATGCGATCACTACTGCTGAGGTTGAAGCTTTGAAAGACATAGTGGAAGGTAATTTAATGGTTTCCTCAAGTTTAGAAAATGATTTATTTGATTCTAGATCATCGCGTTGTTTCATATATTCCCAGTTTTCTAAGAAAATTAGATATTTCCAATTTAAGTTAACAAGGGAGTTGTCGGTAAAAACTCCTAAGGGAAGTATCATCGTAACAAAGTTTTGTGAATCAGTTCCCATTAGAACATATAAATGTTCTTTATCTGCTGATCTCATCATCATACCCATGATTGAATTTGATATAATCCTCAGTATGGATTTGCTTTCTAACCATGATGCAAAAATTTATTGTAAGAAGAAGGAGGTTACTATTTTTTATGATAATGATAAAGATCACCTTATCTTTAGAGCAGAATCATCACCACCTAATTCTTATTTAGATCCACCCTCAGTAGCTCAACTAAATTCAATTATTAGGGAGGAAGAGAATAAAATAACTATGGGTGAGGAAAAGAATGTTCAAATAGAGGATGTACCTATTGTGAAAGAGTATGTTGATGTATTTCCAGAGGATTTACCTGGACATCCTCCAGAACGAGAAATTGAGTTTTCCATTGATTTAATTCCTGGTTTAAGGCCCATATCGAATACACCTTATAGAATGACCACTATGGAATTAGTGGAACTAAAGTAACAACTAGAGGAATTGAGTAATAAGGGATTTATTCTCCCTAGTGTTTCTACATGGGGAGCCCCTGTCCTTTTTATTAAGAAGAAAGATAGATCTATGAGGTTTTGCATTGACTATAGGGAGATCAATGCTATAACAATAAAGAACAAGTATCCCCTACCTCACATTGATGATTTATTCAACCAACTTAATGGATCTCGATACTTTTCAAAGATTGAACTTCGATCTATATATCATCAGTTGTGTGTGAAGAAGGAAGATATTCTGAACACAACATTTTGAACCAGGTACAGGCATTGTGAGTTTACAGTAATGCCTTTTGGATTGAATAATGCACCCTCTGTCTTCATGGATCTAATGAATAGAGTTTTCAAGGAATATCTTGATGAATTTTTAGTGGTATTTATTGATGATATCTTGGTATACTCCAAAAGCTATAAAGATCATGAAAATCACTTGCGCATTATCCTGAAGACTCTGAGAAGGCATGAATTATATGGGAAGTTTAGCAAGTGTGAATTCTGGACTCAGGAGATTTCTTTTCTTGGCCATATTATCTCCAAGGATGGAATCTCTGTTGATCCTTCTAAGACCAAGGCAATACAAGAATTTCCAGCACTGAAGAGTATAACCGAGGTACACAATTTTATTGGTTTAGCAGGTTATTATCAACGTTTCGTCCAGAATTTTGCCCGGTTGGCTAACCCATTAACAAAGCTCACACAAAAGGGGTTAAATTTGTTTGAAAAAAGGATTGTGAATAATGTTTTGAAGAATTGAAGAGAATATTAGTTAATTATTCTATATTGACTCTACCATCGAGGAATGATGGGTTTGTTATTTATAGTGATGCATCAAAGAAAGGACTTGGTTGTGTCCTTATGTAGAATGATAGAGTTATTGCCTATGCATCACAATAGTTGAAAATTCATGAGCAAAACTATCATGCTCATGATCTTGATTTAGAAGCTATAATACTTTCTTTGAAGATTTTGAGAAACTATCTCTATGGTGAAAAAAGTGAGATTTATACTGATCACAAGAGTTTGAAGTATATTTTCTCACAGAAAGAACTCAACATGAGGCAAAGGAGATGGCTTGAACTACTCAAGGATTATGATTTCACAATACAATACCACATGGGGAAGGAAAATAAGGTGCCAGATACTTTGAGCAGAAAGGATCATGGAGTTTTGAACAAGATGAGAGTTGAAAAAGATCCTATATACATGGATCTAGTAAAGATGGATATGGGAATCACCATGGAAGGTGAAACATCAATAACCATCTTTACTAGAAAGGATAAAGAGTTCTCAGACTAATGATGAAGAGTTTCAAAAGAAGATTAAAGCTGTGAATGATGGGAGATTGAGTGACTTTGTGTATGAAGATGGAATTTTGAAATTTGGGAAGAGACTTTGTGTTCCCGATATACCTGATCTAAAAAGAGAATTGTTGGATGATGCTCATAGATCCAATTTCTCTATACACCCTGGGAGCACCAAAATGTATAGATATTTGAAGGAACATTTTTGGTGGGACAACATAAAGAGGGAGATTGCTGATTTTGTGTCAAGATGTATGGTTTGTCAACAAGTGAAAGATGGAAGGTAACATCCTGGAGGATTCTTTCAACCTCTTTTCATACCTGAGTGGAAGTGGGATAATATTACGATGGACTCTATCATGGGACTAATAAAGAATCCTAGAACGAACAATGCAATATGGTTCATTGTTGATCGTCTTACCAAGTTAGCACATTTTCTTTCTATAAGAGAAGATTTACCACTTGAACGATTAGAAAGACTATATATTAATGAATTTGTAAGACTTCATGGAGTACCACTATCATTTGTTTCCGATCGTGATACCCGTTTTACATCAAGATTCTAGAAAAGTCTTCAGAAAGCCCTGGATGCTGAAATTCGCTTGAGCACTGCCTACCACCCCCAAACTGATGGACAATCAGAACGGACTATTCAAACCTTATAAGACATGTTGAGATCATGCTCACTTGACTTCCAAGGTATGTGGGATCAATATTTACCTCTGGTAGAATTTTTCTATAACAATAGCTTCCATTTAAGTATTCAGATGACACTGTATGAAGCATTATACGGAAAGAGGTTTCTCACACCAACCTGTTGGGATGATGTTGGTGAAAGAAAACTCGTAGGCCCAGAACTTGTTGAGGAAACGATGGAGAAGGTGAAGGTTATCCAAACCCACATCAAAATAACAAAAAGTAGGCAGAAGAGCTATGCCGATAACCGAAAAAAGGATTTGGAATTATAGGAAGGAGATCATGTTTTTTTGAAGGTATCTTCATGGAAGGGAGTTATACGATTCACTAAGAAGGGTAAAATAAGTCCCAGGTACATTAGACCTTTCAAAATTCTAGAATGAATTAGGGCTGCAGCTTACTGGCTGGAAATGCCGCCAAGTCTCTCCAAAGTTCACGATGTGTTCCACGTATAACTGTTGAGAAAATACATGCCTGACCCAACACATGTACTCACCTATGAGGAAATTGAACTGGAACCTGATCTGTCTTATTGTGAAGAGCCTGTCAAAATTCTTGATACCAGAGAACAAGTACTGAGAAACCGGACGAATTGTCTGGTAAAAGTTCTATGGAGAAACCATAAGATGGAAGAGGTAACGTGGGAATCCGAGGAAATTATGATGAAGAACCACCGAGTCTTTTTATGTAGTAACACTCTAGAAATTTCAAGGATGAAATTATTTGAAGGAGGGTAGAATGTAACACCCCAAGCTTCCATGGTACGCTTCTCTTTGAATAATACAATAGCGTGTGTTGTACGCAACTTCGAGTTCTAACACACCACAACCAATCAAACTAGCCGTTATGAATAGTAATACCCAATTTTTGAAATTTTATAAATTTTATCTTTTAAAATGGACTTCATTTTTGGATTCATAATATCGAAATTAGCTTAGGGTGATTTTTTGGTATTTTTCTGAAAACTTTCAATTTTTGATGAATAGTGAAAAACAGTAAGTTATAGTTTAAAACCAAATTTTTATTTGAATAATTATTTATTTTATTTAAATTTATTTTAGGTCAAAATAGATACATAATACCTATATAATTTCAATTTAATTCATTAGAGTCAGTTTATAATAATTTTAGATATATAAAAATTTTATTGAACTTTTTACCGTTTTTACCCACCTCATAGGAGAATTTGAAAATTCACATAAAACTTAATTTTACCGCTTCTGTGAGTGGAATTTAAAAAATCTGAGAGACACGGTTGATATTAGTAAGAAAAATGTGGTTCAATAAGATGAAAATAATTTTTGGTGAATAGTAACTTTTTACTTTTATTTACCACAGTTAAAAGTAAATAGGGTAATTAAGGGTAAAAATAATAATATTATTACCCTAAAACATGTCCTAATTCTATTGGATAAGTATAATTAGACCAAAAAAACCTTATAATAAAATACTAACCTATTTGGTCCACTTGGATTAGATTAGGACATTTATTATTATTTAATTCAAAGAAGAGTTAAAAGAGTTAAAATTAAAGTTTAATAACTAAAACATTTTTAATATAGGGTTACACATAAGATAAATTATACTATAAATATTAATTAAAAAGATAAAAATATTTTCTACATAATAGTATTTTTTTTATATTTTTTAGACATTAAATAATTTAATTTATTTATGACACAATGATGATGCAGTAGTTACCTAATTAATGAAAGATTAAAATAATTGACATTATAAATATCCAAATAAATGTAATTTGAGACTTTTTATGAATTAAAATAATTTTATAGGTTAATATGACATATTAGGATTGGTTATATGAATTCTTTTCGAAGTAATAGTGCTGTTATAAATTTAGAAAAAACAAAATACCAAATAATGTCAAAATTGACATAAAAGAGTTTTTAAAAAAAAATTATATTATTAATTGATATTCTATTCCTAAAAATCTAAGGTTGGGCCAAAAGACTTATATAATGACAGATGTATCATTAATTAACCACTTGGGATTCTATTGGAAGTATATAGTAAGTTTATTAACCATATAATATAAAAATACAAAGAGACATGGTAAATGTCAAACGATTTAACTAAGAGTTAAATCTAAAAGATAAAGTTAATATAGTGACCCAAACCTGTCTAAAACCTATTGGTTGAGTGGTTTTCGACCCATCCCCACCTTATAATTTAAATAATCTATTTTTGAGCCATTATAAACCGAAAATGATTTTATTATAAAATAATATTTCTAGCTTTTCCTAAGGTGCCCCTCACCCCTCTTATAAAAGGGCACTCCCCCTTCTCTCTAATCCACACATTCAAATCCATTTGGATTAGACAAACCCTACCCAAATACCCTCTCAGCTATCCTAACTTCATCCTAGAGGCCTTACTTTAGTCATAAATCCAACTTAAGGAGCCCTTTTGATCAAATCAAAAGGAAGAACCCGAAGAAGAGGTAAACATTTCGTCACCTCTTTCAAGTTCATTTCTTCTTCCACTTTCTCTTTAATTGTTGTTTCCATTATGAAATAATAACTCCAGTATCTTCTATATAATGTGATGTTATTATAAATATGGTACAACCATATTCATTATTCTATCCATCCTTTGAATGACATATCACCATACGTGCATACGTACGGCTTACCGTCTGCACGTCGTGGGGTAATTGTTATTCAATACATTATTATTTGGATGGGTATAATAATGATGTGTAATTGATATAAATAATAAATATAACATGATAATTATTATTTATATATTACATACCATCCAATTATATATTATTTTAATATCAAAAGAATGATATTTTCGCTCGTGCGTACGTACGGATTACCGTCTCCACGAACGCGATGAGATTCATTCCCCATCGTATCCATTCAAGACTAATTTTAATTAGATGATTAAAACTAATGTTTAAAGAATTAATATAATTATAAATATGAATAAGATACATCCTATCCATAACAAACTTTACTTACGTAACAAAGCATATAAAGGAAAACGAATCAGTTAACAAACGAAATGACGATAATACTAAGATATTATTAACAAAGCAATATTAAAAGATCATATATGATATTATATTAATGTATATAATTCTTGTATAATTTAATAAAAATTATTTCACCATTATACAGGAGTTTAACCTACCCTCGACCAAGGAAAATTACAAGGTAATGGTTAATTTCACAATCTCTTTATTATCTGAGGTTGTTTATATGTAATTATCAACTGGGACCTCTTTATCATCCACATCCATGTTTCTTAAAAATGTATTTCAATTTTTTTACTATTTACTAGACAATGGTATAAAGTCATTTATACCCTTATTTTACCTTATATGTTTTGAAGGGAATCTTTCCATCGTTTTCCAAACAAGGTACCTTATGACCTTTTCGACAAAATTAAGGTAAGAGTGTTTTTTTAACTTATACGGCGGGTGCAACTATTTTCTGCCATTATAACATCATCGAAGCTTCCCTTACAAGATTATAATAATATTTTCAAAATAAATGTTTTCTTTTATAATTATGTAACTTTAAATTATTTCAAAAAAAAAGAAAGAGATACTGCTCTCAAATAGTTTTGATTTCATCTATGTCAACATCCTTTGATGGATTTTATACTTATTTGAAGTTGATTCATTATGATACAAATCTTCCATATTGTATTGAAGGTTTTGTGATATGTTTGATTGTGGATGTGTTATTTTTATACCATTCATGCTTTATGGTTAAAGTATTGACATTTCGTATGCTAGTTTTAATACGAATGTTTATGTTATATTTCAACCTTTTCATATGAGGAATGTATTAGACTTAGTAAGTGACAGGTGGAGCCCGCTATAGCTCCTCGATGCATTGGTAGGTCTCATGAGACAACTAAATGTAGAATTGGCTGAGGCCTTTCCCAATTTGATATATGGTTTTGGCCTATGCCTTAATCATTTTTAGACGTCTTGGCCGAGGCCTTGACAAAATGTTTTAGAATGTCCGACATTTACATTCCCTCATTATAAAAATAATATTGATGGTTCATGTGGTCATTCAACTAGTAGAATACCCATGATTATGTTTTATTATGTCATTATTTACTCAGATCATATTCCTGCCATAAAATTATTCATATTTATTATTGGTAAAGTCACGTGGTTTCAATTATTCACCATGCTTAATATTTATGTTACCTTCCATTGTATTGCTTACCCTTACTGAGCATTTGATCTAACCCCTTTCTTATGTTTCATTTTCCCCAGGATATAAAGAAGTTAGTTATGAGTGACTTGCAGACATAATCTAGGAGGCTTGGATGTTTCTAATGGAATAAATTCGTGTTGTATTTCTTTTCAAGTTGTAAAGTTGAACTTATGTATGAATCTTGTTTCCAATAATACTAAATTGATCGGTCTTTTGAGACATGATTTCCTTATGATCATGCAAATGTTATGTAATAATGGACCGACTCTGGGTAACTGGTGTCAGGGAATTACAGAAGTCCCTTATGGGAGTGGATAAAGTATTCCACATGGGGGGAGGTGAAGAATGAATAACCCATTTATAAGGTGGTGTGAATACCTCTCCCATCATGAGGCCTTTTTCAGGGGAATCTTATGAAAAACAAAACTGTGAGTGTTATAGGGCCCAAAGAAGACAATATCATGATCATGGGTGGTATGATCTGTTATAGGATCACATTATTTTCTATAATGATAGAATAATTAAAAAATTGGGATATTTTAAGTATGATAATTTTCTAGAAAGAAATTTATTTTAATTTGATCAATCTTTTTCAAGAATAATTCATAGAAAATAGAAACGTTGGGGAATTGGATTTCATGAATTTTATTTGACAACATTTTTGGAAAATAATAAAAAAATATCCTCTATTTAAAAATTATTTTTACTTAAAATAATTTTTCCAATAATTATTGTGATTAAATAACAATAGGTAGTTTTATTTTATAATTCAAAAGGAAAATTGTTTTGAGAATATACAATTATTCTGAAAATTTTAATCTCATCTCATTTCATGTGATTAATTCGATTTATTTATAATTAAATTAATAGTTTTATGAGATATGAATTATTTGATATTTTTTTAAAATAAAATATGATGATTTTTTTCAAGATGGACTTAATAATTATAAAACAAGAAATATTCAATCAAATTATTAAATTGGTTTGTTTTCCTATTATGTGAAGAATTTATATTTAACTCCAAATATTTTATTTTGAACAAGTGATTTGATTAATTTAGATAATAATAATAATAATAATGATAATAATAATAATAATAATTAAATTATGATTATTGTTATTTTCATTATTTTGGCTAAAGAATTCTTCCTTTATTTAATTTAGAATTATTTCTCTTGACGCATAAATATTTTATTTTGGATATTAAAAAATCCTTCCTCTTCAATTATTCACATGTGGATATATGTTTATTTTATTTTCCTAGATTTTTTTAAACATGTAACTACTATAAATATAACATATTCCCACATACCTATACCAACAGTTTTACAAAATCATTGGTATAGGTCCCAAAAAAATTGCGTACCTGTACCAACAGTTTTGGAAACTATTGGTATAGGTACCCAATTTTATAAATTATTTTGTCTAATGATAATAAATTCTTCAAAATTTAAAATACTTATAAATAAACATAAATATATTTATCTAATTATATACATAATAGTGGTTGCAGGTTAGTGGTTAAGTAGTTGAAGTATAATTGAGAGGTCATGGGATCAAAACTTGTGGCCTTTTTTACATTAATTATACCAAAGGTTTGAGAAACCCATTGGTATAGGTATTTTATATGTCCTATACCAATGATTCTCAAACCATTGGTATAGACCACCTATACCAACAATTTAAGAAAACTACTGGTATAGGTCTTTATGTTGATCCCAAATGTTCCCAAGTGTTTCATTTGTTTTCAATGAGTTAATATGTGAAGTGGAAATTCTTAGATAATTGTTATGGATTTATTTAATGACATTTGATTTCATTCTTGATAAATTATATTTTTTAATGTGATGATTTATTGTGCTGATATTTTAAAGGAAAATTGTCTATAACATTAAACAATATGGAAGACCTTGCACATATTTACTTGCATTAAAGATTATTTTAAATAAGTCTTGGATTGATTTTGTGAAGGCCCTAGATGTGTTTGAGTTAATTTCAATACCTATGTAAAGGTAAAATTGGAATTACATTTCATGCGTAAAGGTAGGAAATTGGCAAATTGTGTAAGGGTAAACCCTACCATGCGTAAGGGTACAAACAACTGCGTAGGGGCCAACTACCACTCGTGTAAAGTAACTGACACTCACATTAAGGTACACTACTATGCTATATAAGGGTAATTATATTTTTGTATAGGATGAGTAAACGTATAAAATTTACCCACATAAGGGTACCGAGGCGAACCATGTGTTGCATAAAGGTCATAATGAAGTTCAAAAGGCTACGTAAAGGTGAACCAAATGTTAGGTAAGGGTAGCATGCCTTGCATAAGGGTACATAGAAGATCATTCAAGGGTATATCCTTGCATAATGGTACAGGTAGAGGCTCATTTAAGGGTAATAGAGGAAGCGTAATGGTAATATGATGCTCACATAAGGGAAGTCATGAAGGATTATGCACTGTATAAATATACCCACATAAGGGTATTCATCGCTCGCATAAGGGTAGTTTATGATCACATAAAGTCAACCAGAAGAAACTACACAAAGGCTATAGATTGACCATGCCTGAATGGCCCGAAGGTCTTCATTTTTATTGATTTTTGATAACCCCACTTTCAAGGGATGAGGGGGAACCCTTACAAGGCCCGCAGGCTCAGAGATTACATGGCCCGTAGGCATAAGAGATTACATGACCCAAAGGTCTTAGGGAATTCAACCAGACTGTCTACAAGGAACTTCCCCTCCCCAGCATCTGTATCTTGATAGTAGCTCTCCACCTTTTCATGACCATCTGGCTAGGCTTCCCATGAAAGCACAAGCTGGTACCATGAATATTTTGGATCAACCATGATTACTTATATTAATTGTAAGTTTATCTTGAGATCAATGCAAGTTTGAAGCACACATTGCATTTGATATTCATGCATCTGTCATGCATGAACAGAAGAACCCTAGCCATGACGTCACCTATAATTAATATAAACAAAAAAAAACTAGGATAAATGTATGATAATTAATGAATTCCCATTTTTTTGAGTATGAATCATGATAATGAGGCCATTTTATGAAATTTGAAGCCACATGTATTTGAGAATAAAGATACTCTATGAAGAAATAGGTTGGACCAAGATTTCAAGTATTAAATATAAGGCATGGTATTTGTTTACCACATGATTAAACATAGAGTTATGCTGAATTCATTCGAGCATTTAAAATTAGAAACAAATGCAAGTTTCTTGATAATGCATTAATAGGAGATGATTCAGAGTATTTATTTATCTGTGTGAAGAATGAGGAAAACCCAAACCTGTGTGTATTTTAAATTAGACACATGAAGATAAAAAATACCTACAAAATTATCGGGTATTTTTAGGAAATATAATACCCAAAACATTGTGGGTATTCATATTTAAATTGAGAAAAATAAATGTTTTATTCATAATGCATTTAAATGAAGGATTTGAATGAATAATGGTTTTTTGGAAATAAAATAAATGAGATATTATCACATGAAAAATATTTTTTATCATGGATAAATGTGTGCATGTATATGATGAAGTATGTTGGGCAGGAAATAGTGAGATCATGCATCCATTATGCAATATAATTTTGAGAAACTCGATACACTAAAGTATTAAAGAAAAAGTCAAATATGAACAATTCTTGAAGAATTTTATCACATGTAATTGAGTTTTTGAAGAAGATAATTTAGAATATTCAAGATCTTAAAGGATTTTTGAGTCCAACAAGATTGTTCCTAACAACTGTTGAAGGCCTTGAAGGATAGTATAAAAGGAATGGGCATCTGAATTTCTTATAGAGGAAGACTATTTGAAGAAGAAGATCTTTCTATCTATAGATCATCATTAAATAATAAGTTTTTAGATGGGGTGTCTAACCAACTACTATAGTCTTTTGATTAGAGTGTCTAACCAATCAGAGAAGAAGAGAAATTGGGGTGTCTAACCAATTGCTGAAGGATTGTAACTGGGGCATCTAACTAGTTGTATTCAATTGTGAGTATAGTGAAGAGAATCCAAGTTGGGGTGTCTAATCAACATGATAAAGAGTATGATTTTATGTAGAACCTTGTAAATATGGAATTATACTATCTATTATATTAAAAATTCATATGAGGTGAGATTAGAAGATAGTTTTGAGTGGATCAAGAACATTAAACAGCTCAAAAGTCTGAAATTAAAAGGAGAAAAAATTCATAAAAGCAACATACCACTGATTCACCCCCTCTCAGTGGTACATAATCGGTCCTTGGACTCTATAATTGGTATTAGAGGGGGATTACCTTTAAATATATAATATTTTTTAAAAAATGGAATATGATAAGGATTTTAATGAAATCATATACCTTCTTTCAAGAAAGTTCAAAAATGGTAAAGTGAAGAAGAAAGGAAAACAATGACCAAAGGGGTGTGATTTTAACTACAATAAACACCTTGACATAGATTACCCCAATAATAATCCAATGAGTAGAAAGGAGAAAGTTGATTCATCCTTTTCATGCACCCAATTTAGATATGAAATCAATCTCCATACCTTTAATGAGAAAAGGAACAAGAATAATGAGCTGGATAAGGAAGAATCCTATGTTTATGAGATTAAGAAGCACAAGCTTAGAGAAGGTGGGCATGAAAATATTGTCATAAATCTCAAAAAGGAGCTATCTAAAAAGGAAGAAAAACTTTCTGAGACAAATTCAACATGTATTCAACTTCAATATGAGCTAAATAAAGATACAAGAGACTTCACCAATTTAGAAAAAGTAAAAGTTGAGTCCTCTCTAGACGATGAGAATAAAGGTCCAAGGGAATAGGGTAAATATTTTTTTAACAATTAAGATGTTAAAAACAAATTTGAAGGTGTTTGGGATAATAAACATGAGAGGAAATATTACACATTAAAGTAAGGGAAGGATATGGAAAAGGGGGCTACAATCCCCAAAACAAAGTAATTCTCAGTTTGCAATAGAAAAAAAAACAACAAAAATCAATACAGATATGGAATCGACCTAGAAGATCAATGTTTCAAGGGTTTTTCTTATTTGGTGGTAATCATGGTCAAAAAACATATTATTTCTAGTTTAATATGTCTTTTCTAGAAAAGAGGTAAGAACTAAGGGTGAGTTACGGTGAGAAACTGAGAAAAAAAATTTAGAGGTGTGAAAATCCCAAAGAAGCTGGGAAATAAAATAATGAGTGTTTGGTTTGTCCTAACAAATTGGAAAGTCTAAAAAAATTAGGATGCATAGATCAGTGCCAATAATCAAAGAAAATAGGTGGATAAATTTCCACCTATAAGAGGTACCTTGAAAACTAAGATATATAAAACAAATCCATGTGAGGAATCAATTCATGGGAAGAAAATATGTGCCCAATCTATAAGATTTTCAACAAAAAAGAAAGAACATCACATACTAAGCTTGGAAATAAGAAGAAATCAAGGATGAGAGGAAACTCTCTCCTTGAATTTTTTTTCTAAAGAAACAAGTGGTTCCTCCTTATTCTCTATTATTTTATTTGTTTGGAGATATCATTCATGGAATTGAAGGAGAAGTTTGAGGCTTTCACTTCTAGATAACATGAAGTGATTATTCTTTATGGAGTCTTTTGGATACCATGAAATGAAAAGGAGGAGTGCATCCCTTAAGGGGGAGTAAAATTTGAGAAATGTGGCTGCCAAATCCTTTTTCATATGAATCTATAATTTGATGGAAAACGTGGTAATAATGGAGTTTTAGATATTCCAATGATACTATCATCCATAATTCTTAATTGTATTAATTATATTAATTAAGGGGGAGTGTTTAGTTCATGAAAAAAATGATAAAAGGGGGGAGTTATTATTGTGCACCTAAACTTTCCGATGTGTTTGTTAAAGTGTGTATAGGATCATTCATTTTTTATCTTAATAACCCCTATCATGAGAATTGAAAATTTATGAGAATGGTATCACATGTGAGTATTTTATAGACAACTTAGATAACATTGGTTATATCTGTTGGGACCACTTTGTGTATAAAGATTGTATTTGTTGTCAACAGTTGTAAATATCAGTCAAAATGAAGAAGGAATCCAAAGTTAATGGAGATCAGATGAAGTGAGGATGCCTATAGAATTGTTATGAAATCATATCATTGAATGTAATACTTGGGAAATTCTCTATGAAGTGAATTCAGATGATTCTTGAGCCGATCCTAAGTTCAAAGCACATGTATCAAAGGTGATACATTGTCTATAATAATGAAGAATGGTGAATAAAACCAAATGATGATTTACTGATATGTATTTGACAAATATTATAAGTTAGGAGAACTTGTGATTCAAGACTTATGAAAGTAAAGGGGGATAAATTATGATTCCATTCATATATAGTTTTGATTGGAAGTAATGATGCTGCTGGAAGATAGGGAAGTTTCAGTACTTTCCATTGTAATTCTGATGATGCCAAATCTGGTCTATCTAAGGATGTATATCACGATAGAAGAGTTCGTGATGAAAGCTGAAGAATGGTTATGAGAATCAGTGGATAGAGAAATGACAAAGGAATGGAAAATCTGGAGGTGGCACAAAAGAACAGTTTAAGGTGGCGCCGTTTTCCAGTGTTTGACAAATTTTAGGGCCTGAAAATCGGGAGATGAAGAAATGTGTTTTTGGCAATGGATATTGTAGGCAAGATTTAATATGGCTTAGATTTTTTCATGCAAGGCATGATTCAATGTCAAAACATCGAAAAATGGCAAAGTCATCTAGTGCACAAAAAATTGGGCAGAGTGCGTGAAAAAATAAAGGCTGCATGAAATATTAGCGGGATGCGCAAAAAATAAAGCGGTGCATGAAATATTAGCACGGTGCATGAAAAATAAAGTGGTGCGTGAAATATTGGCTTGGTGCACGAAATATAGAAATGAAGTTTTCACGTAAGAGGTGTTTCGATATCAAATGATCGAAAAATGGAAAAGGCATGGGGTGCGTGAAAAATTGGAGCATTGCGTGAAATATGATGTTGCGTGAAAGAGTTTTTACGCGCAGGGTAAAAAAATGCCTATAAATATGTGGTGAACCCCTCTCATTTTTAAGGCTCGACACTTAGACAAATCATGATCTCTAACGCGTGGAAAAAATTGAAGTATTGAGTAGTGTGAAAAAAGAAGAATTGGTGCGCAAAAAAGAAAGTGTTGCGCCAAAAAACCAGTGCTGCGTGAAAAAGAGAGTGTTGCGTGAAAAAGCTAGTGCTGCGCAAAAAAGAGAGTGCTATGTGAAAAAATCCAGTGCTGCACGAAAAAGAGAGTGCTGTGTGAAAAAAGTGAAGTGTTTCACGAAAATCCAGTGTTGCGCGAAAAAGGAGAGTTGCACGAAATACCTTTTTCGCACCAAAAGGTGTTTTTGGGTGCAAGGTTTGAATTTTATGCACAAGTCACCTAGAAGGGTGCGTGAAAAATTTGAGGGTACCACAAGCCTTTAACAAGTTCTATGCACTCTTGAAGTGTCTTGTGAAGATGGAGAACCACACCGTCTGTGTGAAGAAGAAAACACAAACACGTGACTGGTTTTCTTAATCCCTCACGGTGTTTTGTGAAGGAGATCCCGTGAGTACACAACTGGTGAATACCCACCTATGTAGTGATTCACGAAGATAGATCCACGAATCATCTCTGGTTCTATGAAGAAGAATCAAGCTTCCTCTATGTGAAGAAGAAGACCCATGGAGCTTTCTGCTTATACGAAGGTGAACATTCTCTAGTTGCACGATTTATATACACTATTTGCAGGGGTGTTGTTGCTTGTGTGATGATGAGATATATGTGAAACTAAACTCATATTCACACAAAGTAAGAAGGGAGTATACTGATACACTCATGTGTTGGTATTGAGAATTGAAGAAAGATATTAAGACACTGTAGTACTATTCCTCATTATACCGTGTCAAAGAGAAATAAGAGAAGAAGAATAAGAACAGAGTATGCCCAACTCAAGGCTGACAATTATTCAGGGTAGTTTAATTCAGATGATTCTATGTGAGATGATCCCCAGTGTTTGAATAATCACATTGGTGTATGTGATTCTAGCTAAAGAAATAAGAAGTTTAGTGTAATTGGTTGTTGCAATAAGAAGAAGAAAGAATAAATCTAGTGTAGTTAGTGTTGCACCAGAAAATAATAGAAAGAAAGAAGGAAGAATTGCTTGCCTACTGCTTTGAAATCAATCAAGTGAAGTGCACTAAAGAAGACCAAGATTAGAACCTACCTTTTGAAGAAGGAAGAAGACTGTCTCCATAGGTAGTATAAAGAACCAGCTAGAGGTTATAAGTTGGGCTAGGTCATCACCAGTCTAGGGAAGAGGATTGTTTCCACCCCCTCTAAAGGGTAGAGAATCACATTGGCTAGAGGATTGATTTCCTAGACACTCCAAAATAATAGAATATCAAATCATAGTGTATAATCCATGCACTGGTCTAATCTATGCATGGTAAGGACGTAGATACTCTTATTGAGTGGTGAACCTTGTAAAAATATCGTGTGCATATTTTTACTGCTTTCTATTATTTCATGCGATAGGGAAAAGAGAATAAGATAATCAAGATCCTAACAGGTCAAGAGATACATGGATAAAAGTTGTAATTGGTTTTAAAAGTCCCCAACACTGACTCACCCCCCCTCTCAATGTTAGGTATATCCCAAACTGGTCCTCTCAATATCTCTTTTATTTTTTACATTGGGTTAGCCCATGTAGACTTAAAGTTGATTAACTAAAGGCTCTTTGCTAAGTATCATGTGATATCATCCCTTACTTAAAAATAATGGAAAATTAATTTGAGAAGAAATATGAGATGTGAAGACCCCAAATTATCCTTTGAATTTGATTGTAAAGAAGTGGGAGAAAATATTTAAGTACCACATATTGAATTTTATAATGTGTAGGGATATTGATAATAAAATACAAAGGGTGATATTGTTGATCCCAAGTGTTTCCAAGTGTTTCATTTGTTGTCAATGAGTCAATATGTTAAGTGAAAATTCTTATAAAATTCTTATAGATTTATTTAAGGTTATTTTATGTCATACTCAAGCAATTCTACTTGTTAATGTGATGATTGATTATTTTAATATTCATAGTAACATTGCCTACAAAATTTAACATGGTGGAATGTCACGACCCGTCCTCGGCGCCCGTGTTGTGACTACCCCAAGCCCGCCTTCCATAGGCCAGGGGCTGGCGACTAGCACCAAGGCGTAAATCTCGGTAAAAGGGAAGGAATTGCCTTTGTAAAGTAAACAAGCACCTCAGAGTAAGCAAGCGGAAAAAGTAAACACTAAGTAAAAACAGAGTACAACTGCAAGTACGAAAAGTAAGTGGGCCAGAATACAAACCCAAACTGAAAGTAAAGTACAACTCGAAAGGGAAAACAACAACTAAAAAGTAAAAGCCGCTACGCTAAGCTGTCCACTAGAAATCCCACCTGAAGGGTGGGTACAGATAGCTCCACTGCTCCTCGGGTCCCACCGTCCACTCCGAGTACGTCCCGCCCAGTGGTCCTCCTCCAGGTACCGTCCTGCTCTGCAAGCCTCAACCACGATCAACGCTGTCCGTCATCTGCAACCAACACAACGTAGTGCGGGCATAGCCCATGCAGGGGTGAGTATAAGCTACTCAGTAGGGACCCCGAGACCCCCTAAGGTCTCCCAAAATCCACAAAGGATAAACCACAAAGGAAAGATACAATCACGAAGTAACAACCGACACTGCTCAGGTATATTCCCATACATATACCTAAGTCAACAATTCCAATACGCTCCAACCTCCGAGCCCAAGTACAACTCAGTCCACACAGGAAAGTATAAGTATTCCACACATGAAAGCAAAACGTAATCCACACATGATAACACAACACAATCCACACAGGAAAGCAAACATGATTCATCTCACATAGGTATACATCATCGAAAAGGTGAAAGAGATGATCAGACATAGATACTGAATCATCTAATCTGGGACCCACATAAGATACAAGACCGGCTGTCTTCATTGTTTCATCTATGATGGGACCCACATAGGATACAAGACCAGCACTGAATCATCAAAGCTGGGACACACATAGGATACAAGACCAGCACAGCTAGGACCCACATAGGATACAAGACCAGATGTCTTCATTGATTCATCTATACTGGGACCCACATAGGATACAAGACCAGTATTGAATCATCTAAGCTAGGACCCACATAGGATACAAGACCAGCACAGCTAGGACCCACATATGATACAAGACCAGCTGTCTTCATTGATTCATCTATACTGGGACCCACATAGGATACAAGACCAGTATTGAATCATCTAAGCTGGGACCCACATAAGATACAAGACCAGCACAGCTAGGACCCACATAGGATACAAGACCAGCTGTATTCATTGATTCATCTATACTGGGACCCACATAGGATACAAGACCAGTACTTGAATCATCTAAGATGGGACCCACATAAGATACAAGACCAGCACAGCTAGGACCCACATAGGATACAAGACCAGCTGTCTTCATTGATTCATCTATACTGGGACCCACATAGGATACAAGACCAGTACTGAATCATCTAAGCTGTCAGATCCATAAAGGATCGATAGGTACTAATCCCCGCAAAGGCCCACACAGGATCGGACCCACACAGGATCTGTAGCACTGATCCCCGTATGATCGCTAAGTGCTGTAGTCGTCGCCGTCGAATCCACTGAGGATCTATGCACAGTCGTCGTCGAAGTCGTAGTCGCAGCCAGCACTAGGGTTCCCGCACACAGCAAGCTCATTCGGGAGGGTCCGCTCCACGAGCCGAGAGGCTGATATATCAACTGTCACATAGTCCGAAGTTGATGTATCCAAAAGTTATGTATCGTCAACAGGAACTCAACGCAACAGACGACACGTCAATCGGATGCCCGGTCTGAGAGTTATTGGCTTTTTCGTTCCAGGGGCCCGGTTGGTTTTTAAGGTAAAACCAACCTGACCGTACTCCACCTGCGTCCAAACCTCGGGCAGAGTATGCCAAAAGATCCGTCTCACTAATAGGAACTCAACCAAGTCGACGACATGTCAATCGGACGTCTGGAGTTCAAGATATGAGCGTTTTCGCTCTGAGGGCCCGGTTGGTTTCGTGTACAAACCAACCCGGACGAACTCAAAGTATTCCTACACCTTGAGTGCAATATACCGAAACGACCGTATCGATCCAAGGTTCGCGTTGCCGCTAACGGCGCATCAATCGGAGGTCTGTAGCCCAAGATATGGGTGTTTGAACCAACTCAGTCCGAAAATAGGGGGGTCTGGGCCCGGCCCGGCCCGACCCAGTACCCCCTGGGTCGGCCGAACCGGGTCGACCCGCCCCAGACTGCGACCCGGCCCAACGACCTGGCCCGGCCCAGAAGCTCGGCCCGGCCGGCGGCGCGGCGGCGCAGCCAGCGCGGCCAGCGTGACCAGCGTGCCGCGCAAGCGCGCCCAAGGGAGGGGCGTTGCCCCTCTTTTTTGAAAAACAGCGGCCCCCTTTAAGGGGCCGCGCCAGGTGTGCAACTCGGGGGGTGTAACCCCCCCCGACTTTTCCCCTGTAACGGCCGGCCAGCGCAGGGCCGGCCGGTTTCTCATCGCGGGACCCTGCGGTCCCGCGCCTTCCGGCGCCGGCGGCCGGGGTTCCGGCCTCCTCCTTCGAGTTCTCCGGCGGCCGGTTTTTCCGGCCGCCACTTCCAAGATGGATGCAAACTCGTCCGACGCGGTGTGACGACGCTGCATCCTTCCGGCGCGGCCCGACTCCGGCCGCGGCCTCGTTCGTACCCTCGACGTGGCGCGACGATGTCGCGTTTCTTCGTCGTGGCCCGCATCGTTCACGTCTCCTTTCGCTCAAGCGCGGTGCAACGATGCATTACCGTCTTCGCTAATCAAAACCGAAGAATAGCAAAGGGGGGAGGGGTATCAGCTGTGTTTGTGCGGACCGATCCCCTCCCGTTATATCGATAGTAGTTGGCCGAAACGTAAAACGTTTAACCTTCACAATTTTGAATTTAAATAAAAAAATTGGAACATGGCCGTCAGATTTATCTTTCATATTCGAAGAAAGAAATTACCAACTTAAAAAGATTCAAACCCCTACCTCGGTTCAGGAACGGTGCACGTCAACGATCCTCGGAAGACGAGCATCACGAAAATTGGGCGTCGTGGAAAATGAACTTCATTTCCTTTAACGTCGAGGTGCGTTTGAAGAGGAAACGTCATTGGAAGAAGACGTCACGTTCTTCGTCGGAGATGTTCTTCGTTGAAGAACGGTGTTCCTTGCGTTCTTCGTCGAGGTTGAAGAAGAAGAAGACTTCACGCTTCCCAAACCTCTCAAGCTGACAAAAACTCTAACAATAATAAAATAAGACCAAGTCTTAATTTTATTAACACAAATTAACCATTTGAATTTCAAGAGTTTGAAATTAAGTAACTCACCTTATTAATTATAACAAGTTGTCAAAATTTTTTTTAATGAAAGTGAGTTAATGGGGAGTTAGGAAGGTGAGGGGTTAAGAGGAGTTAAGGGATTTGAAAAGGTGGGGGGTTCGTGTGGGCCCCACCCTTTCAATTATACACACATGGGAAGTTGGGTGGATGTGGGCCCCACCACCAACTTCCCATGGGAGAAATTAACCACCTTGATATGAAATAAAATTGATCCAACAATTTTATTTACTTTTTTTAATTAAACCCCATTAATTAACTTCTTCTCCCGCACAAATGCAACTACGATAAAAGTTCTCTTAAGCGTTTACCGGCGTTGTGAGTTCATCGGTGCCATCGGATTTTAATTTCGAGCACTGGTTCAAAAGATAGGAATTCCCGCTCGTTCGTTCACTGAACGTACCCGAGCCAAACTTCGGAAATTGATTCCGGGCACTCCGGGCCACGGAATCAGGCACCGTTAGAAACTGAGTTCTTGTAAAATTCCAAAGAAAATTAAGAAAAAAATTTCCTTGAAATTTCTGGGTCTTTACATTACTCCCACCACAGGGCTTTACGTCCCCGTAAATCTTCAACACAAACTAGGGATACAAAGGCGGTAGAGCTAGGCGGTAAGTCACCTCACCAATCCTGCTGAGGACCTGGAAGGGTCTGATGAAGCATGGAGACAACTTTCCACCTTGGACAAATATCCGTAATCCACGTCGAGGTGAGACCCGCATGAAGACGTGGTCGCCATCCTCAAACTCTAGTGGCCTCCGCCTCCTGTCAGCGAAAGACTTCTGTCAGCTCTGAGCTGTCTTCATCCGCTCCTGGATGACCTGGACCTTCTCTATCGTGGCCTGGACCACCTCTGGTCCCACAAGATCTGCTATGATTTCTTCTTTGCCGATAAGAGAAATCCGGTCTCATCCCTTGGATGAACCACGTTCTTTGCCTAATACAGTCAATCCCGACATGGATGATACTAATCCATACCAAGGATGACGTCGTAAGGCCTCGACGCTACTACCAAGAGATCCAACCGTTACTCTCACCTCCAAGGGTTGAGTCACACTGCCGGCATCAGTGTGTGGTAACTGGGTCTCCTCCAGTAGATTTCTCACAAGTGAGGGTCAAGTCAACAGTCAAAACTGGAACCTTTTAGTAACAACACAAAAGAGGAAAGGAATGAAAACATCACAAAGGTATGCATCTTTTATTATTGCAGCTCATAATACAAAGATGCTACACAATAGCAACAAGGAACTAGAAGTACAAAAGACGTATCCACTAGTTCCGCTCCTGTCCATTTTCTCCCAGAGCTCCATGATCGAAGGCCTCAGCTGCCTGAAGCTGAGCTCTCGCATGTCCACCAACTCCCTGCGGTCGGGGCGGACCTCCTGGTGGTGGTGGTGGCAATACCTCGAAGTGTTGTCCACCACTTGCTGCTCGGCCAGCTCCTCTGCCTCACCCGCCTGCACCCTGCAGACCTCCATGGCCGAACCTCTGTCTGGGAGGTCCCTCTACCACCTGCTGCTCATCTGTAAGACGAGTCAGGCAGTCTCGAGCCATGTGACCTTGCCCGCCGCATGCGTAGCAATGCCTGCCCCTCGTGTAGCTGGCTCTCCTTCGTGTGCCCCGCACAACCGAATCTTCATCCAATGACTGCCCATCTGATGGTCTGGCCCGTTTGGACCTCTGTGTCACCTGTATACTGCCAATTGTAGAAGACCCTGCTACGGGCCGTCCTGCGGAGGGCCCTGTCACTGGAGCCTGCTCGGCGAGAAAACTCTCCACTAGAAGGGCTCTCTCCAACACCTCTGCATGCGTTGGAATGTTGAGGGAGATCATCGAAGCCCTGATCTCGTGCCTCAGTCCTTGCTCGAAGGTCCGGGACCGGAAGAATGGGTCCCATACCATATCTGTTGAGTAGCGCGAGAGATCAGTAAATCTCGCCGAGTACTGGGCCACTGTCATGCTGCCCTACCGTAGCTGTAGCAGCTCTTGGATGCGCACCGCACGGAGGGTGGCTGGGAAGAACTCGGAGCGGAAGATGCTCTCAAAGTCCGTCCAGAGGAGAGATGTCTCGTCGTGCACCTGGAGCATCAAGCTCCACCATCTGCCTGCTGCCGCGTACAGGAGGCTCGCTGCGAGGATCACCATGAGGTCTGCTGGTGTCCTCACTAACCTGAAAACTCTCACCACTGCCTCCAGCCAGTCCTCGGCTACCTGGGGGTCCATCTCCCCGTGGAACCTGGGCGGTCACTGGCGCTGGAACTCATGCAGTGCACTGAGGTGACGTGCATCGTCAGCGGCTGGTGCTGGAAGCATCAGTGGATCGGCGGGTAGAGCTACCGTCGGTGCCACTGCTGACAAAGGGCCCTGCACCGAGGCCTCATCGCTCGGTGGCTGTCGTCACACTCAACTCTCGGAACCCTAGCTGGCTGCCGTCGTGGGGCCATCCTGAAAGGAAACAGGTGCGCCACGGTCAGAATAGTATACCTGGTGAGCTGATATAAATTAATCCCAAAGAAAACTTGAAACACACACGCAATCAATGTTTTCATGCATTAGGTCGGAAATCAGAAGTCAGGGTCCTGGTGTACGGATACGTTGGCCATCGCACCAACACTGGACTCCCTGGACTGATAACCACACCCAATACGCTGAACACTATTGCTTCACACAGAAGAAAGATCAGAGTCTGCGGTAGAACCGAACTCCTCTGATACTAATTTTTCACGACCCGTCCTCGGGGCCCGTGCCGTGACTACCCCAAGCCCGCCTTCCATAGGCCAGGGGCTGACGACTAGCACCAAGGCATAAATCCCGGTAAAAGGGAAGGCATTGCCTTTGTAAAGTAAATAAGCACCTCAGAGTAAGCAAGCGGAAAAAGTAAACACTAAGTAAAAACAGAGTACAACTGCAAGTGCGGAAAGTAAGTGGGCCAGAATACAAACCCAAACTGAAAGTAAAGTATAACTCGAAAGGGAAAACAACAACTGAAAAGTAAAAGCCGCTACGCCGAGCTGTCCACTAGAAATCCCACCTGAAGGGTGGGTACAGATAGCTCCACTGCTCCTCGGGTCCCACCGTCCGCTCCGAGTACGTCCCGCCCAGTGGTCCTTCTCCAGGTACCATCCTGCTTTACAAGCCTCAACCACGATCAATGCTGTCCGTCGTCTACAACAAACACAATGTAGTGCGGGCATAACCCGTGCAGGGGTGAGTATAAGCTACTCAGTAGGGACCCCGAGACCCCCGAAGGTCTCCCAAAATCCACAAAGGATAAACCACAAAGGAAAGATACAATCACGAAGTAACAACCGACACTGCTTAGGTATATGCCCATACATATACCTAAGTCAACAATTCCAATACGCTCCAACCTCCGAGCCCAAGTACAACTCAGTCCACACAGGAAAGTATACGTATTCCACACAGGAAAGCAAAACGTAATCCACACAGGATAACACAACACAATCCACACAGGAAAGCAAACAGGATTCAGCTCACATAGGTATACATCATCGAAAAAGTGAAAGAGATGATCAGACATAGATACTGAATCATCTAAGCTGGGACCCACATAGGATACAAGACCAGCTGTCTTCATTGTTTCATCTATGCTGAGACCCACATAGGATACAAGACCAGCACTGAATCATCAAAGCTGGGACGCACATAGGATACAAGACCAGCACAGCTAGGACCCACATAGGATACAAGACCAGCTGTCTTCATTGATTCATCTATTCTGAGACCCACATAGGATACAAGACCAGTATTGAATCATCTAAGATGGGACCCACATAGGATACAAGACCAGCACAGCTAGGACCCACATAGGATACAAGACCAGCTGTCTTCATTGATTCATCTATACTAGGACCCACATAGGATACAAGACCAGTATTGAATCATCTAAGCTGGGACCCACATAGGATACAAGACCAGCACAGCTAGGACCCACATAGGATACAAGACCAACTGTCTTCATTGATTCATCTATACTGGGACCCACATAAGATACAAGACCAATACTTGAATCATCTAAGCTGGGACCCACATAGGATACAAGACCAGCACAACTAGGACCCGCATAGGATACAAGACCAGCTGTCTTCATTGATTCATCTATACTGGGACCCACATAGGATACAAGACCAGTACTGAATCATCTAAGCTATCAGATCCACAAAGGATCAATAGGTACTAATCCCCACAAAGGCCCACACAGGATCGGACCCACACATGATCTGTAGTACTATTCCCCGTAGGATCGCTGAGTGCTGTAGTCATCACCGTCGAATCCACTGAGGATCTCTGCACAGTCTTCGTCGAAGTCGCAGTCGCAGCCAGCACTAGGGTTCCCGCACACAGCAAGCTTGTTCGGGAGGGTCCGCTCCACGAGTCGAGAGCCTGATACATCAACTGTCACATAGTCCGAAGTTGATGTATCCAAAAGTTCCGTATCGTCAACAGGAACTCAACGCAACAGACGACGCGTCAATCGGACGCCCGGTCTTAGAGTTATTGGCTTTTTCGTTCCAGGGGCCTGGTTGGTTTTTAAGGCAAAACCAACCCGACCATACTCCACCTGCGTCCAAACCTTGGGCGGAGTATGCCAAAAGATCCGTCTCACTAAGAGGAACTCAACCAAGTCGACGACACGTCAATCGGATGTCTGGAGTTCAAGATATGAGCGTTTCCGCTCCGAGGGCCCGATTGGTTTCGTGTACGAACCTACCCGGCCGAACTCAAAGTATTCTGAAACCTTGAGTGCGATATACCGAAACGACCGTCTCGATCCAAGGGGCCCGGTTGGTTTTTAAGGTAAAACCAACCTGACCATACTCCACCTGCGTCCAAACCTCGGGCAGAGTATGCCAAAAGATCCGTCTCACTAAGAGGAACTCAACCAAGTCGACGACATGTCAATCGGACGTCCGGAGTTCAAGATATGAGCGTTTCCGCTCCGAGGGCCCGGTTGGTTTCGTGTACGAACCAACCCGGACGAACTCAAAGTATTCCTACACCTTGAGTGCGATATACCAAAACGACCGTATCGATCCAAGGTTCGCGTTGCCGCTGACGGCGCGTCAATCGGAGGTCTGTAGCCCAAGATATGGGCGTTTGAACCAACTCAGTCTAAAAATAGGGGGTCTGGGCCCGGCCCGGCCCGACCCAGTACCCCCTGGGTCAGCCGAACCGGGTCGACCCGCCCCGGGTGGCGACCCGGCCCGACGACCCGGCTCGGCCCGGCCGGCGGCGCGGCGGCGCAGCCAGCGCGGCCAGCGTTCCACACGAGTGCGCCCAAGGGAGGGGCGTTGCCCCTCCTTTTTGAAAAACGGCGGCCCCCTTTAAGGGGCCGCGCTAGGTGTGCAACCAGGGGGGTATAACCCCCCCCAGATTTTCCCCTGTAACGGCCGGCCAGCGCAGGGCCGACCGGTTTCTCGCCGCGGGACCCCGCGGTCCCGCGCCGGCGGCCGGGGTTTCGGCCTCCTCCTTCGAGTTCTCCGGCGGCCGGTTTTTCCGGCCGCCACTTCCAAGATGGCTGAAAACTCGTCCGGCGCGGCATGACAATGCCGCGTCCTTCCGGCGCGGCCTGACTCCGGCCGCGGCCTCGTTCCTACACTCGACGTGGCGCGACGGCGTCGCGTTTCTTCGTCGTGGCCCGCATCGTTCACGTCTCCTTTCGCTCAAGCGCGGTGCAACAATGCATTACCGTCTTCGCTAATAAAAACCGAAGAATAGAAAATGGGGGAGGGGTATCGGCCGTGTTTGTGCGGACCGATCCCCTCCCGTTATATCGATAGCAGTTGGCCGAAACGTAAAACGTTTAACCTTCACAATTTTTAATTTAAATAAAAAAAATTGGAACATGGCCATCAGATTTATCTTTCATATTCGAAGAAAGAAATTACCAACATAAAAAGATTCAAACCCCTACCTCGGTTCAGGAACGGTGCACGTCAACGATCCTTGGAAGACGAGCATCGCGGAAATCGGGCGTCGTGGAAAACGAACGTCGTTTTTGTTAACGTCGAGGTGCGTTTGAAGAGGAAACGTCGTTGGAAGAAGACGTCGCGTTCTTCGTCGGAGATGTTCTTCGTTGAAGAACGGTGTTCTTCGCGTTCTTCATTGAGGTTGAAGAAGAAGAAGACTTCACGCTTCCCAAACCTCTCAAGCTGAAAAAAACTCTAACAATAATAAAATAAGACCAAGTCTTAATTTTATTAACACAACTTAACCATTTGAATTTCAAGAGTTTGAAATTAAGTAACTCACCTTATTAATTATAACAAGTTGTCAATTTTTTTTAATGAAAGTGAGTTAATGGGGAGTTAGGAAGGTGAGGGGTTAAGAGGAGTTAAGGGATTTGAAAAGGTGGGGGGTTCGTGTGGGCCCCACCGTTTCAATTATCCACACATGGGAAGTTGGGTGGATGTGGGCCCCACCACCAACTTCCCATGGGAGAAATTAACCACCTTGATATGAAATAAAATTGATCCAACAATTTTATTTACTTTTTTTTAATTAAACCTCATTAATTAACTTCTTCTCCCGCACAAACGCAACTACGGTAAAGGTTCTCTTAAGAGTTTACCGGCGTTGCGAATTCATCGGTGCCATCAGATTTCAATTCCGAGCATTGGTTCAAAAGATAGGAATTCCCGCTCGTTCGTTCACTGAACGTACCCGAGCCAAACTTCAGAAATTGATTCCGGGCACTCCGGGCCTCGGAATCAGGCGCCTTCAGAAACTGCGTTCTTGTAAAATTCCAAAGAAAATTAAGAAAAAATTTTCCTTGAAATTTCTGGGTCTTTACATGGAAGACCATGGAAATATTTATTTTCATGAAGGATTGTTTTGAAGAATGATTTTATTGATTTTGTGAAGGCCCCATATGAGTTTGAGTTATTTTCACTACCAATGTAAAGGTAAAATTGGAATTACATTTAATGTGTAAAGTTAAGGAGGAAATTGTAATCTTTCCTAAGGGTAAAACCCATCATGCATAAGAGCATAGACAACTGTGAAAGGTTCAACTTCCACATAAAGGTACAATAATGCACTACGTAAGGGTAATTATATTTTTGTATAGGTTGCATAAATAGTGGATCATTTACCTGTATAAAGGCATCGAGGTGAACCATGCATTGTGTAAAGGTCATGCTGAAGTTCAGAAGGCTATGTAAAGATGAACCAGGAGTTATGTAAGGGTAGCATTCCTTGAGTAAGGGTATAAGGAAGATCGTGTAAGGGTATATATTTACATAAGGGTACATGCAAAGGTCTACGTAAGGGTAACATAGGTTGCATAAGTGTAATATTATGCTCATGTAAGGGTAGCCTTGAAGGATTATGTACTTTATAAAGGTACCAGCGCAAGGGTATCTGCTCATGTAATGGTAGCCACTGCTCATGTAAGGGTAGCCACTGCTCATGTAAAGGTAACCTAAAGTGACTACATGAAGGCTACAGATCAACCACAACTATTTTTGATTGACCATGCTTACTTATATCAACCGTGAGTTCATCCTAAGAACAATGAGAGTCCAAATCACACATTGAATATGATATTCATGAATCTATAATGAATGAATAGAAAAACCCTAGCCATGATGCTGCCTATAATGAAGCTGAATGAAACAGAACCAGGATAAATGAAAGAGAATTAATGCCTACTCATTTTGTTGAGTATGAATCATGATAATGAGGACGCATGATGAAATGTGAATACATGGGTATTAAATAATGAATGTATCATATGAATAAATTGGTTGTCCTAAGATTTCAGGTATTACAGATGATTTGAAATATTTTTTTACCATGTGAATAAATAGGGAGTTATACGAGAGTCATTCAGGCATTTTAAATGAGGATCAAATATAGGTTTATTGGTACTACATTAACAAAAGATGATTCTTGGTATTTATTTATCCGTATGAAGAATGAGGAAAAACTAAAACCCTTGGGTTTTCCAAATGAGATGCATGAAGAGTCAGAATATCCATAGAATTATTAAGTATTTTGAGGAAATATAATACCCAACACATTGTGGGTATTCACATTTAAATTTAGAAAAATAAATGTGTTATTTGTAACACATTTACATTAAGGATTAAAATGAATGAGAATTTTTGAAAATGAAAATAAATGAGATATTATCACATGTACATCAATTTTTTATTGTTGTGGATAAATGTGTTCATGTAGGAAATGAATTATGTTGAGAAAAAAATAGTGAGATCTTGTATCCATTGTGCATGAGAATTTTATGAAACCTAATACACCAAAGTTTTTGGGACCACTTTGTGTAAAAGTTGTGTTTGTTGTCAACTGGAGTCAATAATGGTCAAAATGAAGAAGGAACTCCAAAGTGAATGGTGATTGATTGAAGTGAAGATTCCTGGATAATTGTTATGGATTCATAGCATTGGATGCCATGCTTGGGAAATTCTCCATGTTGTTACAAATCAGACGATTGAAGCACTGATCTTGAAAAGTTCAAAGATCTTGTATCATGTGTGATACAATGTTTACAACATTGAAGTATCATCCTTTTAAGGATGATTTAAGTACTTTGGATTTGATAATTCAAAAGTAAAGAAGGAAGACGTAGGTTGAAGAAGAGGCTTGGACTTTAGGGTGTACATGCATGAGGTTGGTGTTGTGTTTAAAGCTGGCCATGCATTTTTGTGCATACTAGGTTTCATACCAAGTATTTTTTATGTGGCTCACTTAAAAAATGGGTCCATCCCACGAGCTAGCTACCTCAGCCTCAATCTGAGGCACATGCGGGACCACAGGGGGTCGATCGCATCCATAGGAAAGCCAAGGCAGATCCAGCCCACAAAAGGCACATGGGGGACATTTATAAGCCCCAAGGTATGCATAGTGGGTGTTAAGTGCATGCCTAGGGAGGTAGAGTGGGTGCTAAGAGCACACCCGTAGATAACCTGTGCGGGGAAACATCGGAGGGGGGGAGGAGAATTCTGAGCCGATGCTGAGGGGAGTTGATTTATAAACCGTGCCTCTCCCGCATCTCCATTTTGATGTGGGAAATTTTTTTAAAAATTCAGATGTAATCTCAACCACTCATCTCATCCTGCATCTCGGTCAACCGTTCAATCATCCATGGCATTCGATCATCCAAATCTTCACTGGTCATCTGATCTTGTACCGCATGAGTTTGAACCAGGGCCGTCCGATCCTCCCATGACATTAAATCTATCCCACGCCATCATCTTCAACCTCTTGAAGCTGTTGCCACCCACCATCGACACTGCACTCATCAGAGAAGAAGCCTGATCACCATGGTCGACCTCTGACTATCAAAGAAGAATCATTTCAGCACCATGAAGGTTACTGGATCGAACTGAGACCATGTATTCAATCTACATCTTGCATGCATGAGAAGTCTTGAAGAAGAAGGATCAGCTGAGGAAAATGGAGTTGCTGAGGCCATGTGGGTTTGAGCGAGATTCATGCACAAGAAGATAGGATCCCGCGTTAAAGAGGAAACAAACCGAGGATCTCGGAATGTCTTCACCCGCAGGTTTGAATATTTTTAAAACCCCAGAAATCCCAAGCATTCAGAACGTGATCCCTGCGACCTCTCACATGGTTTGTGAACACGAAAAAGGAAATCCCCTCGCCTATAAAAGGATGATCCCGATATAAGAAGAGGTGCTGCTCGTGAATACCCGAAGTGATTCTATTCGAAAAATAGAGCACACTCTTTGAAGAAGTAAGTCGTGTCCCGCAAAACTTCAACAAGTTCCATTCACTCTTGAAGAGCCTCGCAAATAATAAGTGGATCCAAACTCCCTTGTTCAAAGAAGAAACCACAAAACATGAGATAGGTTTACCCAAACCCTCGTGGTGTTTTTGTGAAAGAAATCCCTCAGCTACGCAATTGGTTCAATCTCACCTTTGTTGTGCTTTGCGAAGATAGTGCCACACACTACCCTCTCAATTCTATGAAGGAGATTCGTGCACACTTTTTTGCATAAGAAGGAGACCCGCGGGACATCCTAGTTTCATGAAGTAAGGTGAGAACCATCTTGTTTTCATGTTCATCCCATTGTTTGCAGGGGTTCGAGTTTTGGTGAAGAAGGATGGGGAAGTACGTTTTTCATGAACCTATGTGCATTAGTTGAAGAATCCTGAGGCCTTGAAGAAAGAATTTTCAAAAAGGAATGGTTATAACCATTCGTGTTTGAAGAAGAGAACACATGTAACCCATAAAATTATGTGTATGATGTGAAGGCACCCAAACCTAGTGCAAAGTGAAGAAGAGAAAAGGAGGAAGAAAAAGGAAATAAGAGGAGAAGATTCCATGCGTGTTTACTCAAAGAATCATACCCATTAGGGTTCTCAAACTAGGAGAGGAAGAGGTGAATGTATGCATGCATTCATGAACATTCACACATGAAGTGACTTCAATAAAGAATAAAAAACAAGTGTGTGCACATGTGTAAAGAAGAATAATAAATAAATAGAAGAAAAGGTTCAACCTAAATGCCATATGCACGATCACATGCATTCATGAACAAGAGAGAGAATAATTGATTCAGATGATGCCAAGTGAACCGATCTTAATTTCCTAAATAATGACACTAGTGTATGTGATTCTATCCAAGAATAGAGAAGAAGTTTTAGTGCAGTTGGTTGTTGCACTAAGACGAATAAAGAATAATTCTACTGCAGTTGGTGTTGAACTAGAAAAAAAGAGAAAGAAATAAGGAAGAATTGCTTGCCTACTGCTTTACAAGTAATCAAGTGAAGAGCACTAAAGAAGACCAAGATCAAAACCTACCTTTTGAAGAAGGAAGGATATTGTCTCTATAGGCAATATAAAGAACTAGCTAGAGGCTGCAAGTTAGACTAGGCTATCACTAGTCTAGGGAAGAGGATTGTTTCCCACCCCCTCAAAAGTGTAGGGACTCACACTGACTAGTGGATTGTTTTCCTAGTCACTCCACTATAACATCATATCACATTATAGGGGATAATCCATGCACTTTTCATACCCATGCATAAAAAGGATGTATCTGCTCTTATTGAGTGGTGAACCTTGTAAAAATATCATGTGCATATTTTTACAGCTTTCTATTATTGCATGAAAAAGGGAAAAGAGAATAAGAGAATCAAGATCCTAACAGGTCAAGAGGTACAGGGATAAAAATTTGGAAATGGTTTTAAAATTCCCAACACTGATTCACCCCCTCTCAGTGTTTGGTATATCCCAAACTGGTCCTCTCAAATGTTTCAAAGAAAGAGAGTCAAAGTTGGGAAATTATTGAAGAAGGTGATCACATGTACCTAAGAATTTGAAGAAGATAATTTAGATAATTCAAGATCTGAAAGGAGTTTTGAGGACAATAATATTGTTCCTAACAACTATTAATGACCTTGAAGGACCATACACAAGGAAGGGTCATCCAACTTTCTGATGGAGGAAGACTATCTAAAGAATATATTTCTATCTTTGGATCATCATTGAAGAATAATATTATATCTAGGGTGTCTAACTAGCTATTGAAGTCTTGTGATTGGGGTATCTAACCAATCCGAGAAAGGAGTAGTTGCAGTGTCTAACCAATTGTTGAAGGACTGTAACTGAGGTGTCTAACCAGTTGTATTCACTTCCAGGTATAGTGAAGAGAATCCATGTTTGGGTGTCTAACCAACATGGAAAGGAGTAATATTTTATACCAAACCTTGTTAATACTGTGAGTTACTCTCTATTATATTACAACTATATATAAAGTGATATTGAGAGATAATATTTAGTGGATCAAAAACTTTAAACAGTTTAAGAGGATGAATTTAAAAGGAGAAAAGATTCATAAAATAAGTATACCACTGATTCACCCTCCCTATCAGTGGTACCTAACCAGTCCTTTGACTCTACACTCTCTTGATAGAATAAAAAAAAATGACTCTTCAAACCATTAGTATAGGTTATACCAATGGTTTGAGGGACTATACCAAAAGTTCTAAACTATTGGTATATCCTTTATTTCTAGTAGTGTAGGGATGTAGCCTCCATGTTTATCTAGAATTTTATCCTGGAGATTATCCTTGGTTTATTACTCTTAACATAGTTTGTTCATGTTGGTAAATTATATTATTATTTATCATTGGTAAATAATTCTTTGATGATTAAATCATTTACATTGACACCTTCCTGAACATTATTCTCTATCCTTATTGCTTGATTTCATTGATTATTTCATGATGCTTCAACGAAGGACAACCAAAAAATTATGGTTTTTGGGAATGATTCAATGAAAAAATAAAAGAAAATGATATGAAAACAAAGGATACCATAAAACCACCCTAGTGAGGTGCAATTATGAGCTCAGAGGTGATGGGTTTGGCTTGTAGTAGAGGCATAGCTAGAGGGGAAGGTGGTAGCAACATTTGTGATAAGAAAAAGAAGTTTCAATGTCATATAAATTTATAACTACACAAAATTTAGTCCCAATTCACATGCCATGTATGTCTCTGACTTTTATTTTTTTCTTAAAATGCATGTCTCATGACATGTAACCCTTAGAAATATCACTGTGTGACTTATTGATTGGCCCAAATTGGCCAGGCGTGCCTTTTTAAAAATCACACACCATGTTACACACCATATATCTCCAGATCGAGTGTCTCAGAGTGTACCCTACATACATTCCCAGTCTACATTGAAATACTCACACATCATGCACATCTTTTATACATGATCGTACCACGATTCATTGTTTTATTCCACCCTTACACCGCTGTTTTAAACTAGTTTTGTAATGAATATTCCAAATATAATAATAAATTACACTTTATGTTTGAATAATTTAATTAATTTTAATCAACATTATAATGGGAAATGTTACTTGTTTTTATTATTTCAATGTAGGTGGAGGTAATTTGGAGGGCCCTTGACGAAGTGGAAGAAAAATGGGCCAAAATTGCATGGATCCATGGACATCTGTCCACTGTTTTGCATAGTACACAAACTCCGTGAATCCAAATAGGATCATATTTTGTGGTAATATCCAAAATTTTATAGTATTCATTTAATATTAAGGAACCCAATCCTGATTTGGCTTCTATGGGGCTCATCCGAACTGATCTATCCAAGACACCGAATTTGGACCAAGTCAAATGCGGTGTTCTGTATTTTATCAATATCATGAGTTTTAGTTGTCCAAATGGTTCCAAACTTTTGGTGGAGACATTAAAGAGGTAGGGATACAACTTTTCTATTTTCTCCAAAGTGAGATAAGGCTGTCTGAAGACCGAAAAGCGTGGTAAAAGTGGATTGATTAAATCTTTGTGCCTAAAACCACTTTCCAATTTTCCTATGAAAGGGCACCAAGGGAACCTCATTTGTAAGTTCGGTCAGGAGGAAATATTCTACCATTTTGGAGTCCCCAAGGAGTCTTCTCAACATCTCTAGAAGTTCTGGAGGCTATGGGAAGTGCTACTTCAACATCTTCTTCTTCTTCATCTCCCATGGGTTTCTAAACCCCTTGTGATCACCCGGGGAGGAATGTGATGTAATCCCGAGCTTCAAGTTGTATTATTTTGAATAATCTTTTTAATTCTAGGTTTTATGTTGTTTTTCATAATCCTCTATTTTTATTTAATTGATTTATATACTGGTATGTTATACTCAACTCAAATGATCATGTTTGGGGGTACCCTTTCATGTGATGTTTCACAAACCGTTCATCCCCTTTTCTTCCCTCATTCAATTGCGGTATTTGTGTGGTTCATATTGGTCAATTGAACTCACATAAGAACTATAAAGATCATGCACATTTATTTCATGGTATCACAATGAAATAACATACAAACCTGGAAAACACATCGAATTCTTCATGTGTTGCCTTGCTGAGTTTCAGTTATGATGTCGAACACAAATCACCCAATCATTGGTGGTGTCCGGTGAATCGTTATGTGTTTTTGAATGAACCCTAGGAGGTATCCTATTATAAACTCAGTAACATTCTGGTTCTAGGTGTTACAAACCAGGGATTAAAAGATCATAACCCCATCCCTTGAAGTGATGAAGGATGAACATCACGAGACTTCCCCAGGTTGATCACGTTTAATCAATCTTGGTCATTTCTACTTTGTTTTATCGCTTTCATTTCCTATTTTCATCATTAATCATAAAAACCCAAAGTTTTACAAAACCCAATTTACCTTCTACTTCCATAATCAAAACACTCTTTTTAAATTAATGTTCTAAGGCTCCGTCGAGAGACGACCTAGGGTTGCTGCTATACTGCAGAAATTCTAGTCAAAATTAAACAACTTATTTGACGCGCTCGACAACGCAATCAAATTTTGGCGTCGTTTCCAGGGAGACAAGATCATTTTTTTCTTTAATTTTATTTATTTATTTATTTTACTTCTTAATTAGTACTCCTTTAAATATCCCACCCCCATTTTATTGTTTTTGTTTTGGATTTTGTCTTTATTTTTGGTTTTTTTGTGCGTTCTTTATCTCTCTCTCTCTATCTCTCTCTTATTCTACATCTTCCACTATAATTCTGTATTATAACATTATATTCTCTTTTCACCCTTCTTAAGTGATTTTATCCTTATTCAAAAAAAAACTTCACAAATTATTTGCATGACCCGATCTGGTAAAGAAACACTACTTGAATTTGACCCTGAAATTGAAAAGTCACTTCACACACAAATCAAGGCATTTAGAGAAGGTCAATAAAGTATCATTGAGGAACCCCTATTGGAACCTCAAGTGTTCCTAAACCAATCCAAAATTGAACCCAATAAAACCCAAGAAAACATGGCTGCAAATAACCGAACTTTAAAAGAACTGACCACCCCTGATGTGGAGTACCAACCTGCGTACATCCAATATCCAGAGGAAGTAGCCAACTTTGAGTTGAGATCAGGCCTCATCCACCTCCTTCCAAAATTCCATGGTCTTCCTGGTGAGGACCGTCACAAACATCTCAAAGAATTTCACATAGTGTGCTCCACCATGAAACCCCAAAATGTGTCTGAGGACTTAATCAAGTTTAGGTACTTCCATTTCTCCCTTGATGGTGTATCTAAAGATTGGTTATACTATTTGCCTACCAAAATTGGGGGCTGGAATGACCTAAAAAGACTTTTTCTATAGAAGTTATTCCCTTCCTCCTGAACTACTTCAATTAGGAAAGAAATATGTGGAATTAGGCAATCACAATGAGAGACCATTCATGAATATTGGGAGAGATTCAAAAGACTTTTCTCAAGCTGCCCCCACCACCAGATTAGTGAAAAACTTTTAATTCAATACTTATATGAGGGACTTATCCCCATGGATCGTGGAATGATTGATGCTGCAGCTGGTGGTGCCCTAGTTGATAAAACTCCTTCCGCCGCTCGTGACTTAATAGCCAACATGGCTCAAAATGCACAACAATTTGGTACACGAGCTATTGCACCAACCCGAGGAGTTCATGAGGTAAGTCATTCAGACCTAGAAAAAAAGGTAGATACTAAACTTGATGAGATAAATACACTTCTAAGGCAATTATCTCAAGCACAAGGTAACTCACACTCTACTTCTATTCCATTACATTGTGGGATTTGTTCTGATAACACTCATTTTTCTGAACAGTGCCCACAACTTCAAGATTCATCTGAGTCTTGTGGAGCTATGTTCCCAGGGCATCCATTCCAACAAGCACCTCCCTTCAAGCAAGAAAAATTCAGGCCAAATCCAAATCTAGGGTGGCAAGCACAACCCCAATACCGACAAGGAGGAAACTCAAGCTACCCCAAGAAGAATTGGTATCAACAAGGCCAAGGTATGCAACCTTCTTATCCTTCAACTTCTAAAAACAATCATCCTCCTCCTCCCAAGTCTGAACAAAGTCTTGAGGATATGGTGAAGAAAATGGAAACCCATAACCTCCATTTCCAACAAACCACACAATCAGCAATTCAAGATTTGTGAACTCAAGTGGGACAATTGGCAAACACCATCAGTGAGCTTAAGATGCAAGGTTCTGGACAACTACCATCCCAAACCATTGCCAATCCAAAGGACAAAGGTAATGTATGTGCAATTACACTTCATAGTGGTAAAGAAGTTTCTCCTTCTAATGATTCTGCACAGTAGGTATGTCCCCCTCATGAAAACTCTCTTTCCCAAGCCTCAAAAATTTCATGTAAAAAAAAAGACAAAAATGGTAATCTAATTGTCATTGATGATTCAAATGAAAAATCCATTCCTCTTCCTTTCCCTAAAATACTCTCTAAATATAGGAAGAATTTTGATAATGAGATTGATAATGAAATAATGGATACATTTAAAAAGGTTCAAGTTAACATTCCTTTATTATATGCAGTTAAACAAATCCCTCGATATGCCAAATTTCTTAAAGAGCTTTGCACCCATAGAAGGAGGCTAAAGGGGAATGAGAGAGTCAACCTGGGAAGGAATGTCTCGGCCTTGATTCAACCAACAATGCCAACCAAATGCAAGGATCTGGGAACATTCACGATACCGTGTACCATAGGGGAGACCTTCTTTTCTGATGCTATTCTAGATTTAGGTGCTTCCATTAATGTAATGCCTCACTCCGTGTATACTTCTTTGCAGGTTGGAGAGCTTCAACCAATAATCATTGTCGTGCAACTTGCCAAACAAAGCACAACACACCCATCAGAAGTGGTCGAGAATGTCCTCGTAAAAGTTAAGAATCTCATCTTCCCTGCAGACTTTTACATTCTTGAGATGGAAGATACCCGAACCCAAGGACACGCTCTTCTCATACTTGGGAGGCCATTCCTCAAAACAGAAAATATGATCATCAATGTTCACAATGGTACATTTTCCATGTAATTTGGTGGAGAAAAGGTAAGTTTTAACATCCTTGAGGCTATGAAACACCCCGTTGAAGAGCACTCCACTCTTCCTATCTATTCGATGGAAGTGCTCTCAAATGATGCACACACACACAATTATCTCCTCAAACCAAACTCCGATTCATTTTTTTTCTTTACCCTTGAATGATTTGAGTTTTGATTCATGTTTTTAGTGTTGTGTGGGTTATGAAAAGTGTAAATTTTGTGCTTTAATTGATGAGTGTGTTCATTCTGAGGTGCCCATGACCGTCGATGATTCTGCAAATCTCATTTCTATAGATTCTCTATCCTTAGAGAATAAACATGAGAAGATAGACAGTTTAATGGACCTCACTCCCCCTAAATCCCCTCCCTCAATCCAGAAACCACTGGTGTTGGAGCTTAAACAACTTCCTTCTAATTTAAAATATGCATATCTTGAGGGTATTGACCAATTACCCATCATTATTACCAATAACCTCTCTCCACAACAGGAATCGAAACTGCTCAAACTTTTGAGAGAGTGTAAAAAGGCAATAGGATGGACCTTGGCTGATATTCCCGGGATTAGCCCATCTATTTGTATGCACCATATACCTTTTTATGATGAGGCTAAGCCCATAAGACAATCTCAACACCGGTTGAATCCCACTCTCCTTGAAGTGGTAAAATTGGAAGTTAGTAAATTACTTGCTGCAGGGATCATTTATCCTATATATGATAGTAAATGGGTTAGTCCAGTGAAAATTGTGCCTAAAAAACAGGAATAATAGTTGTGTCAAATGAAAGGAATGAGTTGGTTCCAACACGTGTGCAAAACAGTTGGTGAGTCTGTATTGACTACCGTCGACTGAATCAAGCCATGTGGAAGGACCACTTTCCATTACCTTTCATTGACCAAATGTTAGAACTATTGGCCGGTAAGTCCCATTATTGTTTCCTTGATGGCTATCCGGGTTATTTCCAAATCCATATAGCCCCTGAGGATCAAGAAAAGACCACATTTATCAGTCCATTTGGCACATTTGCATACAGAAGGATGTCATTCGATCTTTGTAATGCTCCTGGTACTTTTCAGCGATGTATGTTGAGTATTTTTTCTGAGTACCTTGAGAGTTGTATGGAAGTATTTATGGATGATTTCACGGTATATGGATCTTATTTTGATGATTTTTTGGAACACCTAGGTTCTGTCCTCCGCCACTGCATTGAAAAAGATCTTGTTTTAAATTATGAGAAATGCCATTTTATGGTTGAGCGGGGGATAGTTCTTGGGCATGTCATATCAAATAAGGGAATTCAAGTTGATAAATCTAAAATTGAATTAATTTCAACCCTTATATTTCCAAAATGTGTTCGTGAGGTGCGATCTTTCTTGGGTCATGCTGGTTTTTACCGCCGATTCATTAAAGACTTTAGTAAGATCGCACTTCCCTTATCTCGATTATTACAAAAGGATTCTGAATTTGTTTTTGATAAAAATTGTGAGGATGATTTCAATTCACTAAAAATGAGTCTCACATCACATCCCATAATCCAACCACCAAGGTGGGATCTGCCCTTCGAACTTATGTGTGATGCCTCTAACTTTGCAGTTGGGGTAGTTTTATCACAAAGGGTTGAGAAGTCCCCTCATGTCATTGCGTATGCCTCACGTACCCTTGACCCTGCCCAGGTAAACTACAAAAAAACTGAAAAAGAACTCCTTTATATTATTTTTGCCTTGGAAAAATTTCGTTCATATCTTCTCGGGTCAAAAATCATCGTCTTCTCTGATCATGCTGCCCTTCGTTTCCTCCTAAAGAAACCTGAATCCAAACCCCGCCTCATTCGATGGATGCTCCTCCTCCAGGAGTTTGACGTTGAGATTAGAGATAAGAGAGGGGTGGAGAATGTGGTAGCTGACCACATTAGTAGGATTTCCCCACCATTGGACCATCATGTTGACTCACCCCTACCCATTGGAGAATTCTTCCTTCATGATAACCTTTGTGATGTTGTGGACCTTACCCCCTGGTATGTGGACATTGTGAATTTTCTAGCAACATATAGGGTCCCCACTAATTTTAGCACTTCAAAATCACAGATAATTAAACATGATTCTCGATGGTACATTTGGGATGACCCATATTTGTGGAGGATCTGTAGTGACCAGGTTGTTCGTAGGTGTGTCCCTGACCATGAGTTCACTTCTGTTTTGACCTTCTTCCACACCTTGGCATGTGGGGGCCACTTTGGCTCTCAATGTACAGATCGAAAGGTCCTTGACTCAGGAATTTATTAGCCAACATTTTATAGGGATGCCCATATATTTTTCAAGTCATGTAGTCATTGTCAATTCACAGGGAATATCTCCAAGAGGAATGAAATTCCCCAACAGCCCATGTTATTTTGTGAGATCTTCGATGCATGGGGCATTGACTTCATGGGGCCTTTTCCAAATTCATTTGGATTTGTATACATCTTATTGTCTGTTGACTATGTATCTAAATGGGTGGAAGAAAAGGCCACTAGGACCGATGACTCTCGAGTGGTTGTTGATTTTGTGAGGTCCTGAATTTTCAGTAGGATTGGTTTACCAAGATTCATCATTAGTGATCAGGGTTCACATTTTTGCAATCACAACATGAAAAATTTGCTTCATAAGTATGGGGTTGATCATAAAGTCTCCACTGCATATCACCCCCAAACTAATGGACAAGTAGAAATATCAAATCGGGAAGTTAAACGAATCTTGGAAAAAATGGTACAACCCAATAGGAAAGATTGGAGTTTGCGCTTGGATGATGCACTTTGGGTGTACCGTACAGCTTTTAAAAACCCAATCGGAATGTCACCATACAGAATTGTGTTTGGAAAGGATTTTCACCTCCCAGTGGAGGTAGAACACCATGCATATTGGGCTGTTAAACAATGTAATATGAACCTTTCAGATGCAGGTGAGCAAAGAAAGCTGCAGATTCAAGAGTTGGAAGAAATTCGATGTGATGCATATAAAAACTCCTGAATCTATAAAGAGAAGACAAAGGCTATTCATGATATCATGATTCACCAGCGGAAGTTCCATATTGGTGAGAAGGTCCTCATGTACAATTCCAGGCTTAAGCTCCACCCAGGTAAGCTTTGTTCCCGATGGCTCGGTCCTTATACTATTACTAATGTTTACCCTTTTGGTGTAATACAGGTTTTGCATGAGTAGAGTGGACGAAGTATTACCGTCAATGGGCAGTGACTTAAACACTTCTATGAGGATTTTTCGGAGAATCCGATGGAGGAAATCCACCTTCTCGACGCATCATACCAATAAAAAACACCAGGTTTTATCCTTCCTTCTCACATTCTCAATTATTTCAGTGAGGAAAATGCATACTATAGGTTTGGGGGGGTGTATACATTCCTGGGTTAGTTAGGAATTTTCATTGTTTTCTCTTTTTGGCCTTCTTTATGGTATTTTTATTTTTCCCCATCAACAATTTCGAAGTTCCATGATTTGGCGACCATAAAGTGGGGAAAGTAAAAATACCATAATGAAGGATAAAAAGAGTATTTGTATGAATTTAACATCAGGGAGTGATTTTTAGTGAATTGGTTTTCTGTCAATGATATAAATGGTCGTATCTATGTGAAACCTTTGAGATGATTGATGCCCATTGTGTGAGTAGTTTTTGGGAAAATTGTGTCACTAATATCTCCACAAATTTTTGCACCAAACCACAAAGTGTGATTATTTCTTAATTAATATAAGGTAAATATATGTTGGGTTAATATTTTTCATCTTTAAATGATATTTCCATACGTTCGTTCCTTATCCAATCTGTTTCATTACTGTACCAGATTGACCTATGCGTGTGTACCTAATGCTTGACTGTTGTACGCCCTCAAAAAAAAAAATTGTGTCTTATTCATGTCAAAAACCACTCCTCCTCAAACTTTTATCTTGTTATAACTATTTCAATTAGTGTCATGAGGAGATCAAACAAGGGTTGAGAGATGAGTGTGAGATTTGTTCCAATTGAAACTTCAAAAAAAATATATAATAAATGAGGGGAGTGATGAAATGTGCAACATATAGGGATATCTATGTCGGGAGCTTATGGTTTGACTTCAGGTAATGCTTAAATGAGTGGGTCTTGAAATATGATTGCAAAGGATGTAGGACAGGTTCGGTGAAAAGATCATTTAATCTGAAAAATGTTAAAATAACATATATTTATTGGATAGCAAGTGGAAAGAAGAGCATGGAATTGTTTTCACACACACACATGGAGAGTTAGTGTCATGGTTTACTTCTAAATTTCTTGCTCAATTGGGTATCGTGAATCTTTTTGAATTTCTCTATGATATGATTTATGAGACATCTTTTTCTATTTTCACTAGGAAGAACTCCTTGGTGTGGTTTGTGCATTGATCACTTTACTTTAAATAAAATTTCCTCAAATGATAAATCTTCAGGATGTTGTAAATATATATATATATATATGTATCATTGTATTTGGATATGTGACTTTTCCCAAGAGTTCAAATGTTTAGGTGTGGGGGTGTGATCGTACCACGATTCACTATTTTATTCCACCCTTACACCGCTGTTTTAAACTAGTTTTGTAATGAATATTCCAAATATAATAATAAATTTCACTTTATGTTTGAATCATTTAATTAATGTTAATCAACATTATAATGGGAAATGTTACTTGTTTTTATTATTTCAATGTAGGTGGAGGTGATTTGGAGGGACCTTGATGAAGTGGAAGAAAAATGGGCCAAAATTACATGGATCCATGGACATCTGTCCACTGTTTTTCATAGTACACGAAATCCGTGAATCCAAACGGGCTAATATTTTTTGGTCCTGTCCAAAATTTAATAGGATGCATTTCATATTAAGGAACCCAATCCTGATTCGGCTTCTATGGGGCCCATCCGAACTGATCTGTCCAAGCCACCGAATTTGGACCAAGTCAAATGCGGTGTTCTGTATTTTATCAATATCTTGAGTTGTAGTTGTCAAAATGGTGCCAAAATTTTGGTGGATACATTAAATAGGTAGGGATACAACTTTTCTATTTTCTCTAAAGTGAGATAAGGCTGTTTGAAGACCTAAACGCGCAATACAATTGGATTGATGAAATATGTGTGCCTAAAACCACCTTCCAATTTTCCTATAAAAGGGAACCAAGGGAACCTCATTTGAAAGTTTGGCCAGGAGGAAAGATTCTGACATTTTGGAGTCCCCAAGTAGTCTTCTCAACATCTCTAGAAGTTCTGGAGGCTATGGGAAGTTCTACTTCAACATCTTCTTCTTCTTCATCTCCCATGGGTTTCTAAACCCCTTGTGATCACCCGAGGAGGAATGTGATGTAATCCCGAGCTTCAAGTTGTATTATTTTGAATGATATTTTTAATTCCAGGTTGTATGTTGTTTTTCCTCATCCTATATTTTTATTTAATTGAGTTATATACTGGTATGTTATACTCAACTCAAATGATCATGTTTAGGGGTACCCTTTCATGTGATGTTTCACAAACCGTTCATCCCCTTTTCTTCCCTCATTCAATTGCGGTATTTGTGTGGTTCATATTGGTCAATTGAACTCACATAAGCACTGTCAAGATCATGCACATTTATTTCATGGTATCACAATGAAATAACATACAAACCTGTACAACACATTGAATTCTTCATGTGCTGCCTTGGTGAGTTTCGGTTATGATGTCGAACACAAATCACCCAATCATCGGTGGTGTCCGGTGAATCGTTATGTGTTTTCGAATTAACCCTAGGTGTAACACCCCGAGCTTCCACGATACGCTTCTCATTCAATAATGCAATAGCTTTCATTGTACGCAACTTCGAGTTCTAAAACACCGCGACAAATCAAAGTAGCCGTTATGAATAGTAATAACCACTTTTTAAAATTATAGAAATTTTATATTTCAAAATGGACTTCATTTTTGTATTCCTAATATTGAAATTAGCCTATGTTGAATTTTTTGTAATTTTCTGAGAACTTCAAAATTTTTATGAATAGTCAAAAATACTTAAAACAACTTTTTTAATCAAAATAATTTATAGTGATAAATTATACTATTGAGTGGTTTTAGAGTATAATTAGAATATATTTTTACCATTTTATCCAATGGTGGTCATTAGAATTAATTTAACATTGAAATTGGACATAAACAATTGCCAATCTTTTGATATAAATTGTTTCTTAAAAACACGCTATTTGTTGTAACAGCGGGAATTAATTATAAAATTAATTAATGCAACTTATATGTTTGGAATTTTGTAAAATAGACATCATTTTTGAATTCGGAATATCAATTATAGCTTAGGGTGAAATTTTGGCCTTGTTCTGAAAAACTTCAATTTTTGATGAATAGTGAAACCACTAAGTGGTAGTTAAATAACTGATTTTTCGTTTAAATAAAATATTACCACTTCTGTGATTTGATTTTCAAAAATCCGACATACATGGTTGTCATTAAGAAGTAAAATGTGGTTCAATGAGATTAAAATAATTTTTTGGTGAATAGTAACTTTTAAGTTCTTAATCACGATTAGAGGTAATTAGTGTAGTTTAAGGTAAAAACAATGTTTTAATAATATGATATGAGCTTGAAACTTGTCCTACTCCAATTGGATGAGTCATGGCCGACCAATACAACCCATGGGTCAACTTGGGGACCCCATTGAGCCACTTTAGTTGGAAAATGACATTAATATATATTTATTTAATGTTAAAATTAAATTGACACAAACAAGAGTTGTTTTACTAAAACAGTTTTTAAGTGGGGTTACACAAGTCCAAATTTTGATTATAAATATTCATTAGAAATCTAAAAGGATTTCCTACATCATAGTATTTTTTTTTATAATTTTTAGACAGTAAATAAATTAAATTATTTATGACATCATGATGATGCAGCGCTGACCTCATTATTTAACGATTTAAATAAAATTGGAAGATAATGTAAAATCCAAGGCTTACACTTGTCCAAAGCCTATTGGATGGGTATATTTCTAACGCTTATCACCTTAGCCTCGAATTATATAAGTGTGAAACCTTTAGAATCCGAAAAGCATTGTGAAATAATGTAACATTTCAATCTTTCCAAAAGTGCCCCTCTTCTCCACTTATAAAAGGCCCCCACCTCTCCCACCTCATTTACACTTTCAAGCCATTTGGATCGGCCAAACTCTGCCCAAATACTCTCCCAACTTCCCCCTCTTACTCGTAGAAGCCTTACTTTGGGCAGAACTCTTCCCAAGGAAGCCTTTGGCTCAAATCAAAAAGAGTTACCCGATTTTGAGGTAATGTATTCTCTAATGTTGTTTTGTTTTATTTTTCTTCTCCAACCCCCTAAAATCTTTTTATTCATTTCTTTTGTAACAAAAACAGTATCCTCAATATACTAGGATGTTGTTATAAGAAGGATTCGAGCTACACTTACACACACCTACATCTAATGGTTAAAGAACATACGGTTTCTGTGGATGGCGAATTTCTGCCTCACGAAACGATGATTGTTCAAACACTCATATAACACCTTCAAAGGTGGCCATTAAGATGTCACTATTTTTATATATGATATATAATATGTTTATGTTTTACTTATGCTTCTGTATTTCTCATTTATGGCATACTTTAAGATTTCCATTATGGGTAAAACGCGATAATTTCATTTTAGGAAGTGCGGACTACCGCCCCCTCAAAGTGATTTGAATCGTTAATGCCATATGTGGGATGTATAAAGGATGGATTAAATGGTATTATACACTATATTATACTAGAATTATATTATACATTTATATCATTATGATTTAGTTCCATTAAATATGAAATTGAAATGAAAGTAGCGTTCATGCGTACGTACGGCTTACCGTCTCCATGAACGGTGCATTTCATTTCTTACCTCTAAATGTTACGTAATATTATAAATGAATGTATATACTGGATATATAAGATATATATGACATCTAAATCATGAATATAATTCTGGATATAATGGATATTCTACCACATAAACAACTTGTAATTATAAGAAGTTTATTGTTGACTCTAGTTCCAAAGATCGACAAAACGACCGTTATTAACTTAAAAAAATTACATAATGTTCATAACATTGTAATAAGTGATATAAAAAGGATAATGAAATTGAAAATGGTTCTTAATAAGGTATATATTAACTCTAGTTTATTATTCAGGAGGTTAAAGAACGGTTGAGTCAAGTCAGACACGAGGTAAGGGAATTTCTTAACCCAATTTCCATTCTTTGGGTTAATCTCCTACTTTCAAATTATGTCATGATATTATTATGTCCTATCTTGTATTTTTACATTATTTATGTGTAATTATAGTGAATAAAAATTATAGATGTACTTTATATAAAAAAAATTATCTTTTTAAGGACTTCGTCTCAATCCCCTTTCATTGAGGCATATTTGGTTTTATACACAACTTTCTTTTATATGGTGTATAAACCCCTTTGACTTTTACATTTATTAAAAAAGAATCTTTTTTATACGAAGCGTTTTGCTAAACGACAAAAGGGAATGTTTTTCTTTCCATACTTATGCGGCGACAATGACTTCTCCGCCGCCTTGACCATTATTTGAGTTTCGGCTTCCTCTACAAGCCATCATTTTTTTAATGAAAAATAAATACAAAGTTTTAACTTTCTTTTATTTTGGTATTGAAAATGGTTTTGAAAGCGTTTTTATTATATCAATGTGTTGTATTGATATCTTGTGATTGAAATGTGGAAATTTTATGTTTCCTTTATGCATGTTTTATGTGATACGATTATGTTATCGTTTATGATATGTTTAAACCTATTCATATGAGGAATGTATTGGACTTAATAAGTGACGGGTGGAGCCCGCTATAGCTCCTCGATGCATCGGTAGGTCTCATGAGAAAACTAGACGTGGAATTGGCCGAGGCCCTTTCCCAATTTGATTTATGGTTTTGGCCGAGGCCTTAATCATTTTAGACGTCTTGGCCGAGGCCTTGAAGAAATGTTTCAGAATGTCTGGCATTATACATTCCCTCATTATGAAAGTGGTTATTGATATTGCATGTGATTATTCGACCAGTATAATATCCATGTGAATAAGTGAATGGCATTATCTCATTTTACTTTTTCCATATTATGTTGATGTTCAAGTTTAAAAATCTTTTGTTTTAGTTATACATTGCCTTAAATGTTTATGTTTATTTATGAAAGATTCCGCAATACTATTATCCTTACTGAGCATCTGAGCTCACCCCTTTCAATGTTTTAATATTTTACAGGATGTGAAGAAGTATTTTATGAATGACCTGCAGGGATAGTCAAAAGAGGATATGAGTGTGGACTATGAAGACTTTGTTATTAGTTTTTCACATTATGATGTAATGTAACATTTATGAATGTATCTAGTGTTTCCAAGGCTACTAAACTAATCGGTCTTTCGAGACTTGATCTTTTGTGATCATACCAATGTTACGAAGTAATGCACCGACTCTGGGTAGCTGGGGTCGGGGCGTTACAGTTGGTATCAGAGGTAGTTTAGTACTAACCTTGGAATCTAGATTTAGATAAACTCTGATTAAAGCACGTAGACCTAAGATGAACTTTGAGGATTAGTATAGAAGAACTTCCTAGAATTTTGGTATTGTAGAGTTGTTGTGAGTTTTCCAAGCAATACATCCCTGTCTGGATACGAGCAGGTAGAGGCGGCTCTGGCACAGATGTACCTAGGGGTAAAACCCGAAAACACCGCTTTGAGCTAGAATCGAACGGGAACTGGTGCACGACAACGGGCCTTGCTGCACTCTTGGTTACGACACTCCCGGGGGATATGCTTTGGATAATTATCATTTTCTTTATAAACCACTATGAAGGGTTATGAGTATATACTTTATCAAATAAAACATTTCTTTTTATGATTATGGATTATATCCATAAATAGTTCAATTTATGTAAAGTGTTTTACAAATATGGAATTATGTATTTTAATTCATAAACTAATTTAGTTTATGCCATTGTTTAGAAATGGCTCCTAGTGGAAGGAATGGAAACCGTATCAATGTACGCACTCCATGTAGGGATTTCCCTCCTGCTCAAGATAATTATTGTGGATATGGAGATACAACTGGTTCTGATCAACTTATTACCATACTGGGACAACTCACTCAAGTTATGAATAATAACCTTACTCGTATGGAGCACCCTGATCCGCAACGTGGAGGATCAATGTTAGACCGATTCATGAGGCAACAACCACAAACATTTAATGGGGGTACAAATCCATTAGTAGCTGAGCAATGGATAAACTCCTTAGAGAAAATATTCCATGCCTTGGGGAGTAGCGAAAGGGAGAAGGTTGTCATGACAGTTTACCGCCTCACTGGAGATGCCGATCAGTGGTGGTCGCTGATTCAAAACACAAAGTAAGATGATGATGTATCGAATATGGAATGGAGGGAGTTCAAAGAGATTTTCTTAGAAAAATACTTTCCTCGTGACCATCGAGCAGATATGGAAAGGCAATTTCTGAGTCTGAGGCAGAAGGAGGATGAGAATGTCGCAAAGTATGAGGCTAACTTTACAAGGTTAGCGAGGCATGCTTCCGATTATATACGTAACCCAAGGAGTAAGATTGATCGTTTCTTTGATGGTTTAAAACCATTTCTCCGTCAAGCTTTAGTATCACAATCCTTCTCATCATACGAAGATATTGTCTCGTGTGCTATCAAGATAGAAAAGAAATTCTCTAAGTCTTATGAAAACAAAGTAAAGCAAGAGAAGAAGAGAACGGTGGAACAAGAGACAGATAAAGGGAAAAAGGGAAAGAAGGATTTTCCATTATGTGATAATTGTGGGAAGAATCACCCTGGTACTTGCCTAAAAGGAATGGGAGTTTGTTATAAATGTGGAGAAAAGGGTCACCAAGCTCGTGATTGCAAGGGAAAGAAAGAGGTTGTCAAAGTTGAATGCTACAATTGTAGGGAAACAGGGCATTATGCAAATTAATGTCCTAAGCGTCAAAAAAACTTACCTCAGAAAAGGCCAAGGGATCAAGGCCAATCTTATGCTGTGACTACAGTTGAAGCGGAATAATTAATGTATTGGTGCTTTTGGTCTCAAGGATTATATTCTGGTTATAAGAATAATGTGATATATATATATGGATTGTACTGCAGTACTTGTTGATTTCAGTAAGGTTTTAATATGATTAAGGTAATCATATTTTTAGTATGTGAAAATAAGAGAAACTTTTCATTGTTTGGGGAATCTGATGTTACAATTGATTTTGGAATTTAGAGACCTTTTAGAGAAAGTCTGGACAGAGGTATTTTGGATAACTGTTAAGGTTGGAATGGATTAAGTTGAACCATGGATAGTATTGTTTAAGGTTAAAGCATTTCTGAAGATTATTTTTGGAATATTATAATACTATAGTTTTAGTAAAAGGACAACCTGCAGGGTGGGGAATAACCCGTCGCGTCGGACAAAGCTGCAGGAATCGAACCCAAAATCATAGTGCGACAGGCCTTTATTTCCTACCACTAGCCTACAGGAAGTCCCTGGTTATTACAAAATAATTTTACTAATCTAAATGGTATGTGTTAACATTTTTAACCTTATACAATTAGGATAAGTATAATATTTTTGAGTTCTATTATCTTTCTGAGTGAAAGATAAGTTGAAGGTTGAAACTCTAATTGTCAAGCATAAATATATATATACCTATCTCTTATTCAATGAATAAATTAATTCTTAAACATTAGTAAAGGGATATTAAAACAAAAAAATGTGTTATCCTAATACCTTATGTCTTGTTGAACTGATGATATTTTAAATCAATATAGATTGAAGGCTTTGAGGCCCTCAATTTGAAAGTTGATTGTTATTGATGACCTCAATCACTCCCTACAAATATTTACGTTTTTCCTCCAATTATATGTCTCTAATTGCCACCAATGTTCTCCTTATCGAGATCATAATTTGGTGGTGACTTTCTTATTTCCATTTACCTCTTATTAAGGCTAAATTTTATTAATATTATTTCCGATGTGGGTTTTCCACAAAGGTATTTTCTCTTTTCAACCTTTTATTTTAAAAGAAAAATTTCAAATTGCGAGGACGCAATTTATTGAAGGAGGGGAGAATGTAACACCCCGAGCTTCCACGATACGCTTCTCATTCAATAATGCAATAGCTTTCATTGTACGCAACTTCGAGTTCTAAAACACCGCGACAAATCAAAGTAGCCGTTATGAATAGTAATAACCACTTTTTAAAATTATAGAAATTTTATATTTCAAAATGGACTTCATTTTTGTATTCCTAATATTGAAATTAGCCTATGTTGAATTTTTTTGTAATTTTCTGAGAACTTCAAAATTTTTATGAATAATGAAAAATACTTAAAACAAATTTTTTAATAAAAATAATTTATAGTGATAAATTATACTATTGAGTGGTTTTAGAGTATAATTAGAATATATTTTTACCATTTTATCCAATGGTGGTCATTAGAATTAATTTAACATTGAAATTGGACATAAACAATTTCCAATCTTTTGATATAAATTGTTTCTTAAAAACACGCTATTTGTTGTAACAGCGGGAATTAATTATAAAATTAATTAATACAACTTATATATTTGGAATTTTGTAAAATAGACATCATTTTTGAATTCGGAATATCAATTATAGCTTAGGGTGAAATTTTGGCCTTGTTCTGAAAAACTTCAATTTTTGATGAATAGTGAAACCACTAAGTGGTAGTTAAATAACTGATTTTTCATTTAAATAAAATATTACCACTTCTGTGATTTGATTTTCAAAAATCCAACATACATGGTTGTCATTAAGAAGTAAAATGTGGTTCAATGAGATTAAAATAATTTTTTGGTGAATAATAACTTTTAAGTTCTTAATCGCGATTAGAGGTAATTAGTGTAGTTTAAGGTAAAAAAAATGTTTTAATAATATGATATGAGCTTGAAACTTGTCCTACTACTATTGGATGAGTCATGGCCGACCAAGACAACCCATGGGTCAACTTGGGGACCCCATGGAGCCACTTTAGTTGGAAAATGACATTAATATATATTTATTTAATGTTAAAATTAAATTGACACAAACAAGAGTTGTTTTACTAAAACAGTTTTTAAGTGGGGTTACACAAGTACAAATTTTGATTATAAATATTCATTAGAAAGATAAAAAGATTTCCTACATCATAGTATTTTTTTTTATAATTTTTAGATAGTAAATAAATTAAATTATTTATGACATCATGATGATGCAGCGATGACCTCATTATTTAACGATTTAAATAAAATGAGAAGATAATGTAAAATCCAAGGCTTACACTTGTGCAAAGCCTATTGTATGGGTATATTTCGAACCCTTATCACCTTATCCTCGAATTATATAAGTGTGGGACCTTTATAATCCGAAAAGCATTGTGAAATAATGTAACATTTCAATCTTTCCAAAAGTGCCCCTCCTCTCCACTTATAAAAGGCCCCCACCTCTCCCACCTCATTTACACTTTCAAGCCATTTGGCTCGGCCAAACTCTGCCCAAATACTCTCCCAACTTCCCCCTCTTACTCCTAGAAGCCTTACTTTGGGCAGAACTCTTCCCAAGGAAGCCTTTGGCTCAAATCAAAAAGAGTTACCCGATTTTGAGGTAATGTATTCTCTAATGTTGTTTTGTTTTATTTTTCTTCTCCAACCCCCTAAAATCTTTTTATTAATTTATTTTGTAACAACACCAGTATCCTCAATATACTAGGATGTTGTTATAAGAAGGATTCGAGCTACACTTACACACACCTACATCTAATGGTTAAAAAACATACGGTTTCTATGGATGGCGAATTTCTGCCTCACGAAACGATGATTGTTCAAACACTCATATAACACCTTCAAAGGTGGCCATTAAGATGTCACTATTTTTATATATGATATATAATATGTTTATGTTTTACTTATTCTTCTGTATTTCTCATTTATGGCATACTTTAAGATTTCCATTATGGGTAAAACGCGATAATTTCATTTTAGGAAGTGCAGACTACCGCCCCCTCAAAGTGATTTGAATCGTTAATGCCATATGTGGGATGCATAAAGGATGGATTAAATGGTATTATACACTATATTATACTGGAATTATATTATACATTTATATCATTATGATTTAGTTCCATTAAATATGAAATTGAAATGAAAGTAGCGTTCATGCGTACGTACGGCTTACCGTCTCCATGAACGGTGCATTTCATTTCTTACCTCTAAATGTTACGTAATATTATAAATGAATGTATATACTGGATATATAAGATATATATGACATCTAAATCATGAATATAATTCTGGATATAATGGATATTCTACCACATAAACAACTTGTAATTATAAGAAGTTTATTGTTGACTCTAGTTCCAAAGATCGACAAAACGACCGTTATTAACTTAAAAAAATTACATAATGTTCATAACATTGTAATAAGTGATATAAGAAGGATAATGAAATTGAAAATGGTTCTTAATAAGGTATATATTAACTCTAGTTTATTATTCAGGAGGTTAAAGAACGGTTGAGTCAAGTCAGACACGAGGTAAGGGAATTTCTTAACCCAATTTCCATTCTTTGGGTTAATCTCCTACTTTCAAATTATGTCATGATATTATTATGTCCTATCTTGTATTTTTACATTATTTATGTGTAATTATAGTGAATACAAATTATAGATGTACTTTATATAAAAAAAATGATCTTTTTAAGGACTTCGTCTCAATCCCCTTTCATTGAGGCATATTTGGTTTTATACACAACTTTATTTTATATGGTGTATAAACCCCTTTGACTTTTACATTTATTAAAAAAGAATCTTTTTTATACGAAGCGTTTTTCTAAACGACAAAAGGGAATGTTTTTCTTTCCATACTTATGCGGCGACAACGACTTCTCCGCCGCCTTGACCATTATTTGAGTTTCGGCTTCCTCTACAAGCCATCATTTTTTAATGAAAAATAAATACAAAGTTTTAACTTTCTTTTATTTTGGTATTGAAAATGGTTTTGAAAGCGTTTTTATTATATCAATGTGTTGTATTGATATCTTGTGATTGAAATGTGGAAATTTTATGTTTCCTTTATGCATGTTTTATGTGATACGATTATGTTATCGTTTATGATATGTTTAAACCTATTCATATGAGGAATGTATTGGACTTAATAAGTGACGGGTGGAGCCCGCTATAGCTTCTCTATGCATCGGTAGGTCTCATGAGACAACTAGACGTGGAATTGGCCGAGGCCCTTTCCCAATTTGATTTATGGTTTTGGCCGAGGCCTTAATCATTTTAGACGTCTTGGCCGAGGCCTTGACGAAATGTTTCAGAATGTCTGGCATTATACATTCCCTCATTATGAAAGTGGTTATTGATATTGCATGTGATTATTCGACCAGTATAATATCCATGTGAATAAGTGAATGACATTATCTCATTTTACTTTTTCCATATTATGTTGATGTTCAAGTTTAAAAATCTTTTGTTTTAGTTATACATTGCCTTAAATGTTTATGTTTATTTATGAAAGCTTCCGTAATACTATTATCCTTACTGAGCATCTGAGCTCACCCCTTTCAATGTTTTAATATTTTCCAGGATGTGAAGAAGTATTTTATGAATGACCTGCAGGGATAGTCAAAAGAGGATATGAGTGTGGACTATGAAGACTTTGTTATTAATTTTTCACATTATGATGTAATGTAACATTTATGAATGTATCTAGTGTTTACAAGGCTACTAAACTAATCGGTCTTTCGAGACTTGATCTTTTGTGATCATGCCAATGTTACGAAGTAATGCACCGACTCTGGGTAGCTGGGGTCGGGGCGTTACACTAGGAGGTATACTAGTATAAAATCAGTAACATTCTGGTTCTAGGTGTTACAAACCAGGGATTAAAAGATCATAACCCCATCCCTTCAAGCGATGAAGGATGAGCATCATGAGATTTCCCCGGGTTGATCACGTTTAATCAATCTTGTTCATTTCTACTTTGTTTTATCGCTTGCATTTCATATTTTCATCATTAATCATAAAACCCCCAAGTTTTACAAAACCTAATTCACCTTCTACTTCCATAATCAAAACCCTCTTTTTAAATTAATGGTCTAAGGATCCATCGAGAGATGACCTAGGGTTGCTGCTATACTGCAGAAATTCTAGTCAAAATTAAACAACTAATTTGACACGCTCGACAATGCGATCAATACACGTTGTGTATCCTGGTCTGTGTGAGAATAATTTTAAGTTCCTTCTGCATATGTAAGATTAAATCATAGATAAGATTAGTCATGTGAACCACACACTATGTGCTTTATGGAGATGTTGTGTATAGTTGTATAAGATACTTGGAATGTATCTAGTGTACATGTCATCCATCCTTAAGAGACCTATATGACATGTACACCATTATACACATCATGTACCCCATAGGATACACCATGTACTGGGAAATATGTTGCATTCTTCATTTATTTCCACCTAGAAGCTAGTTCCGGACTTATGAGTAGTTCATTATAAGTGTTTTTCTACATATAACATGATGATACATATATATTTGTTATTTTAGGTTCATATTCATAGTTTTTGGAGTTTCTTAGATTCATATAAATGATGATATGTGTGCGAGGATGATTAGAGAAGACATAGGGTTGGTAATCCTCTTAGAGTATATCCGTATCTAGGGTAAGAGTCCTCTGTGTATATAGTGGAGTAGGTAACCCTCTAATGAGATATGCTACTGATCCTCTACTCATGGAGGTTTTGAACCTCTCATATGATGCAAACTATACACTCTAGGGTATGATTCCTCCATAAGGGTCAATTACCCTCTCAACTAAGTTATCTTCCTATGGGGTATAGTTACCCCTAACTATTTCTACCAAGGGATGATGGAGAAGTGAAAAATGTGAGATAGTTTGAAGGTTTGTGTTATATAGTACTCATGGTACTCCATATTCATTTATAGTGTTTGGAATCAGTAGAGTTGATATGTGATTATCAATATACTTTTATCTAACAAGGAATGAATCCACTCCTTAGTTCTAGGTTGGTGATGTGAGGATTATAGAGAATTGGATTGTTTGGTTGACATGGATTCTATGATTTACTTGGGTTACTTAAGTAGACAAGAAATTAGGATCTCACCTCTAATGGTTTGAGGATCCTTCTAGTTACCCTGGACCACCACTGACGTGTTACTTGCATTTTGGATACAAAATATGGACACACTAGGTCTTCCCTGACCCATGTGACCATGGATACTTGTATAAAATAATATTTTTAAGAGATGAGATATATTAATGGGAGACTTCCCTATCTTCATATGTTGCTATCCAATAATTCATATTTGGATTCTCTATATCTGGTTACATTTTTGTATTGGGAATTCAAAATGACTAATTATTTCATCATTTATTTGTCATTTCACATAATCCTATGGGGTAATTATACTCACCACTATGTGGGCCTTGTGCTTACAAATTTTATGTTTGTGTATAAGTTTCATAGTATGGAGATGGGATTGGTGATCATGAAGTTGGAACTGTTTATGCAGAGTATATTTTGGATGATTCATGGTGATACTTGGTGATGGAGATTGTTGTGATAGACACTCTTTAATAGTCCTTAGAATATGTTGGCACATGGTGAACCTTCTCATGCGTCTCTAATATGAGAAGTTTGTGGTTCCTTTATACACATATATTACACAGTGTAGTGTTTCATGTGTTTTGGTTACATTATAGGGTGATGATGGGTTTTTGGAGATCATATAATGATCTTGGCAGCTGAAGTAAACCCATAAAATGCATGATCTATGATTAATCGATTCAATATGTATACAAAAAACATAAAATGCATGAAGAAATTTATTGCTACAATCTCTATATTTACTCTTCAACGAAGTATGCTTGATAAGGATTAATGAAGAAAAATCAAAATACTCCTACCTCTAAGAGAATTACACCATCCTTGAATCCTCATTCGTAATGAGAGGAATTTTGTTCTTTAAAGACGTGCTAACACCTTACTTGACAATTATAAATGAAGAACCTAGAACTGAAGAGGTATTTATATTAGGTTAACATGTATCATGATACCACTAATGGGATAATCCCATCCCTTATAAAACCCTGTTTATTAAATGAAGAGGGTTGGAGCATCAACTGTTATCTCATGGGAACCATCATACGTTATAGTAATGAAAAACCCATTAGTGTTAAACATTAATTGAACACTTCAAAAAATATACTTTGTATGAATATCCATGAATGAATGATTCTAATTAATTCATAACTGAAGGAAACTGATCTGGAAGATATAGAAATGAGCGAACACTCATATCCATGTCATAAGCCTTATCATGCTCTATGATAGAAGATGATAGATGCATCCAATTCATCTTACAATATGATCATATCATACCATATGATATACCTTCTAAGTGTATCTCCAAAAAATATCCCACTTGTACTAAAATCCTATAAGGTATTTTTTCAAAACTTCACAACTCCTTGTGAATCAATCCAAAACTCTTTTGGATACGATTTATAAAACAATCTTCATTTTGGAACAATTAATTTATTATAAATTTTAATCCTTATCATAAGGACTAACTATGTGACCCTATAATCCTTTATTTCAATGAAAATAAATATAAAATATTTATTTCATAAATATAATAAAAGAGAAGCCTCTATAAAAATATCATTTCTACTAAAACTACAAAGGGGTCTGGTGTGATCTCTATCAAAAATACTCATATCTCAATATGAACATGTCCACCATATAATATATCATATTAATCATATGTATACCTATATAATATCTTTCTCTATGACATCAAGTGACCAATATACATGAAACATGTCAAACTAGTATTGGAAATCTCATACATTCTTGATTCTCTAAAAAGGACAGACCAAGTTGATGAATACATCACATTTCGTTTATCTAGTAGATGAGCACATCACATGTCCCTCATCCAAGTAGCCGAGCACATCACATGTCACTCAACTAGGAATAGACATGCATTTACTTAGTCTAATTTAATCAAGGTCTAACTATCTTTTCTTGTTATACGAGTGGAAAAATACGATATTGGTTGATCTCCAATAAAAAAAATGATTAGTAAGATATCCAAATACTCATTGATTAGCTAAACCTCAAGGATTGTGAAATAAAGGAATCAAATTATGAAGGTTCTCATTCTAGTTATCTCACCAAATTTAGGTAAAAAGGACCCATAATAATCATACACCCCTAAGTATATCTATGACTATATAAAATTTAATGAGATATACATTAGAGGGTCAGTCCAAATAATAATTCTCCACTTATTATCTCATGATTCTACTAATCATGCTAATCTTAACATATCACCACATCCTATAATACTGCATGATGATCATCGATTAGGGAAAACTCAAAGTCATACTTCGAGGGATATTATCTTTCCACAGTTTATTTAATATAAATTGCAGCACACATGAATGAATGATAAACATAGATTTACTTTATTATAAAATCACGATACATTTTAAAACCATCACATCCAATCTATCATTCATCTTATACTAAGATATTTGAAATGACCCTCATGCTTCTTCTACAATAACGGTTTCATCAATGGATCCTCTACATTCTCCTCTATAGCCATCTAACAAATCTTTACATAGACCTCTCAATAATATCTTGAATGAGATGGTATTTTATAAGAATGTGTTTGGTTATTTCATGAGACTGATGTTCCCTGGATTGAGAAATTTATCCATTATTGTCATGGTAAAGGTTGATTTATACCTTGATATTTGGAACCACCCTAAGTTCAGAAAAGAAATTCTTGACCCAAACAACTTCCTTCATAGTATCTAATGCAATAATATACTCTACCTATGTTGTTGAGTATGTTACAAAGGTTTGTTTGAAACCATTCCAAATTTTATCTCCACTATTTAGATAAAAAAACATATTGAGATCTCATGTTATATTTATCGGATTGGAAACTTGCATTAGTGTAACCCCTTACAAAGAGCTCATCCTATCCTCTAAATACTAAGAACATATCCTTAGTTCTTTTCAAGTAATTAAGGATGTTCTTAACATCAATCTAGTGACTCTGTTACACAAATCGAGTCACCAGTATGAAATTATTGTGAGATTTGATTTCCATTTTATTTACCTTGGAGTTTTTAAAGGGCCGGGGGGCATAAATGTGAAATTTTCATAAAACGGGATATGGAACATGGTTGGCACACAATTAGTACTATTTGTAAACCCAACCATGTGAGAGGGGGGTTGAAGAGACTAGGGACATTTTTCAAAGTTATAGCACAATATATTTAACCATGAAAAATCCCTAAGAAAACCGAGCATCCTGTTTTGTAAAGGGGAGGTGACACACACGGTTGGCACATAGTTTGGAAAACTGTGTGACCTAAACATAAAGTCGAACTAGGTTACTCAAAAAATGTGAAATTATGTTTATAAAATTGTAAATTTTAACCCATATTTATCATCCTATTATCCCCACTCACGTGACTCATCCTCTACCATCCATGGACCTCTCTTTCCCTTTCTCATTTGGCGGGTTTCCCTTCAATTTTGGTGTATTTTCTTGAGTAAAGTCTTGATTTACTTAATATTCCTCCTATATTCTTTATTATTTCCCATGTTATTCACATTTATTTCCATTCATATAAACTTAATGGCTAGAGAGAGATGAATATAGGGTTTAGGATGTGGTTTTAATCAGATTATTTGGTTTTTAGGTTCGTGAGGGTCACTTCTCTTCATCCTCAGTGTTGTTTTGCAAAGATGATGAGGTTATATTAAATCAATGGCAGGTGTCCCTACATAACTAGATTTTCTTTTATCATGGATAATGTTCTTGATATTTAATTTGTTTTTTTTGATAAAATGTGATTGAAATTATTTTTTGAGGGATGATTTGTGTGGTTTAATTTCTTTTTTGGCTTACATTGGTACAAACAATAGTTTTTCTATACTTTTGCATTGAAAGTCAGTTTTATGTCTATAATGTGTTTTTAAAATTTTTTAAAAGGTATTACTAAATTTCAAATGAGTTTCCAATGAGGATTTTGAAATAAAATTTGAATTCAATGTATTTTCTTAATTGTAGACTATTATTTTTTTATCTTGGATAGTGATTTGGCATGGGTTTTGGTTGTATTGGAACATGATAGATCTTAGGAAGGTGGGTGACTAGATATGTGTTGCTCTCAATTTAGGTTTAAGCTAGATAGGTTTGTTTTTGGTGAGGCCTCACGAGGCCCTAAGATAACTTACTTGTTTAGGATCACATATCCCATCCAGTGTTTCATGAGCGAGTCTTAGTTACCTTTAGAATCTATAGGTCAGAGCTCTTCCCATGTGTGTTGTGTTATGATTGAGATAATGCATGCTATTTATGCCCACTCTCATTTTAGTTATGATGATGTTGATTATTCCTTATTTCCCTCAGTTTTTGATATATTTCCTTGTTCACATTACATTTTCTTTAAACTTTCCTTATTTAAAAAACTGAAGGTTTTCAAATGAATGGTTTTAAATGAAGTGGATTTTAAATAATATTTTTCAAACATGGACCAATAGTTTTCATTGTTAAGGGTGTTATATAGATTCATGGTGGTATCCTACTAGGCTTTGCCTCAAAACCTATATATTCCACTGGGAGTTTGAACACTTGGTTATACAAGACACATGTAAAGGAAAGAGTGCCATATAGTATGGTGTCTCCTCATGATGTTCATCATCCTTCCCAAGTATGTTTCTGGTGGTGACTGATGGTCACAAGGAGTTAGGATCATGTGGATCATTTTGGGATTCTCAATGATTTTGGGATATTTTGTATCAATCTCTCTCACATTGACCTTGTTTATTGCCCCTTGTATATGTATGCTTCCTATCACTTTTTTATGCTTATGGTATGAATTTTATAAGTTATTGGGTTATTATTACTAAAAATTATACCTTTTTTTTAATTTTTATATTTGAAAACTATTTATTTGATGATGTGGGAATCCAATTTATGGATGGTTCATGCTATATTTATGAGAGAAATTCATGTGATGGTTAATTAGATCTAAAAAAACCATTTCCAAATAATTGTATTTTGATACCCTGGTGCTTGTCACTAGATCATGGTGATCAGGAATGTGATTCAAGACTTATAGAGAGCTGAGTCAAGTGATGTGTTTGGTATACCTGGGATACACTACCACAAAAACAATTTTTTCCCAACGCCACACGTTTATCAGCGCTAACGAAAAAGCGCTGATAAAGGGGGGGTACCTTTATCAGCGCTTTTTTAAAAAGCACTGGTAAAGGGTCGACTTCAAAAAAATGAAAAATAATATATTAATATATAAATATATAAATATAGTTATATTGATATAAATATAATATATAATTTTTAAATATATTTTAGATAAGTATAAATGTACATTTACACTTAATATACTTAATATATAAGATATTTAGTGAAAATGGATTCTTAAAAAATTAAAAAAATATTTTTAATTAATAATTTTCTAATTATTATCGATTAAAAATCATTTAATAACAATTTTAAGACAAAAAAAAATCAAAATAATTAATAAAAGATCTAAAATAAGTTGAAAATGGAACTCAAACTTCAAACAACCATAACTTTTGTTCCGGGTGTCCGTTTGAGCTCTACAACATATCAAATCGAAGCCTGCGACAAGATCTACACGCTAGTGATTAAGGAAAGGCCTCTATCACATATTTCAATGCCAAAAAAGGCCCATAAGGCCTCCAAAACTGAGTTTTTAGTCGGGGTACCCCGATTTTTTAACATTTTGTGGATTTTCAGCCTCATTTAAGGGGGTATTATTTGATTTTTTTGGTGGGGACTAAATTTATTCCAAGGTATTACATTCATATTGATATTATTTATTTGAAATTTTATCGTTTTTTTATAATTCACTGCTATTTATAATCAAATATATAACAATATATACATATTTTTTATATATTCACACATAAAAATTAATTATAAATATAAATAATAAAATATATTTACATATAAAATATATTAGCTTTATATAAATAATAACTAATATCCATTTTATTTAAAATACAAAATATATGAATATTTATATACCTATAAATTAATCTAACTATATATATATATATTAATCTAGCTATATATATATATATTAATATAACTACATATATATTAATATTACTATAAATATATATATTAATATCATTATAAATATATATATTAATATCATTATAAATATATATATTCATATAACTATCTATATATATTAATATAAATATATATTACTGTACAAATAAAAGAACTAAATATATATATATAAATAGAGATATATATTAATATAACTATATATATATTAATATAACTATATATATATATATATATATTAATATAAATATATATTACTATACGAATAAATATAACTATATATATATATAAATAGATATATATTAATATAACTATATATATATTAATATAACTATATATATATATATATTAATATAACTATATATATATTAATATAACTATATATATATATTAATATAACTATATATATATTAATATAACTATATATATATATATATTAATATAAATATATATTACTATACGAATAAATATAAATATATATATATATATATATATAAATAGAGATATCATGAAATGGTAAACAAATCAAAATAGAGTAGTGGTAAGGGCTTAGGCGCGTAGGGGGGAGGTCTCGAGTTCAAAACCTGGTGGAGGCAGAGGCACATGCATGGGGGTGGATGTGGGGGGCTAGCACTGATAAAGGGTAGAGGGGGTGCGTGCGGGGTGTTGGAGGGGGTGGAAAGTGCTGTTAAAAGGGGGACTCAAGCACTATAAAGCCCCTCGAATTGGCATGATTTTTTTTAATTTTTTGTAATTTTTTTTAATTTTTTGTAATTTTTTGTAATTTTTTTAATTTTTTTAACATTTATCAGTGCTTTTTTAAAAGAACTGATAAAAGGGTCCTTTATCAATGCTAAAATGAAAGCGCTGATAAAGGACCCCTTTATCAGCACTAAAAAAAAGCTGATAAAGGGGTAATTTTATCAGTGCTTTTTTTAGCGCTGATAAAAGACCCCTTTTATCAGCGCTTTTTTAGAGCTGATAAAAGGGGTCTTTATGAGCTATTTTTTGAGCACTGATAAAGGGGACCCCCCTTTATCTTCGTCAGCTTTAACAATGCTTTTCTAGCACTGTTAAAGACCATTTTTAGCGCTGATAAAAGGCGTATTTGTAGTAGTGGTAGTTCATTATAAAATGGTATTATAGATCTCTTATTATTGAGGTAATTAAGGTAGTATGGAGATAGGACCATTTAAGATCATGAGGTAGGTAATAGGGGGTTCATAACCTGCTATTCTTCATGTAAAACCTTGAGTTACATTATGTGGTCAAGATTTGTGTCTTGGATTTAAATTTGGTTTTGGGTTGTTTCTATGAGATTTGATGTTGGTTATTGGTTTTAGAAATAAAACATGTTTTTTTGAGAAATTTTTAGTTTTAGAGTGAAATAGAGAAGGAGAATAAATGCACATGATTAGGATAAATTGTGAAACAATAATGTGACTAGGTTTGCAATCCTTCTAGTGTCATTTTTCACAATTGGTGCACAGTTTTCCAAAATGTGCATAGTGAATAAATGTTTACATTTTCAATGTTTTCATCCCTTTGGTATTTGGATTATTTTTAATTGTATAAAAGTAATTAAATGGGTTTTTTTTCTAATTAAATTTATGATTTTGGAATTGAAATTTGATGTATATTACATTTTATGTATAGTGTTTTATAGAACATGCACCCTAGAAGGACTCAAAGGAATCAAATGTTGGAATCCATGACCATAGGATAATCCTATTTTAGACTCACATCTCATTAAATATGTGATCGAAACCATTCAGTCTCTTGGTCAAGGTGGTGAGCTTGGGAAAGCAAGAATAATGGATCATGCCCAAGAGTTTACAAAGAATAATCTGCCATTGTTTCAAAGAGATTAAGGTCCTAAGGTTCTGGAAGAATGGTTAGAAAATATTGAACACATATTATAATTCCCCTAGTTCCCTAAGATATCCAAGTTTATTTTTTCCTCCTATGTTTTAAAAGGGCCCAGAAGAAGATGGTGGGACTCGATCATGTTAACTAAGCTCCATGGAGATATTTCTTGGACTAAGTTCAAGAAGATATTCAAAAAATATTTTACCTTGATACTTTATGATCAGATAAATATAGGGAGTTTATGTTTCTCTAATAGAGAATTTATTATGGAATACATCGCTCGGTTTTCTAAGATGGTCCATCTTTCTCTGAAGATTCTCCAAAATTACTATCTAAAGGTTCATTATTTTGAAATGGTTCTAAATCTAGAGATCAGATATAATATTATGCTTCTTTTTTTTACCAACCTATACAAAATAAATAAACAAGGTGGTGATGGCTGAGGCAGACATAGTCAGTTTGACGGGTATGAGTGGCACCCCTATTTCAATAAGGGGTAGTCAGATCTCTCCTTCAGGTCAAAATAAGAAGCACGAGGATACTCTTAGAGGTAGTAGTGGTAGTGTAAGGTGTTCTGAATTTACTTATGGGGTGTTTTTTGGATGTAATTCTATGATATTTTTTATTTATGGAATCCTAGACATACCAATAAAGTCTTACAAGAGTCTCTAAAGACTTTATATTAATGCAAACGCTTGGGGAATATCCAAAATTATTAAAGGTTCCCTCTTCAAATTAGTAGGGTGGATTATTCTCATACCATGGGTTCCTAGGTTTATTCAAATGCATCAAAGGGGTTGGGGTCTCATCCTAAAGTGAAAGGAGACTCTAATCCTTTAAGGAAGACTTAGATTGGGTTTGAATTTGGGCACTTGTACACATTAGAGCATGTACTATGGGAGTAATAGTTTTATCCAATGACCGTTCAAGGTACGGTATTTATTACTTCATCAATGGATTTGGAATTGTTTGACATAGGTTCACCTAATTCATTCATTTCATAAAAAATTATTTATTCTTTGGGTATTCAACCGAAGTTAATAGCATATGTAATGGATCGTTCCACCTTATTGGAAAAGTAAAGTTGTAGGGATTTAAGTGTCTAGAGTGTCAAGTTGTGATTTTTGATTTTGAGTTTTTGTGGGATTTATTGGTCCTTGAACAATTTTTTTGATCTCATTATTAACATGGATAAGATGGTTGGATTTAAGGTGAAGATCAATTGCTATCATTATAGAGTGGAGTTCTTGTCTCTTTACAGAAATGATCACATCTTTCAAGGTGAGTGGGACCCTAGGTTAGGGATGGAAGGATTGGTTGTACCAGATATTAGCTTGATCTCATGCCAGTTATTGAGGTTTATCTTCAATGTAGTTGAGAAAATTTTAGTCGGCCAAATTATAGTAGTGGTAGAAAGGTATCTCATGGTCTTTACAAACAAATTTTCAAGGTTATTTCCCCAATGGGATTTAGAGTTCTCTATCGACTTAGTTCCCAGGAGGCACCCCATCTATTTTCCATCTTACCAGAAAGATCCTACTGAGCTAAAGGAGTTGATGGAAGGGGATTTATTTGAATGAGTGTGTCACCATGGGCATCACTGGATCTCTTAGTAAAGGAGGTAGATGGAATCTTCTAAATTTGTATCGCTAGAAGATAAACTAGATTACCATCAAGAATAAATACCCATTGTCTAGAATTGATGATCTCTTTGACTAGCTTAGGGTATCCTGGTGGTTTTCAAAGATTTATTTGATACCAAGATACCACCAGTTGAGGTTTCAAGAAGTATATATTCCCAATAATTCTTTTAGGATAATGTATGATCATGATGAGTATTTTTTTATTCCATTTGGACTTACCAACACTCATATGTTTTTCATGGATTTGATGAACTAGATCTTTCACCACTACCTGTATTCATTCATTGTGGTAATTATAAATGACATCATAGTGTACACTAAGTCAAGGGAGGAACATGAGGACCATCTAGTCATTTTATTTGAGTTATTGAGAGAGAATCACCTATAATAAAAGCTTTATAAATGTGAGTTTTGGATTTAGGAAGTAAGATTCGTGGACCATGTGATATTTGAGAAAATAATATTAGTGGATCCTAAGAAGATCCAAACAATTATGTATTTGAAGAAACCTAAGAATGTTTTTAAGATTACTATTTTCTTAGGTCTAGCTAGATATTACATGATTTTTTTCAAGGTTTTTCCAAATTTGTTTCACCCTTGATAGATTTGACTCAGAAGGGGGTTAAATTTAATTTGGAAGAGAAGTTTTAGAGGTCCTTTTTGAAGATGAAAGTGAGGTTGACTTTCTCTCAAGTTCTAATTATCTTTGATATAGGAAAGGTTTATTCCATGAATTTTGATGATTTAAATTTAGGATTGGGGTGTGTGTTGATACATATGGATCATGTGGTGGTGTATGGACCCCACCAATTACACCCTCATGATAATAATTATCACACTTACATCCTTGAATTAGTATCTATGATGAATATATTAAAGGTGTATAACCACTATATTTTCATAGATAAATTCAAAATATATTTGAATCTTAAGAGTCTAAGGTATATTTTCACCCAGTGGGATTTAAACCTTTAGTAGAGATGTTGGGAAGAGTATCTATAAACCTTTGAATTCAATATAGTTTATACCCTTAGAAAGGGGAATTTAGTAGCTGATGCATTGAGTATGAAACTACCAGTATATGAAGTGAGGTAATCCACAAATGAATAGTTCTTGATGGGTTTTTTATAGATATGTAGTTGGATATGGAGGAGGAGGGTGAGAAGGAGATTTTGTATTGTGTGAAGGCCATGTGTACCTTAGATAATCAAAATTTTCTTGGTCAGACCAAGGATTATGATTGCTAGAATATTAGTAGTATTCTAAATGATTGTGATACCTAGGTTGACTAATATCATCCTCTTGATAGTGCCACTCTATTGAAAAATAGGCTTTTCATTCCATTATATTTGAGTCAGGAGTTAATGGAGGGTGGGCACCAGTCTAGTTGGGTTATTCACCCTGAGGATACTAAGTTGTTCTATGATTTGAGATAAAATTATTGGTGTCCTGATTTGAGGTAGTCAGTTTCTAATTTCATATCCAGATTTCTCACCTATTAGATGATCAAAACCAAGAATCAAAGACCAGGTAGTTTACTGCAACCCCCTTCATATTCTGTCATGGAAGTCAGATGATATCTCAATGGATTTCTTGATCAACTTGCCTTAGAATCTAGGTGGGAAGGATTATATTTGGGTGGTTATTGATTGGTTGACTAAATAAGAATCATTTCCATCCAATCAAAGTTTCAATGAATTTTGGAATATCTCAGACACCATTATGTTTGATATATTGTATGGCACCATTCTATACCTTTAACCATTGTATCTTATTGAGACACTCACATCACTTCATAGTTTTGGAGTAGTCTTTAAGAGTTTATGGGTTATCAACTAAATTTGAGTTTAATATATCATCCTTAGACATATTGTTAGATTGAGTAGTCTAACCAGATCCTCATGGATATACTTCAAGTGTTAATTCTTTACTTTGGTAGTTCTTGGGATAATCATATGTTGTTGGTTGAATTTTTTTATAATAATAGTAATCAAGATTAGATTAATATGGATCCATTTTAAGATCTTTATATACTACCATGTTGATATCCTCTATATTAGGTGTAATTGTATTATCACCCCTCATTGGGGATGAACACCATTTAGGAGACTACAGAGAAGGTGTAGTTGATCTTAAATAGGTTTGAGACTGCTCAAAGTCATCAAAAATCTTATGTAGATTGTCAATGTCATCCATTAGAGTATATGGAAGGTGATTGAGTGTTTTTACCCATTTGATACACCATCGGCTAGAGAGACAGGGTAAGCTGGTGCCGCACCATGTCAATCTATTTGATATTATAGAGAATCTTGGGAAGGTGGTGTACTAGTTAGCTTGACCACACTGGTTAACATCCATCTATGATATGTTTCATGCCTCCCAACTGAATAAATATCATTTGGACCCATCTAATGTGATTGAATGTGAGGATTTGGAGATGGATCCTGACACCTCGGTTGTCGAGTAGCCTGTTCATATCTTGGATTATCATAAAATGGTGCTATATGGTAAATTTATCCCCTTAGTTTGGGTGTTATGGAAGTTTTTCCAGGACAAGAACAAGACATGGGAGTGTAAAGAATGGCGAGGGAGCAGTAGCCTCACCTTTTCAGAGAATTGGGACCTTGAGGTCTTTCTAGGGGAAAAAAGTGGAATGGTGAGAAGAATTTTGATACCCATTAGGTCAATGGTATGCACTTATCTTGAGATTTTATTTCCATTTCATTTACCATAGAGTTTTCGGAGGGTTTTAGGTATCAAATGTGAAATTTTTGTAAAATACATTAGGGTACATGGTTGGTTCATGAATAGTACTAACCATGAACCTAACTATGTAAGAGGTGGGTTGGAAAGACTAGAGTCATTTTTCATGGTTACCATACAACTTGTTTAGCTATGTAGACTCCCCAAGAAAACCACGTATCTTTCTTTTTAAAGGTAAGGTTACCTACATGGTTGGTGAACAATTTATAAAAATGTGTGGCCAAACCATGTGGTCTACCCAAGTTACTTAAAAATATGAAATTATGTTTATACCCTTAGTGGGTTAACCACCAAAGGATCAGGGTGAAATCAAGTATTACCTCAATAAAATCCACCAAAATCAAAGGAAAACCCACCAAAGGAGTAAGAGGAAGAGAGTTCCATGGCTAGGAGGCTGAGTCACGCAAGTGGGAAGAGAATGGGAAAAAAGGGTTAAAATTGACAAGGGTATAAATATAATTTCATATTTTTTATGTAACTTAGGAAGACCACACAACTTGGATGCACAATTTTCTAGACCATACAATAACCATGAGGGTCACCTCCCCTTTACAAAATGGGCTACATAGTTTTATTGGAGATTCTATATGGTTATACACACCATGCGATAACTATGAAAAATGGATCTAGTCTCTCCACCCCCACATGGTTAGGGGTGCAATTAATACAAACCATGCAATAACCATGAACCTCGACCTATTTTCCCAAAATTTCACATTTTGAACCTTGACCCTATGAAAAATATAAGGTAAATAAAATGGAAATGAAATATCAAAATAAGTACAAACTAGTGACCTAATGGGTGTCACAATTCCCCCCTATGCCACTTTCTGCCTCCAGAAAGGCCTCAAGGTATTGAATATCTGAAAAGGTGAGGCCACTACTCCCTCACCAATGATTCACACTCCCATTTCTTGTAGCTACCCCAACTACACTACCATGACACCCAAACTAAGTGAATTGATTCACCACAAAACACCTTGTTATGAAAATATAAGATATGAATTGGTTTCTCAATAACTAAGGTGTTAGGATCCATCACCAGTTCCTCCCACTCAATTTCATGGGACATGCTTTAATGACATTTCTTTAGCCGGGAGACATGAAACACATCAAGAATGGATTCCAACCTAAGTAGTAAGGCTAATCAACATGAAACATTTATGAGATGCTCTATGATCTCAAATGGACTGACATGGTGTGGTGACATCTTTCCCTGTCACCATAATCAACATTTTCCCAACCAGGGAGAAACCCTTAAAACACCTGATAACCTACCAAAAATTAAAATGGATGATGTTGAAAACTAATATAATATTTTTGATGACTCTCATATATCACCTACTTATTTCAGATCAACTACATCTTCTCTATAGTCTCCTAAATGATGCTCGACCCCAACAAGGAGCACTCATAAAATTATGTTTAATAGAGAGGATATCAACATGGTATTATATAAGGATCCTTAAAGGGATCAATATTAATCAAATATTGATAAATATTATTATAATAAAATTCAACCAATGATAGATGCTTCTCTCAAGAACCGCTAAAGTCAATCATGCACACTCGAAGCATATCCATAAGAATCTAGATTTCCCACTCAGTCTAACCATATGTTTGAGGATTATATGCCACGGTTAAATTTATTTTAGAACCCATAACCTCGTGATGAATGATACAAAATTTCCATGTGAATATAGGGTCTTGATCAAAGACAATGGTTGAAGGCATTCCATGGAGTTTCATGATCTCTTAGACATAAAGGTGTCTAAGATCTTTTGCATTTTTTACTCTTTTATAGTAAGTAAATAGGCTGATTTAGTTAACCAATAAATAACCACCAAAATAGAATCATTTCCTCCTATATTATGAGGAAAATAGATCATGAAATCTACCAAGATCTCATTACACTTCCATAAAACAACATGAATGGGTTGTAGTAACCTAGTTGGTCTATGATGCTAGACTTTGATTATCTGATAGGTGATACATAAAGATAAAAAATCAGAAACCAAACATCTCATCTCGAGCCACCAATATCTCCATCTTAAATCATATAAAATCTTTGTAGCCTTGTGGTGAACAATCCAACTAGATTGGTTCCCACCCTCTATTAACTCCTGCCTCAAAGCTAATGGTATAACAAGCCTCTTCTAAAACATAATGACACAATCAGGAGACCAATATTAATCAATAAATGTATCCCCACCATTTATAATGTTATTAATATATAAGAAATTAGAATATTCTATTTTACCAAGTCAGATCCAATTATCTATGGATGGAATGTCCTGTACACAAACCAAAATCACCTGCTCACCCTCCTCCTCCACATGTAACCACATCTTAGTAAATAAACCCATCAAACACCATTTCTCCATGTATTCCATTACTTATTGGGTTGGTAGCTTCATACTCAAGGTGTCAACTACCACATTCCCTTTTCCTAGGGTATGAACTATATCGAAGTGAAAAGTCTGTAGATACTACATCCAATATCTCTGATGAAGGTTTAAATCTTGCTGGGTGAAAATATACTTAATAATCTTATGATCTGAATATACTATGAACCACTCCCTAAAAGGATAGTGGTGCCATATCTTCATGGAATACATCATAGCTACTATCTCAAGGTCGAGTGGGGTAATTATTCTCAGGAGGGTGTAATTGGAGGGATCCATACACCACTACATAATCCAGCAACATCAACACACACCCTAATCCAAAACCCAAAGCATCAAAATGCATGAAATAACCCTTACTCAGCTCAAGTATAATTAGAATTAGAGCTGAATTCAACCTCACTTCTAGCTTCCCAGGTCCTCTAACACTTCCCATCCCAATCAAATTTGACTCCCTTTCGAGTCAAAGTTGTCACAGGTGAAGCTAATATAGAAAGTTCTAAAAAAATTATTGTAATATTTATTTAGACCTAGAAAATTCCTAATCTCAAACACATTTTTAGGTTGCTCCTAAGACATCACTGCTTGTATTTTCTTAGCACTAGAGTTGGTGTTCTATAATAATTTATTCATACTTTGGATTACATGTATATTTGAATGTTAATAAAATATCTTATTACATATTTTTTATTGTTCTGTATGAATTTAATGTAATATTGTACTAAAGTATCTATTTCATTGATAAGGTCATAACATTTTCCCGCTATGATGAGAACCTTGAAATGACATGATGATATTCTTAAATATTGTTCTACATTTAGATAATATAATATGATGAGATACATAGAATTTTTACTATTAGGTGTGAGTATTCATAAGCAGATGCAACTTCTTCTCATGAAGTTCACACTTGGTAATCTCCAAGATGGGAGATTATGAGAAAAAACATGCCTGTAGAAATTACGTATGTTTATGTATTAACAGATATTTCTATATGTGAGCATGTGTAATGGTTTTTAGACTTTAATATTATTAATAATTCTTTTCATGACTTATGTACTTTGATATACTAACCAAAACCATGACACCATATATTCACAGGAAGTAGGGTATGTTGGGTGCATCATGAATGACATGTTATTAATTAATAATTTGAGGAAGGATTTATCCCTTCTATATTAATGGAAGTTGATATCTTAGACCTTTGATTAAAATAGAACCACCACATTAAATTCCATGGCCATGGTGTAATGATGAGTTTATTTTATATAGTCAAAGAAAGGAATATCAATCATAAAGGTTGGAGACATGTGTGTGAAACCTTCTTGTTGAGATATCATGAAAAAGGTATTATATTACACAGTAAGCATTCATTTTTGGTTGTGGACATTATGAAATCAACTTATTTATCTCAGGTACCTTGACCCGTTGCTAGACAAGAATCTTGGACTTTAGAAAATCCCACTCAATGCCAATGAGAAAGAATCCTAGAGGGTTATACACTAAGTGTTTCCATTGATCTTAATTAAATTATATTGGAATTTAATTATTTAAATAAATATTATTCTCAATACCAATGAATAATTTTATTCAAGATTTATCAATCACAAGTATTATAAAGGTAATAAATAATTATTCATTCATTAATAAATAATTTATTTAATATGCGAATAATTAATAAATATTTATTCTCCAGACTATGAATACGATATTATTTTATGAATAAATATTTAATAAATATTTATTTGGCTATTCGATAAATTCCAAGGAGGATGAGTGGGACAAGATTGTGTCCATTGAAAAATATTAATTTGAAAGCCAGTAAAATAATATTTATTATTGCGCTGGATAGCGCACACCATAAAATAAAAATAAAAATAAAAATAATATTATTATTATATGGATTGGGGATATATAATGTTTATTATATTATTTAGGGGATGTTGTATAATTAAATAATATTATAACCTAAACCCTAACTCTATTAATAGATTGATATGTCTATTATGCTATGTTAATAAAGAATTGAGAATCATTGTGTACACCACATTTCTCTCTAGATCTCTCCTTCTCCCATCCTCTCAAGAATGAGAGACAATCCTTCAATTTGGATGGAACTAGAAACGATCAATATTAACAACAAAAGATGATCAATCCACCACACTAGAACACGAAATTCCATCAGTGTTGTTCATAGATCAAAGGACCACATGTGGATCATATCCAAAGGGGTTCTACTTTGGGTCCTCCCTACACAACAACAATAATCCAAAAAGGTTTTCAGATGATCAATATATTCATCAAATAAGGATCCCTAGATAAGATAATATTTATTTTGTTTTAATTGAAATTAATAATAAATTTGACATGTAAAAGATCCGCTCAGGGTTTTAGAATTTCTATGTCAATATTCAATGGAAAAATTTTGTTGGTCATGATGTTTAATTATTACACAATTGGATAATGATCTATAAAAAATAACAAAAACATTAATGGTTATTCACCCATTCTTAACTTCTACCACATTTGAAACCTTCAAGTAATATTAGAGTAGTCACATTTAAATTTATAATTATTTATTTTATTGGTGATCGATTATACATAATAGTAGTTAGATCATTCATTTCTAGATTATATGTTATTTAATCCAAATTTTAATTAAAATGATTTCAATATTTTAATATTATTCATTAAAGATTCATATTTTATTAAGGCTTAATAACATATAAATAATGATAAGAGATTAGATTTGGAGGTTCCAAAGTTTCTATCCAGTAGATTATGTTACAAATCATGTAGCTAGAGAACATGTCTTATACCCAAGTTCACTGCACTTGGATGTGTCATGGGATACATGATGCACCAAGTAGTGATTACATGTGATGCATTTATTTTACATCACATGTAGGCAGGGCCAACCAGGAACATGGTTTATTAGATTACATGGTGTGTAGCTGGCGTACATGCCATGTATTCTACACGGTTTGATGGTGAAATTCACACTAACAATGTGGTCAAATACATGGTTTCTAATAATTTGTGACTGATATCCGGGATAATTAATGAAACACACCGCATGTAGCTAGTATAAATGGTGTGCAACTAATTAATTCAACCTTGTCTAAAGAACATGCTGAGTCATTTTGTAGGTTACAAAAAACACTTGAAAAGTAGAATACACAATGTATAGCTGGAGTATACATGTGGTTCTATGTCCAAAGAACATGATGAGTCAATTAGCAGGTTACACAGATACATGAAAAGCAGAACACATGGTGTGTAACTAGTTAACATACACTGTGTAATCTAGCCAAGGTACATGCCAAGGCCCCATGCATTTATCTTAGATACATGACAAATGAGGAACATGACATGTATCTCGTAAGAACATGCTACGTATTCACCTAATGAAGGATATAATTAACTTACATTAAAATAATTAATTGTAGGATTAAAACCTAATTATATTATTGGCACCATATGTGTTTGAATATATAATAAATGTTTTGAAGAATTAATAAATTCTAAAATAATTTATTATAATTATCTTTAATTATTATTTATTCCATTTTAATTTCCATAAATAAATTTATTATGGGTATATCCAAGAGAACTCAAATGGTTTTTAAGATGAAGGGAATTAATTAATTAATTATTTAATTAATACAAGCATTTTTATCTTAATAATAAAGAACGAATTGAATTGAATGCTAGCCAATATACTTTTGAGTAATCATTGCATGTGTATGATCAATCATGATATTTGGCCAAACCCATGTATGCATTTGTTTTATTTAATTTAATTTTACTGCATGGGTTTTTAATTATTTATTGTTAAATTAAATATGATGGTTTATGAGTCATCCCTTACCCTTTTATTATGTTAGACCTACATGTCTAAGGCTGTTTATGTTATTACCCTTAATAAATCCTTAAAGTCCCCTAAGCTACATGTAAGTTATAACCTTATGTTATAAAAAGAGTATCTTAAGGTGTAAAGATATATTTCAATATAGAATTGAGATAAAACCAACCTAGGTGATACATAGGTGGGCAGGTATAATGATGTAACATATACCAAGACTGGCATAAGGAGTTTCCCCCTAAGATCCTAGGTTGATTTATTATCTGCTCAATAAATCAACTATTAGATAAGATCATGATTAGGACATTTAGTTATTTATTTATTTTTTTCTTATGAATTATTTATTTAATGGATGCAAGACCATGATCACATAAATAAATGGACTAATATAAAAATATATAATTTAAATAAATGGATTAAGCATAAAAGTTTTATCAAAACATGGTTAATCACTGAAGTAAAAACTATTAAATATTAAAAAGACATGTAAAGTATAAAACTAGAAAATTTTACATATAAAATATTAAACCCCTAAACTTAATATTAAGTCATAATATGAATTCCATTACTTGATTAGGAATTAAAACCATATAACTAAGTGTTTGACCAACCCTCATGGAACAATTCATTTTTTCATGGAGTTGTTATGAAATTTTTGGGTTTAATTAACCAATTTACATCAATAGAAGTATCCCATGAAAAAATTGATGTAACTTAGAGGAAAGTGTTAAGGAAATATAAGTTAGGGTTTCTAGATTGGGGATTCCACACAACAGATCAAGAAGCTACAAGATCCCTATTGGAGAAGAACTGCCTACCTAAATAACTTTGATTAATTGACCAAACCCCCACTTGGGTTATGAGAAGGTTCATATAGATCATTATCACTAGAATTTCTAAGAAACTAGAAATTATAAGACTAATGGTGAGGGTTGTTGGGAATTGATAAAATAGTGGAAGACTTAATAAAATTTAATTCATTATGTCTCACATAAAGTTTAATCAAGTAAAGTACTAATAATATGATCTTTTATAATTATAGAACAATGAAAATTTTATCAACCACATTATCCCAATGATCCATATTGAAGAAATACCATATTCTTACTGACAATAACTTCTAGGAATGGTTCATATTCCTATGGTTTGTGTTGCACCATGAACAAAAATCTTATATGCTAGAATCATCATAGCCCAATTTTTCTATAAAGGATGCAAGTAATGAAGAGTTCATTGTCTATGATAAAACTTGAGTGATGTGGTCGATGTTCAGTGTTTAATGATTTCATCCATGTCTAATTAACTCATGAAGTTACTTGAAGATAAGAATGCTTATATCATGATCCAACATCTCTATGGTCTATATCAAGAGAGAGATATACATGAGAAATTTGATATATTTAAGGAGATCCTTCAAATTAATATTGGATAAGGTGCACCAGATGAGCCTTATGTAGTCAAAATCATTGGCTAAATTGAGTATCTAGACGTTATAGGGTTAAATTGGCTGAATAATTTCACAACGATCTCATTTTTTCATCACTTCCTCAGACATTATATAGCTTTATTATTAATTTGAATATGAAAAACAAAGAGAAGTACCTCTTAGATCTTATCACATTGATTATCCAAGTTGATAAGGAGATAAAGAGTGAAAATAATTCCATCCTTATAGTGAATAAAAGGAAAGGATCGCTGAATAGCTCTAAGTCCAAATCTTTTTCAAAATTACTTTTCAAGAAGAGAAAGATCAAGGGGAAAGTAAGGGAACAATATGCTATCTGCTTTTCATGTGGCAAGAAGGGCCACTGGAAGAAAAATTGCACCTATATAATGAAGCAAGCGGAGGCTTCAGGTGTATTTGTTATTGAGTGAAATATATATATTTCTAAAAATTGCGTATTAGATACAACATGTGGTGCTCATATATGTATTCAAATATATAAACCAATTAGGTTCCAAAATATTGAATTGGGAAGGTAGATCTATAAGCAGCCAATAGATCTAGAATTACTATTATGGATATTGGGGACTACCACCTTATTTTTCCAATGAGAATGATATTTGTTTTAAAAGATTGTTATTATGCACCTTTAGTTACCAAAAACATCATTTCTATATCTAGACTTAATACAGATGGATTTATTTTCAAATTTTGGAATAAATGTTATTTCTTTTATAAATAAATCATATGTTATGGTAAGAAATATTTAAATAATGGTCTTTAGGTGTTGGATTATGAAAAACAAGTAATGAAAATAAATAATGAAACTAACTCACATGACTCATACCACACCTAACTATGGCATCACCAACTAGGTCATGTAAACAAAAAACATTTTACCAAATTAAACCAAGATGGATATTTGGTTTCATTTGAACTAAAACCACTTGGTGTTTTTCACATATGTTTACAAGGAAAAATGATCAAAGACCCATTTATTGGGAAAGGTGAAATGGCCAAAGAACTTCTTGAATTAGTTCATACTAATGTGTGTAAAACATATCCAATTGAAGCAAGGGGTGAGTACTCTTATTTCATAACTTTTACTGATAATTAAATTAGATATAGAAATGTCTACTTAGTGAGGTATAAGTATGATTCCTTTGATATATTCAAGGAATATAAGAATTAAGTTGATAAATATCTTGGTAAGAATATTAAGAAACTCCATTTAGACTATGGTGGAGAATATCTTAATAAATACTTCATTGATTATTTACGGGAGTTTTGGATTCTATCCTAACTCATACCTCCTTGCACACCATAATGTAATAGCATAAGTGAAAGGAGTAACCTCACCCTATTGTACATGGTGAGATTAATGAATAGTCATGCAAGACTTCCATTATACTTTTGGGGATTCAGATTGTATATAGAAGCATACATCCTAAACCGAGTGCCAACTAAAATGGAAGATGATATTCTATATCAATTTTTCAGTGGAAAGAAACCAGTGTTATTTTACTTACATGTGTGTGGAGTTAAAGAGTTTATTAAGGAATCTTAAGGCAACAAACTTTCACCCTGAGGAATAAATTGTACCTTTATAGGATAACCCAAGGAAACAAAGGGATATTACCTATAAAACCCTCATAAAAAAGGGAATAGTTTCAAGACACACCATATTCCTTGAGATGGAGAACATATCTAAAAGAGATAGTGGGAGAAAAATAAAACTTTATGAAGTCCAGTCTCAAGGAACACAAGAGTTATCATTAGAACAAATTCCACAAATTCCCATGGAATGATAAGTTTTGAAGACACAAGTACTACATAGGAGTACAAGAGAGGTTAGAGAATATGAAAAATATTATTTTATAGTCACCAAGGATGAAAAATCATTATTAATTGATAATAATGATCCTATAACCTACAAAGAAGTAGTAAGTGACACAGATGTTACCAAGTGACAAGAAGCTATGAATTTTTAAATGGATTTCATGTATAAAAACAAAGTTTGGATTTTAGTAGATCCTCCATTGGATATAAATCCCATTTGTTATAAAAGGGTATTCAAGAATAAAATATACATGGATAGATAAGCCAGTACTTATAAGCCACAATTTGTTTCAAAAGGGTTCAAACAATATTAAAACATAGACTATGATGAAACCTTTTCACCATTTTATATGTTGAAATATATCATAATTTTACTTTCCATTGAAACTTCCCATGGATATGATGTTTGGAAAATGGATTTCAAAATAGCTTTCCTTAACAGGGACCTTCATGAAGATATCTATATGACACCAACTTAAGGGTTTGTGACTCAAAAGGATTCCAAAAAGGTATAATAATTTCAAAGATCCATTTATGGATTAAATCAAACATCCAGGTCATGGAGAATTTGATTTTATGAATCCATGATGGAACTTGGTTTTAGAAAGAAATAATACAAGCCTTGTATCTATAAATAGTTTAGTGGGACTAGAGTCATTTTCTTAATAGTTTATGTTGATGAAATACTATTTATTGGAAATAAAATACCCATATTATAGTCCATTAAATCTTGGTTAAACACATGTTTATCCATGAATAAATAAGGCACAATATCAAATATTCTTGGGATCAAGATCCATCATGATATATCTAGGAGACTAATTGGACTACGATAGAGTACATATATTGACAAGATACTATATAAATTCAGTTTGAAAAAATCCAAGATGGGATTATTTCTAATGTCACATGACATTAATCTTTTCAATAAAATGTGTCCTCAGACACATGAGGAAAGATATAGGATGGAAAAGACTCCATACTCATCAGTTATGGGGTCAATCATGTATGCTCTTCTATGTACTATACTAGATGTCACTTATGCCTTAAGTGTGGTAGGAATATATCAAGATGACCCAAGTGACCTCTATTACATGGTAGTCAAGACTATCCTTAAGTATATGAAAAGTACTAAGGATATTTTCCTGGTCTATGGAGGAGATGAAAAACTATTAATCACAGGATATGCATATGCTAGTTTCCAAATCAATCAAGATGATATGAAATCATAGATGTGATACATATTTACTCTCAATGGAGGTGTTGTGAGCTAGAAGAGTTCAAAGAAATCCATGGTCATAAATTCTAAAATAGATTTTGAGTATATTGTAACTTTTAAGGTATGTAAAGAATCAGTTTGGATACAAAAATTTATCCAAGATCTTAACATGGTACCTAGAAGTAAATATCCCATCACACTCTATTGTGATAATAATGTATTAGTGGATCTTGTAAAGGAGATAAGGACACATTAGTAGACAAAGAACATAATTTGGAAGTATCATCTCCTGAGGTATTTTTCTCAAAGAGGTGTAGTTATAGTGAGAAAAATTTCAATAGAAGAAAACATGGAGGACCCCATGACTAAAGCCCTAACTTAGCAGAAACATGATCATCATGTGAGGTATAGCAGAATGAGAGTCATAGGTAGTTGTCTCTAGTATAGGTGGGAGTATTTTAGAGTTTTTTTTCTATAACCAATTGTCTTTTTTCTTTAGATTAAAGTTATATTTGAAGATTTGAATATTAATAAAATATTTAATAATATATTATTCATCGTTATACATATATTTAATATTATAATGTACTAGAGTATCTATCACATTGATAAGGTTATAAGAGTTCCTAACTATGATGATAACATTGAAATTCCATGATGATATTATTAAATATATCTCTATAGTCAGATATCATACTATTATGAAACACATAGAATATTGAATGTTAAGTTTGATCACTTGTAAGAATATGAGACTTCTTCTCATGAATTTAACACTTGGTAATATTCAAGATTGGATATTATGAGAACATGATTGCTTGAAGGAATTACACATGTTTATACATCATTAGGTATTACTATATATGATAATGTGTAATGGAATTTGGACATTAATATTATTATTAATGCTTGTCATGAATCATGTACTTTTATGTACTGAACAAAACCGTGACACAATATTTTCTTGGGAATTAGGGTACATTGGGTGCATCATGAATGATGTGTTATTAATTAATAATTTAAGGAAAGATTTATCCCTTCCATATTAATATAAGTTGATATCTCAACCTTTTGATTGAAATGGAACTACCACATTAAATTCCATGTCCATGGTGTAATGATGAGTTTATTTCAGATAGTCAAAGAGAGATGTATCAATAACATAGGTTGATAACACATGTGTGCAACCTACATGATGAGATATTATATAAAATGGATTATATTACATAGTAAGTGCTCATATTTGGTTGTCAATGTTACGACATTAACTTCTTTCTCTTGGGTGCCTTGACCCATAGCTAGACAGTAATCTTGAACTTTAGGTAAACCCGCCTAATGCCAATAAGAAATAATCCTAGAGGGTTACACAATATGTATCTCCTTTGATCTCAATTAAATTCTATTTGAATTTAATTATTAGAATAAATATTATTATTAAGATCAAGGAATAATTTTATTCAATATTTATTGACTTCAAATATTCACAAGGTAATAAATAATTATTTATTCATCAATAAATAATTTATTTAATTATATGAATAATAAATAAATATTTATTCACCAGACTTTGAAAAGAATATTTATTTTATTTATTGAATATTTAATAAATATATATTTTTCATACTGTGAATAAAATATTTATTTATGAATAAATATTTAATAAATATTTATTTGGGTATTCGATAAATTCCAAGGATGAGTGAACCAAGATCATATTTCATGATAAATATTAATTTACAAGTTAGTAAAAAAATATTTATTACTGCACTAAATATATCACACCATAAAATAATAATAATAATATTATTATATAAAATGGGGTTAGATAAAGTTTATTATATTATTTAAGGGTTTTTGTGCAATTAAATAATATTTTAACCTAAACTCTAACTCTATAAATAGATTTCTATATCTATTGTGTAGGTTTAATCGAGAATTAAGAATCACTATATGAAACACATTCTCTCTAGATTCCTCCTATAATTATCTAAAATATGAGAAATAATACTTCAAGCTTAAAGGAACTAAAAGCGATGAAGATGGACAATATAAGTTGATCGATCTACCATGCTAGCACTTTAAATTCCATCTATGTTGGTTGGAGTTTAAAGTACCACATGTGGATCACTAATAGAGGGGTTATACTTTGGATCCTCTCTACATAATGATGGTAATACAAAAATGGTTTGTATTATCAACATCTTCATCAAAGAAATATCCTAAGATGAGGTAATATTTCTTCTAATACTATTTAAATTAATTATAAATTTAACATGAAAAACACCCCTTCATGTTCTTGGATTTTAATGTCAATATTTTATGGAAAAATTTTATTTTTCATGACATTTATGTCTTTCAAAATTGGTGAATGATCCATAAAATTTGAAAAAAACATTAATGGTTATCCACACACAAGAAAATTATGCTGTGTCTAGAACCCTCACTTTGGATCTAATGAGAAACCTTTCTCAAATATCACATGGACCAAGAATCCCAATTCTTGAATCCAGAACTGGGATTTAGAAATCTTGGTATATTGGTGATTCTATCTCAAGGTTTCTAAGATAGAGATTATATGGTCCGTGTGTTTCTACCTCAACTTTAAGTACACTAGAATATCATCCACAAAAATTACCATAAAGGAATCTAGGTAGTAGTGAAATATATAGTTCATAAAACCCATGAAAATAATAAGAGAACTGGTAAGGTAAAATGACATAACCAAATACTCATAATACTCGTACATGCTCTTGAAAATTGTCTTAGCAACATAGGATTTCTGAACCCTCAACTGATGGTATCCCAATATCATATCAATCTTTAAAAACCACTAGGACCCCTTAAGATGGTCAAAGAGATCATTGATTCTGTGCAATGTATACTTATTCTTGTTGGTCACCTGTTTGATCTTTTGATAATAGAAACAAAGTTATAATCTTCTATTCACCTTATTTTCCCAGAAACCTAGTGATGACCATGGTGGAACACTCGTGTTATCAACCTATATGCTTGATATGTCTTTATTTGACTATCTTAAATAATCAAATCAATATACCATGGAAATGGATTTTAGTTCGATAGTTTTATTCCAATCAAAGGACCAATACATCAACTTCTATAAATATAGAAATGAAAAATCCTTTATCAACTTATTCATTAATAAAATATCATTCATGACAATACCAATGTTTCCCGCTTCACCAAAAACATATTATGTCATAGTATTAGGAAATATATCAAAGTATGCAATTCATAATATAGATTTATAACAATATTAAAGTCTAAGGACCATTAAAAAAGTCCGTAGATTGGAATATCCAATGACACATAACATGTGGAATTCCTACAGGTGGGCCTTTTTTCATAATCTGTCATCTTGTAGATTACTAAGTGAAAACTTCATGAGATAAAGTCTCATATACTTATGAGTATAAGATCCTGACAATCAAAATACTATGTGTCCCATAATATAATGTTATATTGACCATGGGACTATATTTAGGAATATGTCATAACACTTTAAGGATATAATCATAGTGGGGAATTACTACATCTTTTCTATGGAACATATATCCCAAGGAAACAATCACATTAATGTAATTTAGAATAAAAATCATTATATGATAAGATATTTCAATAATATTTTATCTTTAAACATATAGGTAATCTAAAGTACAAAGTACTTGGTTCTCTGGAACTAACTCCAATATACTCTCACTTGGACTAGAGCTAACTCCTAATGACTTTTAGTTCACTAAATATCATATGATATTCACACTTATTCTGATAAAAGTCATTGGTTAATGGGTTAAAAATATTTTACTCTATGTAAAGGGTTGGTATTTCCATACATCTTTGTGGAAAACCAATTTACTATAACCTCATTGTATTGAGAAAATCCATCAAGTAGCGACATCCCTGAGTATCCACCTTTTGTTCCCTTTTCAAAAACATTACATCTTGAATAATTCCATAAAAAGGATTATCATAATAATTAAAACACTTTTAATATTATTATAACAAAAATTGAAACTTTTCATTGCTAAAATGCTTCTTAAACTTCACCAAAATCCACAACATACTCAGTTATTGTAGATATGTAAAAAATTTGCAAGTAATAAGTTTTACCTTCTTATTACCTTAACATTACTATAATACTACATCAACATGATCTTAAGGAAGAATAGTGTTATATCACCTTAACCTAGAGTATTCTTATTTCTCCATTTATTAGGAAATCATCCAATTCTACTTTCTCAAGTACTATCAGATAGTTCTAACTGCAAGTCTTTGTAGTTAAACTGGTTTTTTATACCCACCTATTATTTCTTATACATAATAAATATCAAACACATGCACATATAATAGAATATGAGATATATTCCTAACACTTAAGACTATGAAATTTTATTCATAATCATCACCTACTATTCCCACAGAAACTATCCTTGAGATATTATATGCCATGTGACATAGGAAAAAACTTGGTTTTAAAATTCTTTCAACCTATATTTTTCAATACTTTATCAATATATATATTATTCATAGATTTAGAAACACTATATATCCATGTTCTAAATGGGTTTTACTTTAATTAATTTTTAGAGAAATTCATTCCTTAGTCTTAACAAATTGGTAATACTAAGCATTTTTATTCATATGTTATCAAAATATCTTTCTTTAAAACTATATCACTCATACTAACCTCTTGTAGACACATGGAAATACTTCATTCTAAAAAAATATTCTATGATGAAAATGATTGTATCTATCAAAAAATGGATATATGAAATTGGAATATATTATTGGAAGTTATTGGTGTCACCAAACCTTTTGGATGTTTTATAAAATCATGTTCCATAAGGTCTCTATTTAAGGAAAGTAACCTCGACATATAATCTCTCAATGTAATTATCATAGAAGGAATATATGAAAAGTATAATTAAAATGTATTTATCATGATTATTGGTTCAAAGGTTTTTTCATAGAGTATATCTAGATTATAATTAAACTTCTCAACAATCAAATATTCTTTATTGGTATCGGTTTATACCATCCAGTTATTATTTATTTTGAATACCCACCATGAACACCCACCAGTAGTATCAAGTCTAGAAAAATAAAAAATACAAAGCTCCTGAATTTTGGTATATGGAACAAAATATTTAATTCATATATTTTTTTAATCTTGAAATGTTTTCATTTACTGATTCCTTATTAGATGCATTAATCTTAATAAATAATATATCACCTACTATGATGAATATAAAACTACCTATTTGGTTTTAACTTACTACATAATATGTTTATATAAGGAAACTCCTCCCACTAAGATTATTGTAATTTATGTTCTTATGCCAACTCATTTGCATCCGAAGCCTATAATTTAATAAACTCAACATTTCTCTCACTTTCTCAAAATATAATTGCTCCATATTTATATAAATGTAATCGATATATAATAATACTTTTCTATATTAGGGATGTTAATATCCTGAGTCTCTATAGGAAAACTAATAGAAATACATTTAGTGTTTTCTTTGATGTTCATTTGTAGCTGAAACTAGATTTAAAAAAGTGGTTCTCAATAAAACTATAATATAATAGATTAAATATCATATCAATATGATATCAATTAGTCAAATATATCATTTGATTAGATATTTCACTCCTATTTAAAAAAAATGCCTTGGAAGAAATCATTGAATATTTGTAATATATATAAGAATCATAATCAATATACCTTTTTACCACCATAAATGTATATATGTGTATAAGGAAATGTGAGTTTAAGAATCCCTTCACTCCATATATAAGATCATCGATAGATACTTTATTAGGATATAATTTACAATCTTTCTCAGAGTATCTAATATCTTTTACCAAGTATTTTTATTAACTCACTGGTCATTCCTAAAATTTATTAAAGGAATATCATGAACTTTAATCTATCTAAAATTTAGAATAATTCATGTGGTTTTTGTAAACTAACTCTATAATCTTTGTGTAATAACTTTATTTATAAAGGTTTCTTTGTCAAAAACATGATAGTGTGTTTTTTAGTATAATTAGTGTTTTATCTCAAAAGGGACTTGAATATCCTTCCAGATATAAACTTTTCAAAAACCATCAGTTTTATTTGATAAAAAATTATCTTTCCAAAATTAGGTATTCCAAGTTTTATATTTATATTATTCATTAATTATTGAACTTTGATATTTTTGAATCAATAATTACCAAACTATTAGTTGAGTATGATATACTATAAACACATTTATTCCAAGCATGAAATAATGTCTCATTGTATCTAATTAGGCACTGAGATAAATGTTTTTCTAATAATCAATACAAAACAATAGTTTAACTTGAATCCATCAAGAAATCCTGAAGTTATGCACTTTTTTATAATGATATATAAATCACCCTACTTCAAATTATTTAACAATACACCAAAATTAAAGTAATTTCTATGAATTTTCTCGATTCCTATGTTTTAAAAAACATATATAAACACATTTTATTTAATAACCAATAAGTAAGACAAAAAAATTTCCTTGATGAATATACTTGAAGTATCAGCTTCTACTTCATTTCATTAAAGTTTCTTTTCCAGTGTCCTTTCTTCCCACATGATAAGTAAAATGAATCTTATTACTTTTCTTACCTCTCAATCTTCCTTCTCTTGGTTAGGAATTTTAAAGAAGACTTATGAGTAGTTTTAGTCTTTGATCTTTCACCCCACCACTCCTCTTACTCAATATAAGTGAAAAAGGGTTTTTGTGCTTTGTGTCCTTATAAACTTGATGAATCAGAGTAAAGAGATCTGAGAGAGACTTCTCAATGTTCTTTTTATTAAAATTAACAACAAAACTGGAGAAGCTCCAAGGGAGTAAATAAAGTATGATATTAGTGTACAATTCATTAGTTATATTAAACCCTAGAATATCTAGATGCTCAATATAGCCAATCATGTTGACTACATGAGGACTAACCCACACACCCTCTCTACATTTGTATGTGAATAGTGCCTTGGAGATCTAAAACCTCTCCTTTATAGATCTCTCTTAATAAATATCATGGATATTATTGAGGATGATATAAACATCCATATTCTTATGAGACCTCTAGAGTTCATAAAACAAGGATTATAGAATTAAACACCAGACATCTAGTGCATCATCCAAGTGCATGAAGTAGACAAAGATCTATACTTCACTCACCTACTTAGAAATAACATTATAAACTAGGGATTCTAGTGAATAAGGATTTCATTCTTGTCATAGTATAATGTGTAAGAGCCTATACCACTCTTGGACTTTAATACTAGTAATAATATTTTCTTTCACTAGTATAGATTTCTGGGATATCGTGTTTGATGTACTTTCCATTTTTTTATAAAAAATAAAAGTAGAATTTAAGTATTTTATTTGATTACTAAAATATATTATATATACTAATTTTGATTAACTTATTAGTCTATAACTATTTTATCAAGTCCCAATATCCTTCACCATTGGACTCAGAATTTCCCATATCATGGACATTATAGTGGCAAGGATCAATATTTTTTCTCATAATCCATAATTTGGATTGAATTTTTTGAATGTATTTAGGTAGGTGATCTTTACAACCACTATATTACAGGTCCTTAATCCATTTATTTGGCTCCCCAATCCTAAAATCCTAACTTATATTTACTGAAAACATTATTAAGTTTCACCAAGCCCTACTTTGGAATTCAAACCTTGATTCTAACTTAGCTAAGTCGACCCAAAACTTTAGTTAGAACTCCCTAATAATTCAATGCACCTTGACTTTGGAAAAATTAATAATTTTATCTATGGTTCCATTCATAACTTATGTAATAAAAGGATTTTTACTTAATATTAACTTGATGGGTTTTGTTTATCATGTGTAATTTTTATTATTTTATCCTTTTCATGCCTTACTAATACTATATGGATTTAATATAATTAATTAACTATGCATCAATAAAATATTTATGCGCAATAAATTTATTTAAATTTATCTTTCATGTATTGTTATCGTATTCAATTTATGTGATCTAATTCAACATAATATGAACATGCATTGCATAAAATAAATAATCATGAACTTAGAAAAAATAATATAAATAAAGTGACTTGTTCATGATCTTTCTAAAAGTTGATTTATTGAGTAGAAAATAAATCAATATATGACCTTAGGGTAAAAAATACTTGAGTCATGCTTGGATTAAGTTATAATGTTCCACCATTGACCATTGTATATTCTTGTTTGGTTTCACCTCATCTCAGGTTTTGAATTACATCTTCTCCTTAGAGCTCCACCCTTTACATGTTTTACTTATCCACAGGTGAGGGGAACCATGGGTATGAGATAAATAACATGCATGACCTACATAATAAATGTGGGATAGATGAATCACATACCATCATATTTAATTTAATAAAACTTTATTACAAAATAAAACCCATGCAATAATATTAAATTAAATTAAAACCATCATATACATAGGTCGGTCAAATCCCATGACTAGTCATATAGATGTAATGAAATCACATTCATACAAGATAATATAATTTTTTAATCACTCTTTTAATTAATATAAATTTATTTCAAATTAATAATTAATGGTATTATTATTTAATTAATTATTTATCTTATTTATAAATCCAAGAAGTCCTGGAGATACATAAGATACCTATCTATTGTAATTAAATATTTTTTTTAAAAATTACTTATGTACATGGTGTGTACCCACTCAAACTACACGACATGTTTTGTGGTTATATAAAATGTATTCACATGGAATATAGTGTACAAGGTGTGTCACATAATTATATGTTGTGTAGAAACACATTTAATCTATGTGGCATGTGCCACTTTAAATTACTATGTATTGTACATGGTGTGTATGACCACCACATGACATGTAGATTTGAAATTTACACAAAATTAATTAGACATTAAACATTATTTAAAACACTATCACATAACATGTAAACCATCTACATTCCATGTTGTCTGGATTAAATGATGTAAATAATTTTATCCCATGTAATTTATTTCATGCGATGCACAACCTGATTTGGTGTATACTTCATAAATAGGCATGAGTTACATGGTGTGTACATCAATTAAACAATGTGTAAATCCCTCATACATATCCCACATTATATGCTTAGGAACTCGAAATGTAATCCATATGGGATAATACCATGTTATAAAACATGTGCGCTAGCCACACACTATGTAATACAACTGGCTCCATGTCATCCGACTTTCATTTATCACATGATGTGTGAATTTATTACACACCACATGTGTTGACCACAGAACCCATGTGTCTCCCTATAAGTAAATATGCTAGTGTAATAAATATTTATTTACATGCCATGTAATGAATTCCCACTCACCCATTCGTGATTGGAAGAACCATGTTCACTACCTGGGTGACACATGGCTTGTATTGGGACAATTGTGTTGGAATGTGGTTGGCCTTGACTATATAGTGTGTAATTAGGATAAATTCCATTTAATCTTTTCATGAAAATAGGATCCTCAACACCTCCAGATGGAATCTCCATTCATCAATTTCCTATTCCTGGCATATACTTGGTTATATGGTAGTGAATAAACATGTTATTTTAACTTTATGGATTATGAATGATAATAAAAATGGAAAAATTAACAAAATAATTGTGATATAGATCAATAAATAATTACATAACTATAAATTTTAATGTGTTATCTTTAATAATACTTGAAGGTTTCGGGCACAGTGGAAGCCTGTTAGGACCATGTCCAAAAAATGGTTTTTTTAACATTTCCAATAAATAAACCATAATAACATGAAGAATAATGAAATGTATCATGATTATATCTAAGGAACATAATTAATGAATCTTGAAACCATGAGAGATGATCTTCCACATTAAATTTATAATTAATTTAAAAATAAGAAATATACCTTGATATTGAGTTCTTTATTCATTTTATATGTTGATCAATCAAACCTTATCCGGGTTCACCATCACTATGCTGAGAAGATCCAAATTAGAATCCCTCTAATAACGATCTTCATGTGCACCTAGATCTATGCACAACATAGATTAAACACTAAGTGCTAGCATTGATTATATGATTATCTTGCATTGTTTGTATTAATCACAATACAATCACTCATTTTGGAGGATTACCTCTCTTGAATATCATTCTTTATAAGGTGTAAGGTGGTGGATGAATTCTATTAGACTTGAGAGGAAACCCTAGATAGATACTTTAAAGAGAGAATTATCTAGGGTAGAGAAAATTTTGTGCATATTGAAATGGTTCTCATGAAATTCTAAATTTTTATAGAAATGATATAACTGAGTATATATAGAGCTATGTTAGAGAATTAGTAATTGAATATATTTCATTAGTTAATATCTTAATCATTATAGAACCCCACATATAAAAATAATAATATTATTTATTTGATGTGCTCATGTGTCACAGATAATATCAATAAAAATATTAATATTTATTTAAATGATATTTAGTATATCATTTCCACTACCAAGAACAACTCACATATAAACATTGGCTGGATAATTAAGATCATAAAATCTTGAATAAGTATTATTTCTCAGTTTAAGAAGAATAATATTTATTAAAACTATAAAATATAAATAGTATTTAACTAATATTTATGGATACAATAAGTGTGTGTACCTCTAGGACTCTTCCTCAATAGATTTAAGCAGGTTTTCCTAAAGTCCAATATTAGCATCCAACAACATGTAAAGACACCCATAGAGGAAGAAGTTAATTTCTCAACAACAATAATACTCATATATGAACTCTCACTATGTAATATAATCATTTTTTCTCAATATCTCATCAGACAGGTTGCATACTCATGTCATCAACCTATATAATTGATATGTCTTTTATTAACCATTTGAAATTAACTCTTCAATACACCATGGCCATATATTTTAGTTCAATAGTTCCATTCCACTCAAAGGGTCAAGAAATCAACTTCCATAAATATGGAAGGTACAAATCGTCTCTTGGATTACTCATTAATAACATATCATTTGTGAAAAACCTAATATATCCTACTTCACCATGGACATATAACATCATGGTTTTGGGAAATACATCTAAGTACACAAGTCATGATATATATTAATAATAATATTAAAATATAAGGGCCATTACACATGTTTATAGATAAGAATATCCAATGATGCGTAACATGTGTAATTCATACATGTGGGTCTATCCTCATAATATCCCATCTTGGAGAATACCAAGTGCGAACATCATGAGATGAAGTCTCATATGCTTATGAGTATCAAAAACTCAACAATAAACATACTATGTGTCCCATCATAAAATGTTATCTTGACCATATAACTACATTTAATACTATGTCCTAACACTTCAAGTATCTCCTTATTACAAGGAACTGCTATGTCCTTTAGATGCAAAAAATATACCAAGGAAATTATCACATTAATGTAACATGGAAGAAAAAATAATAATATGGTAAGATATTTCATTAATATTCATATATTTGAATATATATGTAATCTAAAGTATAAAGTAATTGGTTATAGGGAACCAACTCTAATAGGTACTAGGTTCATAACCTTTGAAAATTACTTCATCAGCATTTTCCACAATAAATCTATATCTCTCAAGCTCCTGATAAATTCTATTAGACCTTTGATGTTCTTATATATCTTGAGTCGGTTCTTCTTCCACAACTCTCTATGAAACTGACTAAACTTTCATCTTAATAACACTTCATGTTTATTGGTATTGTACTTCTATAAGTTTAAATTTACTTCCATTTACTCCTTGAATCATATTATCCTTCTCAATAAAAACACCACCTCGATCCAAAAACACTTTTTTTCCCATAGGATCATAGAAATACTAACCATTTGTTTCTTTGGAATAACCAAAAAATAAGTATTTTTCTAATTTATGTCTTAGTTTTTTCAGAAACCAAATGTCATACATATGATTTAAAACCCTAATTACCCACAAAAAACCCATTGGTACATTTCCTAGTGAATATCTCTTATGTTATCTTTATAACTACTTTATATGGAACACTATTAAGTATTAATATAACAGTCAATAGAGAACATCCCCTGAATGCAATAGAAAGGTCACATTGACTCATCATAAACCGAATTATGTCTAACATGATACAATTACTCCTCTTAGACACACCATTCCACTATGGTATTCTAGGAGGATGGATTTGTAGAAAAATTCCATAATCTCTCTTATGACTAGTGAATTCCTGGATCAAGTTTTCACCCCCGATCCGATCGAAGAATCTTAACATTTTTTCTCAGTTGATCACATACTTTTTACTAGAACTATTTGAACTTTCACAAAATTCCATACTTATGTATCATCAAAAACAGATAACCATACCAATTAAAATCATCAATAAAATCATCAAAGTATCAAAAACCACCACGTTCTTGGGTACTCATTGGTCCATATACATCACTATGTATGAGATATAACAGTCTAGTAGCCATTTCACCTTTTCCAATAAAAGGTGATTTGATCATTTTTATGAATAAAAAAGATTCATAATTTTAAAACAATTCATAATAGAATGATTCTAAAAAACAATCTTGATAAATTCATTGGATTTTTTTCTCATTTATATGTCCAAGGAGATAATGCCAAAGGTAGGTTATATTAATATCAACCATAACCTCTTATTCAAAATGTTATAGATTGGATTATCCATATGTAGAATATATAAACCATTTAATATGTTACCAATTCCATAAAACATTTCATTCACATATATTGAACAAATATTGTTCTTAATAATGAATGAAAATCCCTTCTTTTTCTAAACAAGATACAAAAATAAAATTTATATTTATGAAGGGAACATAAAAATAGTTCTCAAATTCTAGTACTAATCCACTTTGTAAACTTAGATCATAATTTCCAACCTCCAATGTATAAAATCTACTCCATTACCAACACAAAGATCTATTTCACCCCTTTTCAATTCCATTCTATCTTTGAGTATGGGTTTATCAATACAAATATGTGATGCACACCTGGTATCTAATACCCATGAGTCAAAGTTAGAGAAATTGATCTTTATAACATTCACATTCAGATGCTCAGAATTCTTATCTTCAATAAAACTTCTCAACCTTATATCCCAATCTAGAATTTTTTTATATGTGATACCTATAAGATATCTCAAAATTATACACATGATGTATGATACAATCTATAACAAAGACATATCTATAAGTGAGTATCATGTTTCATATCTTTTCATCAAGGACATTCAATGAAATTACTCACACTAAAAATGATAAACCTATAAATCATATCTATTTAATGATCCAAGATCCATATTTTACTAAGTAATGACCTCTCTTTGGTTTAAACTTCATCACTTTAGTTATTTAGGTAGGTTAATTTTCCAATAATATCACATATGAATATTTGATGGTTGAGTGGAAAAGTATTTTCCCAGATCCATTATATGGATATAAACTCAACTCCATTACTTTGGTTTCCTAACTATTAGGGATTCATCACTAAATATTATCCAAATTTCATAATATCATTTAGTTATCTAACTCTTGGGGTTAGCCACACCCAACATGCCTTGTGTAATATAATCTATTTTCAACCCTATTTGGCATGAACCTATCCTATTAGATGATTGAGGTATTGATATGTGTTTACTTCAAAAGGAATCTCACACTTAGTATTTAGGGGGTGGGGTTCTTTAAAAGTCTCACCAATTTAATATACATCACATGCATATTAAATACATAACCATTGCATCTCAAAAAATCTTTATTATCTAATGTTTTATTCCTTTATGTACACATGTTTCTAACAATTTAGTTTTCAAATCCCTATTCTGAGCACCAAGTTAATACGTTTATACCATATTAATGTGTAACTCTTTACATGACATTTTTTTTTGTTTCTCACCCAAAAAAAGATGCCAAACACATTTACACATATCCAAATTCATCGCATGTATAAGGTAAATGAATATTTAATATAAAGGTTTATAATTATATGATATTAAAAATCTATATATGAGTAAGTCTGAAGCCATAGATAGATTACCCATATCTTTATAGAACAAGGCATAAACCTTCAGGCTAGTGGGAAGTCTGACCAAGATTCCCTCTACCCAGGGATACTTTACTTAAGAGTTAATCTAATTCATCCTAACTCTAAAAATTCATATGTATAAACTATATTTAACAAATAAATTCAAGATAATAAGTTTAATTACAAACTAAGGTTAAGGTATATGAAAACTAAATCTTATTTCATCAAACCAAGCATGTAATGCATGGTTTGACAATTTTACAAGAAGAAATTTATCAATGAAATTAAATCATACAAAATATTAATATTTAATAAAAAATATAAACATGAATATTTAAATGGAATAAACAAATAAATACACTCTATTTATTTTCCAAACATGAGATACAAATATGAACATTTAATATTTAAATTAAGCATGAAAAATATCATTTTACAATTATAAAACTTATCATTTATAAACATTTATAAAATATAAAAATTTATTGAAAAATATTAAATTTTTAACATTTTAAGATATATCATATTTCATGACTAATAATGGTATTATCATCCATAATATACAATTAATATCCTAGATTATAATTTACATTTTCATAAGGTTACAATCATATTTGATGATATCCTGCATATCACCAATACAAAATGATGATCTGTTTTAGTGAAAACCCAGATTTAATTAGAGTTTATGATATCACATATCATATCCTACAATTTAGTATAAGAACATAGGATTTTGATATATCATACACCATTATATATGGAATCTATACACCATGACTAATACAAATAGAATAAATCCTACATATCGTACACTATGATATGGCCTATGGTACCTTATGATACATATTATTTGAAAAAATAGTAGAAAAACACATTTATCCATTGATAAAAGTGGCTTTGGTACCACTGATGGGTTTTGGGAGATTATATAATGATCTAAAAAGTGAAAGTAAACCTATGAAATTCCTGATATATCATTAATCTATTCAACATGTTTATAAAGATCATAAAATATAGACATATTATTATGCTAAAAGTTCTATCTTTACTCTTCAATGGAATATGATTGATATGGATCACTGAAGAAATAACTTAAATACTCCTACCTCTAAGTTAATTACATTGGCCTTGAATCCTTATTCATAATGAGAAGAATCATATTCTTCAAAGATGTGTTAAAATCCTATTTGATAAAAAAATGAAGAACCATGAACTGAATATAAATTCATCTTAGGATAGATTGTATCAAAATACCACTAACTATGGAGTCATATCCCTTATATAGACTATATTTATTAAATTAAGATGGACGGAGTGTTGGATTCCATTTCATGGAAACTGTCATGCATTATAATAATGCATGACCCATTTGGGTTAAAAATTAATTGAGAACTTCAATGAATATAATTTGTGTAAATAACTATAAATGAATCAATATCATTGATTACTAATTAAAGGAAATTGATTAGGAAGATATATAAATGATAATGAACTTACATCCATGTCATAAGCCTTATCATACTCTATGATAGAAGTTGAAAGAGGCATATAATGCCTCTTATGATATGATCATATCATAACTTGTGATATGCATCACATTCATATCTTTGGTTATGACATAGGGTATATAATACCCTATAACATAACCTTTTAGTTAATATTTAATAGGCTTCCCATGAGGTGTGATTTTGTATAGTTGTTGTTTACAAATTCATTGATATACAATTCAATTATTCATTTACTATGATGTCAGTTTATGCTTATATTGTATATATTTTATTATATATTTATTATATGTTGTTATGGGACAAGGCCTCCCATGTGTGATTATGCCTTCTTAGTTATAGTCTCCAGCCCTTGGCCTATTGGAAGCAGGCTTGAGGTGGCACACTCGGATCATCACCGACCTAGAAGGGGTCCCGATGGGTCGAGTTGCATCATCAATGGTTTTGACAAAAAAATTAAATAGATGAATAAGATCATCGCCTAAAATGGATGAAAATATTGTATTATATCATTTCTTTATTTTTTAAAGACACTAAAATTATCAATCCAATAAATTTATTTCATTTCATGAAATAAATTTAATTATATACAATTTTTTAAAATCATGGTTGGTGTAAATATGATATTTTATTTATGAATATTATAACTTATCCATTTATAATAAAAATAAAATATAAGAATAATTTAATCACTAAAAATGGTTTTATGATAATTAATATTAAAAGAGTGCAATGAATTTTAAAATAAATATCAATAAAATGATACTAGTTTAAACTAGCCATCCATCAAAATATATTTTGATGATATTTATGAAAAATTATGTCCAATAAAGATGATGTGAAAATAATATTTTTTCACACTGTTAAAAAATAATCTTATTTATTAAAAATATCTCATGTGATAATAATAATATAAAAAAATAAAAAATTATTATTTATTATGTTCTTATGGATTAACAATATTATGTAATGTAATTGAATAAATATAATATCCCAAATAGGATGTTATTTTATAATATTTCATGGTGACCTCATATTTTTTTTATCAAATATATTTTAAATAATTAATTTTATTACTCAACATAGTTAAATGATGGTCTTTATTATAAATAAAGAAAGAATTTTTTCAAGAGAGTTTCATTGTAAAAAATAATGAATTATCATTAAATAATCATGAGATCTAATAAATGATTTCTCAAATACATTCACTAATGTAAATGTAATTTTAATGGTTTTATTTCATTAATAGATATGAATGAAATTATTCATGATTTTTTTAATAAAATTTGTGTTATTGGACATGAATATTTAAGAAATCATATAATTTGATCAACCATTTTTTATTTTATTCCTGTAAGGGAATAAGATTAATTTTTTTTATGAGTTATAATTATGTCTATTATGGGGTAATGTGTTTTGAATCCTGAAGATTCTCCCACATTACTTCTTGTAGCTACATGACCTTGATTTAAAATATGTGACATCTCTTCTTCCTAGCATGTAAATTTTTAAACTAATTAGATAATAAATTAAAAAGAATATATTATCTACTAGGTGATATTCCTAACCCATTTTCATTATATTATGAACACATTTTTTAATCAAAGTCTCTCAATGAGAAAATATATGCCTACCTAGTGGTATATAAAATAATGCTTTGTTTTATCCTAAGTCTTAATGAAATTATTGAGCTTTAAAGATGTTCTTAAAAATGAATATCATATTAAGACAATGTATTAAAGATGTGTTGAATAAATCAATATGTAACAACCATTTATAATATAAAAAATTGATTTGATAAAATCTTTTAAGGTTTCTTTTTATTCGTACTATATGAATATATGTACAATCAAATAAAATATAGTAAGCCCAATTTTTTTTAAATCTTGGTAAATTTATGTATGACATAATCATTTTGGTCATCCATGATCAATTATTATGATAAATATTGATAAACTTATATATTATCATTAATTTATTGATAAAATAATAGGAATCCATCAAGGGAGAATCATACATTTAATTAATGGATGCATATTGACTAAATTTTCATTTATAAGATAATTTTCCATTATTTTATGAATATTCCTTGTATAAATAAATAAAAAACATACCATGAGTTATATATTATTTATATCATCACCAAATATATTGAAATTAAATTTATAATATTTATAAGGAGAATCAATTATGGAATATCTATGGGTGAACCTAGCTATATATACATGTTTTATGAAAGATGAATTTATGAAATGGTTACATGTATTATCATTTACCAGTGAATACATATCACATATTTTTCATGTTAATTAAAATAAATATTTATCATAAAATACCTTATATAAAATGGTCCAACATAATCATTTATAATACACTCACAACAATTCTATGAATAATTCAGTAGTAAAGTGTTGAAAATTAATAGTATGATATATTTACTATAAAAACTTGGTGTGTGATTGAATTGATCACATAAAATCATTGTTCATCATAATTGGAAAGGAATAAATAAAATTTTCCCCTAAAGTAGAAAATAAATATAACAGTATTAATATATACTTTAAAATGTTGTCCTAGAAGTGACACTTTCACCATATAAATTATGATATCTCATTAATTATTATTGATGCTATATTTTAATTTTTGAACTATTTCTAAACTCATTTATAAGAATGCATTTTAAGGGTTTCCAACATCAAAATAAATAGCCAAAAATAACTGAAGTGATATTTTCTATGTTTAACTTATAAATAATTGGATTGTTTATATAAACTATTAATACTATTGAATATAAATTAGATTATCATAGAAGTGTTCTTCCATGTGAATTTGGATATATATAATTTTTGATTATATCTAATTGATGTTGTAAATTTTTATATGTTAATATTAGTTACAACATCTATATATGAATCTGGAGGGTTCAAAATGCTTGAATCACATTAACATTTTAAAAGCTTAGCCCAATTGATTAAATTACATTATAGGTTAAAATGATTATAAAATATATGATATAAACATTTTAATTTATTTAAGGAAGAATATAATTTTATTTTATCATCCCATGTTGTTTTATAAATTGATGAATTTCCATTAATCGTTATATTTACCCAAATGTTTTGAATAACATCAAAACTATTAAAGAGTTTATAAAAGTAGTGGAATATTTGGTCATTAAATTACAAGGAAAGTCCTTATGGCCTATAATAAATCATTAAGAATATGAAATCTTAAATCTTAAATTTTTTTAACATATTCATTAAAATAACCTTAATGAATAATTAAACATGTTTCCTTCAAGAGGGATATATTTCAAACATAAAGGGATAATTAAGAACTTATTTTTCCTTAAAGGATTAATTAAAAACATAAATTTTATTTATCTCATAAGGATATATACATACATTGTATATGAACCTTATAAACAATTTGAGAATAAATATAATGAAAGGAAATATTTGTCCCTACTCATTGAGGTTTAAAGGGTATAAATGATTACTTATTCCAAAATTTAGGACTAAAAATAGTTAATTTTGATGATAATTAATATTTATATAATCTATATAAGACTAGATCTCAAACTAGATATTTATTCACATATGGTGGAATAACCATATCATGAATTTCCACACAAAAAAAACATTTTAAATACCTTTTCAAATAATTTTGGTTTGATTTATATTTAAGGGACAAGATGAGAATATATTTGGTTGAAATAAGTTATTTATCATAATAGAAACAATTTTATATTGACCATGAATATGATCCTCCCGCTACTTTACATGAAGATAATGTAACTTTTATAGTGAAATTGAAGAGTGGATATATCATTTTGATGTGTGAGATTCATTTTTCTAAAAGGAGGAAATGTTATAGCCCTAGAAGGATAAAATATAGTGACCTTATTTCTGATGACTACATAGATATGGGGCAAAAACTATAGAGTGTTAGTTCACTAGAAGATGAATAATGGTGCAACGAGAGTTATTCTATTGAAATTTTATTCATTGGATGATATATAGGGTTCCATATCTAAGAAATATTAGATAGGGTATTAGTCAACTAGCTTGGAATGTAGAGGTGGTGAAATTATTTGACAATACATAGGGTTCCTCCATGCATCTTAGAGGGGGTGGACTTCTTCCCATGTGGATCAGATGGTAGTTTTAGCTGGAAGCACTAGAAGAGAACTGTTATAAAAAGTAGTGTGGATCAATTGTAACGATACTATATAGTTGATAAATCAAGATCATTTTAGTCATTCCTTTTGATTATTTGAATATAAGTGAATCAAATTTCCCCCATGTATTATGATGAAAGTTTTAACTATATTAGAACTTTTTTTTTGTTATTTTTATTTCAACAATTATTTCTAATAGTCTTTCCCATGTTCTTATTATGGTTTTACATTGTGGTGAAGTGACTTGGGTGTGTATTTTTTCCAAGTTTTGAGCATCATATGTAGGGTTCATTCTAGAGGTATTGTTTTTGTTGGAACCATGGTTGTTCTATGCATGAATTGGAGTATGGTTTGTATTTTTTGTCAATCCTCAGTGGAATTTCAGAATGTGTGCCAGTAAAGTGATCATACAGTTCAAGCAGACAACTATATTGAAGGTGGCACTGTTCTCTAGTGTTTTCCAAATTTTTGGACCTGAAAATCGGAAAATGAAAACATAAGTTGTTGTAAAGAGGAGGTGCGTGAAAAAAGGAAGTGGTGCGTGAAATAAAGGAGGTGTGCATGAAAAACAGTGGTGTGCGTGAAAAACAGTGGCGTGCATAAAAAAAAGCGGCGTGCCGAAAAACAGCGGCGTGCGCGGAAAATAGCATAGTGCGTGAAAAACAGAGGCATGCACGAAAAACAGAATGGTGCGCGAAAAACAACGTGGTGTGCAAAATAGTGGAGAGAGATTTTTCACGCAAGAGGTGTTTCGGAATCATAATTTCAGAAAATGGCAAAGGCATGAGCTGCACGAAAAACATGGAGATGAGCGCGAAAAATGGTACCTGCGCGAAATATTACGTGCTGAATGAGAGGTTTTTCGCGCCACTAAGGGTTTTGCGTGTGGGGGTCTGAGACACCTATAAATAAAAGGTGACCCCCCTCATTCCGTACGGTTGAAGACTTAGATAAGTTCCGAGTGTTGATGCATGTAAAATGTTCGTGTAAAGGGAGTTGCGTGAAAAAGGCTGGGTTGCGTGAAAAAGGCCGAGTTGCACGCAAAAGGTTAACCTGTGCGAGAATGCAGACATTATGTGAAAAAGTCTAAGCTATGTGAAAAGGGTGTTGTGCATAAATCTGCATGTAATGTAGGTTGTTGTGCAAAATATTTTCCGCGCGAAAATCAAGTATTTCATGCAAAATTGAGATATTTCACGCAAAGGGTAGGAGTTGTGTGAAATCTTCAGTATAACCTGTTTGTGCATTTCTGATTATCTGGTTCAGTGGTTCAGTGTGTTCAAGAGCATCAATTCAGGACTTCAATGCAGGCATAGTCTCGTGCTAAGTAGAGATAAAGACTTCAATTCAAATATATTGAAGAGACCCTCACATCTATAAACTGATTGAGACTTCACCGAAGGCAGTGAGCTAGGGGGACTCAACAGGAGTGACCCAAGGGACACAGTGGGATATCCCTGAACATTTGTAAAGGCAGTGAGCTTGGGACAAAGTGACTATTTCTGAACCATTGTAATCCACAACTAGTGAAGAATAGTGGAATTAGGTATGACCGACAACCTGTCGGCGTATGCTCCTTAGACGTAGCCCTTAGCGGTGAACCAAGTAAAAAGTAATGTGTCATCTCTTTGCATGTGAATGTTTCATTGCTTATCATATCCATCATACAGGTTTAACTATAACCTACCAACGTGGGAACAAGATCCTTGTTTTAAAAGAAAAAGTTGACACCCTGATTCACCCTCCCCTCTCAGGGTGTCCCGAGGTCCTACAGTTTTCTCATATGGAGTTTCAATGAATAATATTTTAGTGGTTTAACTAAAATGTGGATGTTGGCCCAATAATTTGTATCAGTGCTCATGGTTGGAGTTATTTTGGAGGATCAATACCTGGTTAAGATATTTCAGAGCTCATTTCAGTAGAAATAATTTTCCCTTTTCCTTTTAGGAAAATATTAGTAAAAAAGTTATAGATCTCTTGTTTTATGTTTATTAGAAGTAGTGGGAGTTCAAAATTTCTGGTGGTATTGAGTTAGATGAGAGTAAGGTCTATCTAGATAAGTTTAATGGAATGGATTTTGGGTTTTAGAAAATGTAGATAGAGGATTAACTTATGTAGATAGACCTTAATCTTCTATTGAGTAAAGAAAATCTAAAAGTGATGAAAATGGAAGAATGAGAGAGGATGTATAAAAACAATTCAGTATGATGCATATTCCACTTTTTTAGAATATAAAATTAAATATCTAGGAAGTGAAGACCACATCGGAACTCATAAATACCTTATATTATATGTATAAGAAACACATGAAGATAAATAAGATGTTCTTACTATGAATACTATTCAATATGTGAATTTTAGAAGTAATGTTTTAAGCTGATCATATGAATGAATTCAATGTAATTTGAATTTATATGTAATCAGTAATGGTAGAATTCAAAGTCCCAATTTGGTAACTGTTATTACTTTCCTCCATTCTAAATTCATGGGATGTGATGGTGATGACAATGAGTAATTACAGTGGAAATATAAACTTGATGTTCACAAATGTATGTGTCCTAATTTTTAATGAAGAAATTCAGCCCAAGGATATCTAGGAATCTTCTTGTAATGATTATAGCATGTAAGGAAGAGGGAGTATCACTAGATGGAAAGGTTACTAGAAAGGGAAATGTAAGAGGATCCGAAGTAGGATTATCTTAGAAAAATGTGATCATCTATGTTAGTATTATGGGAAGAAAGATCACCTTAAAAAGGATGCAACGATTAGAGGGAGATATCTAGAAGATATACTTCTAGTAGTGGGTTTTGAACCCTTTTTCTAAGAAAAGGAGTGGTTTACTCCTTAGTATCACTATCTCACTTGAGTCTTTAGTGATATACACTAGATATTTATTAAATAAAAAATCCAAGAGGGAGGGTATAAAAAATTACATTTTTGGAAGATACAACAAAGTTAATCCAGAATATGGGAAATATCTTGAGATTTCTGGCAATGAGATATGTATCTATCTAGATAAATAACAAAAGATTTTTGAACTTTAAAGGTGTGATATATATCCATGGATTAAAGAAAAACTTAATTTCCATGGGAAAAATTAATGACATGGGTTTTTGTACAATGTTCATGGATATAACATGGAATATTTCATGTGGATATATGGTAGTAGTAAAGTGAGATAAGGATAAGATTTTGTATCCTACAGGTTTATAAGAAGGAGTGATTCATACTGGAGAAGTTACTCTCATTAAACTTTGGAATAACTGTCTAGGCCACTTTAGTGAGAATGGACTAGATATTCTTACTGCTAAGAGATTAAAAAGACTATAAGCATAAAGTATGAAACATATGAGGATTGCATATTTGGAATTCATAGAAAGGAATATTTCTGAATGAAAGAGAAAATTATAAAGAATCAAAAGTTGGAGTTGGTTAACATAGATGTTTGATGGATAGATCTAGGGTGTTCTCACAAAGGCCCACTCTACTATGTGACTTTCATTAAGGAATCTGCACATAAAGTGTGGGTGTAATTTATCAATCATAAGTATGAGGAATTAAAGTCTTTTATTAAGTGGAGGTCTATAGTTTAAGAGGAGAATGAAATTAAGTTGAAGTTATTACACCCAGAAAATGGTGGTGAGTATAGAAGGAGATATTTCTAAAGGTTCTTCTAGCAGAAGGGGATTGATTTTGATAAAATAATTCTAGGGGCTACAAAGAAAAATAGAATTCTAGAAAGAATAAATATTATTTTGGTGGAAAATTCTATGATAATTAGGATTCATGTAGGGTTCCATAATGTTTTTTGGGTAGAGTATTTGAATTGTGTAACATATATAACCAACCAGCATCCATCATCACCAATTTGGAAATAAATTTCAGAGAACTGGTGGTCTAAAAAAAGGTTTATTTGAACCACCTAAAAGTATTTAGAGTACTTTACTATGTCCAAATTGACTCTAAGGAATGAGAAAAGATAGAGGATAAATCATGAGCATGTTACTTTTTTAGCAATGTAGATGAAGAATTTGGATCTTGACTTTGGGATAATGATTCACTGAAATTCATTAGAAGTCAAACTGTGATCTTTAACGAAGAGATCCCATGGAAGGATCATAACTTGGTGGGAAATTCTAGTGATAAAAAATTATCATCATAAGATAAATTCTATCTAGAAGTATGAATGAAATATACAAATATTCTTATAAATTTAGGAAGCATGATAGTTCAAGAAGAACCAAACCATCTGACGGAGTTACTAAAAGTAAGGGATCAAGTTCTGATAGTGTTTCCTAGGCTTTAAGTACAAAATATTTCAAAAACTACTGAAGATTGAGCACCAAAATTTCACACTATGTAATTTTAGTACTATAAGGAGCTTAAAAGTAGAGAAAATTATAGCGATCTACTAGGTAAAGTAACCAAATGAAAAGGTATAAGAGTAATTTTAATTATCTACTTCTAATGAAAGATGGAAAGCCTGAATGCTTAGAGGTGGTAAAGATTTTATAGGATTCAAAACAATGGGATTTGGAAATGAGGGATGAAATTTATTCCCTCCATGTTTCTAGAATGTGGTAGTGGATGGTGATACCTACTGAGAAGAAGATTCTTTAGAATAAATGGATTTATTTGATAAAGGAAGAGGAAAATGGTAGGTGGAGGTACATAGACTAGTTAGTTGTGAATGGGTTTTAATATAAGGAAGGATTATATTATTCTGAAATATTTTCTTTGATAGTTAAACATAAAAATATTTGAATGGTGTTGAGTATGGTTACATCATAATATCTTTATCTCGAGTAGATGGATTTGAATACAACAATCCTTCTTAGAGATTTAAATGAAGAGATCTATATATAGTAGCTAACTAGTTTTAAGGATCAATGGAATTAGGAATTTGTGTGTCCAATAAAACACATAATTTATGGTTTGAATTAGGAACTAAGTAATTGGAATCATAAGTTCAATAATTTTATGATGGAACAAAAGTTCATCCAGGGTAATTCTAACCATTTATATTACCAGAAGGTGTTTGATGATGGGAGTTTCATAATCTTTCTACTTTATGTGGATGAAATTATTATATAATTTCTGATGAAATAAATGATCTATGAGTTAAAGTATAAGTTATCTAGAAAATTAGAGATAAAATATTTTTTGTTTGAAAAAGAGAATTTTGTGGATGGGTATTATATGAGACAAAAGTTTTAGTACCATGTACCTGACCCAAGATGACTACATTCAGAAGGTGGTGAAATAATTCAGTTTTTTAGAATAAAAACATATGAACACACACTTGACTAGGAATTTAAAGCAAAGTAAGAATAATTAACCTCAAATGAATACAAAGTTCAAGTATATGGTGAAGGTTCCATATATATCAGCTATGAGAAGTTCGATATAGGCCATGATTTTTACTCATATAGACATTGCAAAAGTAATGGGAGTTGTAAGTAGGTTTATGTCAAAACCCCAAAAGCAAGAATTAAGAGACCATAAAGGGGATTATTTATAACTTGAATGGTTCTGAATAATTGATACTTTACTTAGGAATAATTGAGCTTTGTAAGGTTTTATAGACTCTGAAACTGGTTGAGATTCAGATTCATGGAAGAGAAATACAAGATATGTATTTAATTTGGGAAGAATTAAAGTTATTTGGATATCCAAGAATCAACCAATGGTCACAATTTATATAATAGAAGTAGAATATATCACTTTAATGAAATTAGAGAAGGATTTGGTGTGGATAGAGGTGTTTCTAGAGGATCTTTTAAAAACACCATAAGTTGGGATGCTATTTTATAACTCATAAAGCATGATTCAAAAATCCAATGTTTCATTATTGGATGAAGAAACTTTAGTTGAAGTACCAATTTATCTGGATGTTGTTGGAGAAAAGAGCACTAGACATATGAAAGATTGAATAGGCATAGAATCCAACCAACATGTTGACAAAGGTTATGACTTGGTAAGTGATGAGGTGGAGCTTCAACTTAATAAGTTTGTGTTTATTAGAATGAAGGCATAGTGGGGAACCATGTAGCTTCATTATGAAAATTTGAAGTAATAAGTTTGTATGGGAACTGATATAGGTCTTAGTCACAAAACTAAAAATGAATTTCAAGTGAGAGATTATTGATGTGAGAGATTCATTTTTTATAAGTAGGAAATGTTATAACACCATAAGGATAAAATCTAATGATCTTATTTATGATAATTTCATAAATATAGAGAAAAAATAGTAAAGTTATAGTTCACTGGAAGATGTAGGCTGTTGCATCAGGTGTTAGTCTATCATAAGTTCATTCATAAGAAAATATATAGGGCTATATATTTTTGATATCTTTAGAAGAGGAATATTTAACTGGTTGGGCATGTTAAGGTGGTGAAATTATTTGAACATGTAAAGGTTTCATATGTAAATTTTGGCGTAGGTAGACTTCAGTCCATGAAGATCAAATGGAGGTGGTGACTGGAATTCTCAAAAGGTAAATGTTATAAAATGTATGGTGGATCACTTGTGATGATACTATGTGATTAAGATATTGAGATCATTTTAATCATTCATAATGATTATTTTAATAAAAGTAAAGAATATTTCCCCCATAGATTAGGATGTAAGTCTAAATAAAATCAAAACATTGGGTTGTTCTTTTCCTTTAAAGTTTTCCTATAATCATTGTTTTCGATAGTCTTTCCTGAATTCTTCTAGTGGTTTTACCTTACAATGCAGTGACATGAGTGAATTTTTATTCCATGTTATGGGTGCTGTACATGGGCTTCATTATAGATCTATTTATTTTATATGTGAAGTTTCATTAAAGTATCATATGTTGGTTTAATTAGAAGGTGGATTTGGACCCAACATGTTGTATCAGTTCTCCTAGTTGGAGTGATTCCAAAGGATCAGGATCTAGTGAATGTGTTTAAGATATCTGTTCAGTAACAAATTTCTTCCCTTTTCCTTATAGTATAATATTACTAAGAAGTTACCAAACTCTTATTTTACTTTGATCAGAAGTAGCGGGAGTTCGTAATTTTCGATGGGATGACATTAGATGCGAGTGAGTACAGGCTGGAGAAGTTCGATGGAATGGATTTTGAGTTTTTGAAAATACAGATAGAGGATTTTTTTCTATAGAAAGACCAAAATATTACATTGATTAGATCCAAGTAGGAAGCTATGAAAAATTAATAATGAGAGAGGATGGATAAGAAATCACTTAGTATTATACATGTATTACTTTTTTAAAATGTGAAGTTTAATATTTGGAAAGTGAAAACCATATTAGAACTCATGAATACCTTAGTTGATATGTATGATAATTCGATGATAATGAACAATGCGTTCTTACTAAGGAGACTATTTATTATTTTAATATAATAATTAAGGTCTATAACCAATCATATAAATGAATTCAATGTAATTTTAATCCTGATGGAATTAGTAAAGGCAGATTTTGGAGACCTAGTTTTCATACTGCTGTAACTTTACTAACTTTTAGAGTAATGGGATATAATGGTGATGGATTTGAGTAATTATGGTGGAAATATATACTTGAAGTTCATTTATGTATTTGATCTAATATTTAATGAATAAATTTATTGGAATTATATATAGGTACATTCTAGTAACTCATACAGTACTAAAGGAATATGGTGTACTATTAGATGAAAAGGTCACTGGAAAGGGAAAGGTAGGTGGAGCTGAAACAAGAGTTTCTCGATGGAAGGTTCTCCCTTATATTGGAATTTTTAGAATAAAGGCCACCTTAAAAAGTATTATAATGATATTATAGATAACCCCATAAGATATACTTATGGTAGTGGGTTTGTGAACCCTATGTTAGAGGAAAAGGGTGGTTTGTTCTTAAGTATGGCTAGCTCACTTGAGTATTGGGTGATAGACTTTGGAGATTCATTCCATTAAACATAAAGGATTGAGAGTATGAAAAACTAAATCTCCAAATATATGGTAGAGTTCATTTAGAGGACTATAAATATCTTAATATTATTATCATGGGAGATTTATCCATTCAGACAAGGAATGAAATCCCACTGAACTTTTAAGGTATGTGACAAATCCTTAGATTAAGGAAGAAATTAATTTTCATGGGAAAAATAAATGAATCAGGTTTCTGTAAAATGTTCATGGATGGAATGTGGAATATTTCATGTGTCTCCATGGTAATAGAAAAGGGAGTGAAGGATAAGACCATGTATCTTATAGAATCATTAGAAGGAGCGATGCATGCAGGCAAAGTTACTTCTGCTAAACTTTATCATGACCGTCTAAGACACCTTAATGACAAGGGAATGAATATTCCTACTACTAAGGGATTTTTGAAGACAAAAATCATTAATTATGGAACATATGAGGATCATGTATTTGGAAAGTAGTAGAAGGTGTGTTTCTGAATGTAAGTAAAAACTCCAATGTAACAAATGTAGGAGTTTGTTCACACAAGTATTTGGGGTTCAAATCTAGTTTATTATCATGGAGGCTCACTCTACTACATGACTTTAATTTATGACTCCATACACAAAGTTTGGGTTCACTTAATCAATAAAAAGTTTTAGGTATTTAAGATTTTTTCTCATTGGAGGACCACAGTGGAAAAGGAGACTAAAATTATGTTTAATTGATTATGATTAGATAATGGTGGTGAGTATGGAAGTAGGGAGTTTTGGATGTTCTATTGGTGGAAGTGGATTGGTTATGAGAAAACCTTTCTAGGAATTCTGGAGTAAGATAGACTTGTAGAAATAATGAATAGGTCTTTATGGGAAAATTTTAGGATCATGAGGATTCACTCATGTTTCCCTAATGTGTTTTGGGTGGTGGTTGTGAACTATAAGAAATACTTAGTCAATTAGAGTCCATAATCACCCATTGGGTAGAAAATTATAGAGAAATATTGGTTTATAAGAAATTTAGATTTGAACTACCTCAAAGTATTCATATCAATCACCTATTCCCATGTTGATTATTAGGAATTAAACAAACTAGAGGTTGATTCTTGATCATGTTACATTGTTAGATATAGTGATGAATAATTTATATTTGTTTACTTTTGGATAATTATTCTAAAAAATTCATCATAAGTTGATGTATGATCTTCAACTAAGAGACCCCATGGAAGGATAAGAACCTAATGGAAAATTATAGTGAAAAAAGTATCATTAGAAGCTGAGGTTTATCTAGATAGATGACTAGAAGATACAAATATTTTAGTAAATTCAAGATGCATGATCATTTAGGAATTACCAGACCACCCAGTGGAGTTACCAAAAGTAATAATTCAAGTTACAATGGTGTTTCCCATGCTTGAAGTTTCATATATATCAAGTAATTCTAAAACTAAAGCACCATAAGTTCACACTCCAAAAGTTGTAGTACCCGAATGAGCTTAACCACTGAGATAACTTTAGATATCTATTAGGTGAAGGTGCCAAATGAAAAATTATTGGAGGATTTTCAGTATATACTTTTAACAAACAATGGATATCCTAAATTTCTAGAGGAGGTAAAGATTTTTAAGGATTAAAAATAGTTGGAGTTAGGAATCAGGGATAAAATTGATTCCCTCCATGTATTCAAAACATGAAATCTGGCAAAGAGACCCATTGGGAAGAAGATTATTTATAATAAATGGGTTTATCGACTGAAAGAAGATGGATATGGTAAGAGGAGGTATAAGTTCAGGATAGTTGTGAATGGTTTTCAATATAAGGAAGGTGTAGTTTTTTTTAAATATTTTCTTCATTAGTTAAACACACAACCATCTTAATAGTGTTGAGTATGGTTACATCAAAGTATATTTATCTTGAAGTAGATGGATGTGAAGAGTCCATTACTTTATAGAGATTTAGATAAATAGATCTTTATGGAGAAGTTGAATGGTTTAAAGGATCAATAAAACCAAGAAGTTGTGAACTAAATCAAGTTTATCCTTTACAGTTTGAAGTAGGTTATAAGGAATTGGAATCAGAAGTTTAATGATTTCATGATTTGACAAAAGTTTCTATGGAGAAATGTTAAACATTACTATTACTAGAAGGAGTTTGACGATGGGAGTTTCATCATCCTTCCAATTTATGTGGATTAAATTGTTATAATGCTTCCATTTAAAGAAAGGATTGATGAGATAAATAATGAGTTAAATGGAATATTTTAGATAAATGATCTCAGTACAAAAAAGAGAATTTTTAGGATGAGGATTGTACAAGACTAAAGTTCTGGTACCCTGTACCTATATTAGGACAAATGAATCTAAAAGGTGGTGGAGTACTTTAGTTTTTTGGATGAAAAATCTATGACCAAACCCATGGATAAACATTATAATCTAAGCAAGGATAATTCGACTCAAATGAACAATGAGGTCGACTATGTGGTGAAGGTTTCACATGCATCAACTGGAGGAATTTTTATGTACACCATAGGTATCTCAAGTATGGTGTGATATAAACTCAATAGACTACCACCAATAGTGTTTAGAATAATCTAGTCAGTGTATATAACATAGAAGTGTGCTAGTATAATAAATAATAAACAATGCTGGAAAAATAAATACTGGTTTGATCAGGTTTTGATAGGACACCTGGAAGATTTTACCTACTTTGGCATAGGCTGGAATAAGTTTGATCAGTTTAACACACACACACACATATATATATATATATAAGTAATCATATATATAATATGTACACATTTATATGCACTATATACATGAGGACATTTATAGGCATATATGTGGATACTAGGTGCTAGATGGACCTAGGGAATAACTCAAGTGTCCATGACTAGTCTAATGAGCCAATGAATCTAGAAAGGTCACAAGACCTTAATATTATATGAATGTAAGATTTCATGCCCGTTACTCAAGATGGTGGGGTGAGTCATCATGCACAACACTCGATATAGAGGAATGTGGAACATCATTCCTATCACCCAAATAAAGTAAATAGCATTAGATGTCATACCCGACAACCAATGTAAGGGAGTGTGAAATACCATGCTCAATATAACCCTTATCCATTGTTCACTAACTATAATCCATGGTCTAATTACAATAATCATGAGGGATTACCTCTAAAATATTTATAATTATTTTACCCCATCCAACCATAGGTGTCACAATCTATATAATTCATATTTATAAATATATAACATGTGGTGTGAACTTTCCACCAACTTCCATTCAATTAAATTAAGCCATTAAATTTACAAGGCAAGTAAAGTTTCATTTTAGAGTTAAGATAAACACTTGGATGATGTTCAATCATTTAAACATTTATATAAAAAGGGAAATTCAATTTATCACACCAAAAGGGGTAAAAATTGACAAGGTTAGAATACTCTAATAATTCAATATGAGTCTATAGGAGTAATTAAACAAGTTACAATTAATTAAAGAGTCTTAACACATTTTCAAAAAACATGTAAAAATTTCCTGCATGAGCTAAATCAAAAAATACTATAAAAACACCTAAACTTTTAGAGAAAATCACTAGACCACCTACATCATGTTTAGGAAAATACACTCATCCAAATTGAGGCTTGAAGTGAATCGAAACGTGAGAAAATGGAATAATTTTCATACACCCTTAAAATAGGGAAAATTATATCATACTAAAATAGCAAAGTAGATGGGAAGAGAAACTATGAAAGGAAGGTAAAGTAAAAGAGATATTAATATTGTGGATCTAATTCACCTGACAGTGAAGCAAATAGAGGTTGTATGAGGAAGATGATTCAAAGACTAAGTGAGGAGTAATAAGGATACTTGAGAAACTGCCCTGGGTGCACATGAAGGAGAAAGAAATATAGGTAGAGGAAGGAAATAGAGGTAGGAAAAAATAGTTACTTTAGACATCTTTAATGAGATGCACAATTAAGCTATACAGTTTTTATAACCGTGTACCAACCGCATGGGCTTCAATATCCAAAGCCACACCCCGATTGGTTATCTTGCACGGTTTGGAAAGTTGTGCACCTTAACTGTGCATAGCTACTGGTTAAGTGGCACTAAATGTACAGGCTAGGTGCATAGTTTAGGAAAATCATGTGCAAACCATGTTTCACCTCTGAAATAAATTGAAAACACCCCTCATGACAATGCACCTCAACTTGAATGGTTAAATTAAACCATGCAACACCTCTTTCTCCCCTAGACTAGGCTGCATAGTTTCTCCTAAAGGGCCTCACCATTTTAGGCAGACCGTGTGCCCTTACCAACCCTTCCAAAACTTGAGTTCTTAGGGGATGACACTCTCAAAACTCCTTCAAATTCCTAAGACACCCTTCAGGCCTTAAAAAACTTTTTAAAACATCACTTTTAAGTTATCCAATGCTCAAATTTATATTCCAAGGCTCAAATCAAGATTCAAACCATCTACCAAATGAAAAGTTTAAAACTCAAGGACTTTTCGACCCAATCCAAAATACAGGATGTTACAATCTACCCACCTTAGAACTTATCATCCCAAATAATCCTTGGGGAACAACGTAAACATAACCCAACCTAAAACGGTTTTGAAGTTTCATTCAAAAAACCACATTGCATTTAGAAATTGCCAATAGACCTTCAAGAGTTACTTTAATCATACGGTGCTCAAATCACCAAAACTTGAGAAAACACTAAAAAACAAGGATGAAACATCTAGAAAGAGCTTAACCAAGATCATATAACCCGAGAAATATCCCATTGTTGTCTCTTTTATCAAGTAGTATAATGTACTACCAACCTTAGTTATTAACCTTTGAATAGAAAATTCTGAGTCACGACACCTAAACCATCATAATTGCCTTATGAAATATCTATAGAGTTCTAACAATTCTCCTAGCACATTTATTGAAAATAAATTATAGTGAGAACACTACTCTGGGTCCTCATTCTAATCTTAGTAGTCAAATCAATTTGAACCAGCTCAAAATTGGTCGCTTTGGCTTCTGTTGAAAATCCCAGAAAACCCTCTCCACAACACCTACCTAAACTGATGATGTGTATGAAATGATTCCACAATGAGTTCATAAATCCTTTCAAAAGAACTCTAGTCATACTACCTCCAGTTGACTATTCTAATTTTTTTTGGATTATATGATCAGTGCATTTCAAACAATAGATTCCAAACACTTTAATCAAATACATCTTAAGACCGTATCAATCACATTCATCAAATCCCATAACTAATTTTCAGTGATGTCCCCTAATTGAACCATTATTGGTTCTTTTTATCAAACAACATATAGGTGCCAAAATGATTGTCTAAAAACCAATCTTGTATTTCCACAACCCTTATCTCAAGAGGGTCATCTTTAAACTGCCTATGGTGACATCCACACCATAAGGATTACCTTAAAACTCTCCTTGGGAACACTTAAAGCAGTCAATACATTAAAACAGAATACATTTGACTTGTTTAAGATTGGAATATAACATAATATCTCTTAGTGTACTCAAGATGAAGTTAAGATATGGGTCATGATCACTACTAAACAAGGAGTACACCAATATGTCACCAAAAGGCATGCATTGTTCCCTCTAATCCATGATCACATTTAAATTAGGCTATAATGATGTTAGCCAATGCCCGAATCCATGTATCTCAATAATGAGTGTCTAGGTTCAAACATGGGTCAACCATATTAAAATTTCCAATTGATTCTAGGATATCCCTCATAATGGGAACTACCTTTAATTTACTTAATCTATTGGTTTCTATTCCCAAAATCTTATAGAAGAAACCATCAATCCTCATCTTGCACTAGGCTGCTCACTGAAAGGTTATCCAAATGGTACCCCATGCAACTGAAGTATACCAAAATTTTCTTATGAAATGGGTGTACTCTCCCATACCACATTATTCTAGGCTTGAATCACACTCACAAGGGTCTTCCATCATTAAGGATGAGATGACCATGATACTTGGCATGTCAGTATCATCAAGGAAGGAGCTCCCTTGGAACTCATCTTTAAAACAAGCATCCAAAAGTTCCATTTTATAATGAATGAATGCCTACCTCACGAAATTGTTTAACTTTCAAAATTTTAACAATCTTACCATCTTTTAAACCCATTTGAACATCGATTAATGTCCCCTTACGATCATATTTCTTCTACTTGGAAGGAAACACTCCTCACGACTGATGTGAAAATGCCTACCGTATGAGTGTCCTAGTTGATGAATTAGTTAAAACAAAAAAAATGATGAAAAATGTTATATCATCACCAATCCTGATTCTTGGACATGAAAAAGATGATTTTAGAAAGTGTAACATAATAAGAAAGGAAAACCAACCACTCATAAGCATACTAGTTTGGATTTACTTTTAGAAGTACACGTGATACTCCCACTAAGTAAAGTCCACATGTGTCATCTATATTAGTCATAGAAGCCAAAAATAATCCAAATCAGCTGTAACACAATACATGATCATTTGAATAACATCATTATGATACACTAGGAAAACAGAACATTTGAATCTCATCTCAAAGGTACAATGCTCATAACGAGCTCACAATGCTTAGGTCACTCTACTTTATAGGTGACCCATAAACATAGCTTTCAAGAACCCATGACCCTTCATACTTGAGGTTGGGTTTCCATAATATTTAAAGTATTAAATGACCTTGTTTATTGAACAACATATGATTTAATTTAACTCTTTAAATTGATGGAATTGGGAAAAAAACATGTGCCTCAATGAAAAAAACAACACAACTGGCGCTAATAATTCCTATCATACAATTGACTATTAAGAAAAGGGGAAGGTCACATGACCTATGTAGCGTATAACCATGTTTGAGGAATGTATAAACTAACTAAATAGAGCATTAAATGATTCTAATTCATTTAAAAAGGCTCATACTTTTGATCAATCACCCATTTACTGATGGTGTCACTTTATTTCTAGGAGTCCTACTCGGGACAAACAATACCCAGACAACACCTGTCATTGAAAAAATTATCAAAATTATTTAGAAATGATTAAAGGTTTTGAGGGAACTACCTCTGTAGGAATATACCCTTAATAAATCATAAGGAGTCGATCCTAAAACATGTTCATGCCTAAAAATACCACTAGGACTTACCACCCAACCTTTAGGTCTATGCATCCTAGGAAAAGTCAACCAAGATTCATGATAGCATTAACATTACCATCACAAGAATCTAACAAGGAAAAATTAAAGCTAACCCTTACAAATGGTTCAAGATAAATTCACCCATAAAGGTTTATGTTAGAGAATTTAGCCAATGATCATTTGTTATAACACTTTATCCAGTTCATAATAAAGAATAACATGTATTAGTTTTAAAGCATCTATACTTATCATCTTACCTAGATTATGCCCTGTAGCATTTGAAAAATTATCTCATAAATCTTTTTAATTATTTGATAATTTAACCACAAGTTACCACAAGAATCCTGGTTAAATAAAATGTCAATTTCCAAGCTATAGAGAAAAACACCCTTTATGTTGTAACTGGAGTTTTAATTAATCTATGCCTAATGTCAAAAAGGAATAAAACAAAAAAAATTATATTTTATCATTTAAGGGGGATTAGTTAAGTAATATTCTACCATAAATTTATATATAACCATATAAGTGGTTGTAAAGACATTAAATAACAATCCCATTAGCATGTAAACACCATCATGGGGTCAATTAACAATGCATAAGAAGGGATAAAGAGACCTAAAAGGGTCCCACTATTTAGCTCTAAAATTTTAAAACACCCATAATGGGATTTGCACATAATCATATCATCTTGAGACTAAATTACTTTGGTCAAGTCCATTTTTCCCATAAGCAACATGCCCAAACAGACCTACATGGGTCTAGTTGTGCATTTGTAAAATTAAACACATGAGTCTCCATGCACAAAATATAAAGGCATCAGCATATAAAATTTAAAAATTTATCAAAAATTCAACTAAAATTAATAAGTATTTGTTTAAATTTTTCAAAACAAATTTAATTTTTTTAGAGTTTATGGTCCCAACCAGGTTAACTCATTAACCTTTTATCATAATATAAGATTCAATTTTTTTTATTTCACATAATGGTCTAGGTATATGAATCACCATTCCCAAATTATATAGGTAATTGACTTTATAATTTAAAATTAGAATTCACATAACTAAAAATAGGTTATCAAACTTATTTCTAGAATAAACAAGTCTCTAAATATAATGGTTCAATTATATGGGTTACCATTCTCCAATTTATAAAGTCCTATAAAATTTATAAATTGGATCATTGGTTCCCATTTAATTGAAACCAAATTACCATGTTTAATTTCAAACTATAAAAAGTCTATAAAATATAGTTCTATTATATGGGTCACCATTTCCCAATTTATAAAGAACCCATCCACTTTATAAATTGCAATATGGCATCCATTTAATCAAAACCATTAATGTTTCAGCCTATAAAATCAAAGTTTTATTGATTAAACATAAAATATTTGGTTAATTAAATAAAATTACATCATAAAAATATGTAGTAAAACACAGTTTAGGTTGACGTAACCATTTTATTTAATCAACCATATATCATGAATACAACAAAATTTTATTTCAAGCAATAAATACAAGAAAGCATGAAAACAAACATGGTGAGTCACTACATAAGCAGGAAACACCCAAGCATGGTATATAACTAAGAATAATAAATAATGTACCTAAAAAGGTATAAAACTAAGAATGTTACAAAAATAACTAACATGGTATATAAACAGTCATGTTAATAAACACACACAACACATCAACAAGTCTCAAACATCCCAACAATGAAATCTACATGACATGATATATGCATGACATGAAAATATCCATGTTTCTAGAATAATGCATGTGGAAATACCTACTTTTCATATTGAGAAAAGGTTATAATCCATAAAATCCATAAAATCAGTAACTATAAAAAATAAAACAACCACCCAAGGAAAAATAACATCCAACTGTAATAACAATATCATAAAAAAAAGTCCCATTCCCGGAAAATTTGATCTTTCCTACATGCATGGGTTGACCAGACCTAGAAAAAATCTATTTATCAAGTAATGATGCATTCCTAGTCTCTTTTATACCATCCCAAATAGTAATAAAAAATTAAAAAATAGGCTCTAATACCACTTGTATTATCCTTTCTTGGAATCCACTTAAAAAGGTGCCCTGAGCCAGTGAGCCACTAGGCCTCAAGCATACCTCCCCATACGCTAGATGCTGCCGACTAACAGTAAGGGTCTAATGGTGGTACAGTGGGGAGACTATATCCTCATATCATAGTGGCATAATAGATATAAACACAGATAATATATAATGGAAGCATGTTATAATAGATAGTACATCAGAAATGGAAACATCTAAACTACAATAATAATAACCATAATCCATATGTGGAGTCATACAAAATGATGTAATGGAATGATGATATAAAAAAATAGAAACACGGGATGTAGAGAACATGCATATATGAAATTCTATACAAAAATACAAAAAATACCAAAAGATAGCTCCACTAGCATCGTGACCTTACGCTTGGCCCTTTACTATCACGATCAATGATATAAGCCAAACAAATCAAGCATCCATGATAGGTAACTTTCCCTTATCCACACATATAGTCATAAAGTATACTCGGGTAGCAAAGGTGACCCAAGTAGGGAGTGAGATAAACTCAGTAGGCCACCACCAATGGTGTTTAGAATAATCTGGTCAGTGTATATAGTACATTAGTGTGTAGGTATAATGAATAATAAACAATGTTGAAAAAAATAAATACCGGTTAGCTCTGGTTCTGATAGGATACCCGACGGAACTTACCTTCTTTGACATAGGCCAAAATAAGTCTGATAAGTTTACTATATATATATATATAAAATTAATCATATATATAATATGTATACATGAATATGCACCATATATATTGATACATTTATAGGAATATATGTGGATACTAGGTACTAGATGGACATGAGGTGTAACTTAGGTATTGATGACTAGTATAACAAGAAAATTGCTCCCAAAAGTGTATAATCCCTAAATCTCATATGAATATAAAATTTCATGATCATCACTCGAGATGGTGGGATGAGTTGTCATGCCAAACACCTGATACAAAGGAATGTGGAGTGTCATGGCCATCACCCAAAATAAAGTAAATGGTGTGAGGCATCATTCCTAACACCCAATTTATGGGATTATGAAATTTCATGTTCAATAGAACCCTTAACCATTGTTCACCGACCATAATCCATCCTCTAATAATAATAATCATGAGGGATTACCTCAAAAATATTTATAATTATTTTACCCCATCCAACCATAGGTGCCACAATCCATACAACTCATGTTTATAAATATATAAAATGTGGTGTGGAATTGAAACCCACTTCAATTAAATTAAATTAATCCATTCAATTTACAAGGAAAGGAATTTTCCTTTTCAGAGTTAATCCAAACACTTATACGGTGTTCATTCATTTAAAAATTTATATAAAAGAGGGCAATTCAATTTATCACACCCAAAGGGGTGGAAATCAACAAGGTTGACATCCTCTAATAATTCAATATGGGTCTATGGGAGTAATTAAACAAGTTAAAATTAATTAAATATGTTTAACACATTTTAAGGAAACATGTGGAAATTTCCTGTATGTACAACATTGATAAGTACTATAAAAACACATAAACTTTTAGAGAAAATTGCTAGACCACCTACCTTATGTTAAGGATGATCCACTCATATAAAATTAAGGAATTAAGTGATCCAAAATGAGAGAAAATGTAAGAATCATCATACACGCTAAAAATATGGAAAATGAGTTCACACCAAAATCTAAAAGCAGATGGGAAGAGAAAATATGGAAGGAAGGTAGCGAAAAAGAGATTACCATTGCAGATCAAACAAACTCGATGACAAAGAAAAAAGTGGTTGTATGAGGAAGATTATTTAAATCCTAGGTGAGGAGGAATAGGGGATCTTGAATAGATGCCTCTATTGTGAATGACAGAGAAATAAAGAGAGGGGGATGAAGGAAATAGAGGTTGGGGCACAATGATAATTTTAATCCTCTTTAATGAGATGCATAGTTAGGCCACACAGTTTGGATAACCGTGCACCAACCATATGAGATTAAATATCCAAATCCACACCCAACATAATTAGCTCACACGGGTTTTAAAACCATGCACCTTAACCATGTATAGCTACAGGTTAATTATCACTAACCATGTAGGCTAGGTACATGGATTGAGAAAACCGCGTGCAGCCCATGTGACACCTCTGTAATAAATTTCAGACACCCCACACGACCATGCACCTCAAATCACATGGTTAAATAAAACTGTGTGACACATACTCCCTTGGACTAGGCTACATGGTTTCTCTTGAAGGGTCTCACAATTTCAGAAAAACTATGCCCCCTTACCAGCCCTTCCTAAACTTGAGTTCTTGGGGCCCAACACTCCCAAAACTCCTTCAAATTCCTGAGATACCCCTTAATCCTTAAACCATATATAAAAACATCACTCTTAAGTGATACGATGCTCATATTTACTTTTTGACATTGAAATTAAGATTTTCTTGTCCACCAAATGAAAAGTTCAAAATTCAAGGACTTTTCAACCCGATCCAAAACACGGAATGTTAGAATCCTCTATAAAGTTTTTCAAACTTTTAATTTCGAGGAGATTCAGATTCATATAATATCACTATAAGATATGTGTTTAGTTTTGGTGTAATTAATGTAATTTAGACATATAAACATCTATTAGTGGTCTCAATTTATATAACAGAATCAGAGTATGCCACCCTGATGGAAGTAGGGAATGAACTTGTGTGGGTAATGGGGTTCCTGGAGGATCTTAAAAAAGAACTGTAAGTTGGGAAACTATTTTTTGACTCAAAAAACATGATTCACTTGGCTAAAAATATAATTTTTTATTATAGGATGAAGCACATTTAGCTGAAGTACCACTTCATCTAGATGATATTAGAGGAAAGAGTGTTATACCTATGGAAGATTGAAGGGATATACAAAATCCATTTGACATGTCAACAATGACTGTGACTCATAAAGTGATATGGAAGTGTTGAGGTAGTAGAATTATTTTAATAGATGAAGGATTACTTCATGAATATTAAACAAGGTACACTTTAGCTCATGCAGATCAGATGGTGGTCGAAACTAGAATCACTAAAAGGGAACTACTATAAAAGACAGGGTGAATCACTTATAATGATACTCTATGATTGAGAGATCGATATCATTATAATAATTCCTCTTGATTATTTGAATATAAGAGAAGCTGGTTTACCCTATAGACTAGGATGAAAGTATGAACCATGTTAAGCCTTTGTGTTGTTTATTTCCTTTTAAGTTTTATTTTCATTATATTTTATGGTAGTCTTACTTGTATTATTCTAGTGGTTGTACATTGTGGTGTGATAACTTGGGTGTGTGTTTCTTCTAAGACCCAAGTGTCATATGTGGGGTATACTTTAGAGCTATTTCTTCCAAATGTTAAGATCTAGTGAAGTATCTTCTGATGGTTTAACTAGCAAGTGGATATGGACCCAATATATCAAAGATGATATGAAAAATAAATCTCACTAAAAGTTATTTCTCATCAATGAGATTAAAAAAATTGGTGTGATAGATATCCAATAAGATAGATCATGTGATAATCTTACATATTTATTTATAAATCTATTACCAACCGCAACATTTGAAAAGTTTATTTATAAAATTAGGATACAAAGACTACAAAATTTACCATGATTTAAACAATTGCGGTTGGGAATGTTGTACTCCTTTTATCTTCATTGGGAGTTTTCTCATTTTGTTTTCTTAATAAGGTTTTAAACAAGGTATCTTAAAAATTGGGTTGAAACTAAAATATTTGTTCACCTCATGTTCTTTTCCAAAAGGTTTTTTAGTGAAGGATACATAATATTTCATAAAATTAATGACATATAAGGGTATGTTATAAATAAATAATATTATTTAATGTGGATGTCAAAATTTCCATGGGTGGTGTTTCTCATGGGCTCAATTATCATGGATAGTAATTCTTCTGACCATTAATCTCCCATACTCTATCCCATGTCAACAATACAAGTCATTTTAACTTTCTTGGAGAATAAATATAAATTTAGATTGTTGACAATATTTATATGTATCTTATATACACATAAATATAATAATATAATAAAAACTTTTAGCAATATACATTTTATCTATTTCTTATGTTCATCTTTACTTACACTATACATTGTGTGTTTTTTTTACTCATTCACCATCCACTTCATGCTTTGACAATAGTTGATACAATGCTTTTGATTTCAAAATACATCATGGTTTCAATTGGCTCTATTCTCTTAATTTTATACTAATTTCATGTATTTAATTCCATTATTTTCATGATCTATTTTAAAAAATAAGAACACATTAATATCAATTTGATTATTGTTTTAGTTTTCAGTTTTTAAAAAAAGTTTTATAAATGAATTTTTGAAAACTATTTTTTAGAGCATGGTATAAAAAATTGGTTTGATCACATTTACTTCAATTTTTTTAATAGTAAAATAAAAAATAGTTGATAAATCTTATTATAAAACTATTTTAAAAAAATTAAAAAGGAAATAATTTATTTTTGTTCATATATTTGTATTCACTTTTTAAAAACTATATACCCATTTTTTATTTTCCAAGGACTCTTAATAATTATTTCCATAAAATCTTATTAGTATATATTTTATCTAGTGAAGGGAAATTTTTTTTTTGTGTAGTCATATAAAATTAACACATCTTCCTCAGTTTAGCCAAATTTTTTAAATATACATTTTTGGAATTGGTTCAGGATAAATCCTAAACTTGCAAATAAAACACCTCAAATCAATCACAATTTATTACCAAATTATTTTAATCAATTAATATTCTTAATATTTTTATGTTTTTAATGATACTGTAACATCCTACGTTTTTGAATCAGATTGAAAACCTCTCATGTTTTGAATTTTTGAATCGGTGGGTATGCCAATTTCTTTTTTGTTGATTGGAACAAAATTAAAGGAGTTATTTCAGACTTATATCTAGTTTTTGGATGGGTTTAGAGGTTTATATGAAGCCTCAGGTGTTCAGAAGGGGGTTTGGGAGTGTCGGAGTCCTGAAGGTTTGTTTTGGGAGTTGTAGGTCAAGGCTCACGATTAGTGTAAATTGTGCAGCCTATTACAGCTAACTGTGTGGACCCTTTTTACACTGAGCACGATTTGGGGGAAACCATGTGAGTGGATCACACATCCATGCAACCATTCCTATAATTTTTATAGATTCTTCCGCACAGTTTTCACATGGTTAGGGTAAACCATGCGACAAGCCTCACAGGTAGTACCACTTAGTGAGTACCCATTAACTGTAGCGCACACGGTTTGCAAAAAGTTTGGAAAATAATATGAGCTAACCATGTAGCCTTAAAATGTGTGAAAAGTATATTTTCCCTTCTCTTTATTTTATTATTTTCTCCTTATTTTCCATCATTCTTCATTTGTGGGTCGCACAACAACAAAGGAGAAACTCTCCTCTTCCCCTCCTTTAGGTTGTGGCATAGATCTATCATTGGTTCTCCATTTATAGATCTGTCAAGTGAATTGGAATCATAGTGGTAAGGATAACCTCACCCATGCTTCCCATATTCCTTGATTTTCCTCATGAAATGCTAAATTTTTGTGAGTGGTTTTACCCTATTTTTATGGAGTTCAATAGAATCGTTGATTTATTCCAAAAAAATTGGAGTTAGAGGCTAATACCAGATGTGCCTACATCAACGAGCCCAAGGTAGATGGTTCATACCTTTCTTTGTCATTTCATGAATGATTTTGGGGTGCGGCTTTTTGCGTGCTATTGGGTAGTTGAGAGAGACACGTTTTCTTGATATCAAATTGATCGTATGACCTTAAGGGATTCCTTTAGGAATTCCCCAGCCATATTCGCTCATGTGAGGCTGGGTTAGAGGCTGTCGACCACCTTGGGTAGCTTGGCCAGATTACATTCTTATTTTTATTTTGATTTGGTTGTTTATTCAAAATGAATTTATTAATTTTAATTGAGTTAGTGAATTCAATTAAATTTAATTGTTAAGTTTATTAAATTTTAAAATTACATCGTATTAAATTATATTATTTATTAAGTGAATTAATTAATTCATATATGATATTTTTATGTAATCCTTGGGATCATGACAAGCTTGGCATGAGGAATTGAGGGGTCATGGTCATCGGGAATGAGTCCACATTCTTTTTCAGGTTGGTATTTCCCCAGCTTACTTGAGTGACGTTAATCACAGGATTGGGAATCGTGGACATTAGTTGAGGCGGAAAGGCCATAAAGTTGAGGTAATGACCCATGATATTGGATGGAATGACCATCATACTTGATAGAAATGGTCATAGGGGAACTAGGTGCCGATTGAATGTTCCTTAGGTACTAATTCTTTGATTGGTGCTCACCCTTGATGGACAAAGCACCGATTGGAGTCATGTACACACAAGAGGAATTTATGATGAGGTGGTTTTGACCACTCATGTGGGAAGATTACCTTGGTAGTGTAGCTTTGGAAATTGGTTTGGGGGGGGGGTTATTTCCATATAAAGCCACATGTAAGGTGAGAAGCCTTCACATGATAGCATTGACGCTATCAGTTGGGGGAATGAGGCTTACCATGATTGAAGCCATTGGGCATGGACTATTTTGGTGGATGAAGATCAATGTTCCTTGGGACGTCATGATATGAGTCAACAATGGTTTTCATTTGAGGTCAGATATCATTGTACCTCTAGACGTTGGGCTTGGAGCTGATGGGTGATTTTGAGAAGGGGTCTGAGGGATTGGTTACTTTTTCTTGGACATGTATTCGAGTCATAAATGGTTTTTCTTGGACACAAGTTGTTAGGTTGGCATGAGGTGTTAGTGAATTTTGAGACAGAACTTGAGGGTTCACCTAAGATATTTGGTATGAGGGGATGCCTTGGGCTATAGTGTTAGAACCCAGATCTTCATTTTAGGTATGGATCTTGATTTCGAGTTGTTTTTGAGGAAAAAGAAAGAAATGGGAATTTTCTAAGTACATGCCATGTACTTGTGAGTACACGCCGTGTATCTGATTGCTGAGCACAACCATGTACTGGCCATGTAATGACTGAGTACATAGCCATATGATGACCTAGAAGACCGCTTAAGTTAGGGGTCAATTGAGGCTAATACATGGCATGCACATTTAATGAACACGCAATGTATTTTTCTTTTTATTTGACATATCAGTGTGGGGTCACGTCTTATGTACGAATATGTCTTATTCTCCCCTTGGTTCATAAAGAAGAGAGACAGAACAACAAATGAACTTCAAAGCCTTCATGGTTCTCTGTTCGAGCTCCGATTGAGATGCCATTAGGTGAGTTAGAATCCCATTGGTGAGTTCTCAAAACCCCTAGAGCCTTTTTTCCTAATCCTTCCTCTCTCACGAGTTATTCAAGGTTGGACATGTTTCACCTTTTTATATATCTACGCCAATCTAGGCAGATTCAAGGGCCGACGTTCAAGTTTATTGATCACGAGACATTGAGTTAGGTGGTTTGTGCCTTTCATTGTTCTTCTTTGGATTATATATGATAAAATTGACATATACCCACATTTGGGGTATTACGTGTTTTGGAATTTAACCCTGTTTATCACCTTCTATGGTTAATTGATTGATAAAGGGTAATTTCTTATGCATAGGGGGATATACCTTGTTTATGGGACAACTGTGGATTTGTTTCCTTGATTTATTGGTTATGAAAATTTTTTCTAGGATACCTGTTATGCTTTCCTTGTTTTCCATGTCTTGTTTTGTTAGGATAGAGTTACTGTTTATGTGAGATTACTGTGATATTCATTGTGTAAGTTTGAACAAGGGGAATTTGACTGTGAGAGCTTCCTAAGGTAGGGTCATTTATGTATGTTTTACTATTATGTTGAACCAAGGGTATTGAATGTGTGAGATTCTAGGTGGTCATCGACCCAGGTGTTTAGACCATGAGAGCTACCCAGGTGGTCGTTTATAATTTAGTAATGCTATGTTGACCAAGGGGGTATTGACCGTGAGAGCTACCCAGGTGGTCATTCGTAAATGATTAATGATAAGTTAGACTAAAGGGGTTATATCGTGAGAGCTTTCCTAAAGGGTCATTATTAAATGAATTGTTGTTATGTTAGACCAGGGGGATTAGACTGTGTGAAATTTCCAAAAGGGTCACTATTTAATAATTGAATAATTGTGATGAGTCTTCCAAGACAAAGAAAAAGCTTGGACTCAGTCTTAATTGTTTGTTTAGATGGTCTTTTGATACATCTATTTTGTTATGTACATAGGGGATACAGATCTTAGTCTAGATCCCAAGGTTTACATGATTTAACGAATTGAATAATAAATATGAATGAATGTAATTGAAAAATGTAGGATTGATTACTTTTGAGTACTTCCTATTTTATTGCTTTATTCCTGCATATTTCCTACTATATATATTCATTGACAATTAAGAACAAATATTTTGGTGGTTGCCTACTAGGATTTGTCTCACACCCTATTTGGGTCATGATTTTGGACCCAAATAGATTATATGGTTGAAGGTATAGATAAGGGAAACCACCCTTCTTCACCAGGTACTTGATTGTTGTTGGAGATGGAGAGCATGTGACCAAGATGAGGCTTGAGATGCTGCTATAGTTTACTGTTTGTTTTGTAATTTGGTTTCTGTATTTATTTCTAGCATTGTGAATTGTTTGGCTACTTTCTTAGATACATATTCCATGCATCATATATATGTATTGTGGCTTCTGTTGGATTTACTTTCAGTATTCCGCTATATATTGTTTGTGGTATTACTATTTCTACTATTGTTTACTATTTTTTATACACTATGTATACTCTACCTATGATGGCATAGTTTCCCTATTATCACAACTTGACCCTCACTTCTAGTTGTCAACCTCTAGCGTTTAGGGAAATGTGCTTGAGGTTATGTGACCAACTGGGTTTGGGGCACTTTTGGGTGACAGTCAGATCCAGGATGTTATAAAGTGGTATCAAAGGAGGTTCTTTTCTTCTTTGCCTTACTATTTGGAGCCTATAGAATGGGATATGAAGGAATAGATAGTTGGCAATAAGATGTTCTTGGGAGTAGCTAACCTGTGTACAGGGAAAAGCCAAGTTACCTTGAATATTAAAATTTTTATGGTTTTTCAATTGTTACAGTTGATTTGATTTCACCATTGGGTGACACACTTATTTTGTGCTATTATTATTAATATCATTGTGGTTATATTTCTGTTTCAACCTGATGAGATGAGGGTATTCCATCTCATACATCATATAGGAACTTACTAGAGATCACATGTCATGCATTCTTGTCATGCCATTTAGGGTGCATTACTGATTACATGCTGTTGTGATAGATTTTGTGCTATATATGAATGCTATTTTGATAGATTCCATGATATAAATACCTACTATTTTGATAGGGTATTGGTATATATAAAGTTTCATTTGGATGGACACCAAGCTTTCGTCCCTAAGGTGTTATGGGCCCTCTTGGATCAGAATTTGGTGGATCATGTTCGAACTTTAATTGAATCCTATCAAGTTATTATGTGAAAAAGGATTCCAAACTTTTATTTTTGGGGAGTATGGGCTCTCACGAGTTGGAATTTGTCATTACTTGTCTAAATTTTAAGTTTTTAAGGGTTTCAGAGAAGTTTCAGAGGCTTAATATCTAGAAACCCAGACAAAAAAACATGTGATGTTATGAACACATGCCATGTATTCTTATGTTCTGGAAGAACTGGATTTTATTAAGTAAATGATGTGTACCATATGTACATGCCATTTAGTTGTTGAACGTGTGACTGACTGTGTGAGAAAAGACATGGGGTTGATAATTTTTTGGTAGAACATGCCATGTACTAGGAGTACATGTCATGCTATAAAAGACCATATATCTGGCCATGTGACTATCGACACTGGGGGATATAACTTAGGTTTTACATGTTGTGTCTCATTTATACATTCCATGTAGTAATCGACCGTGTATCCGGATGTGTGACTAACAACATGGGTGGATGGAACGTATGCGGTACACGCCGTGTCTAGGGTGAACACTTCGTGTGGTGTTACACTAGTAGAACCATGTAGTTCTAGCCATGTAGGAGTACTTGGGTAGGAGGGAATATTCAAGTACACGCTGTGTCTCATGAGAAACACGCTGTGTGTATGGGGTGTTACATGAACAAGTTGGCAGAGGTACATGCCCATGTTAAAGCTTAAGGGAACACACCGTGTAGCAGTTCTACACATCGTGTAACCGTCTTTTGTAAAACTCTAATGCTTTCCTTCTCCTATTACTTTATATAACTTATAAGTTACTTTCCTTGATAATATTAATCTAAGGTGTGCTCTTGAACTTAAAGAGTCATGACACAAAGACGTCCTCCAGTTGTACACCGGGTATAGGGAGATGACCAGACACCAGAAATGGTAGATCAGGGACTACGAGTAGATCCTCCTGTCATGCCCATCTTGACACTAGCTGTTATACCAGACACAAGTGCTGTTGAAAAATTTCATGAAGGCTTTATGAGGATGGTGCAGAATTTTTAGGGATCACCACATCCTTCCCTGACTATGAAAGAGTTGATGAGGGTGTTCCAGTAGCAGCATCCTCCCACTTTTTTTGGGGATGTAGGACCACAAGCTGTAGAGTCATGGTTAGATTCCATTATTTCTATCTTCGAGCATATTGAGACACCTCCTGAGAGGAGGGTGAAGCTCGTGATGTACATACTATGTGATTCCACAAAGAGATGACAAGATGTTATCTCACAGGCGGGACTTCATCAGGATATGTCTTGGTAAGAGTTTTAGAAGACCTTATATGATTACATCTACCCCGAGACATTAAGGGATGACCGAGCCTGGGAGTTCTTTCATTTGGACCAGGGCACTCTTTCAATGATGAATTACTCTTCTCATTTTACAGAGCTTTAGTGCTTTACACCTATTTTGGGAGGTGACGAGTTATCACTAGCTAGGCGGTTTGAGGATGGTCTCAAGCATGAAATTATATCACAGGTGAATGTTTTCAGGCTAACTTTGGTGATTGATATAGTAAATTAGGAATTTATTTCCAAGCACAATCTAAGTGAGTTAAGAGCTGCGATCCAGGGCAGTCCAACATCTAGGGTTGGTACTCTTCTGACAAATAGCGGGAAGCGCCATAGGGAGCTTTCATGGGATGTTTCTTCAAGTAGCCAAGTGGTGTACTACTAATGTAGGAAGAGTGGGAATACGATACCACATTGCCCAAAATACATAGTCAAGTGCCAATTCTATAGTAGGATGGGCCACATTCAGTGTTTTTACAGGAAGTTCTCACCAACAGTGAGTGAGAGGGGATCTGTTATGACTCCACATTCAGGATCAGGACTGCAAGTTTCTCCTTAGTCAGGGAACTGGAGTTCTTCAGGACATTCAGGCCAATGAGGTGGTCGTGGCTATGGAAGTCAGATGACAAGTTTTTAGAAACAATAGGGTGGACTAGCTTAGAGTATCCAAGGAGGGTCGCAGGGCCATGGTATAGGTCAAACTTTTGTGATGGAACATACCCAACAGGAGAAGGATCCCAGACCCTCTACAGTTAGAGGTACAATTCTAGTTTCCTCAGTTTTAGCTTCTACTCTTTTTGATACAGGGGATTCCTATAGTTTCATATCTATTTCCATTGTGGAGAGCCTTGGGCTTTTTATCTTTACATATAATGATATTATGACATTAGACACTCCATTGGGGATTAGGACGACTAATGTATGTCAGTGCAAGGAGTTCCTTCTTGAGGTCGGTGGGTGTCACTTCTTGTGGGACCTCTATGTCTTAGAGATGATAGGATTCAATTTTATTCTTGGAATGGACTGGTTAGTCTCCTTCAAGGTCTTTTTTGACTGCTATCACCGTATGGTGAGTTTCACAGTACTAGGGGGTGGGTATTTTCTACACAAGGGAAAATGGGATGTCTAGGAAAATAGAGATGGACCTGAGCATCATGGGTTGGGAGGAATTACAACCCAAATTTCTAGTTTATATCTGGATGACTAGGGGAATTCACAAATGAACTTTCCTCCAGTGGTGGATTGCTTCAGAGATGTCTTTTCAGATGACTTTTCAAGTTTACCTCTAGAGAGAGAGAGGTAGATTTATCTATTGATCTTATGATAAGAGTGACATCGGTGTCCACTACTCTATATAGAATGGCTACACTAGAGTTATAGGAGCTCAAGAAGTAGTTGGAGGAGTTGTAGGAAAAGGGTTTCATCCGACCCAATACTTCTCCTTGGGGTTTTCCTATCCTTTCTAAAAAGAAGGAGGATGGTAACCACAGACTTTGTGTGGATTATCGGAAGCTGAACTAGTTGATAGTTAATAACTGATATCTTTTGCTGAGGACTGATGATCTCTTTGATTAGATTTAAGGAGCCCAGGTGTTCTCGAAGATTGACTTGATATTAGGTTATCATCATTTGTGTGTTAGACCATCAGATATACCACTTATAGCCTTTCGGAGAAGGTATGGTCTATATGAGTACTTGTTTATGCCATTCGGTATCAAAAATGCTCCGGTAGTTTTTATAGAATTGATAAACCGAGTGTTCCATCCTTACTTGGATTCTTTTGGGGTAGTTTTCGTGGAAGATATCTTGGTGTACTCTCACACTCGACATGACCATACCACCCTTCTTGAGATCGTATTGAGCACACTGAGAGAGCATCCGTTATTTTCTAAGCTCTCAAAATGCCACTTTTGGATGGACTAGATTCACTTCTTGGGTCATGTAATCTCAGAGATAGGAGTATCAGTAGACCCCAAGAAAGTGAGAATGGTAGTTTCCTAGGAGCATCCGAAGAACATTTGTTAGGTATGGAGTTTTCTGAGGATGAATGGTTACTACAGGAACTTTATTCAGAACTTTTCACACCGAGAAGCACCACTGAAGGTCCTGAAAAAGAAATGTGTGAAGTACTTGTGGAAAGATTCCTATGATTCATCCTTTCAGGAGCCTAAAGGGAGATTGACATTAACACTGATACTGGTTTTTCTAGTGCTGAGAAAGAGTTACACTATTTACTACGATGCATTAGGTATCGGGTTGTGATCATTGCTATGAAGGGGGAAGGAGTTGTTGTGTATGAGTCTCAACAGTTGAGGCCACATGAGATGAATTACCTAATGCACAATCTAAAGTTGGCTACAGTTGTGCATGCCTTGCACTGTTGGAGACATTATCTTTTGGGAGATCATTTTGTGGTATACACTGACCAAGAAATACTCAAGTATATCTTTACTCAACATGATTTGAATTTGAGATAGAGAAGGTGTGTTGAGTAACTTCATCATTTTGACTTTGGGATTCCCTATACACCTAGGAAAGGCAACGTAGTGGCTGATGCATTGAGAATGAGAACTCAGATACAGGTAGTTCTGGAGGCCAATAATGAGTGGAAGCTTATGGCCCTATTCTCTAAGATGTATTTGGAGGTGCATGATAGACAGGGGATGAATTTTCTTCCTTCTATAGATATTACCTATAATCTACTAGATCGAGTGCGAATGAGGAAATTATCAGATTCTGAAGGCCTAGCCCTGAGGGAGAGTGTGTTAGGAGAGGACCCTACTCCTGGATGGACCATGGGTGATGATGAGGTTTTGCGTTTTCATGGGGGTTTATGTGTGTCAATAGACATATGCAAGGAGCTATTGCAATATTTTCATACCTCCGTATGGGTAGTTCATCCTGGTGTCACCAAGATGTATCGAGATCTACATTGTCAGTATTGGTGGCCAGGAATTAAGGGGGATGTAGATAGTTTTATTATGATATGTTCCACCTGTCAGCAGGTGAAGGCGGAGCATCAACAACCAGTAGGTCTATTGTAGCAATTACCCATTCCCTAGTAGAAGTGGAATGATGTCACGATGGATTTCATGATGGGTTTACCAAGACCACCTCAAGGAAATGATTATGTATGGGTTGTTGTTGACTGACTCACAAAGGTTTCACATTTAATACCGATTAAGGAAACCTTCAGTGTTGATGAGATTGGGAAGTTGTACATACATGAGATTGTACGTTTACATGGGGTTACACACTCTATCATTTCATACAGGAATTACTATTTTACTTCTCATGTCTGGTAGGGACTATAGAGGGTGTTGGGTACATAGGTACTTCTGAGTATAGCTTACCATCCCTAGACAGATGGCCAGTCTGACTGCACGATTCAGGTTTTGGAGGACATGCTTTGAGATTTCATCCTGGATTTTGGGGGATCTTGTGAGTGACACATACCCCTAATGGAGTTTTACTACAATAATAGTTTTTAAGAAATGATTCAGATGACACCTTATGAGGCTTTGTATGGTAGGCCATGCCGATCACCCCTATTTTGGCTGGAGGAAAAAAAGGCAGCTATGTTGGGACCTCATCTTGTCTAAGAGACCACTGAGTAGGTGGAGTTGATTTGGAAGAGGATGGATACTTCAAAGTCATGATTGAAATCTTATGCTGATCGATGAAGAAAACCTATGGAGTTCGAGGTCAAAGATCAGGTTTTCTTACGTGTCACACCAAGGTTGGGACACAGGAGGATTAAGAGACAAGGGAAGCTTTCACTGAGATATATTAGGCCATTTGAGGTTTTTTAGAGAATCAGTCTGGTTTCCTATCGGTTGCGGTTACCTCAGAGGTACCGAGATATGCACGATGTATTTAATGTTTATCAGCTACGCTGTTACTTTTTCAGACCCATATCACGTTTTTCAACTTGAGGAGGTTGAGTTGGAGGTGGATGCATCCTTCGAGGAGAACCCAATTATGATTTCAGATCATAGCATGAAGGTTCTACATGGTCATTCCGTTCCTTTGGTATGGGTTTTATGGCAGCATGGGCAAGTACAAGACAAGACTTGGGAGAGGGAGGATGATGTATGATCACAGTGGCCAGATTTGTTCTCATTTTCTTCTTCACCACCTTTGGAAGGGAAATTTGAGAACAAATTGCTTTAAGGGGGAAGTTTGTAAGAACTCAGATCTTCATTTTAGGTATGGATCTTGATTTTGGGTTATTTTTTAAGAAAAAATAAGAAATGAGGATTTTCAAAGTACATGCCGTGTACTCGGTTGCCACGCACAACCATGTACTGGTCGTGTAACGGCCGAGTACAGGGCTGTGTGGTGACCTGGCAGACCGCTTAAGTTGGGGGCCAGTTGAGGCTAATACACAACATTTACATTTAATGAACACACCATGTATTTTCCTTTTAATTTGATATATTGGTGTAGGGTTGCATCTTATGTCCAGATACGTCTTCTTCTCCCCTTGGTTCATACAGAAGAGCAATGGAATGGCCGACGAACTTTGAATCCCTCCCAATTCTCTAACCATGCTCTGATTGAGACGTCGTTAGGTGCGTTGGAATCTCACTGGTGAGTTATAAAAACCCCTAGAGACTTTCTTCCTAATTACTCCTCTCTTGTGAGTTATTCAATGTTGGACGTTTTTCACCTTTTTATAGATCTATGCCGATCTAGGCCGATTCAAGGGATGGCGTTCAAGTTTATTGATCATGAGACATTAAGGTAGGTGGTTTGTGACTTTAGTTGTTATTATTTGGATTATATATGCTAAAGTGATGTATACCCACCTTTGGGGTATTGCATGTTTTGGAATTTAACCCTGTTTATCACCTGCCAGGGTTTAATTGATTGATAAAGGGTAATTGCTTATAGATAGGGTAACATACCTTGTTTATGGGACAACTATGGATGTGTTTCCTTGATTGATTGGTTATGTCCGTTTGGTCTAGGATGCTTTTTAGGCTTGCCTTATTTTCAATGCCTTGTTTTGTTAGGATGGAGTTACTATTTATGTGAGATGCCTGTGATATGCATTATGTAAGTTTGACCAAGGGTAATTTGACTATGAGAGATTCCCAAGATAGGTTCATTTATGTATGTTTTACTGTTATATTGACCCAGGGGTATTGAATGTGTGAGATTCTAGGTGGTCATCGTCTCGGGGTTTTAGACCGTGAGAGCTGCCCAGGTGGTCATTTATAATTTAGTGATGCTATGTTGACCAAGGGGGTATTGACCATGAGAGTTTCCCAGGTGGTCATTTGTAAATGATTAGTGCTAAGTTAGACCAAAGGGGTGAGACCGTGAGAGATTTCCCAAAGGGTCATTATTAAAGGAATTGTTGTTATGTTAGACAAGAGGGATTATACTGTGAGAACTTTCCCAAAGGGTTGTTATTGAATAATTGAATGATTGTGATGAGTCTGCAAAGACAAAGCACAAGGTTGGACTCAATATTAATTGGTTTTTTAGATGGTCTTCTAAGACATCTGTTTTGTTATGTAAACAAGTGATACAGAGCTTAGGATAGATCCCAAGGTTTACATGATTTAACAGATTGAATAATAAATATGAATAAATGTAATTGAAAACTATATGACTGGGTACTTTTGAGTATTTCCTAGTTTATTGCTTCATTTTTGCATATTTATTGATATATATATATTCACTGATAGTTATTCATAGATCTTTTGGTGGTTTCCTACTAGGATTCATCACACACAATATTTAGGTCATGATTTTGGACCCAAACAGATTATACGGTTTCATGTATAGATAAGGGAAAGTGCCCTTCTTCATCAGGTACTTGATTTCTATTGGATATGGAGAGCATGAGACCAAGATGAGGCTTGCGATGCTACTGGAGTTTACTATTTATTTTGTACTATGGTTTCTGTATTTCTTTCCAGCATTGTGACTTGTTTTGATGATTTCTTATATACATATGCCATGCATCATATATATGTATTGTGGCCTCTGTTGGATTTACTTTAAATATTCTGCTATTTATTATTTGTAGTATTACTGTTTTTGCTATTGTTTACTATTTGTTATCTACTGCATATAATCTTCCAATGAGGGTATAGTTTACCCATTATCACACCTTGGACCTTACTGATAGTCGGAATCCTATATTGTTTGGGGAAATTTGCTTTAGGTTATTTTACCAACTAGGTTCAGGGAACCTTTAGATGACACCCGAATCCAGGATGTTACACATGGTCTAAGGATCCTCTCCACTTTTGTGATTCTGACATTGGATTAGGTAGGTGATATATTTCTAGTGGCTGTTAAACATAAGGAAAGCCTGTGTTTATTTTACGCATGTGATTCTTTACTTTTATTATAATTTATACCTTCTTAAATACTTATGTTGGGTATGCACACTTGGGTGGTATCCTACTGATACACATTCTCACACCCTACATGGGACCTTCAGGATGCGTTTATACTTTATGCTTTTTTTGTTCAGGTAAGTGATTGAATTCCGGAGCTAGATCTTAGTAGTTGTTTGGAATAGATGTCGACATATGACCTTGAGGTCTTGCCTTAGTTGGAGTTTCCTATTTCATTTTCCTTTTCTATTCATCATGCTACTTTGTATTTATGTAGCTACTGTGGTTATCCATTGGAGACTCCTTATGAATATTGTATTGTATGAATTATATTGTATGCATGCTTGGTTTTAGTACTACAAGTGGCATGTTTTCCATGTTTATTTATTTTTCTACTTTATTCAATTATTGCTTTTTTTATTGTATGTTATTGATTGTGCTTCATCCATTGGTGGCTATGGTTTGAGTCTTTTGAGTATTTATTTTTATGTTATATATATGTACTCGGACCATTATTATATCATACCTAAAGGTATAGACTCCCCACTTTTCCCTATTTACACCCTTGCTGCTAGTTGGTAGCCTTTAGTGTTTGGAAAGGTGTGCCTAAGGCCAGTAGAACCCAGCCCGATAGCACTATTTGAGTGGATAATTAGGCCGGGGATGATACAAGTGGTATTAGAGCAATTCTTAAATTGGATTTAGTAGTAGTTTAAGGCTAGCTACTAATGATACTGAGATTTTTTTTATTTTCTATTGGTCTTACTATTTGGGTTATAATAAGCTGGAGATTAAGATGTTTTCAGAAATGGGTTTAGAACTCGTGATTAGGTGACTGCATCCCCATGTACGAGGGACGAACCAAGTTATCATGGGTGGGAATTGTAGTTATGTTTTTATCATTTTATAGTTGATTTTATTTCCACCTTGATTGGTATTCTTGGAATGTGATTGTTATTTGTCATGACTTTGTCTCCTTGGTCTGGTATGATAATGAAAGTGATTTTAGACCTTGGCTCGATGAGGCAAGGTGTGATTGTGGTGCATGTTTATGATTTTTCCTAGGCACATGATATGATGTTTAATTATATATCTATATGCTTGTTATAGGATAAAAAATGATTTGTTAAATGTGATATTTCGTGTTATAAAATCACTTATTCCATGTGATATGAGATGCTTATGTGTATATGGGTCTGACTCTTATAAGAGAAGGTAGGTGCAATGTAATGGGGTGATTTAAATCATCAAGTTGGGAAATGTGGTCATCATATTGAGGCAATATAGTTCATTAGGACGGGCATGGATTGGTACATGAGCCTTAGCCCGATTAATAAGGACTCCGTAAGTGCATCCAAGTGATCCAGGATCAAATCCAGGTGGAGGCATAATTTTTTGAGGTACTGTAGCAGTACTGTAGCAGGAACTGTAAAGTACTGTAGTAGTACTACAGCGGGAACTGTGTAGTACTGTAGTAGGTACTGTAGTGGGAACTGTAGCAGACACTATTTGGCACTGTAGTAGCCAGGAATATGTCCCCATTTGGGACTTCGGGCCACTGATTTGGTCCCCGAGTCCTTTAAGGCCTTCGGGCCACCCAGGCCTTCAGGTCAGTAAGGCCTTCAGGCCACCTCAAGGCCTTTGGACCACCTTAAAAGTGCAGATGCAAACCAGACAACCTACAAGGAACAAGCTCTACAAGGAGAATGAGCAAAGGAGTTTTCACCACAGCAGAAGCTAAATGGATTGAAAGAATGAGAGGGTATGACACCTACCATCGGGATAAGCCTGTGCATGCACATGAATGCCTAGCCGAACAACCATGCGAAGGTGGAGAGATGATTTCATGATGAAGATGATGGGGAAGAGCAGTTCCAAGTAGTTAGTATGGGTTGTATGTAATGTTTGAAGCCTACGGGCTATGAATTACTCTAAGGCCTATGGGCCATGTAATAGTTACGCCTACGGGCCTTGTAAGGGTTCCACCTCACCCCTTGAAAGGTGTATTATCAAAAATAAATAAAAAATTAAGGCCTTCGGGCCATTGGATGGATGTGCATGGATTGAGGCTTATTTGATATTTGGCTCTGTTAAGGGAAGGTAGAGAGGCCATGAGGCTAGAATTCTATATGGCATGGTTGTGATAGGAAAGGGTAAGGGTAGTTAGGATGCACTTCCTATTAATTATTTATCTATCTAAATTATATATATATATATACATATATATATTTTATATGGGATATATGACCATGTTGGTTGTATTCAGCAGGTTTCCACCTAGACAGCTCAGATGGATCGTCAGGCTGGTGAGGATAGGGTACCACTAGAGCATGAACAAGTTCAAATCCCTGAGGGTCAGGAAGAGTAGTTACATGATCGGGTCAGGCTCAACCATAGGTACAAGCTCAGGCAAAAGTTTCAATGTAGGTGGGGTAGCTTCCAGATCTTACTGCATTTGGGCAATGGCTTGATGAGAAGCTCAGATCGAGCCTAATACATGTGATATAGGGGATCGACAGGGGTGGTCAGAGAGTAGATCCATATATGGCGTATCTTAATTAGAAGTTTCAGTCATAGTGATCATCACTATTTTAGGGTGAGGGTGGTATATAGGTGGATGAGAATTGGTTTACGACACCCCATTCAGGTGTAGGTAAACATCTTTAGGTTGGACTCATTCTCATAGGTAGTGAATCGGGCACTCATAGATGAGGGAAATTTGATGGATAGGTTGTACTTGAGATGAGTAGTGAATTCAGATGAATTCAATGGAGATTAAATAGTAGTAAATGAGGCTAGGATGAGTTCCTACAAGTCAGTCAATCCAAGGAATCAAGAATACCTCTTTGGAGTGGAACTTTAACGGTTTTATTTTAATTTGGGCAACCATGACATGTTCGGACTCATTGCAAGTGACCTACAAAGGAGTGTCGGGCATTTTTATAGGTCATACATCTTGAGAAGTTTTGCAGGAAGCCTTCTTAGATACCCAAAAACTAGGGACCATGGCATACTCAGGCTTACGAGGTTAGATCAGGGTTAGTACCAGGTGATGGTAGCTGAGTTTCAGCTGCACGTAGAGGTCATGGTAGAGATAGTAGGGCCTAGTAGTGGGGTTAGTGGCTGGTGGATAGTGCAGTACCACATGGAGGACAAGCTTCAGGTAATTGATCATCAATCCAGGTGCTTACTATGGATCTTCCAAGTGCTGAGCATGCTAGTGAACTGAAAATGATCATAGGTACACCATGGTCATATCCATTCTCTTTTGATTTTATTGGCATGTCCTGTTGAGGCATGCCATTTTGGGTGCACGAGGTTCATGAGAGATGTAAATGTACTAAACAGATGATGGTAAGTATGTTGGCACTAGATCAGGTGTGTTATGATATATATATATATATATATATATATATGAGGTACATGGCATCAGGTTTTGTATGTGAGCACTGTTGGGTGCTTGATTACTGAGGTGCTTAGCATTGGGCCATTAAGGAGATGTAGTTACTTGAGGTGTGAGGTATCTGGAAATAATTGCAATATGGGAATTGATTGAAGTGCGGGGCACCAAGATTGATTTGGGAATCTACTGAGATGCATGAACTCATTGATGCCATGTGTGATATGGGCATGAGGTGGGAACCGATGGAGTGTGTGATTCTAATGTCTATCTGATATAACATGGGAGCACTTGATGAGGGGAAGGAGTGAAGATGAATCATAAGAGTAACTTTGAGTTTGAGAATTGGTCAATGGACCATTGTTTGATTTGAGTTTTGGTTGGGATGAGATCGAGGTAGGTTGCTCCTAAGGTGGGTAGCCCTCCCTTGAGGTAGTTAACATGTACCCTTGAGACTATGGTAGTTCAAGTTGTTTTCTTTAGGATGGGCATGTTCGGTACCATCTTTGGGTTTTGTTTTATAGCTCAGGGATGAGATATGTCAAGGCGGTGTAGATTTTAACATCCTAGATTTTTGAATCGGGTTAAAAACCTCTCCCGTTTTGATTTTTTGAATTGATGGGCATGCCAGTTTATTTTTCATTGATCATAACCAAGTTATGAGAGTTTTTTCATCCTTATATCATGTTTTTAATGGGTTTATAGGTTTATCCAATGCCTTGGGTGTTCAGAATGGGTTTTAGAAGTGTTGGAGGCCCAAAGGCATATTTTGGGAGTTGCAGGTTAAGGTGAATAGTTAGTTTGAATTGTGAGGCCTCTTCCAGCTAACCATGCAACCCATTTTTGCATTTAGCATGATTTGGGGGAAACCATGCGAGTGGGGCACATGGTCTTGCGACTATGTATGCAGTTTTTACAAAGTATTGCACATTGTTTGTGCATAGTTAGGGAAAATGGTGTGGCAAGCTACATGGGTAGTTCCACTTAGGAAGTAACCATGCATTGTAGTCTGAATAGTTTGTGCATGGTTTGGAAAACCATAAGATCTAACCATGTGGGCTTAAAAATGTGTGAAAATTATGTTTTTTCCTTCTCTTTTTTTTCTCCTTCTTTCCCCTCCTTATTCATTCGTGGGTCACATAGCAGCAAAGGAGGAGCTCCCCTCCCCTCCTTTAGGGTGTGGCCTAGATTCGTCATCAGTGATCTATTTTTAGATATTTTAGGTATGTTGGAACTATAGTGGTAAGGCTATCCTCAGTGATGATTTACTTCTTCCTTGATTTCACCTCATAGTCCGCAAAATTTGTGTGAGTGTTTTTAACCTATTTTTAAGGCGTTCGATGAAATAATAGATTTATTTCATACTATTGGAGCTAGAGGATAATATCGGACGTACCTATATCTAGGAGTCTGAGGTTGGTGGTGCATACCATTTTTCATGTTTTTTCATTTGATTTGGGGGGTTGGATTTTAGTGTACTATTGTGTAGTTAATCGAGACCCCTTTTCTTGATATTGAATTGATCGTACAACCTTAAGGGATGCCCCTGGGAATTACCTAGCCATATTCGCCCATGAAAGGTTGGGTTAGAGTCTGTCAAACACCCGGGGTAGCACAGTTGGGGTGTGTTCCTATTTTTTATTTTGATATGGTTATTTATTTGAATTGAATTGATTAATTGGAATTGAGTAAGTCAATTGAATTAAATTGAATTGTTATATTTATTAAATTGTACAATTCAATCATATTAAATTGAATTTTTTATTAAGTGAATTTATTAATTCATATATGATTTATTGATGTGATCCATGGGATAGTGATGGGCTTGGCCTGACGGATTTAGGTGGCATGGCCATCAGGACTGAGGCAATGCTAGTCATCAGGTTGGGCTTGGCTCGGGTTTCTTGAGTGATGTTGATTATAGGATTGGGTGTCGTGGAAATCGGTTGAGGTGAAAAAGTCATCAGGTTGAGGGCATGACCCATAATATTATATGTCATGACCATAAAACTTGAGAGACATGGTCACATGGGAAAAAGGTGCTGGTTGGATTTAGATTGAGTACTAATTTGGTGATTGTTGATCACCCATGATGGACAAAGCATCGATTGCAGTCATGTGCACATACGAGGAATCAGTGATGATGTGGTTTTGACCACAAGTGTGGGAATATTCCCTTGGTGTTGTGGATTAGGAAATTGGTTTGGGGGTTATTGCTGTAGAAATCCATATGGAAGGTGAGGAGCTTCCAGATGATAGCATTGAGGCTATTAGTTGGGGGGATGAGGCTCACCGTGATTGAGGCTATTTGGCCTAGACTATTTTTCAAGATAGATATCACCATTTATTATGACATTGTGCTATGATTCGATGGTGGTTTTTGTTCCATAAGATATTCATATCTACGGGCATTTTTAATGGTACTTAGAATTTATGATTATCATTAATACATGTCATGACTTGAACACTTTGATTTACTGATGAAAACCATCACGCAAATAGTTAGCGGGAAGTAGGGTATATTGGATGCATCATGAATGACATGTTAGTAATGGATAAGTCATAGAAGGATTTGTCCCTTACATTTATGGAAGTTGATATCTCAACCTTTTGATTGAAATAGAAGCATCACACGAAATTACATGGCCATGGTGTAACAACGAGTTTATTTCAGGTTGTTAGAGAACGACATATCAAGAATAAAGGTTGATGATACTATCATGAAACTAGATTTATGAGATATTGAGACAAAGGGATTATATTATATAGTGGTAATTTGTATGTGGTTATCATTATTGCGACTTTAAGTTCTTTCTCTTGGGCGCCTTGACCCGTTTCTAGATAGAACTCTTGGACTTTAGGCAAGCTCACCTAATGCCAATGAGAAAGAATCCTAGAGGGTCACACACTAAGTGTTTTTGGTGGTCTCAGTTAAAGTCTATTTGAATTTAATTAATGGATTAAATATTATTCACAAGATAGTGGAATAATTTTATTCAAGTTAAAATGATTGCATAAATTAAATAAATATTTATTCACAGGATTGTGAATAAAAATATATTTATTTATTTTATTGAACATTTAATAAATATTTATTTTCTAGTTTTTAAATAAATTATTTATTTTTTAGAATAAATTATTTATTTATTTATTCGGGTGTTCAATAAATGGAAGTAGAGTTAGAGCGGACCAAGGTCGGTCTGGTAATAAAATAATTATTTGCAAGATGATAAATAATTATTTAACTAGTTGGTACAAAACAGAATAATAATAACACTCTTATAATTATGTGGCACATGATTTCATTTATGGTTCTATTTTTTGAAAGTTGGCACACCACAAATAATGACGCGGTTATTGTTATTATGTAGCATGGGTTTTATATAAGGTTATGAATGTATTTAATTGATGTTATGAAATTAAATATTATAATTGAATCCCAAAGTTAATAAATAGACAAGTACGTCTATTATGCCATAAACATGAAATCGGTGATGTAAGAGAAATTCCATGTCAGGAATTTTCTCTCAACTCCTCTCCTCTCTCCCTCTCAAGAATGAGATACCTTCTTCAAAATCAAAGAATAGGCGATCAAGATTGATCGACACAATACATTCGCTTCCCCGTGCTAGCACTCAGAAAGTGAGTGGCAACAATAGGAGATCATTGGAGTGCATATGGATCACTGCTAGAGATATTCTGGTTTGGATCCTTGCAAGCGCAACAAGACAATATGAATGGGTCATCCTAGATGATCAACGCCATCAATGAAGAAAGTAGTAAAGAACCAGGTATTTTATTATTTTAAAATTAAAATTAAATTAATTATAAACATGATGTGCAAGATCCTCTCTAAAGGTTTTGGGCCTCTTTCTTATTTATCTAAATATTTGGTTTTATTCCATGGAGACTCGCATTAATCATTGAAATGATCCCGGAATAATCATTAATCATGGTAAAAATTAAAGTTGGAGGCCAACCCAATTGCGCTTCCACTGAACCTGGAACCTACAAGTGGTATCATAGTAGGGCTCATCATATTTTATAATTATTTAAATAATTCATTAATGATCTACGGTTTAATAATTTAGTTTTTCAATTCAAGGTTAATCATTCTTGTAATCTATATTTAGAGATATATTATCCCTCTTTTCATTTCTAACAGATTTCACAGAAATGAATGATTTTTGGATTAAAATTAAAATGGAGAACTCATCAGGAGGCACCAATGATTCTTACTAGATGACATGAAAGTACACACCATGTGTTCAGACTTACACACTGTGTTCTCTACCATACATGCTGTGTAATCGGGACTACACACCGTGTAGTCGTGTTTAGCACATCAGAAGTAATTATGAAATTACTCAAGCCATGTGCATTTATTACATGCGATGTAGTTAATTCTACACTGTGTGTTGACCAAGACAGATAGGGACACACTTACTGGATTATACGCCATGTGGCCCACTACACATGAAATGTAGTCCCTTTAGGTTAGGGGCTAAACCGTGTATCCCATACATGGATAAGCGGACCAGTAACCATGTAACGCAGAGACAACACGATGTGTATCCCACTATACACACCGTGTACTCCAAAATTTCAGAGGTACACTTCACACACTGAGTCCTTAGGCGTGTACTTCAGGAAAGACAGTGAAGGCAGTACACGCCATATAGTTAGAACTACATTCCATGTAATTTACCAAATTACACAGAATTATAACTTTAATGTTTGTGTAATGTTCAGAATTATATATCATGTATAAATTGTACTACAAGTTGTTACTCTATGAATTGAAACATCTTGTATTCCATATGTAATAATAGTAAAATAGTATGTGAATATTGTTAGGTCCACTAGGCTAGATACCCTGAGAGGGGGGGGGGGGGTGAATCAGGGTATGACAGATTAAAACAACTGCCCCTTTTGATCTTGTTTTGTGGTTAGACAAAACCCTCTTCTCTCTCCTTCCCGATGCAGAGTATGAGTAACCATTAAAGCATGCACATGACACAACGATTTTTACTTGGTTCACCCTCACTGGGCTACATCCAAGGATCATACACCGGTAGTGTGCCGATGTACCAATTCCACTATAAGCACACTACTGTTTACAAGTTCGAAGCGGACTCACTGTCCCTCCTAGTTTACAACCATACACAATTTGAGAACTCACTGCTCTCTTAACTAAAGTGAGCTCACTGCTTCTTCAGAAGATCCACTCACAGTTTATAGACCTGTAGGTCTCTTCATTTGCATGAAAGCACGCATCCTAAACTATAGATAGATGCTCTGTTAAAGTCCAACTTTCATCCACTGATGAATACCCCTTTTCCTCTTAAACACTGGGAAATTCCTTTGGAAACACCTTCGCAAATCACCCTACTTCGCTAGGCTCCCAATTTCACGAAGCTCAAACAAGCCTTTATGAAGCTCCTAACTTTTTTCGAAGCACAACCGCGAAGCACAACCGCGAAGTACTACCGAGAAGCTCAAGTCGTTGCAGAGAAACTTCCCTCGCGAAGCTCACTGAACCAACGCAGAGCGCGCAACTTTCGTGGAGCTAAAATAGCCACTGCGAAGCTCTTCTTTCGCGAAGCACACAGGCTACACGAACTACCTTCGCGAACCGAGAGAAAATGATTTTCTCTGAAAATTTTCTCTACTTATCTCAAGGGGGTCGGCCTCTATTTATAGGCGATTCCATCGACCCTCGAACTTTTTGTGCGAAGTCAATGCCACGTCATCGCCAATCGCGAAGATCCGAAGTTTCCGCCGGAATTTTGTCCAAATCGCGAAGCACCTCGGCAATTTTTGGATCGTGGAGCTTGTCGTAATCGCGGAGCATCACTGTCAATATTATTTCGCGCCTTCGCCGTGAATATCCCTCGCAAATCCCTTCACCACCGCGATGCGCTTCAACTCTGCCGTTCGCGAAGCTTTGACGTAATCACGAAACATCACCGCCTCCATTTTTTTGGTCTTTGAAAAATCCAATCCATGCATCCCATCTTCGCGAAACTCATGCCTTTTCCATATAAAAATACGATCTTCATGGAAATCCACTTTTCACGATGCTCACCAAACTTCCAAATTTTGGACCCCAAAAATTTGGCAAACACTGGGAAACGACGCCACCTTGTACTGCTCTTTTGTACCGCCTCCAGATCGTCCTTTCCTTTGTCATCATTCTTTGTCAACAGGGATTGTCAACAAATTCTTGGGAACTTTACAATTCTCCATGGAAACCGACTTTGTCAACAAACACAATCAACCCAAGAATACTGAAATGTTACCTTGAGGGATTTTTCTCCAACAAATATAATACATGTAGGGTAGATTCGAATTGGTATTCACCAGGTTACCTCCAAGGTGAATTTATGTACAAGTATGAGAATCTCAAAGAAATTCAGAAAAGGATTAATACAAAAGGATTTATTAATTAAAGATAATAATTAATTGATTCGATAACGATTTGTCTTAATAAGAACGATTAAAGATTTTAATACTAGTTTTATTAAATACGTAACTCGTTTCATGTATGTGGGTGATCATGAGATAGACCAAGACCGTTGTGTGTGATTGGTTTAATTTTAATTTATTTATTAAATTAATTATTGGCCTGCACACTATCTCTTCTCATTAATATGTAGGGCCTTCATGCCCATGGTTTCATTTATGTAAACCCCCTTTACCCCCCACCTGTGTGTGAGTTTAAAAAGAATATGCAATGGATGGATCTCCCAAGCTGGTGGAGGCGGTCCAAGTCAGGAGCTAAGGTGAAACCAATCCAAGGAGATACAAAGGTGAATAGGCGGAAAGCTATAAACACGAAGGTGTTTCTCCCCTAGGGAAGGGTTAGTTTATAAACCACTAGATAAACCAAACATTAGAAAAAAGTTCACGATCATACCCTTTACTTTATTTTATTTCTGTCAGTTGCATGTCTTTTCATTATAGATGTGTTGTCACAATCATATAATTAATGAACTAATAAGCATGAAAGATGGAACTAAAATAAACCAGGCTTGTGTGTAAATATTATCAAGACATGGTTAATCACTTAAGTAATTTCCACTTAATATTAACAAGAATGTGATAAAGATAATAAGGAAATTTAAACATAAAAGATAAAAATCCCTCAAAAAAATATTAGGTCAGACTAATAATTCTGTTACTTGATTAAGGGAAAGACTCAATGAAACTATGTGTTTGACCAACCCTTATTGAGACACTTAATTTTATAAAGGAAGACCTTATGAAAGGTTTCACGCTGACTTAACCACATTGCATTAAGAGGAGTATCCCTTTCTAGACTTGATGTAATATTGGAGGCAAGTGTTGAGAAAATCCAAGTCAGGATTTTAGGATTGGGGAGTCCACTCAACAGATCAAGGAGATGCAGGACCACAGTTGGAAAAGGATTTCCTACCTAAATACCTTCAAATATCTTGACCAACCCTTTTTGGGGTTATACGAAAGGGAATATGGATCCTTTCCACTAGAATGTCATGGAAACTAGACATTCCAAGTTCGATGGTGAGGACCATTGGGACTTGATAAAATAGCGAGAGACTTAATAAAATTATTTTATTATTTCTCATAAATGTAATCAAGAAAGTAGTAATCACCTTCTCTTTTAATTGTATAGTAAAATGACAAGCTCATCAACCACACTATCCCTATGATCAATTCTGTATAAAGACAACATCCTCATCAGCAGTAACTTCCAAGAATGATTTAGATGCCTTCCGGTTATTATACATGAACGAAAGTCTTACATGCTGGAGTCAGTATTACCTAATCCGCCTGCCCAAGAGGCAAGTGACGAAGAGTTCTTGGTCTATGAGAAACATATTAACAACGTGGTCTACATTCAACGTTTGAGGATATCATCAATGTCTAGTGATCTCATGAAGTCTCATGAAAACATGGGTGCCTATAGCATGCTCGAGAACCTCTATGGTCTTTACTAGGAGAGAGAGTGACAAGAACGGTTTGAGATCTCCAAGGAACTATTTCAGAGTAATCTTGGATAGGGTTCCCCAACTGGGCCTCACGTAGTCAAGATCATTGGCTACATTGAGTGCCTGGAGGTTCTAGGGTTTAAACTCCCCAAAGAACTGGGTTCTGATCTCATTCTTGAATCACTCCCTCAGAGATTATCTAGCTTTGTTGTTAATTTAAACATGAAAAACAATGATAAGTCTATATCTGATCTTCTTATCCTCATTCTACAAGTGACAAATATATGAAGTGTGAAAAGCCTTTTGTCCTTATGGTGAATAAGAGGAAAGGGAATGTGAAAAGATTTAAGCCCAAAGCTTCTTCATGACCTTCCAAGAAAAGGAAGACCAAAGGGGAGGCAAGAGAACATGAGGCTAGTTGTTTCGCACGTGGCAAGAAGGGCCACTAGAAGAAGAACTACACACAACCTAAGAAATGAGGGGATGATTCAGGTGCATTTGTTATTGAATGAAATCTATCTATTTCTACAAATTGTGTATTAGATATAACTTTTGGTGCTCATATATGTATCCAAATACAGGAACCAAGTAGATTCAGGAAGATTTATCGAGGGGAGGTAGATCTATGAGCAACCAATATAGCCAGACTTGCTACTGTAGCTGTTGGGGACTACCACCTCACATTACCAACTGGGATGATCTTGGTGTTAAAGGGTTGTTATTATGTTCTGTCTGTTACTAAAAACATTATTTCTATATCCAGATTAGATACAAATGGATCTTTTTTTATATTTAGAAATGAATGTTGCTTCTTTTACAAAGATAACATTTGTTTTGGTAGGTCACATTTATACAAGAGTATTTATGTGTTTGATTACAAAAACCAAATAATGAAAATCGTTAACAAAGATACTTTGCATGAATCATACCACACCCAACTCTGAAATCACTAGATAGGTCATGTAAACAAGAAACACTTGAAAAAGTTACATCAAGACGAATATTTATATTCTTTCGAAATAAAACCACTTAGGGTATGTCATGCATGTTTACAAGGTAAAATGACCAAATCCCTATTTAGTGGGAAAGGTGAAAGGGCTAGAGATATTCTTGAAATAGTTCGCATCGATGTGTGTGGACCATTTCTAGGTGAAACAAGGGGTGATTACTCATACTTCATAACTTTTATAGATGATTTTAGTAGGTATGGATATATCTACTTAATGTGGTATAAGTCAGATTCTTTAGACAAGTTCAAAGAATACAAGAATGAAGTTGAGAACCATCTTGGTAAGAAGATTAAAAAACTCCGCTCAGATTGAGGTGGAGAATATCTTAATCAAGAATTCATTGATTACTTACAAGAGTTTGGGATCATATCCCAACTCAATCCTCCTTAAAATCCCCAGTGGAATTGTGTGTGTGAAAGGAGGAACCACACCTTGTTAGACATTGTGAGATAAATGATGAGTCATGCAAGTCTTCCATTATCTTTTTGGGGATATGCATTACAAACAACAACACACATACTAAACCAGGTACCAACTAAATCAATAAATGGTATTATATATGAGTTATGGAGTGGAAAGTAATCCATGTTATTTAATTTACATGTGTAGGTAAGTGAAGTGTTTGTTAAGGCCTTTTTAGGTAACAAACTTGCACCTTGAGGCACAAAGTGCACCTTTATAGGATACCCCAAGGAAACAAGGGGATATTACCTATATAACCCCTCATACAAAAAGGTTATAGTGGCAAGACACACCATATCACTTGAGAGGGATAACATATCCAAAATAGATAGTGGGAGAGAGATAGACTTCAATGAAGTCTAGGCTCAAGGTATACAAGAGTTGGTACATGAATAGAATCTACAAAGCCCTATGGAAAGAATTAACTATTCTAGAGACACAAGAATTGTGTAGGAGTACAAGAGAGGTTAGAGAACTGGAATGGTACAATATTCTAGTTACCAAGGATGGTGACTCATTATTAGTTGATAATAATGATCCTTTAACCTATAGGGAAGTAGTAAGTGGCATGGATGTTGCCAAGTGACAAGAATACATGAATTCTAAAATGGATTCCATGTACCAAAACAAATTCTGGATTTTGGTAGATCCTACAATTGATGTAATGCCTATTGGTTGAAAATGGGTATTCAAGAAGAAGCTGGACATGGAGGGACAAGTCAGTACCTATAAGGCACAACTGGTTGCAAAAGGGTTTAATCAACATCAAGGCATTGACTACGACAAAACCTTTTCACTAGTTACAATGCTGAAATACATCAGAATTCTACTTTCCATTGTGGCTTACCCTGACTATGAGATTTGGTAAATGAATTTCAAAATAGCCTTACTTAATGGGAACCTTTAAGAAGATGTCTACATGACACAACCTGAAGGGTTTATGACTCCAAAGGATGCCAATAAGGTATGTAAGTTGCAAAAATCCATTTATGGATTAATGAAAGAATCCAGGTCATGGAACATTCATTTTGATGAATCCATAATGGGATTTGGTTTTATAAAGAAATAATGTGAGCCTTGTGTCTACAAACAGTTTAGTGAGAGTGCGGTCGTTTTCCTAGTAGTATATATTGATGACATATTAATTATTGAAAATGAGATACTAGTCTTACAGTCTGTTAAGGAATGGTTGAATCAATGATTCTTCATGAAGGAGTTGGGCAAGGAAACATATATTTTTGGGATCAAGATCCATCATGATAGATCCAAGATATTTCTGGGCCTAAGTCAAAGTACATACATTGGAAAGATATTGAAGAGATTCAGTATGGAACAATCCAAGAGGGGTTTGTTTCCTACATCACATGGAATTTATCTTTCTAAGACAATGTTTCCTAAAAAACATAAGGAAATAAAGAGAATTAAAAGGACTCTATATGCATCAGAAATTGGGTCAGTTATGTATTCCATGCTATTTACTAGGTTGGATGTCACTTAGAAATTGAGTGCGGTAAGAAAATATCAAGCTGACCTAGGTGACTGCCATTGGATGGAAATCAAGACTATCCTAAAGTATCTAAGGTGTACTAAGGATATGTTCCTGGTTTATAGAGGATATGAGGAAATAGTCATCAGAGGATATGCATATTTTAGTTTCCAGGATGATCAAGATGACATGAAGTCACAAACGGGATACATCTTCACTTTGAATGGAGGTGTAGCGAGATGGAAGAGCTCAAAGAAGAGTGTGGTCATAGATTCTACAGTAGAATATGAGTATATCACAGCTTCTGAGGTAGCTAAAGAAGCAGTTTGGATGTGTAGCTTCATCTAGGATCTGGATGTGTTACCTATAAGTAAAGATCCCATCACACTATATTGTGATAATATTACAGCGGTGGCTCTCACAAAAGAGCCAAGGTCACATCAGTGGATGAAGCACATACTTTGGAAGTATCATCTCTAGATGGATTTTTATCAAAGAGGTGAAGTTGTAGTGAGTAGTATTTCAATGAAAGAAAACATGGTGGACCCCTTGAATAAATCCTTGACTTAGCAGAAACATGATCATCATGTGAGGTCTAGTGGACTGAAAGTCGTAGGCAGTTGGCTCTAGTCCCAGTAGAATTTTGTAAGAGTTGGTGTCCTAGAACCAACTGTTTGTACTTTGATTACATGAATATTTAATATATTTAAATATTAAACATATTATTACATACTATTCATTGTTTTGCATGAGTATAGTGTAATAATGTCCTGTAGTATTTGTCGCATTGATAAGGTCATAGAAATTCCCTACTATGATGAGAACCTTGAAGTGCTATGACAATATTATTAAATATAGTTCTGTGGTTGGATGACATAATATGATGGGACACATAGTATATATACCATCAAGTGTGAGTACTCATAAGCAGATGAGACTTCTTCTCATGAAGTTTTCACTTGGTAATCTCTAAGACGTGAGATTATGAGAACAAACCCACCAGTAAGAATTCCACATATTTTGGTGTCATCAAATATTACTATCTATGAGCATATGTAATGGTCCTTATAATTTAATATTATCATTAATACGTGTCATGAATCGCACACATTGATTTAATTATGAAAACTGTCATGCAGACAGTTGGAGGGAAGTGGGGTATATTGGGTGTGTCACGAATGACATGTTATTAATGGATAAGTCGAGGAAGCATTTTTCCCTTCCATTTATGGAAGTTGATATCTCAGCCCTTTTATTGAAATTGAAACATCGCAAAAAATTTCACGGCCATGGTGTAATGACGAGTTTATTTCAGGTAGTCAGATAATGACATATCAAGCATAAAGGTTGATGACACTATCATGAAACCATCTTGATGAGATATTGAGACATAGGGATTATATTACACAGTGATCTTTCATATATGGATTTCATTGTTGCGACTTTAAGTTCTTTATCTTGGGTGCCTTGACCCATTTCTAGATAGTAATCTTGGACTTTAGTCAAGCTCGCCTAATTCCAGTGAGAAATAATCCTAGAGGGTCACACACTAAGTGTTTATGGTGGTCTCGATTAAATTCTATTTGCATTCAATTAATGGAATAAATATTATCCTCAAGATAGTGGAATAATTTTATTCAAGTTAAAATGATTTCATAAATTAAATAAATATTTATTCACTGGATTTTGAATAAAAATATATTTCTTTATTTTATTTAACATTTAATAAATATTTGTTTACTAGTTTTTAAATAAAATATATATTAAAGAGAATAAATTATTAATTTTTTATTCAGGTGTTCAATAAATGGAAGTGGAGTTTAAGAAGACCAAGGTCAATTTGGTAGTAAAATAATTATTTTCAAGATGGTAAATAATTATTTAACTAGTTAACAATAATAATAATAATAATAATGCTCTTATAATTATGTGGCATGGGATTTCATTTATGATTCCGTTTTTCACAAGTTGGCACACCACAAATAATGAAGTAGTTATTGTTATTATGTAGCATGGGTTTTTATCTAAGGTTATGAATGTATTTAATTGCTGTTACACAATTAAATATTATAACTGAATTCCCATGTCAATAAATAGACATGTACGTCTATTGTGTCATACACATGAAACCGGTGATGCAAGAGTAATTCCATGTTAGGAATTTTCTCTCAACTCCTCTCTTGTATCCCTCTCAAGAATGTGAGACCTTCTTCAAAATAGAAGAATATGAAATCAAGATCGATCAATGCAAGACATTTACTTCGCCGCGCTAGCACCCGGAAATCAAGTGGAATAAATTAGATACCATTGGAGCATGTGTGGATCACCACTGGATGAATTCTGGTTTAGATCCTCACAAGCACAATAAAGAAATCTGAAAGGGTCATCCCGGATGATCAACATTATCAACGAAGAAAGTACTGAAAAACCAGGTATTTTATTTCTTTATAAATTAAATTTAAATTTATTATAAACATGATGTGCAAGATCCTCTCTAAAGGTTTCATGCCTCTTCCTTATTTATCTAAATATTTGAGTCTATTCCATGGAGGCTGGCTTTCATCATTGTATTGATCCCAGAATAATCATTGATCATGGTAAAAATTAAAGTTGGGCACCGGACCAAATTTTCTTTCACTGCGCCCAGAACCTACAGAGCCTTCATATGATATCATTGAAGCTATCAATTGGGGGGATGGGGCTCGCTGTGATTGAGGCTGTTCAACCTAGACTATTTTTCAAGATGGAGATCACCATTCATCAGGACATTATTCGATGATCCGATGGTGGTTTTTATTTGAGGAAGATATTGTTGTGCCTACAGACATTGGGCTTCGAGCTAATAGGTGGTTTTGAGTAGGGGTCCAAGAGACCAATAACTTTTGAATGGATGTGTCTTCAGGACGTCATTGGTTTTTTCTTGGACATGAGGTATTGGGTTGGATCGAGGTTCCATTGACTTTTGAGTTGGAACCTGAGGGTTCACCTAGTCTATTTGATATCAGGGGATACCTTGGTTCATGGGCTAAGTATCCTCTCCAGTTCTGTGATTCCAGCATTGGCTGAGGTAGGTGATTTCTTCCTATAGCCGTTGAGAATCAGGTAAGACCGTGATTATTTTATGCATGTGATGATTTAATTTTATTATAATTCACACCTTATTAAACACTTATGTTCGGTTTGCACAATTGGGTGCTATCCTACTGAGACACATTCTCACACCCTACACATTCCCTTTAGAAAATGTGTAGAATTTATGCTTTTAAATTTAGGTAAGGGATCAACTATAGGATCTAGATATTAGTTGATATTTGGCATGGATGCTGGCATATGACCTTGAGGTCTTTCCTTAGCTGGAGTTTCCTATTTTATTTTCCTTTTCTGTTCAACATGCTGCTTTATATGTATGTAGATAATGTGGTCATCCATTGGAGACCCCTTCTAGATATTTTATTGCATGAATTATATTATATGCATGCTTGGTTTTATTTTTATAAGTGGTATTTTTGGCATGTTTATTTATTTCTACTAATTTATTTTATTATTGTTTCCTCTATTGTATTTTATTGATTGTGATTCCGCCATTGGCGGGTCTGGATTGAATCTACTATGTCTTTCTTTCCACTGAATGGTATATATATGTACTCATACCATTATTATATTATCCCATGAGGGTATAAACTCTACACTTTTCCCTATTTACACCATTTCTTCTATTCATCATCCTTTGGAATTTGGGGAGGTTCACCTAAGTCTAGTGGCACCCGGTCCGATAACACTGTTTGAGTGGATAATCGGGTTAGGGATTCTATAGATACATTAATTTTAATCAAAAACTACATATAAGAAAATAAATACTTAGTAGTGGTTATGTAGTTATAGTTTCCAAAATCACCACTAAATGATTGAATATTTTAAATATAGTAAATATTTTAAAAGAATTATCAAATTATGTATTTAGTGGTAGTTTTTATTGAAAACAATGTGATGTATTCTTAAAAAAACCCATCTTCCCTTCCCCATTCTCCTTGAACTAGATCAAACCCTAGCTATATGAACCTACTTTGTGGTCAAAATATCATCCTATAATATGATGTTTCCACCCTCACCTCACTATCCTCTACGTGACTAAGCCTTATCCACACACATCTCATCAGTGCCTGACCTCCCATTCTCCACTCCAAATTAACTTCCCTCACCTCATTATCCTTCATGTGGTAGATCCCTAGATGCACATGCCTCCTAACACTCCCAGTGTTCCTCTTCCTACTCTTCCTCCCATCCCATTTCTCATAGAGTTTTTCATGTTCATTTGGTAGTGTTGGCGCTCCTCGCTTCGCTTAGGATCGATTACTACTCCCATTCTCGTTTTCTTCCCAAACTTCTTGGCTTTTTGCTGGTGCATATACCATATTCATATCACCACCCTTCTTTCTGTCCAACCCAGCACACCATACCTATATTTTTGGTCTGTGAATTAGTGTTATAGATGGTTTCGATTGGAGTTAGTGGAAGCATATGGTGTTCTCCTTCTCTACTTCCCTTGATGGTTAACCCATCACATTCAATCCCATTTTTGGTTAGGCTTGATATGAATTTCGAGTTATCTTAGTATGGTGTTTGAGGTGGAATTGTAGTTGTCTTATATATTTTCATTCTTTGGATTTGGATTCTACATCTCATCCGTTTGGTTTTTTCTTCTTCAAATTCTTAAAGGTTCTTTCCTGTGATACTTTCTAACTTTCACTTGGATTCTTTCTCAATCGTTGAAGTTTTGTTCGAATGATCTCTATTGTGGATATTTTTCTTTATTTGGTCAATGTGTTGTAGGGATCATTCTTATAGAAGGTAATGTATCTATGTAGAGGTTTTACGCTGCTTTAACTCTACCCTAGATTTGTGTGCCATCTCTCCTCCCCAAGTTGGTCTGGTGGTGGTTATCAAGGGTGCTTTGGGGTGTGTTGTTCGAGTGGATAAAAAAATTCTAGGAGGTGAGATATTTGTTATGTGGAATGTTTTGATGGAGGATTATGTGTATGATGATGATTCAGTGTTGAGGAAAGCAACCTTCGATATTGACCATGCTTTGTTTTAGACTTTTTTCAAATTTTTTTGAAGGGGATTTTACTGTATGGTGGTGATCTTTCTTGGTTTTGGATCTTGGAGACATCGATGGTGTAACACCTGAGACTTTTATGTTATATAAATCATCAACGGAATATTTTTTTTACACAAAACTTGCTTGGCTTGCTTTACACGAAATCGCGACCTTCCTCGATAGCTTACGTCGTACGCAATACCGAGTTTCACTAAACAACGATATGCTATTAAAATATTATTAAAACTAGCCATTATGAATAGTAATAACCACTTTTTGAAATTTTATAAATTTTATTTTTCAAAATGGACTTCATTTTTGGATTCGGAATATCGAAATTAGCCTAGGTTGAAATTTTGGTATTTTTCTGAAAACTTTCAATTTTTGATGAATAGTGAAACCACTAAGTGGTAGTTAAAAAACTGAATTTTTCATAAAACTTAATTTTACCGCTTCTGTGAGTGGAATTGCAAAAATCCGAGAGACACGGTTGATATCAGTAAATAAAATGTGGTCCAATGAGATGAAAATAAGTTTTTGGTGAATAGTAACTTTTTACTTTTTTTTTACCACGGTTAAAAGTAAATAGGGTAATTAAGGGTAAAGATGATATTATTATTACCCTGACACATGTCCTAATTCTATTGGATAAGTTTAATTCGACCAAAAACAAACTTAGGAATAAAATATGACCATTTAGGCCCACTTGGATTAGATTAGGACATTTATTATTAATTTATTTAAAGAAGGGTTAAAATAGTTAAAATCAAAGTTTAATAAGTAAATAATTTTTAATATGGGGTTATACATAAGATAAATTCGACTATAAATATTCATTAGAAAGATAAAAAGATTTCCTACATAATGGTATTTTATTTTTAATTTTTAGACATTAAATAATTTAATTTATTTATGACACAGTGATGATGCAGTAATTATCTTATTAATGAAATATTGACATAATTGATGTTATAAACACAAAAATAAATGTAATTTGAGACTTTTTATGAATCCCACTAATTTTCTAGGTTAATATGACATGTTAGTATGGATTTAATTAACTTGGTTTGAACTAATAATTCTGTTATGAGTTTCACAAAAATCAATTACTAAATAGTGTCAAAATTGACATAAAATAGTTTTTAAAACAAATATTATATTGGTAATTGTTATTTTATTCCTAAAAATCTAAGGTTCGGAAAAATGACTTATATAAGGTTATATATATTAATAATAAACAACTTGGGGTTAGTTTGGCTACTTATAGTAAGTTTATTAACCTTATAGTATAAGAACACAAGAAGACATGGTAAAAGTAAAATTATTTAACTTAATGTTAAATCTAAATGATAAGGTTAAAATAGGAACCTAAACTTGTCTAAATTATATTTGATGAGAGGATTTTGACCCGTCCCCACCTTAGCATCGAAATAAATCAATTTGGATCTATTTAAAACCGAACTTGACTTTATAATAAAATAATATTTTTAGTTATTCCAAAGGTGCCCCTCTCCTCCCTTATAAAAGGGCACCTCCTCCCTCTCTTCCACACACCACTTTGAGCCTTAAAGATCATCCAAAACCTGCCAATTTCTCCTCTCCACTTCCCTAGAGACATCCTAGAGGTCCTGGTCTTCTTCAAAGACCAATTTTAGTGCCCTAAAAGAAGGTCTCAGAGAAGCACTTCAAAGAAGAGGTAATGTCTGCTACCGATTCTTTCATCTTTATTTCTTCTTCCACTTCTTCTTCTTTAGTTGTTTCATTATGAAGTAATAACATCAGTATCACTAATATACTGATATGTTATTATAAGTATGAAATAACCCTATTTCACCATCTATCCATCCTACGGAAAAAGAAATCACCGCGCGTGCGTACGTACGGAATACCGTCTCTACGCCGTGGTGTAATCTATTTTCCACCACCAACTTACTTGGATGGGTATAATGGTTTAAATAATGACTATATATGACTATTATAAAATGATATTGATTCTGAAATAGTATACATATACTCCAATACAATTCCACGATCATAGGAACGATATCATCACTCGTGCGTACGTACGGAATACCGTCTCCACGATGTGATGCGAATCGTTCTACATGATCTTCATTTCATAATGATTATATAAATGGATTGAATGAATTAATATGATATATATTACACTAATACCATTCTGGAAATGAGGTATCTATAACCCAAAGATAATAATAAGAATTTATTCGACAAAACACGTATAAGAACAAAAAGTTATAAACACCCGAATAACAAGTAGCAATGAAATATTACTACTAAGAAGCTAAGAATATGACCATATATGATATCATAAAAATAAGTATGATTATGGAATAAGTCAATAACATTATTTAAATCATTATACAGGAGGTTCGGACACTTACAAATCAAGTCGGACCTAAGGTAAGGGAAATATCACAATCTCATTTTTATCCGAGATTGTTTATACTTTAGTATTTACTGGGGTGTATTTTATCATCCACATCCATGTTTCCTCAATATGTAATATTATTTCAATTCACCTACAATTTTTTAAATCCTATTTTACCCTTCGGTGAGTTTTTAGTAAAAGATATGAAAGGAATCTTTTGTCGTTTTTCGTACGAGGTACTTTTTTGACTCTTCTGACAAAAGTACGAGAAGAATGTTTTTTTAACTTATACGGCATGAATGGATTTTTAAAACATTATTTCCAAGAAGATTATTTACAAGTTTTCAAGTTTATTTTTAATCAACTTATTTTAGTTTAAAATTGTAAGACATGTTAAGAAAGGAAAATGTTTTTGAAGTAGAAAGGATATTTTCCTCAAGAATGGAGTTCAAGTGTTTTATCAAAATTATTTTCCATCTAAGATAAAATAGGGTTATGTTTCTATCCCTATTATTACATTGATTTGATTATGTTGTGATGGAGTTATTTTTATGAATTCCTTTATCTTATATGAATTGTTTTATGATGTCATGTTGTTTAAGAATCCCATTTTTATTACATTGGTTATGCAATGATGTATGATTTATGATTTTGTGGCACACATAAGAATGGTATCATTATGAGATGGGTGGGACCTATATCTCCCTCCAATGCATTGGGTAAAGATTTTATATCTCATGAGACAGACATGGCTGGAACGGTAGGTTATACCGGTTCAGTGAAACAGGACTGAAACGAGGGTGACTCGGTTCAGAAAGGGACTTTGTACACTAAGATAGTCTTGGAAATGAGTCTTGACTAACAAGAAATGATTCTCTATGATTATGTGTGTATGCCACAAAGTTTCATGTTTTAAGTTATTATTATTGTGATTACATTTCACTGCCATGATTTATCCCATGTTATGAAATTATGATCTCTTTTGTAGGTTAAGATTTCCAAAAGTTTTGTGCTTGTGTATACGATGTGATTGATATTTCTTTTGTTTACCATTACTGAGCATTTGAGCTCACCCTTTTGTATGTTTTCTTTCCCCAGGTCAGGAAGAAGGTTATTAAGTAGGATATGCCAAAAAGGGACTCTAGATATGATGAAATAAGTGGGAGGAAAAGTTGATTCTTTTAGAACCAGTTGTTTATGTTTCCCAGTTTCTAAAGACACTATACCTATATGGTCCTTTTGTGGTTTTGTTATATGTTGTAATAAGTATGCTTCAATTTTTAAGTATTAACAATGTATGTAAAGTATGGGTTGTTATAGTTGGTATGAGAGGAAAGGTATAGTCAACCTTTGGAAACTAGGATGTGAAAGCCTTAGTAAGAACCCTAAGGATAAGTCTAAGCATAGAACACAATCTTAGTGTTTTAGAAATGTCCATGAATAACCGAGGATAAGACCTTAAGTGTGAAATTTTATTCTTGATTATGTGGTTTTCCTATTATAATTAGTGTTTCTCACACTATTCTTCTTGGTTTTAGTCAATGGCTGGAACCCGAAGGAATCATTTTAATGCGGAATGCGACGGGCAATGCAATGATTGTCCCCCTGAGCAACAAAACGTTATGGGAGCTGGAATGAAAAATCTTGTAGCCATTCTCACACAACTTTCTCAAGCTATGAATCATGCAGGACTTCCAAATGAGAAAATGAAGGAGCAACATTCTGTTGAATCCTTCATGAGGTAGTGTCCACCTTCTTTCAGCGGGTCTACTGATCCATTAGTTGCTGAACAATGGATTAGTACTACTGAAAAGATATTTTCAGTTCTTCAATGTTCTGAACATGATAAAGTCATCCTAGCAGTGTATCGTTTGGAAGGATATTCTGATCAATGGTGGAATCTTATTAAGAATACGAGGCAAAGGGATTAAATTGAGTCCATGGAATGGGACGAGTTCAAGAAATTATTTTTCAATAAGTACTTCCCTCGTATTCTATGAAAAAAGATGGAGAAAGAGTTTCTTGAACTGAAGCAAAAGGATGATGAATCTGTTGGTACCTATGAAGCAAATTTTACAAGACTTGCAAGGTACGCTTCTGGTATTATTATCCAACCTGAGAGTAAGATCGATCGATTCTTTAGTGGCTTAAAACCAAGTCTTCTAATGGAGTTATCCATAAGGGACTTCAATAGATATGAGGAAATCGTTCGATGTGATCTCAAAGTCGAGATGGAGATTGGAGTAACCCATCAGTCATATGGGTTTGATAAGAAGAAGAAAATGGAATTCAAAGGAAAATCTAAAGAGCACACTGAAAAGAAGACGAGCTTTCCCTTATGCTCAAAGTGTGGAAAGAAACATGGAGGGAGTTGTCTTAAAGGGACAAGTAAATGTTTCAAATGTGGAAAGGAAGGTCATCGGGCATTTGAATGCCGCGATGATGGGAAGAAGATGTCTAATGATGCAAACAAAGGAAGGGATACACAGAATGAACCTACTACACTTCAATGTTTCAAGTGCAAGGAGATGGGGCATTATGCCAATAAATTCCCTAATCCAAGGGTTGATGATGATGGTCGACGTCAAAAGACTCTTAAGGCTAAAGACAAAGGAAAGTCACATGAAATTTCTATCAGCGATGTGGAGTACGATAACGATGTGGTGAAAGGTATACTTACCATCCACTCTAAAGTCTAAAATGTTTTATTTGATTCTGGATCCACCCACTCTTTTATTTCTGAAGAATTTTCTAAGGGTATCACCGTATTACCTCAAAAATTAGATGTTGAGTTAGTTGTGACAACACCTAATGGAACAACAGTCACATCAAAAGTTTATAATTCTTCTCCGATCGAAGTTTGTGGGAAAGTGCTTCCTGCAAATCTTGTGATCCTTCCTATAGTGTAATTTGATGTGATTATTGTCATGGATTGGATTTCTTTATATGGAGCTCATATAAATTTCCAAATAAGGGAAGTCACATTTCATATTCCAGATCAATCTATGATCGTCTATCAATGCATGGATGAACATAACCTTCTAGTGGAAATTTCTTCCATTTTATGGGTATTGATTCCACTAAATGAAGGTTATTTATCTCAAATTGTTTGTGAGAAACTCACGATTAAGAATATTCCCATTGTACGGGATTTTGATGATGTCTTTCCGGAGGAATTACTGGGTCTTCCACCAAATCGTGAAGTTGAGTTTTCAATAGAACTCGTACCGGGTGCTTTGCCTATTTCAAAGACACCTTATAGAATGACCCCAATTGAGTTGCAGGAATTGAAGAAGTAACTCCAAGAGAATCTTGATAAGGGATTCATACGCCCTAGTGCGTCACCTTGGGGAGCACCTGTTCTATTTGTTAAGAAGAAATATGGATCAATGAGACTCTGCATTGATTATCGAGAACTTAACAAGATCACTATCAAGAACAAATATCCTCTCCCACACATTGATGACTTATTTGACCAACTACGAGGAGCTCAATACTTCTCCAAGATTGATCTTCGTTCAGGGTATCATCAATTAAGGGTCAAAAGGGAGGATATACCAAAGACGACTTTCCGTACAAGGTATGGACACTATGAATTTATAGTGATGCCATTTGGTCTTATGAATTCCCCTGCTATCTTCATGGATCTGATGAATAGAGTCTTTAGAGACTATCTTGATCAATTTGTGGTAGTCTTTATAGAAGATATTCTTGTCTATTCAAAGAGCAAGGAAGAACATGAAGATCACTTGAGAATTATATTGAAGACCCTGAGAAAGGAGAAGCTTTATGCCAAATTTACCAAGTGTGAATTTTGGCTTCAAAAAGTTGAATTTTTTGGTCACATAATCTCAAAAGAGGGGATATCTGTGGATCCAGCAAAAACAGAGGTTATCGAAAGATGGTCGAGACCAACAACAGTAACTGAGATCCGAAGTTTTCTTGGTTTGGCTGGATATTATCGACGTTTTGTGAAATATTTTTCATGATTATCTAATCCACTCACAAAGTTGACTCGGAAAGGAGTTAAGTTTTTCTGGATGGAGGAATGTGAAGAGAATTTCAAGGAGTTGAAAAGAAGGTTATCCAGTGCACCTGTGCTCACACTGCCTTGTAGTAGAGAAAGGTTTGTGATCTACAGTGATGCATCCAAGAAGGGATTGGGGTGTGTTCTTATGGAAAATGATATGGTGATAGCTTATGCCTCACGATAGTTGAAAATCCATGAGCAAAATTACCCAACACATGATTTGGAGTTAGCAGCGGTAATCTTTGCATTAAAGATTTGGAGGCATTACCTTTATGGTGAAAGGTGTTGTAACACCCGAGATTTTTATGAGTAAAATTTTGTTTTTATGTTATATATATATCATCAAAGGAATATTTCACTACACACTAGCTTGACTTACTTTACACGCAATCGTGACCTTCCTCGATAGCTTGCGTGGTATGCAATACCGAGTTTCACTAAACAACGATATGCTATTAAAATATTATTAAAACTAGCCGTTATGAATTGTAATAACCACTTTTTGAAATTTTATTTTTCAAAATGGACTTCATTTTTGGATTCGGAATACCGAAATTAGCATAGGGTGAAATTTTGGTATTTTTCTGAAAACTTTCAATTTTTGATGAATAGTGAAACCACTAAGTGGTAGGTTAAAAACTGAATTTTGCATAAAACTTAAGTTTACCGCTTCTGTGAATGGAATTTCAAAAATCCGACAGACACGGTTGATATCAGTAAGTAAAATGTGGTTCAATGAGATAAAAATAATTTTTTGGTGAATAGTAACTTTTTACTTTTTTTACCGCGGTTAATAGTAAATAGGGTAAATAAGGATAAATATGATATTAATATTACCCTAACACATGTCCTAATTCTATTGGATAAGTGTAATTCGAACAAAAACAACCTTATGAATATAATATGACCATTTAGGTCCACTTGGATTAGATTATGAAATTGAATATTATTTTATTTAATGAATAGTTAAAATAGTTAGAATCAAAGTTTAATAACTAAAAAATTTTTAATATGGGTTTATACATAATATAAATTCTACTATAAATATTAATTAGAAAGATAAAAAGATTTTCTACATAATGATATTTTATTTATAATTTTTAGACTTTAAATAAATTAATTTATTTATGACACAATGATGATGCAATAATTACCATTTTAAGGAAATGTTAACATAATTGATGTTATAAATGCTCAAATAAATGTAATTTGAGACTTTTTATGAATTCCACTAATTTTATAGGTTACTATGATATATTATTGTTGATTTAATCAACTTGTTTCGAACATATAATTCTGTTATGACTCTCACAAAAATCATATATCAAATAGTGTCAAAATTGACACAAAATAGTTTTTAAATCAAATATTATATTATTAATTGTTATTTTATTCCTAAAAATATAATATTTGGCCAAATGACTTATATAAGGATATATATATTAATAATAAACAACTTGGGGTTCGTTTTTCATGTTATAGTAAGTGTATTAACCATATAGTGTAAGAAAACAAAAAGACACGGTAAAAGTTAAATTATTTAACTTAGAGTTAAATATAATTGATAAGGTTAAAATAATAACATAAACTTGTCTAAATCCTATTGGTTGATAGTATTTCGACCCATACCCACTTTACCTTCGAAATAAGACCCTTTGGAACCATTATAAACCGATTTTGACTTTAATATAAAATAATATTTTGAGATATTCCTAAGGTGCCCCTCTCCTCCCTTATAAAAGGGCACCTCCTCCCCCTCCTCCTCACACCAATTTGAGCACTCAATCTCGGCCAAACCCTGCAAAAATCCCTTCTCCACTTCCATAGAATAATCCCAGAGGTCCTGGTCTTCTTCAAAGACTAATTTTAGTTCCCTAAGTGGAGGATTCAAAGAGGCATTTCAAAGAAGAGGTAATATCCATTACCGATCTTTTCAATTTATTTCTTCTTCAACTTCTTATTCTTTAGTTGTTTCATGATAAAGTAATAACATCAGTATTACTTACATACTGATATGTTATTATAAATATGAAACAACCCTAATTCACCTTCTATCCATCCTACGGAAAAATGAAATCACCGCGCGTGCGTACGTACGGAATACCGTCTCCACGCCGTGGTGTAATCTATTTTCCACCATCACCTTAAAAGGATGGGTATAATGGTGTAATGAGTAACTATATATGATTATTATAAAGTGATATTGATACTGAAATAGTATAAATACACTTAAATACAATTCCACGATCATGGGAACAATATCATCGCTCGTGCGTACGTACGGAATACCGTCTCCACGATGTGATGCGACTCGTTCTACATGATCTTCATTACATAGTAATTATATAAATGAATTGAATGAATAAATATGATATATGTTACACTAATACCATTCTGGATATAAGGTATCTATAACCTTAAAAGAAGAATAAGAATTTATTCGGCAAAACACGCATAAGAACAAAAGGCAATAAAGACCCGAGTAACAAGTAACAATGAAATATTACTAATAAGAAGCTAAGAATATCACCATATATGATATCATATCAATATGTATGATTATTTAATAATTCAATAACATTATTTAAACCATTATACAGGAGCTTCGGACACGTACAAAGCAAATCGGACCTAAGGTAAGGAAAATATCACAATCTCACTTTTATCCGAGATTGTTTTTACTTTGGTAATTACTGGGGTGTATTTTATCATCCACATCCATGTTACCTCAATATGTAATATTATTTCCATACTTCTAAAATATTTTATATCCAATTTTACCATTTGGTGTGTTTTTAGTAAAATATATGAAAGGAATCTTTTGTCGTTTTTCGTATGAGGTACTTTTTGACTTTTCCGACAAAAGTACGAAGAATGTTTTTTAACTTATACGGCAAGAATGGATTTTTAAAACATTATTTCCAAGAATCTTCATTTATAAGTTTTCAAGTTTATTTTTAATCAACTTATTTTAGTTTATAATTGTATGACATGTTAATAAAAGAATAGTGTTTTTGAAGTAGAAAGGATATTTTCCTCAAGAATGGAGTTCAAATGTTTTATCAAAATTATTTTCCATCTAAGATAATATAGGGTTCTGTTTTTATCCCTATTATTACATTGACTTGATTATGTTTTGAGGGAATTATTTTTATGAAGTCATTTACCTTATATGATTTGTTTTATGATGTCATGATGTTTCAAGAATCCCATTTTTGTTACATGTGTTATGCAATGATGTATGATTTATGATTATGTGGAACACATAAGAAAGGATTCATTATAAGATGGGTGGGACCTATATCTCCCTCCAATGCATTGGGTAAAGATTTATATCTCATGAGATAGACATGGCTGGAACGTAAGGTTATTTCGGTTCAGTGATACAGGAATGAAACGAGGAGTGAACTTGGTTCAGAAATGGACTTTGTCTGCTAAGATAGTCTTGGCAATGAGTCATGACTAACAAGAAATGATTTTCCATGATTATGTGTGCATGCCACAAAGTTTCAAGTTTTATGTTATGATTATGGGTATCTCATTTTCACTTCTATGATTTATTCCATGTTGAGATATTATGATCTCTTTTGCAGGTTATGATTTTCAAAAAGATATGATATGATTCTTATTTCCTTTATTTGCCCTTGCTGAGCATTTGAGATCACCCTTTTTTGTATGTTTTATTTTCCCCAGGTCAGGAAGATGGATATTAAGTAGAATATGCTAAAAGGGACCCTAGATATGATGAAATAAATGGGAGACACTGTAGAAGATTTATGAACCAGTTGTTTATGTTTCCCAGTTTCTAAAGACACTATACCTATACAGTCCTTTGTGGTTTTGTCATATGTTGTAATAAGTGTGCTTTAATTTTGAAGTATTAACAATGTATGTAAAGTATGGGTCGTTATAGTTGGTATCAGAGGAAAGGTATATTCAACCTTTGGAAACTAGGATGTGAAAGCCTTAGTAAGAACCGTAAGGATAAGTCTAAGCATAGAACACAATCTTAGTGTTTTAGAAATGGCCATGAATAACCTAGGATAAGACCTTAAGAGTGAAAATTTTATTCTTGAATTATGTGGTTTTCCTATTATAATTAGTGTTGCTCACACTATTCTTCTTGGTTTTAGTCAATGGCTGGAACCCGAAGGAACCGTGTTAATGCGGAATGCGACGGGCAATGCAATGATTGTCCCCCTGAGCAACCAAACGATATGGGAGATGGAATGAAAAATCTTGTAGCCATGCTCACACAACTTTCTCAAGCTATGAATCATGCAGGACTTCCAAACGAGCAAAGGAAGGAGCAACATTCTGTTGAATCCTTCATGAGGCAGCATCCACCTTCTTTCAGCAGGTCTACTGATCCATTAGTTGCTGAACAATGGATTAGTACTACTGAAAAGATATTTTCAGTTCTTCAATGTTCTGAACATGATAAAGTCATCCTAGTAGTGTATCGTTTGGAAGGAGATGCTGATCAATGGTGGAATCTTATTAAGAATACGAGGCAAAGGGATGAAATTGAGTCCATGGAATGGGACGAGTTCAAGAACTTATTTTTCAATAAGTACTTCCCTCATATTCTCCGAACAAAGATGGAGAAAGAGTTTCTTGAACTGAAGCAAAGGGATGATGAATCTGTTGGTACCTATGAAGAAAATTTTACAAGACTTGCAAGGTACGCTTCTGGTATTATTATCCAACCTGAGAGTAAGATCAATCGATTCTTTAGTGGCTTAAAACCAAGTCTTCGAAGGGCGTTAGACATAAGGGACTTCAATTGCAACGAGGAAATCGTTCGATGTGATCTCAAAGTCGAGATAGAGATTGGAGTAACCCATCAGTCATATGGGTTTGATAAGAAGAGGAAAATGGAATTCAAAGGAAAATATAAAGAGCACACTGAAAATAAGATGAGCATTCCCTTATGCTCAAAGTGTGGAAAGAAACACGAAGGGAGTTGTCTTAAAGGGACAAGTAAATGTTTCAAATGTGGAAAGGAAGGTCATCGGGCATTTGAATGCCGCGATAATGGGAAGAAGATGTCTAATGATGCAAACAAAGGAAGGGATACACAGAATGAACCTACTACACTTCAATGTTTCAAGTGCAAGGAGATGGGGCATTATGCCAATCAATGCCCAAATCCAAGGGTTGATGATGATGGTCGACGTCAACAAACTCTTAAGGCTAAAGACAAAGGAAAGTCACATGCAATTTCTATCAGCGATGTGGAGTACGATAATGAAGTGGTGAAAGTTACACTTACCATCCACTCTAAAGTAGAAAATGTTTTATTTGATTCTGGATCCACCAACTCTTTTATTTCTGAAGAATTTTCTAAGGGTATCACCGTATTACCTCAACAATTAGATGTTGAGTTATCTGTGACAACACCTAATGGCACATCAATCGCATCAAAAGTTTATAATTCTTCTCCAATTGACGTTTGTGGGAAAGTTCTTCCTGCAAATCTTGTGATCCTTCCTTTAGTGGAATTCGATGTGATTCTTGGCATGGATTGGCTTTCTTTATATGGAGCTCATATCAATTGCCAAAGAAGGTAAGTCACATTTCATATTCCAGATCAATCTATGATCATCTATCAATGCAAGGATGAACATAACCTTCCAGTGGAAATTTATTCCATTTTATGGGTATTGATTCCACTAAATGAAGGTTATTTATCTCAAATGGTTGGTGAGAAACTCATGATTAAGAATATGCCCATCGTACGGGAGTTTGATGATGTCTTTCCGAAGGAATTACCAGGTCTTCCACCAAATCGTGAAGTTGAGTTTTCAATAGAACTCGTACCGGGTGCTTTGCCTATTTCAAAGACACCTTATAGAATGGCCCCAATTGAGTTGCAGGAATTGAAGAAGAAACTCCAAGAGAATCTTGATAAGGGATTCATATGCCCTAGTGCATCACATTGGGGAGCACCTGTTCTATTTGTTAAGAAGAAAGATGGATCAATGAGACTCTGCATTGATTATCGAGAACTTAACAAGATCACTATCAAGAACAAATATCCTCTCCCACGCATTGATGACTTGTTTGACCAACTACGTGGAGCTCAATACTTTTCCAAGATTGATCTTCATTCAGGGTATCATCAATTAAGGGTCAAAAGGGAGGATATACCAAAGACGGCTTTCCGTACAAGGTATGGACACTATGAATTTATAGTGATGCCATTTGGTCTTACTAATGCCCCTGCTATCTTCATGGATCTGATGAATAGAGTCTTTAGAGACTATCTTGATCAATTTGTGGTAGTCTTTATAGACGATATTCTTGTCTATTCAAAGAGAAAAGAAGAGCATGAAGATCACTTGAGAATTATATTGAAGACCCTGAGAAAGGAGAATCTTTATGCCGAATTTACCAAGTGTGAATTTTGGCTTCAAAAAGTTGCATTTTTGGGTCACATAATCTCAAAAGAGGGGATATCTGTGGATCCAGCAAAAACAGAGGTTATCGAAAGATGGTCGAGACCAACAACAGTAACTGAGATATGAAGTTTTCTTGGTTTGTCTGGATATTATCGACGTTTTGTAAAAGATTTTTCACGATTATCTAACCCACTCACCAAGTTGACTCGGAAAGGAGTTAAGTTTGTTTGGACAGAGGAATTTGAAGAGAATTTCAAGGAGTTGAAAAGAAGGTTATCCAGTGCACCTGTTCTCACACTGCCTTGTAGTGGAGAAAGGTTTGTGATCTACAGTGATGTATCCAAGAAGGGATTGGGGTGTGTTCTTATGCAAAATGATATGGTGATAGCTTATGCCTCACAATAGTTGAAAATCCATGAGCAAAATTACCCAACACATGATTTGGAGTTAGCTGCGGTAATCTTTGTATTAAAGATTTGGAGGCATTACCTTTATGGTGAAAGGTGTGATATTTATATTGATCATAAAAGTTTAAAGTATATTTTCACACAAAAGGAGCTGAATATGCGTCAAAGAAGATGGTTGGAGCTGATTAAGGATTATGACTGCTCAATCCATTACCACCCTGGGAAAGCAAACAAGGTGGCAGATGCATTAAGTCAACAAGACCATGCTAGTTTATCCATGATAAGGATCACAGAAGATCCAATATTTATGGATTTACAAAGGATGGATCTTGGAATTATAATGGAAGGGGAAAAATCTTATCTTTCTCAAATGAATGTTCAACCATCTATACATGTGAAGATTAAATAGGCACAGAAAGAAGATGTCGAGTTACAAAAGAAGGTGAGAAATGTTCCTGAGTTCAACCTTGATTGTGATGGGATAATAAAGTTCAGGAATCGAGTTTGTGTTCCTCCCATCCCCGAATTAAAGAAGGAGCTACTGGATGAGGCTCATAGTTCTTCATTCTCTATTCATCCTGGAAGCACGAAGATGTATAGGGACCTGAAAGAGTACTTCTGGTGGGATGGCATGAAAAGAGATGTTGCTGAATATGTCTCTCGATGCTTGGTTTGTCAACAAGTTAAAGCTGAGAGACAGAAGTCTAAGGGGATGTTACAACCATTACCTATACACAAATGGAAATGGGAAAACATCACTATGGACTTTGTCACAGGACTTCCTAAAACATCCAAAGGCAATAATGCTATGTGGGTCATAGTTGATAGTCTTACAAAGTCTGCACACTTCATTGCTATTAGAGAGGATTTCTCTCTAGATCAGCTTGCCAGGATATATGTAAAGGAAGTGGTAAGATTGCATGGAGTACCACTTTCTATTATATCTGATCGGGATCCGAGATTTACCTCGAAGTTCGGGAGAAGTCTTCAGCATACTCTGGATACAGAGTTGAGTTTCAGCACTGCTTATCATCCTCAGATAGATGGTCAGTCTGAGAGAACAATTCAAACCCTAGAAGATATGTTGAGAGCTTGCTCTATGGATTTAAAAGGAGGTTGGGATCAACACCTACCTTTGGTGGAATTTTCTTATAATAATAGCTTTCACTCCAGTATTCAGATGGCTCCTTATGAAGCTCTCTATGTAAAGAAATGCAGGACTCCAGCTTGCTGGGATGAAGTTGGGGAAAGAAAGCTATTTGGACCTGATCTCGTTGATGAAATGGCAGAAAAGGTCAGATCTATTCAACAACACATAAGAGCAGCTCAGAGTCGACAGAAAAGTTATGCCGACAACCGAAGAAAAGACCTAGAGTTTTAAGTGGTTGATAAAGTGTTCTTACGAATATCTCCCTGGAAGAGGGTTATGAGATTTGGAAAGAAGGGGAAGTTGAGCCCTAGATATATCGGTCCTTTCGAAATACTGGATCGTGTTGGAAAGGTAGCTTACCGATTGGCGCTTCCACCGAATCTCTCTCAAGTTCACGATGTGTTCCATGTATCTCTCCTGAGAAAGTACATACCTGATCCTTCACATGTACCCAGCTCAGAAGTTGTACCGCTGGAGCAAGATCTTTCTTATGAAGAACAACCGATAGAGATCCTGGATCGTAGCGAAAAAGTCCTACGAAACAAGACCACTCGATAGGTGAAAGTTTTATGGAGGAACCACCAACTTGAAGAAGCTACATGGGAGCTTGAGGATATGATGAGGGAAAAGTATCCTCATCTGTTTGTTACAAAGTGACGAATTTCGAGGGCGAAATTCTTTTTAAGGGGGGTAGAATGTAACACCCGAGATTTTTATGAGTAATATTTTGTTTTTATGTTATATATATATCATCAAAGGAATCTTTCACTACACACTAGCTTGACTTACTTTACACGCAATCATGACCTTCCTCGATAGCTTGCGTTGTACGCAATACCGAGTTTCACTAAACAACGATATGCTATTAAAATATTATTAAAACTAGCCAGTATGAATAGTGATAACCACTTTGTGAAATTTTATAAATTTTATTTTTCAAAATGGACTTCATTTTTGGATTCGGAATACCGAAATTATCATAGGGTCAAATTTTGGTATTTTTCTGAAAACTTTCAATTTTTGATGAATAGTGAAACCACTAAGTGGTAGGTTAAAAACTGAATTTTGCATAAAACTTAATTTTACCGCTCCTGTGAATGGAATTTCGAAAATCCGATAGACACGGTTGATATCAGTAAGTAAAATGTGGTTCAATGAGATAAAAATAATTTTTTGGTGAATAGTAACTTTTTACTTTTTTTACCGTGGTTAATAGTAAATAGGGTAACTAAGGGTAAATATTATATTACTATTACCCTAACACATGTCCTAATTCTATTGGATAAGTGTAATTAGACCAAAAACAACCTTATGAATATAATATGACCATTTAGGTCCACTTGGATTAGATTATGACATTTAATATTATTTTATTTAATGAATAGTTAAAATAGTTAAAATCAAAGTTTAATAACTAAAACATTTTTAATATGGGGTTATACATAAGATAAATTCGACTATAAATATAAATTAGAAATATAAAAAGATTTCCTACATAATTATATTTTATTTATAATTTTTAGACTTTAAATAAATTAATTTATTTATGACACAACGATGATGCAGTAATTACCCTTTTAAGGAAATGTTAACATAATTGATGTTATAAATGATCAAATAAATGTAATTTGAGACTTTTTATGAATTCCACTAATTTTCTAGCTTTCTATGATATATTAGTGTTGATTTAATCAACTTGGTTCGAACATATAATTCTGTTATGACTTTCACAAAAATCATATATCAAATAGTGTCAAAATTGACACAAAATAGTTTTTAAATCAAATATTATATTATTAATTGTTATTTTATTCCTAAAAATCTAAGATTCGGCCAAATGACTTAGATAAGGATATATATATTAATAATAAACAACTTGGGGTTCGTTTGGCATGTTATAGTAAGTGTATTAACCATATAGTGTAAGAAAACAAAAAGACACGGTAAAAGTTAAATTATTTAACTTAGAGTTAAATCTAATTGATAAGGTTAAAATAATAACCTAAACTTGTCTAAATCCTATTGGTTGATAGTATTTCGACCCATCCCCACTTTACCTTCGAAATAAGACCCTTTGGAACCATTATAAACCGATTTTGACTTTAATATAAAATAATATTTTGAGATATTCCTAAGGTGCCCCTCTCCTCTCTTATAAAAGGGCACCTCCTCCCCCTCCTCCTCACACCAATTTGAGAACTCAAGCTCGGCCAAACCCTGCCAAAATCCCTTATCCACTTCACTATAATAATCCTACAGGTCCTGGTCTTTTTCAAAGACCAATCTTAGTTCCCTAAGTGGAGGATTCAAAGAGGCGTTTCAAAGAAGAGGTAATATCCATTACCGATCTTTTCAATTTATTTCTTCTTCAACTTCTTCTTCTTTAGTTGTTTCATGATAAAGTAATAACATCAGTATTACTTACATACTGATATGTTATTATAAATATGAAACAACCCTAATTCACCTTCTATCCATCCTACGGAAAAATCAAATCACCGCGCGTGCGTACGTACGGAATACCGTCTCCACGCCGTGGTGTAATCAATTTTCCACCATCACCTTACAAGGATGGGTATAATGGTGTAATGAGTAACTATATATGATTATTATAAAGTTATATTGATACTTAAATAGTATAAATACACTTAAATACAATTCCACGATCATGGGAACAATATCATCGCTCGTGCGTACGTACGGAATACCGTCTCCACGATGTGATGCGACCCGTTCTACATGATCTTCATTACATAGTAATTATATAAATGAATTGAATGAATAAATATGATATATGTTACACTAATACCATTCTGGATATAAGGTATCTATAACCTTAAAATAAGAATAAGAATTTATTCGGCAAAACACGCATAAGAACAAAAGGCAATAAAGACCCGAGTAACAAGTAACAATGAAATATTACTAATAAGAAGCTAAGAATATCACCATATATGATATCATATAAATATGTATGATTCTGGAATAAGTCAATAACATTATTTAAACCATTATACAGGAGCTTCAGACACGTACAAAGCAAATCAGACCTAAGGTAAGGAAAATATCACAATCTCACTTTTATCCGAGATTGTTTTTACTTTGGTAATTACTGGGGTGTATTTTATCATCCACATCCATGTTCCCTCAATATGTAATATTATTTCCATCCTTCTACAATAGTTTATATCCAATTTTACCCTTCGGTGTGTTTTTAGTAAAAGATATGAAAGGAATCTTTTGTCATTTTTCGTACGAGGTACTTTTTGACTTTTCCGACAAAAGTACGAAGAATGTTTTTTTAACTTATACGGCAAGAATGGATTTTTAAAACATTATTTCCAAGAATATTCCTTTATAAGTTTTCAAGTTTATTTTTAATCAACTTATTTTAGTTTATAATTGTATGACATGTTAAGAAAAGAAAAGTATTTTTGAAGTAGAAAGGATATTTTCCTCAAGAATGGAGTTCAAATGTTTTATCAAAATTATTTTCCATCTAAGATAATATAGGGTTCTGTGTTTATCCCTATTATTACATTGACTTGATTATGTTTTGAGGGAATTATTTTTATGAATTCATTTACCTTATATGATTTGTTTTATGATGTCATGATGTTTCAAGAATCCCATTTTTGTTACATGTGTTATGCGATGATGTATGATTTATGATTATGTGGCACACATAAGAAAGGATTCATTATAAGATGGGTGGGACCTATATCTCCCTCCAATGCATTGGGTAAAGATTTATATCTCATGAGATAGACATGGATGGAATGGAAGGTTATTTTGGTTCAGTGATACAGGACTGAAACGAGGAGTGAACTCGGTTCAGAAATGGACTTTGTCCGCTAAGATAGTCTTGGAAATGAGTCATGACTAAAAAGAAATGATTTTCCATGATTATGTGTGCATGCCAAAAAGTTTCAAGTTTTATGTTATGATTATGGGGATATCATTTTCACTTCTATGATTTATTCCATGTTAAGATATTATGATCTCTTTTGCAGGTTATGATTTTCAAAAAGATATGATATGATTTTTATTTCCTTTATTTTCCCTTGCTGAGAATTTGAGCTCACCCTTTTTTGTATGTTTTCTTTTCCCCAGGTTAGGAAGATGGATATTAAGTAGAATATGCTAAAATGGACTCTAGATATGATGAAATAAATGGGAGACACTGTAGAAGATTTATGAACCAGTTGTTTATGTTTCCCAGTTTCTAAAGACACTATACCTATACGGTCCTTTGTGGTTTTTTCATATGTTGTAATAAGTGTGCTTGAATTTTTAAGTATTAACAATGTATGTAAAGTATGGGTCATTATAGGTGTGATATTTATACTGATCATAAAAGTTTAAAGTATATTTTCACACAAAAGGAGCTGAATATGCATCAAAGAAGATGGTTGGAGCAGATTAAGGATTATGACTGCTCAATCCATTACCACCCTGGGAAAGCAAACAAGGTGGCAGATGCATTAAGTCGACAAGACCGTGCTAGTTTATCCATGATGAGGATAAAAAAAGATCCAATATTTATGGATTTACAAAGGATGGATCTTGGAATTATAATTAAAGGGGAAAAATCTTATCTTTCTCAAAAGAATGTTCAACCATCTATACATGTGAAGACTAAAGAGGCACAGAAAGAAGATGTCAAGTTACAAAAGAAGGTGAGAAATGTTCCTGAATTCAACCTTGATTGTGATGGGATAATAAAGTTCAGGAATCAGGTTTGTGTTCCTCCCATCCCCAAATTAAAGAAGGATCTGCTGGATGAGGCTCATAGTTCTTCATTCTCTATTCATCCTGGAAGCACAAAGATGTATAGGGACCTGAAAGAGTACTTCTGGTGGGATGGCATGAAAAGAGATGTTGTTGAATATGTCTCTCGATGCTTGGTTTGTCAACAAGTTAAAGCTGAGAGATAGAAGTATAAGGGGATGTTACAACCATTACCCATACCCAAATGGAAATGGGAAAACATCACTATGGACTTTGTCACAGGACTTCCTAAAACATCCAAAGGCAATAATGCTATCTGGGTCATAGTTGATCGTCTTACAAAGTCTGCACACTTCATTGCTATTAGAGAGGATTTCTCTCTGGATCAGCTTGCCAGGATATATGTAAAGGAAGTGGTAAGATTGCATGGAGTAACACTTTCTATTATATCTGATCGGGATCTGAGATTTACCTCAAAGTTTTGGCGAAGTCTTCAGCATACTCTGGATACAGAGTTGAGTTTCAGCACTGCTTATCATCCTCAGACAGACGGTCAGTCTGAGAGAACAATTCAAACCCTAGAAGATATTTTGAGAGCTTGCTCTATGGATTTCAAAGGAGGTTGGGATCAACACCTACCTTTGGTGGATTTTCTTATAATAATAGATTTCACTCCAGTATTCAGATGGATCCTTATGAAGCTCTCTATGGAAAGAAATGCAGGACTCCAACTTGCTAGGATGAAGTTGGGGAAAGAAAGCTATTAGGACCTGATCTCGTTGATGAAATGGCAGAAAAGGTCAGATCTATTCAACAACACATAAGAGCAGCTCAGAGTCGACAGAAAAGTTATGCCGACAACCGAAGAAAAGACCTAGAGTTTGAAGTGGGTGATAAAGTGTTCTTACGAATATCTCCCTGGAAGAGGGTTATGAGATTTGGAAAGAAGGGGAAGTTGAGCCCTAGATATATCGGTCCTTTCGAAATACTGGATCATGTTGGGAAGGTAGCTTACCGATTGGTGCTTCCACCGAATCTCTCTCAAGTTCACGATGTGTTCCATGTATCTCTCCTGAGAAAGTACATACCTGATCCTTCACATGTACTCAGCTCAGAAGTTGTACCGATGGAGCAAGATCTTTCTTATGAAGAACAACCGATAGGATTCTGGATCGTAGCGAAAAAGTCCTACGAAACAAGACCACTCGATTGGTGAAAGTTTTATGGAGGAACCACCAATTAGAATAAGCTACATGGGAGCTTGGGGATATGATGAGGGAGAGGTATCCTCATCTGTTTGTTACAAAGTGACGAATTTCGAGGGAGAAATTCATTTTAAGGGGGGTAGAATGTAACACCTGAGACTTTTATTTTATATAAATCATCAAAGGAATCTTTTTTGTACACAACACTTTCTTGGCTTGCTTTACACGAAATCGCGACCTTCCTCGATAGCTTGCGTCGTACGCAATACCGAGTTTCACTAAACAACTATATGCTATTAAAATATTATTAAAACTAGCCATTATGAATAGTAATAACCACTTTTGAAATTTTATAAATTTTATTTTTCTAAATGGACTTCATTTTTGGATTTGGAATATCGAAATTAGCCTAGGGTGAAATTTTGGTATTTTTCTGAAAACTTTCAATTTTTGATGAATAGTGAAACCACTAAGTGGTAGTTAAAAAACTGAATTTTTCATAAAACTTAATTTTACCGCTTCTGTGAGTGGAATTTCAAAAATCCGAGAGACACGGTTGATGTCAGTAAGTTAAATGTGGTTCAATGAGATGAAAATAATTTTTTGGTGAATAGTAACTCTTTACTTTTTTTTACCACGGTTAAAAGTAAATAGGGTAATTAAGGGTAAAGATAATATTATTATTACCCTAAAACATGTCCTAATTCTATTGGATAAGTGTAATTCGACCAAAAACAAACTTAGGAATAAAATATGACCATTTAGGCCCACTTGGATTAGATTAGGACATTTATTATTAATTTATTTAAAGAAGGGTTAAAATAGTTAAAATCAAAGTTTAATAAGTAAATAATTTTTAATATGGGGTTATACATAAGATAAATTCGACTACAAATATTCATTATAAATATAAAAAGATTTCCTACATAATGGTATTTTCTTTGTAATTTTTAGACATTAAATAATTTAATTTATTTATGACACAGTGATGATGCAATAATTATCTTATTAATGAAATATTGACATAATTGATGTTATAAACACCAAAATAAATGTAATTTGAGACTTTTTATGAATCCCACTAATTTTCTATGTTAATATGACATGTTAGTATTGATTTAATTAACTTGGTTCGAACTAATAATTCTGTTATGAGTTTCACAAAATTCAATTACTAAATAGTGTCAAAATTGACATAAAATAGTTTTTAAAACAAATATTATATTGGTAATTGTTATTTTATTCCTAAAAATCTAAGGTTCAGAAAAATGACTTAGATAAGGTTATATATATTAATAATAAACAACTTGGGGTGCGTTTGGCTGCTTATAGTAAGTTTATTAACCTTATAGTATAAGAACACAAGAAGACATGGTAAAAGTAAAATTATTTAACTTAATGTTAAATCTAAATGATAAGGTTAAAATAGGAACCTAAACTTGTCTAAATTCTATTGGATGAGATAATTTAGACCCATACCCACCTTATCATAGAAATAAATCAATTTGGAGCTATTTAAAACCGAACTTGACTTTATAATAAAATAATATTTTTAGTTATTCCAAAGGTTCCCCTCTCCTCCCTTATAAAAGGGCACCTCCTCCCTCTCTTCCACACACCACTTTGAGCCTTCAAGATCGGCCAAAACCTGACAATTTCTCCTATACACTTCCCTAGAGACATCCTAGAGGTCCTGGTCTTCTTCAAAGACCAATTTTAGTGCCCTAAAAGAAGGTCTCAAAGAAGCACTTCAAAGAAGAGGTAATGTCCATTACCGATTCTTTCATCTTTATTTCTTCTTCCACTTCTTCTTCTTTAGTTGTTTCATTATGAAGTAATAAAATCAGTATCACTCATATACTGATATGTTATTATAAGTATGAAACAACCCTATTTCACCATCTATCCATCCTACGGAAAAAGAAATCACCGCGCGTGCGTACGTACGGAATACCGTCTCCACGCCGTGGTGTAATCTATTTTCCACCACCACCTTACTTGGATGGGTATAATGGTATAAATAATGACTATATATGACTATTATAAAATTATATTTATTCTGAAATAGTATACATATACTCCAATACAATTCCACGATCATAGGAACGATATCATCACTCGTGCGTACGTACGGAATACCGTCTCTACGATGTGATGCGACTCGTTCTACATGATCTTCATTTCATAATGATTATATAAATGAATTGAATGAATGAATATGATTTATATTACACTAATACCATTCTGGAAATTATGTATCTATAACCTAAAGATAAGAATAAGAATTTATTCGACAAAACACACATAAGAACAAAAAGTTATAAACACCCGAATAACAAGTAGCAATGAAATATTACTACTAAGAAGCTAAGAATATGACCATATATGATATAATAAAAATAAGTATGATTCTGGAATAAGTCAATAACATTATTTAAATCATTATACAGGAGGTTCGGACACTTACAAAGCAAGTCGGACCTAAGGTAAGGGAAATATCACAATCTCATTTTTATCCGAGATTGTTTATACTTTAGTATTTACTGGGGTGTATTTTATCATCCACATCCATGTTTCCTCAATATGTAATATTATTTCCATTCACCTACAATTGTTTAAATGCTATTTTACCCTTCGGTGAGTTTTTAGTAAAAGATATGAAAGGAATCTTTTGTCGTTTTTCGTACGAGGTACTTTTTTGACTCTTCCGACAAAAGTACGAGAAGAATGTCGTTTTTAACTTATACGACATGAATGGATTTTTAAAACATTATTTCCAAGAAGATTCCTTTACAAGTTTTCAAGTTTATTTTTAATCAACTTATTTTAGTTTAAAATTGTAAGACATGTTAAGAAAGGAAAATGTTTTTGAAGTAGAAACAATATTTTCCTCAAGAATGGAGTTCAAGTGTTTTATCAAAATTATTTTCCATCTAAGATAAAATAGGATTCTGTTTCTATCCCTATTATTAAATTGATTTGATTATTTTGTGATGGAGTTATTTTTATGAATTCCTTTATCTTATATGAATTGTTTTATGATGTCATGTTGTTTTAGAATCCCATTTTTATTACATGGGTTATGCAATGATGTATGATTTATGATTTTGTGGCACACATAAGAATGATATAATTATGAGATGGGTGGGACCTATATCTCCCTCCAATGCATTGGGTAAAGATTTTATATCTCATGAGATAGACATGGCTGGAACGGTAGGTTATACCGGTTCAGTGAAACATGACTGAAACGAGGGTGACTCGGTTCAGAAAGGGACTTTGTCCACTAAGATAGTCTTGGCAATGAGTCTTGACTAATAAGAAATGATTCTCTATGATTATGTGTGTATGCCACAAAGTTTCATGTTTTAAGTTATTATTATTGTGATTACATTTCACTACCATGATTTATCCCATGTTATGAAATTATGATCTCTTTTGCAGGTTAAGATTTACAAAAGTTATGTGCTTGTGTATACGATGTGATTGATATTTCTTTTGTTTACCCTTACTGAGCATTTGAGCTCACCCTTTTGTATGTTTTCTTTCCCCAGGTCAGGAAGAAGGTTATTAAGTAGTATATGCCAAAAAGGTACCCTAGATATGATGAAATAAGTGTGAGGCAAAGTTGATGCTTTTTGAACCAGTTGTTTATGTTTCCCAGTTTCTAAAGACACTATACCTATACGGTCCTTTCGTGGTTTTGTTATATGTTGTAATAAGTATGCTTAAATTTTGAAGTATTAACAATGTATGTAAATTATGGGTTGTTATAGATGGTGTTTCAATGATGATGTGGGTGAAGGTTCTTTTGAAAATAGTGGGTTGAAGATTTTTCATGGTTCTTCTCAGGAAAATTTTCAGATTACTAGCTCTGATGGTGTTAGGGAAATGGCAGCGACAGATGGTAATCATGAACGTTGGTGACACGACTTCATTTGACATGTGTGATCATGGAAGTGATCTCCTCAGGTTTGGTGTTTGGGATTTTGGTTGTTTTTTAAATTTGAAATTTGAATCTCATATGATGTTTTTTATTGGTTCTTGTTTCTGGTGTTTTGGTTACCACTAAACCATAAAGTAGATTTCTTGAAAATAAAAAAATAATTTTTTAGTCACATGGCTCCTCTATGGATTAACTCCCATTCTCCACTTTGAATTTTCCACCATCACCTCACCAACATCCACATGATAAATCTATATAGTTAAAGGAATTCCATACTTGAAGAGGTTTTGAGATAGTAGCCTCTCTATGACACATGACATCTATTCTAATCCTTCCACTAATATTGAACCAAAAGTAAAATAGAATAGATCTACTGATGCTACATAGGGTCCACCGATTGTACAAAACAAAAATTATACTCCTTCTAACTAGAGTACACAGGGAGTATAAGACAGTAAATCCATTAATTATATACATGGTATAATTCATCACATACGTTGAGTATTTTTGTTAATATATTTTCTTATTGTATTATTATTTCATTCATATATAATATTGGGGTATTAGTCATTCATATTGTGACTCAGTTATAATCGAGAGTCTACTATAATGTCACAATTATTGATATGTATTGCAATGGGATAATATTGGTTTCTTAAATATTTATACTAATTGGACACTTCATATGTTAAATAGTTTAAAATAACAACAAAAGGTTGAAAAATCTCAATATGAAAGATGTTTGTAATTTCATAGTCTTAAAATAACTCATACCATATGATGTATATGGAGCACTCGTCAAGGATACTTTAGGAATAAATGGTTAGATTCCAGGATAATTTTCATGTGAGGAATTGACCCTCCCCCTTTATTATTTTGATTGGATTAATATTCCATTATCTTGGAAGAATGTGTTTTTTGATAATTAGATAAATCTTCTATCTTAATTATGTATTCATATATGATTGAATTGAACAATATTTCTTAGTATTTTAATAATAAAATGAATTATTGTAGATGCTGTTCAGTTTTTATGAGTATAATGTGATTTCAAATTCATGGATGTTAAAAAACTTATGTAAGAAATTGAAATATTTTAAATGTAGATCATGGAGTAAATTTAATGAAACATCTCTATCAGTATTATAGGTATATAATAAGGTCCTTGAGGTCATTCCTAGGTACCGATGGAAGGAATATGTTGATCATAATTGATTTGAATCACATAATGTATATTATTATATGTTATTATATTAATGACATTTTATTAATAAATTTTTTATATTTATTTATATATAATTATTTTTGGTGAGTTCTATGAGAAATACAACTAGTCATGAGAAGAAAGTAATTCCCCACATAGTTTAATTTAAGAGTTTCACTAGGAAATGATATGGCATGGCACTATTTAAATTATTAAAGTATATATATCTATATCAATTCAAGTAATATATTTTTTTTAAATTTAATTTATATATTTTTTTGATACATGATAAGGAGGCAGTTCATCGTATTGTATGTACACATATGTGGTTTGATTTCCATAAAAAAATAAATGGAAGTTATATGAATGAACCAACATAAAACATTAGGGTTGGAAATTTTAATTACTATTTGGTGTTATGAAATTATTTTAAAACTTTATAATGTTATTCCATTTTAATAATAAAATCAAAGAACTTTGGGAATCCAATCCTTCCCCCTCAGATTCAATATCCTTAGAGGATTCTATAGAGTGATTTTTAGGAAAAGTGTATTATGGTCACTTAAGGGGGATGAGTTGTAAACTATCTCTATCACGAGTCTTTGGTAGGTCAGGTGTATCTTTATCATAGAAATCATCCATAGGGTAGTTAAATCTATTAGAGATCCTAAATAATGGAGAGAAATTAATATAATTAAGAATACTATTAAAAACTAGGAGTCACTTATTAAGAAACAACGTGATCAAGTGATGACTTTAGAGAGTGTATCAGCTACCATGTTTCAGAGATCTATAGGTAGTATTCTCAAATAAATAGTGATATTGATAGGGTATTCAGAGATAGAAAACTTTGTAAATGCACACTTATGCTCTAAATTTTCTTAATTAAATTTTTTTCAGTATATTATCCCCATTCTCTACACACATGTAAACATTATAAATTCAAACTTTTATTCTTCATTTTCTTTAATTTGGGCATGTTTTATTTAGTCCCATTCTTATCTATTTCAATTAGTTCAGTTCTGGTCCACTTGATTTATTTTATTCAAGTTTATTTTAGTATGATTTGATATGGTACTACCAATTTTGGTACAATTCAATTTAGTTAAATACTTTTTTTTGGTTTGACATGGTTTTTAGGGCCATCTCTCATCTCTGATGATGGATGAGATGTACATGGATCACGATTGATCTTCCTCCTCAATTAGGACATGGGTTTTTCACTCTCATCTTGTAAATCCTTCAGTTCTATATCATCCCTCATCTCAGTTGTTGGATGGGATGATCTGGGATCCTATTGGATTATCCTCCACCACTGGGGTAGCTGTCATCCCTTCTAATCTATCACCCACGGTCCCTGATCATTCTCCCATTATTGTTTTGCCTCTGGAAGAAACTACTCCTTCAGGTTCTCCCCCTATAACCAAGGGAAGTACATTTATAAAATTGGTGTTGTACCAATCGAGGATGTTCCATTTTCCGATATCCTTCATGGGAAGTTGATCTCTTAATCTGTAAGTATAGAATAAGGTCTTCATCATAGGAAAGATATTATCAACCTCTTAGATCACTACAAAACCCCCAAACCCCAAAACCAAGTTAACCTGTAATCTCTAATCATTCTCCCATCCCCTTATCTAATGGATATAGTGCATTATCATATTCTACAAGTGAGTTAGGAATGTATGTTAGTGGATTTGCCTCCCCCTAGTGATGTTCGCACTAGATCTCAAAACAAATGGGATCTGGAATCCTCCTCCTTCCATTCTAGGTACCGATCAATGCCGAGGGAAAAATATAATAATATCACCCTTAATTAACTCCTTCATCCTTTGAAACTACCAGGGTTTAGGAGCTCGGGTGAAGATGAAATTCCTCTCCACTGAGCTTCTTTATAATTATCCCTCACTAGTTGTGATTCTTAAACCTAAAAAAACCCTTCCAAGATCTTTGAAACTGCTCTAAAACTTGGTCTTCATGATTACATGCATGGAAAACTCATTAAATAAAATATATGTATTTTCTATAATAAAACCCTTTTAGTGGAGAAACTAGATGTTTCCTACCAGCACATATCCAACAAGGTCAGTTCTGGTAGTTTTAGTTACTTCATCTCCTTTATCTATGCTAGGTGTGACACATGGGAAAGAGAATCCATATGGAATGATCTAGACAACTTCTATCTTAGGTAATAAAAATGGATCATTAGATAGGATTTCAATTCCATTTTGTATATGATAGAGAAAAAAGGTGGATAGGTCTATCCTAGGATGTATCAACAATATTTTGATAATTTTTAATCCTGTAATGGAATCATGGATATGGGGTTATTAGGGGATAAATTCAACTTATAAAACAACCATAAGGGGAGTCAAAGAACTTGGTGTCACCTCGAATAGTGCTTGAATAATCTCAAAGTGATTTAAACCTTCTATAACTCTAGAGTTAACTATATTTTTTGAGTGATTTCAGAACACTCACTAATTATCATCATACTTGATAACAGTTGAGTGGGCCACAATCATTTTTTCTATTATAGTCAGTGGTTGTTAGATCCCATTTATCACCTTGTGGTTTGGTCATCATGGAACAAACCAATGAAGGAACATTCGTGGGTTGTTTTCCACAACAAGATAAGAAAATTAAAAGAGGATATCTAAACATGGAATAATGAAAAACCCTCCTACTTTATAGTGCCGAAAAACATAATGGAAGAAATCTAGAATATAGATATGGGTCTTGAGACTATGTGGGATGATGGGTTATTCAGTAAAATTGTTCATAAGAAAAAACATTTGTTTGAAATTATTTTGGAGAAAGAGATAATAAACAATGAACAATCCAGAGAAACTGACTAACGGGGAGGGGGGTATACTAATTTTTCCCAATCCAACATTAAGTAAAAAAACATTCCAATTTTCCAAACATCCTCCTATAGAATGGTACCTTCACCAATAACCATGACATGGTTGGAGGTATGGCTATGTTAATCTTTACTCATGGATGTTAACACTTTCATGCAGGTAGAATATCCAAGGGGACATGATGAATTTTTTGATGCTAACCCTTGAGTGGTTTCATATGATATCAATATTTTTTTGAGTATTTCCGAGAGGAGAATGATATTTGGGACATCACCTTATCCCTTGACCATGAAAGAACCCTAGGCCCCAATGGATTCCCAATTTCATTCTCTCTATCCTCCTGGGACTATTTCCCCCCCATAATTTTTATTTGGGTTCAAGAGACCCTTAATAGGTATTTGAATATAAGCATTAGTAATGATGGAATCTTCCCCTTATAGTGTAGTCCACACTTCAATGGTGTCCCACATCTCTTCTTTGTGGATGATATGATCCTTTTCATCTATGGAAGTAGTAGGACCATATGAGAACTCAATAATAATTATGGAAATTTATAGTAAGTGGAGTAGAAAACTTATAAACCAAGAAAAGATAAGTGTGTATATTTTAAAATCATGATTGGATAGGTAGGAAAAAAATATTGTGGAGAGACTAAGAGTTTATAGAAATACCTTCCCCATGGAATATTTGGGAGACCTGATATCCCTAGGTAGGATTTGTATCCACCATTTTGATGGTTTGATTGATAAAATCTATAACCACATCATTGACTAAAAAACTTATTTCCACTCATTTGGAGAACATATCACACTTGAAAACTACATTCTTTCTTCCATACCCATGCATGTATTGTCGGTCCTCAAAGTCTCAAAGTTGGTTCTGTGGAATATCAAAAATATACTATTGGCCTTCATTTGGGATGTGCATGTGGAAGGAAGATGTCACTAGGCATAATGAGACAGGATGGATAAAGAGGTTGAGGCTTAATGCATTGATATGAGGATCATTGTGGGAAGCATGTAATGACTTCATGCTAAGATGACTTGGGAGTACTTGGAAGGGTACCTGTTTTGGGAAAAATTCATAGTTGTAAAATATGGATCATTCTTGGATGGCACAAGAAGAAGGTCCTCCCGATTATGGGATTTGATCCGATGACACATTCATGTTCTTCAGAAGCATTCACGTTAGGTTTTTGGTTGTAGAGAGATCAATTTTTGGAGTCATAACTAGGTAGGAACTGAGTTTGGTTTCTCAGGATTCCTATCGCTTGATATATCATTCACTCAGGCTAGCATATACCCTTGATTTATTAATTTTATCTTTAACCATCAACAATAAGAGATATTCAAGAACATTATGACAAAATCTAATCAAGGTAGGCATGTCTTTACAATCTCAATGTTCAGGACTTTCTCAATGAAGTCATATTGTCATGTTATTCATGAAAACTTTGATCACGTTGTATGGGAAGACTCCCTTTGGTGCAATGAAATTCCCACAAATTTAAACTTCCTCATTTGGAGTATCAATAAGCATGATTTATCTACTGATGAAGAGTTTATGCATAAGGGTATTACTCTTGTATCTAAATGACCTTACTTCCAAATATCCAAATAAGAATCTTCCTATCACTTGTTATACAAAGAAGTGTGGGACTCTTCAGTGTGGTGTGGATTTATCTATTTCTTATAGCTTTATGTACAGGAGATCACTGGTGATAAATTTATTTATACCTAGTTTCATGGTATGAAAGGCATTAATAAGGAGTAGAAGGTGAGAGAATCATGCATAGAAACTATCTTTTGGAGCACATAGAATGAAAAACGAGGTCTATAATGAAGGTTTACCCAACACACAACTGGATATGATAGTTAGGTCAAGAAATATAGCGGCCAAGATAGTCCCTCTATTTAAATGGTGGGAGATCACCCCCTCTCTAAGGGTGATCATTTACAATAGGACACAACTCACTATGACTCAAAGTATGACCCCTAAAAGAAAATGGGTATGTTGGACCCTTCCCAGTAGTGGGTTAAAGCTCAATGTGGATGGATTTAACATACCTCTTCTTCTCATTGGCTTGAGAAGGTGGGAGGATGTTACTTGGCCATAAGAGACATCCCCAAAATTCCAAAGGCTGGAAATAATTTACAAGGGATTAATTAATAGTTGGGGGATGATTTTCCCTTTAAAAATAAAACAACCAACCAAACATGTCGTAACCAAATAACCCACTACATGATGCATGATAAGAATGAAAGACAACTCAACCATTTAATTTATATCAAAACCAACTACAAAGAGTACCACAATGGAAGAATACAAACTATCAAGTACAAAGTAAAAGGAAAATCCAAAAAAACTCCAAGATAACCACCACTCCAAATCTCAAACCTGCTCCATGTTCCACTCCACAAAATAGCCCAAGTATCACTAGGCACTAATAGAGAAGTGTGAAACCTTACCTTTTCCCATGTCTTGATAAACAACATCTGAAAAAGCACCAAAGTGCCTAGGTATGAGGTGAGTAATCAAAATTATTAGGTTTTCCAAAAATGACTTCCCTACTCACACCACTAGGAAATAACATGTTAACGCATTTATATAAAATAGTTTATATAAAATAGTTTCTAAAACAGTTTATATCCAAATATAAACAAGTGCCATAGTAAAACGGTTTTTTCAAAACAATAACAAGTTCACAAGAAAGAAACCAAAATAGTTCTTAAAAACCATTTCATATTTCTTTTTGGCATATATCATTCCAATCCAAAATCCCAAACATCCACACATGCATGATTTGTTATGACAGTTTCATACTCATGAGCAGTTTCTCACAGATCTACCAAGTTAGCATAAGGTAATTAAATCCCATATGCCATTACACCTTTGGCACTGAGAACAAGGTCATATTTCAACCAAGACTCGTAATTCAATATGAACACACACCACTAAGTATGCCCAAAAACCATGCCAAAACAATAATTCCAAAACAATAATTCCAAAACCATTCCAATACAAATCCATTTCAATGCCAAAACCATTTCAATTCCAAAACCATTTCAATTCAAAAACCATTTCAATGCCAAAAACATTTCAATTCAAAAACCATTTCAATGCCAAAAACATTTCAATAAAACAACCTTTTTATTGAAAGAATTTTTTCCATAAATTGAAATAAGAAACTATTTTAAAATAAATATTTTAAAATCATTTATAAAATCACTTTTCACAACAATTCCATAATTTCACACAAAACCACAAACCATCATTAAAGAAGGTTTATACCATGCTTTGCACACTAATTTCACAATAAATTTCAATTAGTTTAATCAATTTGAAACTAATAATTAAATTTATAAATATAGGAGTTGAGAGTGAAGCCACCTACCTTGATAAATTTGGAAAAGATGAAAAACGACATGAAAAAATCCATAGAAATGGGTCAAAACTCCAAAAACACACCTTGGATATCTTCCCCTATCATCGACAAGGAAACATATAATCATATTTGGAATACACTATCTTAGATATATCCACAATAGATGTTTATATAAGAAACTAGGATAGATAGAGAAGTAGATCTAAGATAAACCTCTAAGATCAACCAAGAATGATCACTTTCCACGAGAATTCGACTTCAAATCACCAAGAGAAGCCTTCAGATCACCTTAAAATCGATAGGAGAAGACTCTACTACCTTTGGGAGGCAAATATATCTATTTAGGACCATTTTGGGGAAAAAATAGGTGTTAAACATTAGTATGACCTAGATTCACTTTTTGTGGATCTTGTTTTTAAACCGTGCATAGTTAGTCACATGGTTAGGAAAACTGTGCGACAATGACTACCTTAAGGATGAACCTCACATGGTTTGATTGCACGATTTCCAAAAAATACACAAATAATTCCAAATCCCACTATCTCAAGAAGCATGGTCTCCCAGGATGCCACACATTCTGGAAAAATTGTGTGCTGCTCGTGTGCCTTCCCATTTAGCCCCTGTCTTATTGTGCCCAGTTTCTTGTAGGTGTTGCACAGTTTCTACAAACCGTGTACCAACTATTCACCCTTATAAAATCTCCAAAAACATTTCAAAAGTTATAAAAACTCTCCCAAACATCACATATATACTTTACATACTTAAAAATCATAATGAAAGGGTTACTTACTTGAAACCAGGGGTGAAAAATTCTCCCCACCATTGGACCTTCCATCCCCGAAAAGTAGAAAAACACCATTAAACTGAAAGAGTTATATCCATTTATCTTTAATTTCCTTCTCATGATCCTAAGACTCTTCCCGAATCTGACATTGTTTCCACAAAACCCGCACTAGAATGATGTTTTTTCCACACAATACTTTCTCTTGCCTATCCAAAATCTAAATTGGCATGTGAACCAATGAATCATCTGGATCTAGGTCAATGTGATCCCATCGAATCACATAGTTAGGATCAAGATGATACTTATTTAACTGAGATACATGAAATATATTATGAAAAACACTAAACTATGGGCGAAATTCCAACTGATATTCAACCTCACAAACTTGTTCAAGTATCTCAAAAGGGCCTACGTATCAAGGAGACAACTTTCCATACTTCTCAAAACATAAACATCAAAGATATGGAGATATCCTCAAGAAAACACGATTACTCAACTTGAATGACATTGACTTTCGATGATGATATGCATATGATTTATGAAAACTCTATGTTGTATCCATTCATTTCTTGATCAACTGAATCTACTTAGTTTTCTCTTAGATAAGGATCATCCCAACTAGTGAAGTCTCACCAGTTTCCACCCAACAAAGTAGAGAACGATAAGGATCACCATAAAATGATTCAAAATGAGCCATATGTATCAAATATTGATAACTATTTTTATATGAGAACTCCACTAATGGTATGTTCTGTTTCCATGAGCCACCTAAATCCATTATACAAGCCTGAAACATTTCTTACAAAATTTGTATCATTTGATTGGATTTCCCATACGTTTGAGGATGATACGTCGTACTCATTGTCAACTGAGTCCCAAGGGTTTTCTATAAGGATTTACAAAAACAAGACTAAACCTCATATCTCTGTCTGAAACTATTGAAACTAGTATTCCATGCCTCTTTACCACTTCTTAGATATAGATTTTTGATAAGTCCTCCACCGTATGTGATTCATGAATAGGAATGAAATGAGCCAAATTTGTGATCTGATTCACTATCACCCATATGGCATCGTGCTTCCGAACCTTCCTTGGGAGACATATTATAACATCCAGGATGAGTATCCCATATTGAATGGTGGTAATCATGAAAAGTTTTTTCCTAAAAAGCCATAGGTATGGCCATCCGATTTCTGAACCACAACATTGGACTCTCATCTATCCTCCACCCCTCAATGGTCTCCCCACCATTGAGTTTTGACCTCATAGCCACGCAGTCTGCATCAGATGTATATTAATCTTTAACCATATCTAAAAAATAAGAAACAAAAAAAAATTAGAAATAAATTTGCAACTTCACCTCGGTATTCACATTCCATGTGCATGTCGGAAAGGACCGACATCAACTTCCACTCATCTGAAGCTTCGTTTACCAACTGAGCACATGAATTTTTTGCTTAATGCATCTACCATTGAATTTCCTTTTCATAGTGTATACATAAATTCAAAGTAAAAAATCTATAGATACTTAATCCATATTATTTATCTCAAATTTAAATCCCATTGTGATAAAATATTCTTCAAGCTATTATGATCCATGAACATAGTAAATTTCTCACCAAAGAGATAATGATGCAAAGTCTTCAAATAATGGACTATGACAGCTAACTCCAAATCATGTTTTGGGTAATTATTCTTATGAACTCTCAAATAACTTGATCCATAAGCAACAACATGGTCTCTTTTCATGAGAACACATCCCAACCTAGATCTAAAGCATAATAGTACACAACACACCCTTTTCTTGATTCTAGAAAAATCAATATTGGTGTCGATGTAAGGAAACATTTTATCTCTTAAAAAGACTTTTGAAATTACTCATCCAATTGAAATGGAACATTATTATTTTTCAGAGCTATCATAGGTTAAGATATTCATGAAAAATCATGAACAAATCATTGGTAATGACCATTTATCCTAAGAAAACTGCATATCTCGAAGACATTATTCGACAGTTTCCATGAGATAACAACCTCTATATTTTTAAGAACCATAGAAACAACTTTTTCAGAAATTACATGGCCAAGGAAACATACCTATTGTATCCAAAATTCATACTTTGATAATTTGTAATACAGATGATGATCCCTCAAGATTCCTAACATTGTCTCCAAGAGTTGCTCTTACTCCACCCTTGTACATGAATACACTAATATGTCATCCACAGACAATGCCAAAAAAGAATACAGATATCTCTAAAATATCTGATTCATCAATTCCATAAATACCACTGGTTCATTCATAATATTTAAAGTCATAATAAAATATTCATAACATACATATCTACTTCTAAAAGTTGTTTTTGGAATATCCTCCTTTTTCATGTGCAATTGGTGATATCCTGATCACAAGTCAATTTTGGAGAACCACTAATCTATCATCAATTGATCAAACAGATCATAAATTCATGGGAGTGGATACCTATTCTTTATCATAACTTGGTTAAGCTTATGATAATCCACACACAACTAAATATTTTTATTTTCCTTTTTGAAAAATAATACCAGAGCTTCCCATATAGACATGCTCGACCGAGTGAAACATTTCCTTTACAAATATTCCAATTTCACTTTCAAATCCATTAATTATATCGGTTCCATTAAATAATATGGAAGGTAAATAGGACTGATCCCCATAATGAGAGAAAATATAAACTCCACTTCTCTCATAGGTGGAAACCCTAAGAAATTATTGGGAAACACATCTAGGAACTGATCAAACACTACCAAAAAACTATTATTCTTGATCTCTTCCATCGATGTCAAAGACAAAAACACCAACTGGTATTAGATAATTCCAAATTCCAGTGCGAACAAGCCCAATGTACCTTCCTTTATACTGCTTTCTCCTTTAAAGAGATGATCGATGCCATCTTCAATTGTAAAACTATCTCTTCATGTATAATAGTCGATGTGATCTTTAAACATTTTCAACCAATACTTACATAGTATTATATCATATAAATCCATATCATGCATAGAGAAATCCCATTTCAACTCATCTCCATCAACATTTATATAAAATGATCTACTCAAAAAATCACGACATTCTTAGAGGAAGGTTCACTGATCCAGCCGTCTGATTTTGATTCAATCTCCCACCTTGGAAATAGGTTTCCCTCTTCTAATTTCTCCAAACATTTTATTTCCCACTATTTACCATAGGTATCAACATATCTGCTCCTCCCATATCTCTTAAGATATCCCTTTCAGCTATCATCACTCTATTGACCATCTCCGCATAATCTGTAATATAGAGCACATTAATATTTAAGTGAATCTTCTTCCTCAGCTCCGATTCGAAGATTCATGCCTTTAAGGATGCACTAATAGCAACCTTAGGTGAAAATAACACTAATTCATGAATTTAAATACTTAATCCTTGATATAAATATTTTCCTGCTTCAAGCTGAAGAAGTCCTTCATTCTCTATATTCTGAACGTATGAGGATCAAATTGTTTGTTAAACAATTATTCAAAATACTCCTAATAAAGGACATGGTCTAATTTAACCTGAAAAGATAAATTGCACAACTAGCATGCAAGATCTTACAGTATATACATTGGAATCTTGACTTTAAGCTCTGTTGGTGTGCTTATGAAATTGAATATATGATTCATCCTATTTAGCCACACCTCTATTTTTTTGGCTTAGAATAACCCTGAAATATGGTTGAATTATGTTTTTAGAATTATATGGAATGATCAATTTACCTTGGATAATCCATCCTTTTCCATTGTCCATAGCCCGAAACACTTGGAAAATACTCTAAACCAGCTATTTTCTCACCTATAGCTCAGGTGAAACCACATTATCACCAACTTACTATGGTTGGTTTCTACAATTCCTACTAGGTTCCATTTTATAGAAACACAAAAAATGACATAAGTCTCACTATATATTAACTTAAGTCTTAACATTTAAATTCTACCACAATATACTATCACAATAATGCTTTCCAAAATCAACTTTTTCCACGTTCAACCATTTTTAAAAAAAATTCATTTACTTTTGAAAATAGAACCATTTTTAAAATATCACAATAATGCTCTTTTTCAAAATCATTCATTTGAAAACAACTTTAACATTTTTCAAAATTCAACAAATTGCATCAAATAATTACTCAAAATGAAATATTCACTCCTAGTAGGAAGTCATTTCTATAATTCATTTCATGCTCATCTCATTGGCTAAACCCATGTCAAAGATATTCCAAATCCTATAAGTGTCTCCAAAACACTTATGTAAGTAACTTCCTGGTAAATTTAAGTGAAACATAAAAGGGTTAGCTATATATTTTTATTCTCTACATTTCAATTCCTGACAATACTACTCCTTTCTAAGATCCCAACTCAAGAAAATAACCAAAATTAATTTTCAACTCCAAGAAAAAAACCAATACCAATTCAAAGACCAAGAAAAACTACTACCACTTGTTCCACAAAGATATTAAGAATGAAAAATCTGATACCACTCTTCTTTAAAATATTTTGGATTGAACAAAAATGGCACCAATTATCTTAAAAAAATTTTGGATAAAAAAAACTGATACCACTTGTAACATACCTCTTCTTCTCATTGTCTCGAGAATACGGTAGGAAGTTACTTGGACTTAAGGAACATCCCCAAGACGTAAAAGGATGGAAATAAATTCCAAGGGATTCATTAATAGTTCCGGGATGATTTTACATTTGAAAATAAAACAACCAACCAAACATGTCATAACTAAATAACCCACTACATGATGCAAGATAAAAATAAAAGAAAAATCAAACATTTCATTTATATCAAAACCAACTACAAAGAGTACCATAATGGAAGACTACAAACTACCGCGTACACAGTGGAAGACAAACCCAAAAAACTCAAAGATAACCACCATAATAAATTTCCAACCTACTCCATGATCTAATCCAAAAAACAACCCAAGTATCACTAAGTACCACTAGAGAAGTTTGATACTTTACCTTTTCCCATGTATTGATAAAAAAAATCTTCAAAAGAACTAAAGTTCCAAGGCAGGGGGTGAGTAATCAAACTCATTAGGTTTCCCCCAAATGACTTCCCTAATCACACCACTAGGATAGAACATGTTAACACATTTATATAAAATAGTTTATATAAATCAATTTCTAAAACTGTTTATATCCAAATATAAACAAGTACCATAGTAAAATAGTTTTATCAAAAAAATAAAAATTTCCGAGGAAATAAACCAAACAAGTTCTTCAAAACCATTACATATTTTCTTTTGGCATATCTCATTCCAATACACAAACCCACACATCCACACATGCATGTTTCATTATGACAGTTCCATATTCATGATCAGTTTCACATCGATCTACCAAGTTGTTACAAGGTAATTAAATCCAATGTGCCATTACACCTTTGGCACCGATCAAAAGTTCATATTTCAACCAAGACTTATAACAAAATATGAACACACACCACCAAGTATACCCAAAAACTATTCCAATACAATCATACCAAATCTATTCCAACACGAATCCATTTCAATTCCAAAACCATTTCAATTCCAAAACCATTTTAATGCAAAAACCATTTAAATAAAACAACATTTTTTATTGAAAACATTTTCACCCCATAAATATAACCCAATAAATATTTTAAAATCAATATTTTAAAATTATTTATTAAAGAAATTTTCACAAAAATTCTACAATTTCACACAAAACCAAAAACCATCACTAAAAAAGGTTTCTACCATGATTTTCACAACAATTTCACAATAAATTTCAATCAATTTAATAAATTTAAAACTAATACTTCAATTTATAAATATATGATTCATGAGGGAAACCACATACCTTGAGAAATTTGTATAAAATGGAAAATGACACAAAAAAATCCACGAAAATGGGTCAAAACTCCAAAAAACCACCTTAGATCTATTCCCCTATCAATAACAAGGGAAAATATAATCATATTTGTCACCAAATATCTTATATCTATCCAAAATGGATTTATATATAAGAAAAAAATAGAGATAGAGAAGTATATCTAAGATAAAACACCAAGAACAACTAAGAACGATCACTTACCATGAGAATCCTGTTTCAAATCACTAAGAGAAGCCTTCAGATCACCTTTAAATCAATGGGAGAAACCTATAATGACTTTGGGAGGATCAAATATTAATTTAAGTATATTTTTTGGAAAGAAAGAGGTGTTAAAACATTAAATCAGACTAGATCCAATTTTTTTGGATCTTATTTTTTTACCTTGCATGGTTAGTCTCCTAGTTAGGAAAACCGTGTGCTAACCGTGTTCCGGCTAGCACCTTAGGGATGAACCTCACACAGTTTGATCACATAGTTTCCAAACCATGTGACAACCATTACAAAGCCCACTATCTCAAGAAGCATGGTTTATCCTAGGATGTTTCACAGTTTGGAAAAACTGTGTGCTGCCCGTGCACCTTCCCCTTTAGTCTTTTTATCATTGTTCACAGTTTCCTATAGGTATTTCATGGTTTCCACAAACTATTAACCCTTAGAAAATCCCCAAAAATATTTCAAAAGTTCTCCAAACTCTCACAAAATTCACACATATACTTTACATACTTAAAAATCATAAATAAAGGGCTACTTACTTGAAACTGGGGGTGTTATACATGCAATACTAGATTCACATGGAGGGGGGGGGGAGTTGTTTGGGATCAAGTAGGATCAATTTTATTCCTTTATTGGATTCTATGATCATGGGTAATATCTTATGGTAGAAGCCTCTTCCATTAGTAAATGTATAGAGTTGCGTCACTTGCATAAAATTTTACTGGATTCGGTGGAAATAGACTCCTCTATTATACATAGTTCTATCCAGGAGAATATCACCACCCTTGGCCCATCACTTATCACATCTGTAGATACAAGAGATACTCCAATATCCAGGTAAATATCTATTACAAATGGAATGATGGAAATAAGGTATCTAATATTCTGGCTTCTTACACTACTTAGGATAATCCTATTATTTTATTTACTAGTACATGCTCCCATTCCCCTATGTGTGTTAGTCTTGTTAGAGCGGATTCCCTAAGAATTCACTATTTTAGACCTCCTTGATCTATTTGGACTTTAGATCCACTTTTATAAAAGTTATTAACATTGTATGGATGGATGGTTACTTAAAATTATTTTGGTTTTTTGTGTTTATTCATGTCAATTTTTATATATATTATATTTGTTTTAGTTTAGTTTTTTATTGATTTTGTTCATTTACATTTGGGTAAGTTTGGTTTGAGTTAGTTTATCTCAATTAACCTATTTTCATTTTTATTATTTTTTTTCCATTAGGGTGAGATTGGTTAATTTTATTACAGTTTGGTTCCATTTACTTTTATTCATTATAGATACCCTAGAATTTTATACATATTATTACATGATTTTAAGCTTAAATATCATTTAAATACAAACCAAGGATAAAAAGGTCTAGTGACTTTGGAAGACTAGGTAAATAATTAGAAAAAAGAAACCAAAATATAAAATATTTTCCATAATGAGCTCCTAACTCTATTAGATCTCATATAAATACATAGGATAACTTGGGGAATACACAAACAATCAGGATAAGCTAAAAGTCCCAGTAAGGGAATAAACATATGAATAAAGCATAAAACATGAGTTAGAAGGCATAACATGATGATGTAAAAAGGAATGAAACTTGAATAAAAATATTTAATCATAACATATAGAAAATGTTATCATGTTATCATGGAAACACATGAATGTAAAAAAACATATAACATGACATAAATACGATTCAGGGCTAAATGCCAAGACTATATCACATGGTGGAAAAAGTCCTATAATAGATTAGGTTTACTCCATAATCCCATACATGACATCTCAAGAGAATAAATATTACCCAATGAATTGGAGTTCTATCTAGGTACACCCATAATAAAATTTTTATGCATATGTGTTCCATATAAATAATAAAACATATGGAATAAACATAAGGTTTACCCATGGAAAGAAATAGGTATCGTAATCATATCACAAGGCATAACCAAAATGAATATCATAGTGGTACCCATGAAAAAATGGGTTTAAATTATACTTGTACATTAATAATGTAAAATAATCATATATCAATATAAATTATGTCATGATAAAGTGAAAACATGTAAGAAGAGTGGTTAGGTAACTTTGGAAATGTGCCTCTTTAATACAATTTTAGGGAAAAGAATAATGAATCTTTAAAGAGGATAAAGGAAAAATTGTTTTCATAAAACTATAATTGAAATAAGATAGTTTTTATGATAAAGTGATTTATTTTAGAAAAATATTAGTGGCTTAAAATAGTTTATGGAGTGTACTTGAAAATTGGTGGGAAATAGAGAAGTTCCCTTTAATCAGGCTTGTTTATCGAGAGGAATTGAGAAGGGAAAATTTTTAAACATGTATTTCCCTATCAAATAAGGATGAATTGATCTGTATACATAATTTTGGAACATATAAACATAATTTAGAATAATAATATAACAATAATTAAGAAATACATTGGTGTAAAGAGAGAGAAAGTGTAATCTAAAGGTAATTTGGAGGTTTAGAGACATCCCTTACCTTATGTCTGAAAGTGTTCTGCACTTTCACTTAATATCCTAGAAAATAAAATTAGATCCATTAATTAATTAATTAATAAAAATTTTCATATATATTTTATCTATTATAATTTTATCAAGTTCATTTATGGATATTTTGATGGGTTATAATGTTCAATTTTTTTGTTCCAGGTGTGTTTGTTTCATGGTTTTATAGTCTGTTCCCTTGAGTATAATTATGGGATTTATTTTCAAATAGAAGAAAAAACCCAAAATTTTAATGAAAGATATAAATATATTTCAATAATTTTAAATGGTCCAATATATCATTTTATTTTCCCATATGATAATTATTCATTAGATAAAACGTTAATAAATTTTTTTAGTTTATATTGGTGGTTTTTACGACCATCACGAAATAGTATCATTTTATTTAATATTATGTTTATATATTGGTTATAGAACATGAAATAAGTTATAATATAAATATTAAAATATGATTTAACCATAATAATGGTTTTATGACCATCCTTGAAGGTGGTAATGGAAAACAAAAACTCATCCATGAAGGTGGTGAATCGACATATCACGAACGATGTTTTCAATTTTAGAATAAAAGGAGAAGAGAAGAGATTTAATGATGGATATTATATTAACATAATAAAATTATAGTATATATATGATACTAGAGTTATCATGTTACTTTTTATAGGTTAGGTGAGGATAGGATAAGATAATAAAAGAAACTAATAGAGAAAGGAGGATATTACCTTTTGAATATCATCTCCTTGAGAACCTCCTTAAGGCACTTGGAATTGGTCTTTTTGTGAGACCAGAAAGACCAGAACATGGGGAAGAGGCTTGGGTAGGTAATTGGGTAGAATATTGTAAATATATAAATCTTATAAGGTGTGAGTAGAAGGGGTGGTGAAGGGTGGTATTTATAAGGGGAGTAGAGGGGTGTTTTTGATTATTATATTTATTAGTTTATTATTTTTGATCAAGTATATCAATAGTATTGATTATTGTGACTATATATAGTAACTAGTGAATATGAGTTCAAAATAATGGGTTCTTACATCATCCATGACTAAAAAAATTATGTATTTTTTAAAATGTTAAATATCATAAATTATTGTATTTCACTATTCATAAAAAATAAACTATTTCAAAAAAATCCCAAAAATTTACCCCAATTTTTTTAGATATTTAGATTTTAAAAATGGACTCCCTTTTATGAAAATAATTTTCTAAATATGAAAATTTTAATTTTTAAATAAAATCATCAATTATTTTAAAAAATACTGATTTTAATATTAAAATTGATTTTATAATCCTTTTAAAAATTAATTATGGTTTCATAAAATTATCAAATAATTATAATAAAACATAATATTAATTTTTGAAATCATTTTATGAGAATAATTTTTTTAAATCATTATATTCATTATAAAATTAAAAATAAAATATTTATGTTTTGAAAATACCAAAACATAATTTATCATTTTTAAAAAATTTATTTACTTCTACCATGATATATTATATTTTTATTTTTAAGATACCTAAATATTAATTTACACTTTCATAGGTGAGGTTATTATTCTAAAGGGTAGATTACTATTCTTAATAGTCACATTACTATTCCAATGATCATATTTATAATGGTCATAAGGGTTTACTACTTCCTATAAATACCTATTATTACATTCACAATTCACTTATATTTTCTCCTAAGGTTATATATACTTTCATCTTTAAAAATAACATTTTACTCTATAAAGAATATTCACTTATATTTTCCCCCAAATTTTCCTATTCTTATTGTCTTATTTTATATTTATTACCCTGCTATAATATTTGGAATTCTTATTGGTTTGATTACTAACTAAAGCATCACTATTTATTTATTAGAATAATTTTTTATTTATTTTTATACGTGTTGAATGAGATTTATAATATATGACATAATTATAAGAAGGGAAATTCCATTGATAAAAATTTTGGGGTGTTATATTCTTCCCCATTAAAAAATTTCATCCTTGAAATTTTGTTATATATACTAAGGTGAAACCTAGTGAGGGAAATTAGCCTTCATTACTTCCTCCAGTTCCCATATTACCTCTTCATACTTATGGTTCCACCATAGTACTTTGACCGGGTTAGTAGTCTTGTTGCATTGAACTTTATCTCTATGGTCCAAGATCTTTACTAGATGCTCCTTATAAGAGAGATCATTTTACAACTGTACCACCTTTGAATTCAGTACATATGAATGATCTGATATGTACTTCCTCAAGATTTATATGTGGAATACATCATGTAATTGAGACATGGTTGGTGGAATTTCTAGTCAATAGGCTAGAGTTCTGACATGATCAAGAATCACAAAAGGGATGATGTACCAAGGACTTAGTTTCCTATTCTACACAAATCTCATTACTATATTTCATGAAGATATGCGGAGGAATTCCATGTATTCAAACTCAAATTCTAGGTCCTATTGATGATTTTATGCATATCTCTTCTGTCAACTTTTGGCTACCCTGGTGTTCTGATGAATGGTTTTCACCTCTTCTACCATTTCTTTGATCATCTCAGGTCCCAGTATATTAAGTTCACTAACTTCTTCCCAAAATGAAGGTGTTATACATCTCTTCCCATAAGGGGCTTTATATTGGGATATTTGTATGCTTGAGTGGAAACTATTATCGTAAGATAACTCAACCAGTGGAAGATATTGGTCCCATTCTCCTTTTAAGTCCATATAATTAGCTCTCAACATGTATTCTAGTGTATGAATAGTTTTCTTATGCTATACATCAGTTTGAGGGTGATAAGCTATACTAAAGTTCAACTTAGTGTTCAGAGTATGCTGAAGAATCTTCTAAAACTTGGAGGTAAATCTCAAATCTCGATCAGATACAATCAATAATGGTACTCCATGTAGCCTCACCACTTATCTGATGTATATCCATATAAGTTGATCAAGTGAAAGTCCACTCAAATTTTAATATAGTGATCTGGATTTATAAGATGATCCATAATAACCTTTATAGCATTATTTCCTTTGGATGTATTTAGAAGTCTAGTGAAAAAGTCTATGGTTATGTTTTCCCATTTCCATGCTGGTATGGGTAATTATTGCATCATCCCCTTAGATTTTTTTTCTTTCAGCCTTCATTTACTGATATACCATAAAATTTGATGTATATTCAACAATCTCCTTCTTCCTATTGTCCCACCAATAGTAATTTAGTAGATCTCAATACATCTTTGTGCTCTCTGGTGGATGGATAAGTTTGATCTATGTGAATCATTCTAAATATCCCTCTTTATCTTAGGATTTGATGGTACACATAATCTATACCCAAATCTTACGACTCCTTCCTCATCAATTTTGATCTTTGAGGATTTCACTTTTTTGATAGATTTCAACTTCTTCTAAATTTTAACATTATCTCTCTGAACATCCTTTATACTCTCTAAAAGTGATGGTTGTGAAATATTTTGAGAAAGGATTGATGATGTTCCTTCCTTAATGATTCCCATGTCTATCCTTTATAAGTCCAAGAATATTGGATCCTTTTCAATTCTCATCATTGATAAAGTTACATGATCCTTTCTACTTAGAGAATCTGCCTCTTTATTTACTTTACCAGGATAGTAATGGATTGAGAAATTGTAATCCTTGATGAGATCTAACCACCTTCATTGTAGCATATTGATCTATTTATATGTGAATAAATATTTGATGCTCTTTTGATCAGTATATATCTCACACTTATCCCCATATAGATAATGTCTCCATATTTTCAATGCAAAGATTATATCTGCCAACTCCATATTATGAATGAGATGATTTTTCTCATGAACTTTCAGCTGCCTTGAGTAATATTCTATAACTTTATCATTCTGAATCAGTACACATCCCAATCCCTTTTTGAATCATCACTATATACCACATAAAGTTCCCCACTTGTTGGTAGTGTAAGTACTGGTGCAATGATAAACCTCTTTTTAAACTCTTTAAAGTAGTATTCTCATTCACTATTATAGTCAAACTTCATTCCCTTTTGAGTCATCTTGGTTATTGTGTTTTAAAATAATGATAAATTCTTTACAAATCTTCAGTAATACCCAGCTAGACTGAGGAAAATATGGATCTATATTATAGATGTTATCCTAGGCCACTCTTCGATTAACTTTATTTTAGAAGGTTCCACTAATATTCCTTTACTGGTGATAACATTCCATAAGAATGATACTTCCTCCAAACAAAACTCAAATTTACTATACATTTCATATAGTTTATCCCTTTTCAAAGTATTTATCACAATATTCAAATACTCTTCATGCTTATTCTTTACCTTGAAGTATATCAAAATATCTTCTATAAAGACTACCAAACAATTGTCAAGGTAATATCTAAATACTGTGTTTATTAAGTCTATAAATATTGATGGAGAATTAGTGAGTTCAAAGGGCATAATTATGAACTCATAATGTCCACACCTCATTTGAAAGGCAGTCTTGGGAATATCTCCCTTCTTTACCTTTAATTAGTGATATCCTGACTGAAGGTCCACCTTAGAGAAATACTTGGCTCCATGTAGTTGATTGAAAAATTCATCTATCCATGGTAGAGGATACTTGTTCTTTATCATGTTTTTTTGAGATCATGATAATCAATGTAGAGGCACATTGATCCATCCTTCTTCTTGGTGAAAAGAATTGGCACACCCCACACTGAAGCACTCAGGAATATGAAACCCTTGTCCAGATTCTCTTATAACTACTTCCTCAATTTCTCTAACTCAATGGTGGCCATCCTATAAGGAGTCTTTGATATAGGTAGATATCTAGGTATAAGATCAATTGATAACTCAAACTCTTGGCCAGGAGGAAGACCAAACAATTCTTTAGGGAACACATCAACATAGTCCCTCACAATGGTCTTGTATTCAATCTTTATTCTCTCCTTTGTCTCAATAATTTGAGATATATATACTTGATCATAAGGCAATAATATCCACAATTGAGATGATTATTCTGAAGGAGATTCATCCTCCTCCTTTCACTTGTATAGAATCTGTGGATGCCTTAGGATGTGAAGAGTGACCCCCTTTACCAAAAGGTTTTGTTGGTTTTATATAAATATAGTGAATCCATCCCCAATATAGAATCAAAATCCACTAAAGTAAGTAATACGAGATTATATAGGAGGTTTAGTCCACAAACATTGACCAGGGAGAAATTATGTACTTTCGATTTAATAATTTCCCTATTCATTGTTCTCATAGATAACTGAACCTCCATATTTTGAGGTGATTTTTGAATAGTTATACTAAACTTTAAAGATATGACAGAAAGAATAGAACTAGAATAAAATAGTAAATTTAAATTCTTGAATGAATAACCAACATACTTTTCACTACATCATTTTCATGATTCACCTCAATAGTAGTGATAACATATGTCCTTCCTTACTACCTTGGAGTTTTTTTCATTGATTGTCTCCAACAACCCCTTTCTTAGGTCATTATCTTGCATAGTGCTCATGTTCCTTGTAGTTGAAACACTATACCATAGTCTGAGTGTTGATCTAAAACTTCCTTATTATTCCTCATTTTTTGGATTCTTCATATCCCTTTGAAAATTATTAGCATGATGACCATCTTTTCCACATTTGAAGCATCTCCCAATTCCCTATATACAGTTCTCAGGATTACTCTTCCCATAATTTTGATACGTAGTATGATGGATTTTCTTGCCTCCATGGGATTTATCTATTGATCCTCACATATTAAACTCCATTTTACACTTTTTATCTCCAACCCCACATGACCACTGAGATTCACCAATCTCCATATCAACCTTAAGGGAATAATGGGAAATCTCCTCATAGCTATCAAAGTCTCGAATCACAAAGTATTTTCATATAATTAGATATAGTCCACTAAATAAGCGATCCACCTTGATTTAAGTATTCATAATAAAGATAGAGGCATATCCTGAAATCCTTGTGAAGTTTTTTTCATATGCCTCAATAGACTCATCTTCCTTTTTCTATAGTCTAAGGAACCCCCTCTCCATCTTAAGATGGAGAGTTCATGGAAAATATTTATTGAAAAATATTTTCTTGAATACATCTCATTACATGGAATAAAGTTCCTATTTAGACTTTGTGTTCTTTATTATTTTCTACCACTGATCAGCTTCCCCATCAAAATGATAGACTGCCAATACAACTTTATTTTTTTCTGAGCATTTGAGAACAAATAATATTTTCTCAATGGAGTTAATCCATTGTTTCGTAATGAGGGGATACAAATATCCACTAAATACATGTGGAATTTTTCAAATAAATTATTCAACCACAAATTTATATTTATTAGGAGAAGGAGGGAATTCCACATGATTAAATTTATTATTCATAAATTGATCCAGTTTATCCAAACTATCACAAAGTTCTAATCTCCCATTCCCATCAGTTTTGGAATCTCATTAGGGAAATCATCACATTTCCTATAAAATTGGGTGTTATAATGAGTTCTAATATTTCAATCCATTATCTAAAAAGGGAAAATAAAATTATGGGGATTTAATACCTATCTATTAAGCATATAAAAAGTAAAATATGCACATAGAAGGATAAACTCATAAATAAAAATTATATACTAACTTATGATTCCCTAACTTTAAATATAAGTTATACATGGTGATATAATTATACCTAGGGTTATAAATAATGTTTTATAGTCCTAATCTCAAAAAATAACTAGACTGTTCTCTGATACCAACTATAGAGACCCTAGTGTTTTAAACATATTATTATATGATTTTAAGCATAAATATCCTTTAAATACAAACCAAGTATTGAAAAGTATAGTTTATTTGGAAGAATAGGTATATAATTAGAAAACATGCAACCAAAATATAACATCTTTTACATAATGAGATCCTAACTCCATTTGAGCTCCTACAAGTCCATAGGATAACTTGGGGAATACATAGACAAAAGGGATGATATAAAAGTCATAGTAAGGGAATAAACATAGGAATAAAGCATATAACATGAGTTAAAAGGAATAACATGATGAAATAAAAAGGTATGAAACATGAATAAACATATGGAAGAAATATATATAGAACATGGGATCATGTGATCATGGAAACATAAGAGCGTGACAACAACACATAACATGACATAAACATGATTCGATGCTAACTGCTAAGACTATATCACATGGTGGACAAAGTCCTATAATAGATTAGATTTACTACCTAATCCCATAAATTACATCTCTAGAGACTAAACATTAATCGATGAATTAGAGTGTTATCTAGGTGAACCCATCATAACATGTTCATGCATATGTGTTTCACATAAATAATGAAACATATGGAATATACATAAGGGTTACCCATGGAAATAAATGGGTTTCACAATCATATCACATGACATAACCAAAAGGTGTAACATAATGGTACCTATGGAAGAATGTATTTAAATTATAATTGAAAATTTATAATAGAAAATAATCATAGATCATGATAAATGATATTCAAATTAAATTAAAACATGTAAAAAGAGTGGTTAGGTAACTTTGGAAACATGCTTCTTTAACATGGTTTTAGGGGAAAAAATAAAGAATATTTAAAGAGGATAAAGACATACTTTTTTGAATAAAACCAGAATTAAAATAATATAGTTTTTTATGATAAAATGAGTGATTTTATAAAAATATTGGTGGCTTAAAATAGTTTATGGAGTTTAGTTGAAAATGGATGAGAAATGGAGAAGTTACCTTTAATCGGGCTTCCTTATGAGGAGGATTTGAGAAGGGAACCTTTTTAAACATGTATTTCCCCACCAAAGAAGGATTAATTAATATATATACATAATTTTGGAACATATAAACATAATATATAATAATTATATAATAAATATGAAGAAATAAATTGGTGTAAATAGAGAGAAAGTGTAATCCAAAGGCAATTTGGAGGTTCAGAGAGATCCCTTACCTTATGTATGAATGTGTTCTGCCCTTGAAATTAATGTGATGGATAATCAAATTAGATCAATTAAGTAATTAATTTATAACTTTTTACCCATATATTTTATTCATTATAATTTTATTAAGTTCATTTATGTCCATTTTTATGGGTTATAATCTTGAATTTTGTTGTTTCGAGAGTGTTTATTTCATGGTCGGTTCCCTTGAGTATAATTATAAGAGTTCTTATCAAATGGAATAAACATTATAGAAGTGGAATTAAATTTTATTAATGTAATTATATAATTTTAAATTTTCACATATATCATTTTTATTATATTATAATGATTCATTAGATAAAACATTAATGAAAAATGTTTAGTTTATTTTGGCAATTTTTACAACCATCATAAAATAGTATCATTTTATTTTATAATATGTTTATATATTGGTTCTAGAATAATAAATAAGTTATAATATACATATTAAAATATTATTTAACCATAATAATGATTTTATGACTAGACATGAAGGCGGTAATGGATAACGAAAACTCGTCGTCCACGAACGCGGTGAACCGACATATCACGAATGATATTTTCATTTTTAGAATAAAAGGAGAAGAGAAGAGATTTGATGATAGATATTACATTAACATAATGAAATTATAGTATATATATGATAATTAATTTATCATGTAACTTTGGATATGGAAGGTGATAAGAGGATAAGAAAAGAAAAGAAACTAATATAGAAAGAAGGATGATTTTATCTCTTGGACATCCTCTCCTTGAGAACCTCTTTAAGGAACTTGTAATTGGTGTTTTAGTGATACCAGAAATACATGGAGGTATGGAATATGATTTAGGAGGTAATTAGGTATAATATTGTAAAGATACAAATATTATAATGTGCGAGGATAAGGGGTTATGAGGGGCGGTATTTATAAGGGGTAGAGAGTGGTGTTTTTGATTATTATATTCACGAGTTTATTATTTTTACTCAAGACAATCAATAATATTAATTCTTGGGACTATATATAGTATCCAGTGAATTGTATTTTGAACTAATGGGTTATTAAATTATCCATGAATAAAAAATTCATGTATTTGTCTTAAAATATTAAATACGATAAATTACCGTATTTCACTATTCACAAAAAAATTCAACTATTTCAGAAAAATAAAAAAAATTCACTAAACCATTTTTCAATATTTAGGTTTTAAAAATGGAATCAATTTTTTTAAAATAATTTTCTAAATATGAAAAAATTAAATTTTAAATAAAATCATCATTTATTCAAAAAATACCAATTATATTATTAAAATCGATTTATAACCCTTTGAAAAATTAATTATGGTAACATAAAATTATCTAATCATTATAATAAAACATAATATTAATTTTTGAAATAATTTTATGAAAATATATTTTCTTTTAAATAATTATATTCATTATAAAATTGAAAATAAAATATTTATATTTTACAAAAAATACCAAAACATAATTTATCATTTTAAAATAATTTATTTACTTCTACCATGATATATCATATTTTCTTTTATATGATACCAAAATATTATTTTATACTTCCATAGGAAAAGTTATTATTCTAACGGTTATATTATTATTCCTAACGATCATGTCACTATTATAACTATAACAACCCTTTTCTTTATTTCACATTAATACATGATTATTACATAATATTACACATAATACAACCCGAAAGATCAATAATTATAGTGTATTTGGGAATTAGATACTTTAAATAACAAATTAAAATGGAGGAATACATCATCTTTATTTAAAACTTCCTTAACATGATAATAATATTCCATTGAACTTAAAACTATGTGGGATAACTTGGGGTCATACATAAGAAAGGGGTGATATATAAAGACCCGTAAGGTAATAATCATTGAAAAAGGTAATAAATTTTAGACAATAGGTATATCAATATATAAAAAAAGGAATATGAATAATAAGTCATGATATATCATGATAATCATAACGAGGGAAATGTGGTAACAACTTAAAACACTACATCATAAATATAGGTCAAGGCTAACTTCTAAGACATCATGATGAACAAAGTCCCATAAAGGAATCAGGTTCAATACCTATCCCAATACAACATATCATAAGCCTAAAAATTACCCAATGCATTGGAGTGATATATAATTTTGGGCGCACCCGTCACTTTCATTTCATTCTCATGTTTAAGTGTTTTGCACATAGATTATACAACATGGATTCATTCATCATAATATTTTATTCCATGATTAAGGAGTGTGGAATAAATACATGTAAGTCCCAAGTCAAATAAGTATAAGTGTAAAAATGTGAACACCCTTGATAGTAATTGGGTAAGGTATTCACTACACAATTATTTTGGCATGGAAAATCATGATGAAATTTCAGTAGCATAACAAGATCACTTAAAAATTCATAAAATGGGATGATGAGTGAGAAAGGGGTCTCTCATAATATTTAAATCAAATGCTTAGTAATAGGTACATTTAAAGACATTTCCCAACATTAGGAATTGGAAATGGAAGGCATAAGATAATATAGAAACTTGAATAAAGAAGAGAATGTGAGGATCCCTTATTTGAGTGTGTGACTCTAAATGCTTGGGAGGTGCTTCTTGAGAGCTTGGGAGTGCCTTAGGAGGACTCTATAGAGGTAAGGGTATATTGAGGATATGATACAACTATTTTTAGTGAAAATAAATGAGATCTTGGGTGGGTTTATATAGAAAATGAGTGGGGGTTCCTTTATTATTTCTCAAACTTAGGTTTTTGACTCTAAATAATAAAATAAAAAAACACAAACCTTACTTGGGGTTTTCCATGGATTTGATGACCTCTTGCATGGTGGTGTCATTACTTCCTCCGGTGTGGATCAAATTTAGAATTTATATTTTTTGTCCCAAACTTTCACTGACTAAAAGAGTGTAGTGTAGTGGTAGTGCAAGGTTGAATCCACGAGGAGACTGCTGTTTGGATCAAAGAATTCGGGTTTCAATTCCTGAAAAGGAGTCCTTTCTAGAAGTTTGTTGTTTGGAAATTTTGTTGTGAGTTCCAATTAGAATGAATTTAATTAAAAAAGGATGGATCAAGATCAAGTCGAGTATCTGAGTGAAGGATATACTTTAAGTCTAACCTTGTCGAGATCTTATGACTTAGTCTATGAAGAAAATGGGGGTCATTAGTTGACTTTGGTCTTATTCTCCTAGCTCTAACTATGGAGTAGTTATTCCGTGGTTAAGAAATAGCAACAACCTAGGTGAATTAATTTTTTCTTCTTTAGGTAGAAAGCTTTTGGAGCTAATGGTCGTAGCTCATTCTGCACAAATTTGGATAGGGTTATTTTTTTGATTGTCCCGTGGACAAGGATTCTCCCAGAAATGGGATAGACCATGAATTAATATCCTAATTACTAATTCAATTAGACTTTCCAAGTTTAGATTTAAATGAGCACTTAAGTTATTTAGATACGCTGATTGATCCCTACCCCTACAGATTTAGCTACTCATGGTAGGGTAAAATACAATTAAATAAATGAGAGATATCATATTTGAGACATTGATAAACATTAATGGAATCAAGATTATGCAAGAGGTTTGGGAAAGCTAATAAACATGAATGTAGTGATTCCCAATTATAAATAAAACTTACTTAAGAAAGAGGAATGAAACTCAAATCTAACTGTGGTGGTAGAAATTGAATGGAAACTCCAAAACTCTTGAATTAATAAAAATGAACAAAATATGAAGGAATTGATAGTTTTATAGGAAAAAGAATGAAAGATTTTGAAAAGGGTCGATAGAAATAAGAGAGGCTTGTCTCCAATTATCTAGAATGCTCTTCCATGACTCTACTTATATAGGTGTTTTTTGTCATGATGCGTACCTATGGTACATGAACTGTACCCTTGATCCACATCATTTTCCTATGGATCTTCAGTGTGGCACGTGGGTATTGAGCATTAAGGAGTTGACCAGGTACATGATGTGTAACCATTGTTCATGACGTGTACCCCATGTCCATTCAATTTTTGTGCAGATTCCTCATGACATTATCTCCCGAGAATTTGAATGGTCATCATGTCATGTACGAGTAAGTATCGACATATAGTTACTTTTTTCTGGTGGTTTGGTCATGACTGGATTCACGACTTGGAATCAGACTGCGAGCTTTGGGTACATGATGTGTATGGTATAATCACAATGTGTACTTAGCTGGTTTTACACTTATTCTACCTTTTCTTTCTTGAAAACCTATGAAGCCCTTATTCCTACAAAAGTAGACACATACCACGTGAATTATCACATATTTTAATGAATCGGAATGGCCCGAAGGCCTTCATTTTTTTTATTTTTGATAATCCACCTTTAAAGGGGTGAGGTGGAACCCTTACAAGGCCCGAAGTCTTAGAGACAATTACATGACCCGTAGGTCTTAGAGGGAAT